>OX463763.1:14397755-15597755 GCA_949825005.1 Gasteruption jaculator
AACTAAAGATGATTAAATTTTAATTAAATAAACGTAGGGTTGGCATATTGGGTTACATTTAGGAAGTATCACTTTCAATGTACAACTAGGAACACGTAGGTCATTTCTAAAAATTTCATCATACAATGCAGGGTTTGTTTGACCCCCCAAGAAACTATAATTAATAAAAACTGTCTCATTAAATCGTCCACAGTTTTCTGTACTCTTAGGTCCAAACTTTTCTTGTCGAGAGAATTAGTACCGCGCGTGTTCCCGTGCTTGCAAGAACCCACAGGAAAGTTTGGACCCAGAGTACAGAAAAGTGTGGACGATTTAATGAAACAGTTTTTATTAATTATAGTTTCTTGGGGGGGTCAAACAAACCCTGCATTGTATGATGAAATTTTTAGGAGTGACCTACGTGTTCCTAGTTGTACATTGAAAGTGATACTTCCTAAATGTAACCCAATATGCCAACCCTACGACGTTTATTTAATTAAAATTTAATCATCTTTAGTTGTTTTTTATTTCTTTGTATTATTTGTTTAATAAATAAGAATAATGAATTAAAATCAATGCGTTTCATCTTTTATTCGTCCACAATTTTAAATATGTTTATTGTAATAAAAGATCGTGAAAATAAATATATTTTCGCGTAATATTTGGTTTAAATTGTAATTTGCATGAAATGAGTGAAAAAAAAAAAAAAAAAAAATTGCACGCAAGTAGACTCGATCCGGCGATCTAGCGATCACAGAGCTGGTACGCTAACCACTCGGCCGCCGCCGCTGCTTGTCAAGCATCGTAACGCCAGGGAAGACACGCGTCACGTCGAAAATCACAAACTTTGATTGCGATTTTCTCGAAAACGCTTGAGAAGTGCACCTTAGGATTTGCACATTATATTGTCCTAATGGACTACTAAAAGTGTGCAAAGATTGAGGAAAATCGGTGTCCCATCAACCGTATCGAGCCCTTGTAAGTAGCAAGAGTCAGCTTATCGAAAATCGAGCATTTTTTTCTTCAAACAACTTTCGCTTTATCTCTTATAATTTCCGAGATATTCGTGGATAAACTTTTTGGTACATTGGATTGCTGATGCTAGCATTAGAGGCGTTGGTGTTAAATTCTGACATTACTTTTTTTTTTATCCCCGGATTGGCTGGATTCTCAAAAACTGCAAAGTATCAAAAATATTTTGGATCATCAAGAAGCAGCTTATTAAAAACTAAATGTTTTTTATCCAAAAAGTTTCGCTTCATCTCTCATATTTCCCGAGATGTTCGCGTTTAAATATTTGACTCCATTTAATTGCTAATGCTATCACCAGAGGCGCTACTATTGAATTCTGACATTAACTCTTCTTATCTTCAAAACGTCTGGATTCTAAACAGATTGCAAAGAAACAAAAAAAAGATTTAGATTGCGAATTTCTACAGCGTTCCATTTGGAATGGAATTTTACAGAATGGTCGATTTTTTCATAATATTATCTATTTTCTAGCGTTTTAGTTTTCTAAATAACAAAACATAGCTTATTAAAAACTAAACATTTTGCATCCAAGAATTTTTCCTTGACCTTTCATAATTCCTGAGTTATTCATATTTCAAGATTTGACTCCATTTAAATGCTGACGCTATCACTAGAGGCGCTAGGGTCGAATTTCGCTATTTACATGCTGACGCTATCACCAGAGGCGCTAGGATCGAATTTCGCCATTTACACTTTTTATCACCAAAACTGCTGGATTTTGAAAAAATCACTAGGAATGAAAAATGTTTTATATTTTAAATTTATACACGAACGTCTTATCCATGTTAAATTTGGAGTCGATTTTGGAAATTTCGAGCTTCCCAGAATAAGTTTCATCTCCCGGAGTTTCGGGACACTCTGTATAGTCAAAGCACACGCAGACACAATGAGGTAAAGCCAAAAAGGAATTAAAAGCGGGAAGCAAAATGTAGAGAAAGGAGAGATAAAGATTTCTTTGAATCTTCTTAATGTTTTGCAAGGGATAAAAAGTAATTGCGATGGGTTCTAGTTAAAGCAGTGCTTGGGTTATTCACAACGTTCTTTCTCTTCCTTTCTGTCTCTTGACGTCGAATTATGCGGTAGTCGTTGGACGAAATTACTCAGAATTTCAGTTTCGCCCACTTCTACCAGCGCTACTATTACTACTATTATTATACGCCACTATACTCTTCTGCCACAACTACTTCTGTTACCCTTACTTCGCCAGCCGTAACTCAGCTGAGTGGTAGATTAGACGAGAGGAGAAGATTTGTGTCGAGTTGAGGTGAATTCAGAATCCACATCTTTTAACTCAACTCGCTGTATGCTTTTCCATCCATTCGTACCCACATATCTATACGCGGGATCCTGCCTAGGTACCTATCTGGGGAGTTCTATACATACAACTAGGTACCCGTGTATATATACATTGTACATTCGGACCGAGTTACCTCTGATTCTCATTTTACACATATTTTCTTTTATATACTCTTTTTACCGTGGATGAAAAGCCTCCACAGCCTGCATGTATTATAGTTATTAAAAGAGCGCCGTGAGTGCTTTAACATCTCTGAGATTTTCTCCTCGTGCATAATTAATACCTTATTATTCGGTGCAAAGAGGTCTTAATGTGTCGATACATCGTCTTTGTCATCTTCTGTGCTTAATTCGCAGCTCTCCGATGGTTCCAAAGCCACTCGAGACCATGGGCCGCGGTCCTGAAGTAGGATCGGAATATGTGTCGCATCGACCAACTCCTCGAAACCAAAAAAATGCCTCGTATGATTTACGGGGGAATTATTATTCATTTGTTAATCCCTCGAGTCACACAATTAACGAAATAAGTCGATTTTCCGCGTCATGCTTGCTCTTATGAATTTGTTAGGTTGCTGACACCGGTGGTCAGATTTAAAAAAAAAATTCAAATTCAAAGTACGCGATGTACTGTGACTGAAAGGGTTCGGGAGGTTAAGTCACCTATAAAGTGATTTTTCGTTCTTTTTTAATATCATACGTTCAATCAAAAAGAAACAAGAGCAATGGTAAATAGTAATCAACTTCATTTTTTAAAATTACGTAATATTTAGTATAAATTACTAGACGGCTGTTACAAATTCGTAACTTTGCAAAAATATATAAATGATCATCTGGAATGACTTATTGAATTTTATGATACATTTTTTCTGACAACAAAGTGAAAAATTTAGAAGAATGATTAAAGATATAAATTAATCAGCGAGTGGAAAATAGCGAGTGATAAAGAATATTATAATTTTTTTTTATTAAAAAATCAGTTTATCGAAAATTTTCAGATTAATGCTGTAGTGAATGTTATTCCAAAGAAAATGAGTCGCTGCAGTGGTAAATTCATTTTTGGATGTTCATTGAATTCTATGACAGACACAAACTCGTAGCAACGCCGCCTAGTAATTTTTACTACATACTAGGATTTTGAAAAAAAGAAATTGTTTGGCATTAGGCCGGTGCATAATTAACGACGATTACTTTGCACGATTGCTTTGAAAATAATCGTCGTTGATTACGCACCAACGTGATACTAAACCAACTTTATTTTTTCAAGGTTGGTGCATAATTAACGACGATCATTTTCAAGGCAATCCTGCAACATAATCGTCGTTAATTATGCACCAACAAAATATTTAGCATCCCCTCGTTACCTCGTAATTGTGAAGTGCATTGTATAGTGAAAGAAATGAAGAAAAGCAAAAATATAGTTTCTTAAAAGTGACTTAACACACTTAACTGGCAATAGCAAACTAATTTATAACTTGAAGCACCACTCGAAACGGATAAGACGAGTTTACTGATCATCAGAGTCCAGATGGTACACGAATGTGCGATATAAATTTAGTATATTTTTTACCATTTCGATGTTGTTATTATTTATACCAACGTAAAAACGTAACTCTAAATCAGGATATCACGGTACAACCAAAAAATTACTGTACCGATCTCTAGTAATCCTCTTTTACATTATTCGTTAACTTTTTTGGAAGGTTTAAAGTTGTTAAGCATCACGGTACGTTACCGGAGAGCTGAGCAGCAAAATAATGACCGACACACATTTTATCTTTTTGCCTTTATCCGGCGACGAACCGTTTGTGCTTTTTGAGATAACACAGAGACTTGGAGTTATACCTTTATATCAGCAAAAACGAGAAAAAGAAAATATATTTTATATAAATACATATATTTCATTTAAGCGTGATGTATGATTTTCGACTACAAGCTAATAGGTAACAATATTTTTCTGATATCAACATAGTAATCCCCGGGCAAGGCCGGGTTTAAGGATCCTCGTTATTATATTCTATCGCGCTTTGTTTCGACTTTCAATCCATTTTTATTGGTTTTGCATTCTTCATACGTTTCGGCCGAACGCAAAAACAAAGGAAAATAAAGGACCTTCATAAATTATAATTATTCAATCGCGTCGGGTGATTCAATTGACCCCAACCCAGGGGCAATTGAATCACTAGTTGGGGTCAAGCATTACGGTAATTGGTATATTAACAATTAATACAAGATTATTTCAGTTTTTATCAAGTTAGAAACTCCAAAATATAAATGTACATTACAATAAATATATTATTATTATTATTTATTGTAATATTATATTAATTCCAATAAATAATAAATTAATTAATTTATTGTAATATTATATAATATTACAATAAAAATATATTACAATGAATACTTATGATTGTATGTAAAAATTAAAACATTGTTAAATATTTTACCAAGAGCTGGAAAAACGTTTTAGTGCTCGTAAACACAAAAACTTAAATGTTTCAAAATCGAGTGGTCATAATGATTCCAAATTTTGAGCGAATCAAGGGTTTACATACTGGAACAAAATTCTAAAAGGACACTTTAATTTTTAATTTTTATTATATTTTTTAGTCGATTGGTTCAATTGCCCCGTGGTTCAATTGACCCCGTTATTCTCTTTACATGTGTATAGTATCTTTAAGCATTAAAAAAAAAGACTGTAATTTGTAATACTTTTTAAGGAAACAGTTTGTTTGCGAATTTTGAAATTTCTAGACTATATCATTGTTGACATTAAAAATACATATCAGAAGTAGATCCACTTCGCTTGGAGTATGGAGAGAACGAGTTAACTCTTCTTTGTAGATTTGTAACTACCCGCATAGGTCGCGTCTTTAGTCCACAAATAACCGAGTTAACGGGTTAAACGAAGTGAGTGACGAATGTAGTACCTACTGACATTCGAGATTTGCTGTTTGTGGTCGAAATCTCGGACTCCTCGGTTTGATATTCAAACATTACCAACTGGAATCCCAAAGGGAACGCGAGTGACCCTTTTTGATTGATGGAACCTGGGTCAGAATAGTTCATATTTACCGAGTCTGGATAAAGAATCACAAAGGAGCATATGTGTATTTGCGTACATCCCTTGTGTATCTAGAAGAGAGGATGAAACGATAAAGTAAATTTCTTTGCATTGCAGAAACTTTTGCAACGTGGGAAGCAAATCTCGCTATTACTATAGCAAGAGAGATATCCGGGGTTTTTGACCATGAAATTTTCTTAATTCTGGGACCATAATTTAGTTACTGCCAATTGTAGACATTAGACCGCATTGTTACAAAATTATAATTTTTGTAGAAAACAGAACAAAGTTACCGTAACACGAAAGATTTTTTTCCGCATTACAACAAATTTTACGCCAAAATGTAACTTCTATGATTTTTCCAAGGGACGTCGTTAGAAAAAAACGAAATTAATTTCCCAAAGACCCAATATGTTCCAGCAATTTTTACTTCCTAGCCATAGTGAAACATTGTAAAAAATTTTTTTGATAAATTTTCTTCGAAACGAAGAAATAATAATATTGATGAAAAAGAAATATATAAAATGAATAAAATAATACTAATAAATTTTCTTCGAAATGGAGAAAATTGATTATCTATTACTATTGTCTTATTTTATTAATATTGGTATTTCTGGTGTTTCGAAGAAAATTTATCAAAATTCAAAATTTAATCTAAGCAACGAAGTACTGAAATATATTACGTTATAGAAATTTCTATAGAACTTTCTACCGATTGTAAGTACAAGAAGTGACGCCAGTAAGATATATCTCAGAAACAGCACAACTGACCCGTTTTGATCAATGGGTCCGGGATTAGAACGGATGAAAATCAAATCCTGGGTAATCAAATGCTAAGTCTATCTAAGATAGCTCAATACAAGCTCGGACAAATAAAGTCTTGGATCAATATCGGGTCGTTATAGGATCATACCGGCCAAGGGGCCACAAATGTCTTGTATGCAAATTAGACGCACCTGATCCCTATCGATTAACACGAAGAGGTTATAGTCATTGGGTCTGAAATTTCTATGAAAACTTTTATTAGGGTCATTTACGTCCAAAGATGCACACGTGTTTCTTAGTTTCATCCAATAGGACCTAGCTTTCGAGATATCGATTTTCCAAACTTCACGATATGGCGTCGGCTAGTGTTTCTGCTTCTCGCCCTGGAACCTCACAGTCGCTTTATTCATTTGTATGCAGATTTTTTGTCCTAGTTATAATATTAATTAAACCATTCTTTTGTAAGAACCATTTTTTGCTAGAATATGTATATCTTTTTGGATGTAGATTCGCCACAAAAAATTTTCATCAAAAGCCCAGATTCGATCACTGTGTCTAACCCTTGTAAAGATAAGAGACGACTTTAGGCGTTGAAATTCCGGAAGGGGTATAACTGACCCCTTTTGATTGATAGATGGGTGAGAAGCGTGCAAAAACCGGATCCCTTCTGACTGATAAATTCTGGGTCGGTATATATTCGGTTCAGAGCGAGTGTCTGGATAAAGGGCCACAAAGAGGCACCTATAGAAACAGTTACCTTCCTTTGAGTTGCTAAATGTAAAAAACGTGTAATTCCGTATTTAGTTACTGGAAGCTTTAAGTTTGTACGCTCTTATCACCCGTTATATGTTTTGTTATATTTTACTCATATTATTTATAGTATATATTTTTTATTTATTTTTGTTATACAGATTATACTTATACAAATTTCATACTCGTTACTAAAAAAAATCGAATTAATTGAAAATGAAAAAAGTTATCAGTGAATATCAATAATTAATTGAATAATGATATTATGAGTCTTTGTTTTGTATTATGACGCCGTTTATGATTTTTATAAGAGTAGAGTTTTTAGTTTTAGATAAAATTAAATAAATATTGTTTTTTTTCTATTTTAATGTAGATTCTAAAACAAGTTCACTTGAATATCTGAAACTTACTTTTTGATAGAGAAAAAATAGAAAATAATAAGCAATTCTAGTATCATAACCATGTTTCCTATTAGATGTACAATTACAAAATTTTCTAAATCGTGGAATAATGGATAATTTGTTTATTAACTACAATTCCAGCAATTTCCACCATTTTCTCTTATTTATGGAGTTAACCGATTTTCAAGTGAGCAACTCGATACACCAACTAAAAATAAAGGCACTAATTATTTAATTTTTATTTCTAACTTAACCATGAAAGTAGTTGGAATAAGAATAAATGAATTTAATTAATGGATTCACTACAATTTTAGCACTTTTCTCTGATTTTAGATTATTGGCAAATGAATAACTTGTATTAGTTACGATAAAATATTGTCTTTCACAGGTCAAATTTATTTCCCCTTTTTTAATTTTTAAATCCTATTGTCAAAGCACTGGATTGACATTTACCTTCTTCTACGTAAAATAAATTCTTTCAAGATTAGACTTGGTTCCACGAAATTACAAAAATTGTTTAAATCACGGAATAATAGAGAATTTATTTATTCACTACAATTCCAACAATTTCTGCTGTTTTTTTCCTAATAGATTTTCAAATAAGCGACTCGATACACCAACAAAAAATAAGGGCACTAATTATTATTTAATTTTTAATTCCAAGTTAATCATGAAAGTATTTGGAACAACAATAAATGTGGTTAAAATTACTAGAAATATCTGGCCTATGCTTTATTCAACTACTGCAATAGTTAGAATTACCCTCCATTTTTTCAATGTATTTCAAAATAATTATCTTTTTGCCAAGAGTTATAACAAAATCAACTCTACATATATTCTTTACTTGTCAATTATCCAAATTCAATTGTTACAACTGTACCATAATTTAAAAAATCGCAAATCCATTTACTGGTACCACAGCGACAGTTCGACTTTGCGTTACAGTTAAAAAATTACTAGATTTTTTTCTCGCCAGTGTAGGTACTGGAGTGACGTTAAATTTCAACTTTCAACCTCGGTGATATCCTGTATATAATGCAGAGTAATGTCATTTACTATACCGTGGTGTAATGCCAAGGTCGATATTTTCGAATAAGTTAAATTCATCTCTCGGGCGTATGTCGACTTATCCAGTAGCGTTAGTATTAGTCGACTGTTTACTATATTTAGCAGCGTAAATGAGGGTGATTGTTAAAGCAGCTTTGTCATGTGTGTGTATATATACATATACGTGTATGTGCTTTAATATCATCTTCAGTTAGTCATACCTATGTAAGTATGTACCCGCACGTATACGTATACACGACGAATGGTTAAGGCAATTGCGTTAACAAGTACATTATCAGGAGTATGTAAGTATATATCAGTTTGGTACACGAGCATGTAAGAGACTGCGATAGGTGTACGTATGTGCGTGTGCGTGCAGGGGAGAATGCTTTTACACACAAATAAACGATCAATTTTTATCTCGGTACTTTAAATAACAGCTTTTATCTATACACACTGAGAAAAAAAAGGACTTCGTTCGTGTCGCCACTTTTAGTAATTCCTGAAAGGGTGTGTAATCTGAAATAAGGAGGTATTTTCCAAATTATTGGGTGTACCGATAAACAATCCAAATTAATTCAAATGGCTTGACGACTTCGTCAGACGCCTGAAAGATGGCTTAAAGTTATCTGTATATATAAAAATGGATGTTTGTAGGTTTGTATATGATTAATAGACTTCGAAACTGTTTAAACGATCAACGTAAAATTTGGCACATATATGTATTTTTTCATGGTGCAGTTTTTTACGCTATTCAATTTGTTGTTGGTCCCGCCATCCTAATTTATGATTTTTGATGTCCTCAATAATAAATACTGTTACACACTGTATGTTGCTTGCTCCAGAGTAGGGACTCCAAAAAGTCTTATTATACACCACGTCAAAAAACCAAAAATATTTTTTATCCACTCGCCTTACGCTAAATATCAGCATTAGTTTAAATTATTTTAAGATCAAAATCTAAATCTTTCACACTCGTAGCACGGGCGAACCCGTGCCGGGGGCTGCTAGTAGAAAATAATGGCGAATACTTTCTTTTAAAATAAATCTTGAATGTAGCTGAAAGAAAATAGATTATTCATTTGTACAGCTAATAATATTGTAGGTCCATCCTTTCACTGTACTGGAAAAGTGAACCAAAAAATACGGTAAAAAAATGTATCCAAATAAAAAAAAGTTATATTACATTACGAAACATGACTTAATTAAAATAAAATTATGTGTAGCGTTTGTTAGGAATTTAATTTTGGACGACTCAATCGACGTTTTTTGGTCGATCATATTACTTTGTTGCTGCCGACGCATGCTTTTTTGTTGACAATAATTTCTTGGACGTGTACTCAATTGAAACTTTTTTCGAGGCCTTTGGGATACTCCTCGTAGAATTTTAATCTTAGACGTCAAGATGAACGTCAATTGGACGTTCATTTCATCCAACAAAATATTGATATTGATATTCCTATATGTATTGTCATCAAGGCTTCGTTGCTTCTGTTTCGTAATGATTTGCTGGAGACCACAATAGCAATCGTAATTTTAGAACCTTTTGACGTATTTGATTCTCTTCGGATACACGTTTGTTGGGAATTTAATTTTGGACGTCGTAATGAATATATTTTGAGCACCCGAGTTTACTGTCATCGACACTTTTTTAAAAAATTTTGTTCCCTACAACAATCTCTTCATGATGAGATTAGTAAGTCAAGATGTCGAAACCTTCTGCTTTTTTTTTATAGTCTTCCGCCCACGCCACATGCTTTAATCTTCTCCAAGGAGTAAGGGCTTAAATATCACTTTGTAAAGTAAATAATACCAAAGAAAATAATGAAGCAGCTATGTTATTACGCTTCGCGAAAAAATTTGATACGGGGATGCTGCAAATGTGGTGTACAAATACGTGTAAAATATGGGCCACCTCGATACCCGCGGGTATGAGCTTTCTACCACTCGTACTTTAACCATGTCCCTCGTTACGAAACACGATGGTTACACCAATTTAAGAGATTGTCCAAGTATGACAATATATGCTAATTGTGTGTTATCCAATTGGGCGGTGAAAGGTCATTGGATGCCTGTCTAAGAAGTACCTTTTTTGCAGCTTCCTCATTTTACCTCTTATCTAAAAGACGTCACTAACCTCTTTGGCGGATATTGAATCATATTTTGTCTACCATGTGTTAAATTTAATATTTTGTGAGTTCATAATTTCTCTACTTATGTTACTTGACTGTCTCATGATAATAAATAATATTTCCTTTCTTACTTATTTTTTTTTTAAGACCGTTTATTACTTTTACTAATTTAACCTGACATGAAAATAAACGGAAATTGATGCGTCCGAAAAATACTATTTAATTTGGATCAAACGGATGTTATGTGCAACCGTCTCAGATACGTCAAAAGTCTACGACAGCAAAAAAAATGGATGGTGGATCCCAGAATCCCAGACGTCATTGCATATCAAGGGGTTAAAAACCGAACATTTTATTCTGAAATTTGAAATAAAACAGCATTGGTGCAGAATTTTCGCCTTCCGCCGGGGACATTTCTTGACGTCTCGAAGACGTCAAAGTCTACAATGGCTCATGGAATTGATGACGTCTCCCAGACGTCATTGTATGCCAAGGGGTTATTCTTTTAGTATTCTGTGTTATTTAGGTGCAACCATGGCTCTATTCTTAATATTTGAGTATCAAGGGTTGTCACTGATGAAACTTTACCCGAAGCATATTTTGATTGATAACACTTGTTAGGGTATTTACTTACAATTAGTAGTGAGAAGGTTATCATAACACAGATAAAATCTGTCACTTTTTTGCGATATATCCTTGTGTACAAAAGTTGAGAAAGGATCTATGTCGGAGACTCACTCTTGAATATAAAAAAAAATAAAACAATTTCAAATGACAGAACGTTATAATAAGTACAATTTTCTTTACTTTAAAAAACATTGTTATATTCTTATTTGATAACGAAAATTGTGATAACGAAAAATAACGATTATTCGTTATCACAACTTGTGTAAATCTAACGGTTCTTAATCTTTGTCCATATACCTATGCAATACGTATATGGACGTTTTAAACTTAGAGCGTGTTTTTCTAAAAAACATGTTTCCAAATGCGCACCAGAAATATCTCGAAAATGGCTGGACCGATTAATTTGTAATTTGGAGCCTTTTATGTACAAAAAAAGACAGTCTTTATCGTAACAATTTTGTTTAAGCTCACTTTTATTTTACATGTGTATATCCTTATGGACTAAAGTTAAGAAACAACCTACGCAGGCGACATTCCGGGATAGAAATAAATAAAGCAATCTTAAATAAAACAACATTGTTATATTTACAGTGCACTATTTGTAAAAACGTAGAGAGCATATTTTATTTATTCATACCTATGCATTCATAACACAGCCCATTTTGAAATGACTTGAAGTGATGAGCTTTCACCCATGATGTCTCGAGTATAACATTTTCCAAGCCTACAAAAAATTCTTCTACACTCTCAAACTGGGAAAAGACGAAAGTGTCATAGTGTGGGTGGTTAACGAGCTCTTTTCTACGCGTAGTTTCACGCGGGGGTTGATTGCGTAGGTTGGTTATAACGAAATCCCAGGGCAACTTGGCAAAAAACGTGATTTTCGTGGAAAACCCGTACCTTTAGTATCAAAAATGGGGTGGCAGAATTATTTCGACAAATAAATCAGCAGCATTTACCCTTGCGATGAAGAAATTCAGTCGTCGAAATAATGACAATTGCTAAAAAAAATTACAAACTTGTGCTCGTGACGTAACTTAATGAAATTAATTACACAAACGATAGTTGTTCAGAAAAGCTGACAATTAATTCACATTTTATAGTAAAGGTCTAACCTTTTATTATTATATATACATTTTTTCAGAAATTTTAGAAATGTTTGAGAAATATTAGAAATTTTCATATAACTTTTATGTAATTTTTGGGTTTAGTGCTACCAGTTTTCGTCATCAAAGAGCCCTTATTATTTTTGTATCGAATTTCCCAAATTATTTTCTCAAAGTATTAGCAAGTTATAGAAATTTTGAAGTCAATGTAATTTTGAATACCAATGAGGGATACAATCATGAAATTGGGTCTCTCATAATTGTGTGTGCCAATCAGTTATGCAAGTATCTTGCGTACAGGGTATCTGTGGTGAAACCAATCACTTCGAATAAACAATTTAAATTATTTTGCACCAATTGTTGTAAGGTATCGACGTCTAAACAATCGAAATTTTAGAAGATCATAACAAATTGTCCAAATTTGAAAATAAAAGAACAATTCTTGTAAGAATCGAACGACCCTTCAAGAGTCTCTGGAATAAATATTCCACCCTAGCTGTAGAATAACCAATGAAAAAATATTGTAAATATACTAAAGTCCAAAATGTTTCTTGTCAGACCCCAGAAATAATGAAGTATCGAAGTAGAATAGTGTCCCCTTGTTTCACTGGTAAAGCACATTTGCATAATTTTCAAAGTAGCTAATTATATCCGCCCCTAAGTTGGTCTACTGGGGTTTGAGACACCCCAGCCTAGTTCATTTCGAATTTAAGTATTTTTAAAGTAAACAAATTCTACAATTGTTTTTCTTACGAAATATTATATTATCAACAAATAACCTATACTATCCGTTGAAACAACATTTAACAACTATCGCACAATTTTTTTCGTGTTAAGAAAGTTAAGAGTTTCCATTTTTTGTCGGTGGGGTCTGAAAAGACTCAGTGTACCACCCACGTAATTCCGGTGGAGAGGGCCAGCTATGAGTTAAAAGTACCTCGGTGGAAATGGATGCGAAAACCTCTGTGAAGTTGCTCCTTCGAATAGTACAACTTCGATCGATAAACGGTGATAAACGATGGAGGTATTTAGGAGTCCCATTGAAAGGGAATGCCTTCTATAGGGAGTTCATTTTTCAAGGAATCAACGACCGGGTAGTATACGAGAGCTGATTATTTGCCGATAATTCGCAAGTTATTATTTTCTTTTCTACGAGATGCTGCGTCAATTTTCTTGCCATGATTACATACGGTCGATAGCCAATAAGTTACCGATAATTCCTATCTTGTTAGTTTCCCATAAGCGCACCGTCATTTCTTTTTGCTACACGCTACCGTTCAATAAATAGATTTATCTCCAGCTAACGCCTTTCGCGAAAAGTAAGAACGAAAAGATTTGTTTACTTCAGCTGAAAGTTTCTTAATGATTAGCTGAATTGTAGAAAAGTTCAGGGTACGCCTGTTACTTTACCTACTCCCGCTTGATTTATGAACAATTCTTTTATATTTTATTAAAATTCGAATTTTAATAAAAATTATTAAATTTCTTACACTTTGAAGCACGACAATATAATATTAAATTAGAATATAGCCAACATATAAACAAAATAGGTTGGGGAAAAAGTAATTTCGGCTTTTCTCGTGTTTTTCAATGGGATAAACCGAAATTACTTTTTCCCCAACCTAATACAAAGAAATGACCAAATTTAAGAGCTCCTGATGTCCTGATTACCTGTTGCAAGCAATAAAAATACTTTATAGGAATCGATGAGGTGAAAATGTTCCAATTCAACTTCTTGTCGTGATTTTTTTGTCGATGAATTCGAAGAAGATAATTTAAATTTTTAAAAAATGTTTTTTTCTAATGAAATCAAAGAAAATCTCTTTGGATTTAGGAAATTACAAAATCTCCGTTTTTCCATGCATTTCCCTGAGCAAATAGAATTTCGTTCGGGTCGAGAAAGCCAAAAAGTAACATCGTAAGGTAAAAGTGAATTTATAATTGCCACCGGAAGACACGTAGAATTTAGAATTTCTGAGAGTTTCAGGTAGAGTCATCTATTTAACCCTCCAAGACAAATCCTCTGAGCGTGAGGACATGGCGTGTGTGTTTAACAAATACGCGAATGGACCGAGGCTAATAACACTTGAAAAAAAGAGAAATGGAGAATTTAAATAAAAAATATACTTTTTTCCCTCACTTAAAAAAAAATTAAAATTTACATTTCGATTAGAATTTAACAAAAAATTAAAGGTACAAAAACGAGTTTTATTCAAAAGAATGTACGACAGGAAATTTATCCCTTGACGCTCCGTAGGCTCCGCTACGGAGACATTTTACACGTAAAAGCAACTTTCTCGGAGTGGAGAGGGTTAAAATTTGGAGAAAATTTGTAAAAATTCTATTTAACAATAAATCTTTATAAATTGTACAGCTTCTATAGCAAAAAAAAGCTAATTTAACAATTACGGTATAGGTAAAACTTTTTCTTCCACTGTGGAAATTACTACAAGAAAGTAACATTTCCTGGTTTCTTTTCTTCCAGAAACATTCATTTTTTGCGTATAACCATCAGCAATGATATAACGAGAAATAATTCTTAAATAAATTGTGTAAAAACCAAAAGAAAAAAACAATACTAACCCTTAAATGCCTTAAAACTCGAGACAAATTTGAATATTATTAAATAACGCAAATACTGATACCACTAAGTTTTTGGGTGTTTACTCAGACTATCAGTAGCGATAACGTTATCATAAAACAGTTGAATTTTCTCACACATTTTGCGATACAGGTAACGTAAAGTTGGCTCGGAGTGATATCTCACTATGGTATCACACTGTTGTAACTAAAGTGACATAACTAAAAAAAACACAATTTTTCAGGATAGAGGAAAAACAAAATTTTAGCTATAAAAAAATATATGGGAAAGTAGGGAAATAATCACAGATAAGATTATTGTCCCAAAAAAGCTCCTATCACCTTAGAATTCGTTCTTTTTTGTTAGTTAAATCTCCTTTATAGCAACAAAGCAATATTTAATTTTTGTTTTAATCCAGGGAAATAATAATTTTTAATTAAAAACATTTACAGACAATAATTTAGTTTCTGGAGTGAATTTGGAAATTCAAAATTTGAAAAACTAGATTTGATGTTAACATTTCAACGGAGCTTTGTAATAATAACCAAAACAATATTTAAGAAATTGTGAATTGTAGAAGTGGTTAAACAAGTTCGAATATTACGTATTCTATATTTGCAAATAAAATTTTAATGAGTTTCTCATCTCACCCTAAAAACTAATGCAAAATTGGATCCCATTTCTTTGTCTTACTTCATCCCCAAAATAGGATGAACTTCTTGGGCCGAAGTTGCTCCCATCACAGCTTTCACGTGATTTCCTTTGATGGTAGCTTTTGGGGGCTAAGTTGACAAGAAAGTTCTGGACAAACGGACACATCTTTGGGTTCCGGTAAAGTCGTTATCATTCGAAAGATCCCTATCGCTGAATATTGGAATAAGCCCTAGCGGAAACCGTAATTATGTTTGAGAGTTGTTCCAAGACTGGAGCCGACGAATTAATTCTCGCAAATGGTTTCGCATACGAGACGCAGATGATGCCTTAGAAATTCAGGAAATTAACTTGGTAGCGGAAACCATAGTAAAATCGATATTTTTAGTTTCATTTTCATTAAACGTAGCTGCTCAACTTTCCGGGAGTCGATTCTTAGACGCAATTTTCGTCAGCGTTCGCTCCGCAAGGAAAGCAATTAGCCTTAAACGCCATGAAGTAACGATTGGACTAGGGAAAACTACCTAATGATGCACACACCTTATATGCATCGCTGGATGTACACCCCCTCTCATAAGTCACTTACTTATTTAACCCTTAGAAGACGAGGACTTCAAAAATTTTGAAAAATCATGATTTCTATTGAAAAGTAATCGAAGCTCTGCGACTTACAATTAGAACCAGACCAAGGTCTGATCTTGGCGAGTCACCCCCTAACATTATATGACGTCATTCCAGCTCTCTTAGGGTTAAACAAAATTTGGTTACATAACATGAGGTATCAAAATTGTGTTGCGCTTCATTCATGCCTACACTGGAAAAAAAAATGCTCTAGATTTCAACTGCATTAGCGCATTTGGAAAAAATAAAATTCATTTAACAGCGATAACAACGCGTCAAGTATTCCATAGATTTGTTCAAGAAATTTTGTCGTTGGTTCAGTAGCTGGAGCACGTAGGGCTGCATATAGAACATTAATGGGGAGAGTCATTGAAAGGAAATCTCCAAGTAAACACCCAAGTTGATGAGAAAACAATACCAAAATAGATTTTAGGATCAAATGGACGGGGAATGGATAAAATTAACTCACGATGGCGATGGCTAGCGAGTTTATGGGGATCCAGTAATGAGCTTCCGAGGTCCGAGTGCCACGGGGTTAGTAAGCAAGTGGGTCAAAGAAAATGTTTGACACTGGGAATCCTAGGGAACGGACCTCGAATAGGATTTGTTCGTTTCCGATCAAATCCCTGCTGCTTTTTCACATCAGTTTCGGGCAAATAGTCTTTCCCTGTCTGCGATTGCAGAATTGGGCCATTCGAGTCTCCGGTAATCCATCAAACTTACTCGGGATGACTTGCTTATAAAGATGTTTCGCATGATCTAAATGCTAAGCTTCACAGCCTAGTTAACTTGTATGTCGGATTTGTTTTCGACCCGGAACGCGATGAGCATGTAACACTTTTTCAGCCAGGTCGTTTAAACTGGCTCCCGGTCTCTAATCGCCGCCTGTTTCATCGAGGCTCTTTTATTTCCCAGCTGCTAAATTCCGGTTGCCTGTCTCGGCTACTTGCGTGAATTGTACGCTCAGATATCACCTACCATACGTCACTCCAAGCGTTTAGCCGATAAACAGCCCTCGTTTGTGGTACACTCGCATAGCCGCACTATGTTCGGCGGAAATTTTTGTTGAACTTCATCCGCACGTTTTTGGGACTTCCCTCTCGTGTTTATCTAGGCACTGGTTCGCTACCAGCTTTTAAACTAACGTTTCGGAGTCAACTAGCCGGATAATTAGAGACACATGCCATTTAATGTGTTTTCTAAATTATGTTTATTATTGGCTTGCAACTACTTTCAGGATTAAGTCAACTAGAAATTAAATAATTAGTGCCTTTATTTTTTTTTCGGTGTAATTAAAACCAAAGGATATAAAAACGATATTTGATGTTTTTGATTGCGCTGTCAATATCATTTTGGACGATCGAAATTCCTTCGAATTCAAAAAATTATTGATTACAGAAACTGCAGTACTGAACAAAATATTTCTTGGATTTAGAAAACGATTTTTTTTTCACCGTCAGTTTGGAACGACTATACACTATAATTCAGGAATTTCACTTGTTGCACATAAAAAAGCAGTATTTCGATACCAACACGGCGATAATAACAATTTTTGGTTATTAGGGATAAATGGGAGACCCATAAATTCGAAATTTCAAACGAAAGTTAACATTTTCGTATTTACATATACTGGGTAAATTTGCCTATTGTCAATCGCAGGCCTATTTTGACAGCCTTTGTTCCGTTGTGATACATAACCTAGGGGAGATTCGGGCCGAACAGGGTACCACAGGAACAAAAGGGACTATAGGGAACTATCCTATTTGATTGACTTTACTTGTTGCTAATGAAAATAGCGTTCCAAAATCGTTTGAGTGGTACCAATGATTTACAATTAATTGTTATTAATTTTCTGTCCTTCTTGTAGATATTAGTGCATAATTTGGACGTATTTGTACTAATATTTGTAATAGTGTATATTTTACGAATTTAAGGTTTCCTGTTTATTTCAAATTTTCTATTTATATTAGTAAAAAAGAAAAAGAAGGTACTTAAATAAAGAAATACAAATATACATTTATACTTTTTCTATAAATGATCTATGATTTTTTTTAAAGAACGCATATTTTTTATTAGTAGTTTGTTTTCCCCGATAACAGGACAAACTTTTGGATCTGAAAAACGGAGTCGACAATTCCAACTTTATGGGGATTTGAGCACGAATAATCGACTGCCTAAGTCCACTGTAACTATATTCCAAGAGAAGTTAATGAAAACCGTAGTTTCCACTGAAAAATAATATTTGTTCTTCGATATTATATAATTTTGAAAATTAACCCCTTCTCTGTCAATGACTCGTATACGCGCAAAATAAGCTGTCTCACTTTTGCTACACCAGGCTTACGTGTCATCTTGAGAAGAAAAAAAAACATACTTGCTGCGATTACTTTTTGGAGCCGCTGAAACTGAATATGAAACCGAATTGAAACTCAAAATTTCGAAATTTGAAAATTCAAATCTGATATCCCAAATATCATATCCCAACAACGCTAATTAAAAAAAAATCGGTTCGCCATATTGGATCCATCATTTTGGCTTTTGAGAATCTAATAATAAGAGACCTCAGACACCAGAAGAGATTAATTTTCACTGAAATGCAAGTATTTTTCAATTTTTTTCCATTATTTTGAACAATCAAAATTTCACAACACCTTCTGAGCACGAAAAGTTATTTTGTCCAACTACAATACGGACCCGCTATTTTGAATTTTCAGAAATTGGCCTCAGATTCGAATGCAGCAACCCAAAAAAACTTTAATTCTAAAACTTTGGGGTAATTTCGAGAAGAAATATTGCGTAACACATTTTTGGAACGAAAAGCTACTTGGGGTAATTTTGATAAGAAAAATTGTCCAACACATTTTGAGCACGAAAAGCTGTTTTTCATCCGACTATGAAAAGGTTGAAATCCATTCGTGGTGAAGAAATATCAGGAAAAAGAGGCTTTCCGAAAGTCCTCGTTGACGGAAATTGTTTCCATACGTGCAAACATTGCCAGACAGAGTAGCATTCAAATCCCTGGGATTATGATTTCGTGGTTTCTACGTATCTTTTCGACGAATTATGTTTCATATACAAGTTCATCCATATCTATATATATGTATATACTATATGTATAGTAACTACATTCTTTCAGCAACTATATACATTATTTCTGGAAAAGGGAGGAAAGAAGTGACGGTAAATACGCACATATTGAGATTCACTTTTTCTCTTTGAACCGAGCTAGGTATATGAAACTTTTCTTCCACAGACTCCCTGG
The DNA here is from genome assembly GCA_949825005.1 of Gasteruption jaculator. Classification (NCBI taxonomy): domain Eukaryota; kingdom Metazoa; phylum Arthropoda; class Insecta; order Hymenoptera; family Gasteruptiidae; genus Gasteruption; species Gasteruption jaculator. The sequence continues at coordinate 14,417,067 of OX463763.1, forward strand.
TGATTCATGTGTGGTATATGTAACTGCAGACAGATACTTTCAGTAACATAGCTGCTTTTAACGGTATTAAAGAAATATTGATGGAAGGTTGTTGGAAAAGTACAGGTACATAAGTGCAATGATGATATGTCTCTTATTTGAGTATTATTACTGTGCATTATAGAATGCAATGGATAGCAGGGTACGTCGATACCCGTGATACAAGACACGAGATGTAAGCTTTCAAAAGATGTATGTACCTGCACTGAGAGATGCTGTTTCGTCCACGCCGAAAGAAAAATGATATCGAATTTACTCCGCGGTATATACACGTACGACGATTTCCAGTGCGTATGTGGTCTTTTTATCAGTTTCACGTATAATGAAGACGCACACTATGCTCACCGTTCCTTAGAAAATAGGCGATTTCAGAAAAATTGTTATTTAGTATTTAGAGAAACAAATATTTTTACCTACTCGTATTATTTTTTATTTCTTGTTAAGGAACAAATCAATTTCTCAACACGCAGAAAAAAAATGAAGACCCTAATTATTTAATTTATAATTGAGTGGGTCGTGAAAATAGTTGGAGTAACAATAAATATAACTAGAATTACTACAAATATGTTGTTGAGACCACACGTAACTTATAACGATATTTGGAATTGCTGTATATGTATTTTTTTCAGTGCAAGTTATGAAATCTTTTTATATTGGAAGACCGTTCTTGTAAACAAACCATTAATTTAACATATTATTAACGTTAATTACTGACTATCGGATGACCTTCAGCTGATAATTGTACAATTTTTGGATATCAGTTGTTTGACGTACCAACTTAATAGCAAGCAATATTGAAGCAATATTGAAATTATCAAGGAGACTATGCCGATTGTTTGTAGTCCAGCGCGAGATTTAGGTCGAAAACTTAACCTCCATCATCAACTAAATTTTTTTAATTGCAAGTCAATACCAAGACAAAGCAATTTTGTATTTTTAACCCCTTGAGTGCCGCTTACTCTTGCACGAAACTATTAATATATGCGATGATGTTCACATGTCAGTCATTAAAAACACATATATATACCTTTTGTATATATTTATAACTTTGTAAGAACGCATTTATACGCCTTTAGCGCTTAAAGGGTTAATCGAAAGAGTGACACATGTAAAAATGACCGGCGACTTGGATGCTCTCTCTCTATTTATTTCAATGCAAATATTTATTAGAAAGTCAGTATGTCAGACAAATGACATCCAAAATCTCTGCATTTGATATAGCGACTTAACACGTAAAATACCATGTCGATCACCAGCGACCAACACTAAACTTTCCGTTCAAGCCGCGTAGGTTATCACAAATGCAATAATGTACACCATTGCGACCCACGCGGCATGAACAGGAATTCGCGTAAATTTCAAGCGGGGTTCAACGTGCTAATACGTTTTTCCAAATAAACATGCAAACCCTGGCGTCGTGAATACGTGAGAAGCTGAAAAACAAAAGCTCAAAAAAGAAGATCCTCCCTCCGCTATATCTATCGTATAAATGCAGATTGGTTCTTTCCGAACACCCGGTGCAAGTGTTAGCAAAGGGAACCTCGAAATAGATTACAGTAAACTAATTTCGATTTTGCCAAATCAACATTTGTTCTCCCATTGTAATACTTCGCATAAAACCACAAATTGGACATTTACATGTAACCCCGTTCTGAGTTTACACTTTAGTTCGGGACACGTACCAAACGGTAGATGCGAAACCTAGGCATGGCATGCAGAATCTTTAGTTCAGTGCGAGAACCACGGAAGTTTTATGAGGGTGACGTTTCTATGCCTGTTTAATTTCCTTTCCGGAATCATTGCATTCCATTTTCAAAGACCATAATTTTCGTAATGAAAATTTTAATGTTATAGTACATAATGTGCCAGATCTGTTACAGCCTATAGTAATTATATGACATTATCTGCTAAGTTTCGGTGTAAGGCCATTGCAGCGTAGTATGATGGAATTGATCTATTTTATTTAGATTAATCAATAATAATTAATATATTATTAATACATATTATGAATTATTATAGTTATATATATATAAATAGCTATTACCATTTCAGCTCAGTTTTTGAAATTTAAAAGTATAAAAATAATAAAAATGCTAACGCAGCTTCAAATATTATAATAAAGGTAATTGCAAAAATAGTAAATTTTCATAAAAAGCAAATAAGCTTGTCTGCTATTTTAAATATTATTCTTGTAAAGGAAATTATATCTTGAGACATCAAATCCATTGTGCGTGAGTAAACCGCGTCATCACTGACAAACCACTGAACACATTGAGGCCAGATTCATACCGTTTGTTATTGAGGTGACAGGTAAGGTTTTTAGCTATGTTGCATTCCGATAGGTGGCGCTGGAGTTTAACTTTTATAGTTATGGACCGATTTTGCTAGGCTCTTTGATTGCTGTTTATTTAAATTTTTTTTCATTATTGCACTAAAGGCATAGTTTCTTGATTAGAAAATTTTACAAATAGTTTTTCCTCCGTGTGATCTTTCCACAATAATTGAGGCAAGAAAACTTGTAGCTAAGTGCCACTCGCTCTGAAGCTAATGCTAATGCTGTACAACGGATAGGATCGGACGATTGTGATCTCCTAGAGCCCCGTAATCGGTTGTCCAACGAAAGTCTAATGAACATTGTAGATGTAGATACGAATGTCCCCAAAGTGCAACAGACATACATGTACCGATTTTGAAGCAATCATACAAGCTGACTGTATTTGATGATAGTGCATGTGACGTATCACATGCTGTTACCCGAATCAAGATACCAGATCATTTTGGTATTAGGCACGCATTAATCATAGATAAATCTATTGAGTATTCCAATAACCCGATGACACACTTTGAAATATTAATCAAAGGACAGATGATACCATGTACCGAAATTCTCGACTATTTCTGTACTCGAGGATCGCTTTCAATGCTCTCTTATAAAAGTCGATCACTGAATTGGACATAGCGATTTGTGAAAACCAATTTTGGAGTAATTACTACGCTGAACAAAATTTATAGTAATTCTAATTATTGCTGTAGCTGAATAAAGCATCAATGATATATTTCTAGTATTTCTAGCTATATCTATTCTTATTCCAGCTATTTTTATGATGGGGGCAACTAGAAATTATATAATTAGTGCTTTCATTTGTTTTTGGGATAGGGAAATGTAATGAATGAAAAAGAATCGTTTGAGAGAAGAACGTCAATGATCGATAATAAAATTATATTACAATAATGTTAACACGTTAACTGCCATGTCGATCACCGGTGGCCGACACTGAACTTTCCGTTCAGGCCGCGCTGGTTATGACAAATGCAGTAGCGTATACCCTTGCGACCCATGCGGCGTGAATAGGGATTCAGGTAAATTTGACGTGACATTTAACGTGTTAATAGTTTTTTTTTTTATATCAGTTACATTCCACAAAATTCCAAAATGTTAGTAAAAATGTAATATATAAAATTATAATATTATAAAATATGATATTATAAGGGTTGACCTACTGAATGTAAAAAAAGAAAATACTTTGTTTTCAACAAAAATAGTTTTGGCATCCATTACACATGATGCGGGATAATAAGAACCATCATGCGGGGTAATCAGTTGCATCTGGGTAACAGTGCCATTTACGATATATCTAATTGTAATTCATTCCTAAGAAAGCCAACAAAAACCCCCGATGTCTTTCTTATCAAAATTTAATGAGGTTCAGACCTCTGGCAAGATTTGTTTAAAAACTGTTGTCTTCTTTTTTGTTGATTTCTTCGCATCCACCAACGATCATCGATTTAAGTTTGCGAGCGTCGAATCCAATATATTTTATAACGCACCGAAAAAAATGAAGACCTTAATTATGTAATTTCTAAATTACAAAAAATATATTGTCGATGCCATATTTAGCTACAGCGATAGTAGAAGTACTGTTCCTTTTCATGCCCATATTTTTATCAACCCAATAAGGTACGCACATAGGGATTTATCTGCCTTAAATATATATTATCTTCCCTTATCTGTACATATGTTCGTACAGTTGATAATCCAATGCCCGTGTTTGGCCTTTCGTAGGGCCACATTAGTAGGGCCATTTATTAGGTCTCCATTTACTGTAGGGATACTTTTCACATTGTTACATATTCAAAAAATGTTCTTTAAACTAGAGAAAATTAGGAGTAATTACATTATTGCACTTTCCGTTCAGGCCACGCCAGTTATGATAAGTCGAATTGTATACACCATAGCGACCCACGAGGCGTGAATAGGGAGCCACGTTAATTTGGCGTGGCTCTTATCGTGTGACATTATTGCTCGAATCTGCTCATATCGTTACGGTAAATATACGTCTTACCCTATTGTTAGCAAAGTATTATGATGATAGTTCATGTAACAATCTATAAAATATATTAATAAATGCGATAACTATATTGCAATGGTTGTCTTTTATACCATGAATTATGGTCACTGTCTATTTAGTAATTAAACTGCTTGCAACTTTCAATATCACAGCAACAAAAGTGAATTTTCAAATCTAGGTTATAGTTAAAATCACTTGGCTTTTTCTTGTCAGTTCCCATAGTTACAAATTGCTACTCGGAGCTTTATAGTTCACGGTTAGCCCGACATAAGTTTTCTCCAAGTACAGCGAGAGAACAAAGCTGGATGATATGTTAATATTGCAATTAGCCGATCTTACCATGCTTCAGTAGTTCAACTAATACAGAACAGTGGCCCGTAACGAGATACTTGAGCCAATATAAGAACGTACAATGATTCCAATTCGCGTAATTGCCATCTTACGCATAAGAAACTGTTTTGAAATTATCACGGCAACGTCGATCAACAACTTGCAGGTGGTCGGATAAAATAGGGATGCCTCCAACCTCTGAATTAAAAATAATATTTAATAATTGGGTTGGTGCATAATTATCAAGCGTTTCTTTGACGTGATAATATCGTTTAAAAACGCCTGATGATTATGCACCAACTCAATATATTCAATAATATTATATTATTTTTAAATATTTTATTATGTTACATAATATTATTATTAATATTATATTATAATATTATATTCACATAAGCTTCAAAGTACAGAAAACTGAAAATTGCCTGAAATCATTAATATAGCAATTATTCATCACGAATTTTTTTCGATACAGTTGAAAAATTATTTTTGTTGCAGTGGTATTAAAAACTGCAAACAGTTTAATTAGTAAATAGAAAAACAGTGGCTATTACTATAACTCATGATATAAAAGAAATCCATTGCGACATAGTTATTGTATTTATTAAGATATTTTATAGATCGCTACATGAATTAATGATTTATCATCGAATAATTAAAAAAATAATTAATTATAAATAATATTTTATTCAAACGTTTGAAAATACAGAAAATTCAAAATTGGTTGAAATCGTAAATATATCAATATTAATATAATATCATGAAAAATAATATTGCATTCCAAGGTTCGCAAACATAGAAAACTGAAAATTGTTTGTAATCATGAATATATCAATATTATTCCTCACGAATTTTTCAATTTTAAATAGACTGGAACGTTTGAATGAAATTCGAACTGCAAAAAATGTTGATTCTATAGGAGAGAAAATTCGTCGACCCTACTGTATTCTGTAATCAATTTTCAACAAAGGTATTGAACTTTACACCGGAACGTCAATGTTGACAAAATTGTTTTGGAACCCGAGGAGAAATTGCTACTTTTGTTTGAAATTGCTCGCAAAGTTGGAATCAATGACCGGAAACTTTTTTCCGCAATAAATATTTAATCCTTTCGTTACGTTTCCCTTGGTGCCACGGAACTGTTGTTTCATCGAACATTTCCTCATATAGTTCATGAGTGATATCAGGTAAACGGTTTACTCGTTAACGATTTGTTTTATGAGAAAATGTTTGAAACAAAAGTTCTATGGTATCAAGGGAAACGTTAGCTACAGCCATCAGGGTTTTGTTACTTCGCTAAGATTCGATAATTAGTGAGCCCAGTATCGTACAGATTTCTCTTTCACACGAAAGTTTCATGCTTATCAGTTGTATCAATTTTGGGTTGTTTTCTTAACTCTATTTCTACCGCGCTAATTATTCGTAATCAAAAATCCAGAACGAAAAATATAGAATTATAATTAAAATAGATTTTCTTGATTAATACCATTATTAATATTATTTTTTTCAAATTTGTGAACAAAAATGAATTCTCCATTCAATAGTTGTTTCATTATTATAAATAAATTCATTGAAATATCGCCCTAAACTTCGGTAAACTCAACAATTCAGTCATCCACTCGTTGGTTTACCCTACAATAAATACCGATTCAAGAAAGTTGTGGAAATAAACTCCGGTATTTTCAATTTAATACTGAATAAGAAAATCTATTCAACACTATTTCTGCCGCGCTAATTATACGTAATCAAAAATCCAAAACCAGAAATATAGAATTATAATTAAAATAGATTTTCTTAATTTTTTTACAGGCGCGTTATTGCTCTATAAAGCACCTCCCGTTTGACGATTTCAAAAAAAGATTAAATTGAACTTCGTAAATAATTCTAAATTAAGATTCTGTAAGGTGACCTTTGACACCTATGGTAAAATTAGTGTTGACACGTTGAACACCATGACAAATTTACGTGACTTCCTGTTCATGCCGCGTGGGTCGCAATGATATATACTATTGCATTTATTATAATCGGCCTGGCCTGAACGGGAAGTTCAATGCTGATCACCGACATGGCATTAAACTATTTGGAGGCATCAAAGCTGAAATTTTTGTTTGGGAGTAAACAAATTACTAATAACTAATTGCCAAAATAATTATTAACCGGTAATTTTGAAAAGTGTAAGGCTTCCTTCATGGGTACCTACTTGTGGGATACGTGCTAACCTCGGGAAATTTGTCGGCGATATTGAAGATGATGTCGTTTGTAACACGTCACTACCGACGTCGATCATGTTTTTTCATATTTTGTAATTCGCAAGGTAAACCTACCGCGTTTTCCCACCATCCTATTGTTTGGCAATTCCTAGAGTAGTAAAATATGATAAAATGAAGGCCGAGAAAAACTGACAAGGTGAAATATGGTGAAATGAAGGGCAAGAAAAACTGACAAGGGCAAAGTTTCCCGAGAGCTTACGAGGAGAACTGTGCAGGCAGGCAGGCAGAGGTGGAAGGTAAAAGGAAAGGTAGGGTTTGGCTTGTGTGTTCAAGAAATAAATAATTAAAGTAAATAATTAATATATTAATACAAAAACAAAATATATATTTTACGTGTATAATAGTGTCATTATATATTTATGATTAATAAATATTAAATACCTTATTACATTAACGACTAACAAATATTTGATACCCTAATATTTAAGTATAAACTTTAATATGACCCAATAAAAAAATTCGTTACATCTTTTAATAATTATATTAAAATTATCATATGTTAATATTATATTGATATCAGATATAATAAGATTTTCCAATAATTTATTGATCCCAAATTGTTACATATTGTATATTTCGTTTTTTTACTATTACTCTAAGTTTAATTTTAATCCTTATTTATTTTTATCCCTAAATTGCTAATGTAAACAGCGGAGTGTATTTATTGGGTTGGCAACTAAGTAATTGCCGATTTTTCAAAGCAAATAAATGACAAAATCCGCAATTGCTTAGTTGCCAACCCAATATATTCTGTATCTAATAATTAATTATACTGTTAGTGATTGTAAATTTCAAATCCACGCTTCAGGGAACTTGTCCCAAAGCGTCCAACAAATAACTCAAATTCCAACTCTAACTCTATTGATTTTGTTACTTTTGTCTCTTGTCTCCCCTACATATCATACAGAATAAAAGATCTTTGGTAAACATATATAGGTAGAAAGCTCAACTGTTCTGAGATACAAACCTATCTTTTACGTGTCGTATTTGATGTTTCCGTCAACGTCTCTATCTCTCCTGATTTAAATTCTTTGGATTTTTTTTTATGGGGATAGTATTCTTCGCCGAAAAATGATCTGATCGTATCCGGGGTGTTTGTGAAATAATTCGACAAAGCTCTGGAATCTCAATGAGAGTTCACGATTCTATATAATGAAATGCCAAGTATGTATGTACACTGGCAATGAGAAAAAGAATGTGGTAAATGGACTATATGAACAAAGTTGAGCTTATATAGTTCAAAGCAACATAGTTTATAGTGGATCTAATTGTGTTACAGTGAAGGTTTTTTGAAAGGTCTCTTTGGCGAAGCAAGTATGCATGAAACTCAATTAAACATTTTACAAATTGTACGCAAAAATCTACGGATTAAGGGTATAGTAATTACTTTTATTCGATTTTAGCTGGAAAGAGCTAGGCACTCGAAAGCAAAGTAGCAAGAATGGCGAGATGTGTACATACACTTTGCGAATAATAAACGACTGTTATGGGACACGCAATTGCTGAATTGTTACAAGCTTTTGCTTTCCAGTGCATTATTACAGCTAATTTTAGAATTACAGACGAAGTTATAATATCAAATATTTTCTGGATCAAGAACAGATCCAATTTAGGTGGAGGTGGTTTAGATGCTTTGACACTATTTTTACCAAAGGTGTCAAAAGGTGCGAAACAAATAATGGTTGGAGTAAGAATTTGGGATTTCCTAGGATCGGTGGTAATCTTATTGTCAGTGGTTACAATGTAGAAAATTCAAGAAAATAACCAACGATTTTTCCTGTAATGGTAGATTTTCTGCAATTATTGCTATGCAAATGCTGAAATTTTGCAGATTAGAGTAGTTACCTTATTAAAAAAGGTGTGATAGGAAACTATTTTTCACGTGAATTCACAGATTGTCGTAAATTTTGCAATAATTATCACTGCAAAAGTACTTAAACATTTTTAATTCACGTGATTAATCACTGTTGGCTAGTTTTTTTATAATGGACCTAAAAAAAGATTTGTAGAATCATTGAAATGAATTTGCTTAAATTTGACCATAGAAATCATAGTATGACCACATATCATGTGACCATAGAAAATTTTAAAAGCACTTCATTGAATCCAAAGGAAATATGTTTTTGTTAATAAAGCTTCTTCGGATTAACAACATTTTATTCGAAACTTATAAACGCTTTATTGGTGTGTATTTTATAAAATTGTGAAATTTGTCTAAAAAAATAAATATGAATTTTATTATGATTGGTAAAATGTTTTAAAGTAAATGAAAGAATCATCCGATTTATAAAGCTTTTATTAATGCAATTTTATAATCGCATAAAGTGCGTGGGTATTAACAATTTATTGCCTTGAAACATTATCGCATTGATCCCAAAAAATTTTAATCACGCAAATAAATTCTGTTTACTTTCAATAAGCCGCTACCGAAATAAAACTTCATATTTCAATTAAATGCTACAGTTTCTTTGATGAAAAAACATCATTTCATCAGTTTTCAGGGTTGAGTTCGTTTGAATGATAATTTTTTGATTGAATTGGAATATATTTCAATTCATTATATTGTTAAAAAAACGTCCATAGAATACAAAGTAAACTCTGAAAATTTGTCAATTTGTCAAAAACAATCCACTGAACACGTTAAGTGGCATGTCGGTCACCGATGAACTTTCCGTTCAGGCCGCACCGGTTATGACGAATACTATAGCCCATATCTGTACGACCCACGCGGCATGAATAGGTAGTCACGTAAATTTGACGCGGCGTTCAACGTGTTAAAAAAATCAAAAGGCAATTTCCCTTATTCTAATCAGCAATATTCAATTATTATTTTGTTTTTGGTGACACAACTCGAAAACACAATTCATAAAAGGAAAAAAAAACAATTTCTAATTTTAGGAAAATGTGGGGAAATAAGGAAATAAGCACCCATGGAATTTTTGCCTTAAAAAGGCTACAGTTAAGAATAATAATAGAATTTTTATTATTCCAATGGATTAAAATTTAAGGTGACTATTAAGTCTAAACTGGAAATTGGTGTTTTTTTTTTGAATTGGGTCATTTTTGTAGCAACAGTGCGCTTTATTCCCGGATACACTTTTTTACACACCATAATTTTTCTTTTGGGGCGAGTAATTAATCTTAACATGTGCAAATCGTAGTATCTTTTTCTTCCCTTTCAGGAATTCGGTTCGTAACATGTTGGCCATTTTTTACACGCCACAACTCTGATTATCATCGCGTGTCATTTCAGGGAACACGTACATATGAAAAACCAACTTAATCTCAGAGCCGGGGTAAAAAAAAAAAGCCATTTATTACTCCGCAGTTAGTACCACTGTCTTTTGATTTCAACCCTTTACATGTCAGACTCTCGGGGAAAAAAACCTCCCGGACTTCATTGCTGAGACATTTCAGCTTCTTCTGTGTCTTCGCGCGTCTGTGTAAGCTCTCGCCAATGAAAAGGGCCTAACCCCATCCTCGTGCACCGACCTTACGTCCTCCCGCGCCTGGAAGCGTCAACCCCACAGTTAAATTTACAAGCCACTGACATGCGGGAGAAAGTAAAAGTCGGAGAAAAGAAAATAATTCATGTTGACACTAATCTTTATTCCAACCTTGAAGCAAAGGAACTCCTACGAGCTTCGACTGCCTCGCCGAGTCCGTCACGCGGCGAAGTTTATTTTTAAAGCCATTCGCTGGGGCCTTAAGGAGTTCCTGACCTGAAATGCATCGTGCGCATATGTGGAAAAAAGGGACAAAAAACGGGAAAGGGGTATACACGTAAAAATGGAAGAAACGGAGGGATCGACAACATCAGAAAATATAACAGTAAGCGAGTAAGCAAAAAAAGCGAGCCACTAGCCATCGGGGAAAAACTTTAAATTAAAAATAGCTTCCTCGCACCCCTAGACGTGTATGTCTATGTATTTATATGTGTGTGTGTATATATATATACATGGCGATGCCTCGAGGGTTCCTATCTCTAATTAAACAGAATTTTCTCATGCACACGCCTTACGATAGACACAGAGGATAAAGTGGGATGGAACGGTGCTGGATGCTAGCTGGCATAGTTGCTGCACTGAGACGCGGGTATATACAGGGTGGGCGGTATAAGAGTTAGTTCGAAGCCGAAAGGTGGTATCAGGGGGTGAAAGTTTGAGAAAGAAGTTGTACCATTTCTCGAAATTCGAAATAATTATCGAGTAATTAATTGAAATGTTTTGGCCAATCAGCGGTGATGTCAGGTTGCAGGGACCGGGGGTGGTGGTAATAAAGGGTGAAGATTTAAAAAAAAAATGTACCATTTTTCGAAATTCGGAATAATTATCGAGTAATTAATTGAAATGTTTTGGCCAATTAGCGGAGGTATCACATCGCGGAGGGCGGTGGGTGGTGGTAGAGGGTGAAAATTTGAGAAAGAAGTTGTGTACCATTTCTCGAAATTCGAAATAATTATCCAGTAATTAATTCAAATATTTTGGCCAATCAATCAGCAGTGGTATGACGTTGTGGAGGGCAAAGGGGAGGGACGTCGATATTGAATTTGTGAGAAATAGTTATTTTCCATCAAAATTATACGAGAAACAATGAAATCGAAGCACATTGTGATTTACAACAAATCGATAAGAACACCGTTTTCCTGAATTTGACGGAAAACGACAAACATTTTTTTATATGTTCACCGAGCCTCTTCGACCTTCTGATTGGCCATAACATCTTAATTAATTACTCGGTAATTATTCCGAATTTCGAAAAATGATACATAATTTTTTTCTTCTCAAAATTTCACCCTCCGCCACTACCACCCTTCGGCTTCCAACTGTTATACCGCACACCCTGTATGCACACGGGGAGGAAGGTTGCAGCTACTGTAAATTTCGCAAGGATACTTGGACTCTCGCCGGCTTTTTCTTTTCTTCTCTTCTTACATTACTCTCTTTGCTTTCACTTCTTTAGGCGAATGTGTTGCGAGTGCACACGGAGTGATCTCGGGGTAGATTCAAAAGGGCGCGAGTGTTATTGTCCTACGTTTCAAAGGCTACGCCCTTCCGTTTCTCAACCCTCTGCAGATCCGTAGCCAGGGCTCGGATTTAAAAGGACCTAATCCCGGTGTGCAAGGTCTGGAAATACGTCTTTTTCGTGCAACTCCGCGGGATCCGTGCACGTCGAGGAAGACGTCGGGGTAACTAATAATAAAGGCCACCCCGAAGCCTTTTGCTATTCCTTCCCGTATCATTCCAGAAAATTACACATGACCCTTTTTTGTTCTTGAAGAATTTCTAGTTTACCTTCTCGGAACTTATTTTCCTGAAGAAAGTTGGTGGCGAGGCTTGTTATCGCGCATGAATTGCTCAAGATTTACTTAGAAATTACCGAAATTCCGAATAATTTGCCAGGCGTATCTTTGGTAAATGTTATCTCACCTTGGGGCAATTTTCTGTAATACATTAAACTCCTTTTTCCATGGTAGATTCATTCCCTTGATATTTCTATGAAAAAAACGTGTAAAAAAAATTAGAAGTTTTCTATAAATAAATTGGGAATACGTTTGAATTACCCCAAATCCGTACTTCATCGAATAAATTTTTCAAAAAAAGAGAATTTTTTTTAACAGCGTAACTTCAAGTTTCTTTCTGATTATTAATAACATTTAGTATCCTATGGAACTCATAATGCAAAAAAAAAATACAATCCAAGGCAATAGAAAATTTAAATGTGCATGGAAAAATAAGTGATTTTAAGAAATACTACTAAAAATAATTGGAGAAGAGAAATAGAAGTAGTGTAAAATAATAAGATCATTCAATTTGGTTGAATCTCTTCATAGCCAGATTTTTTTGTTCAAGTAATTGCAAAGAAATTTTTATGGTTTAATTTTTATTAATCTTTTCCCAGTTTGACAAAACGTTTTACGTGCCAAAAAGTTGAACCTAAATTGTAAATGTCACAATTTTTCTAAAAATATTAAGAAATTTCTTTTTGACCAAAAATATTTCTTACAAATATGAACAAAATCGGTCCATAAATAGAGAAATTAGACTCGAGCGCTACCTATCAGAACGAATAGTGACTAAAACCCTTACTCGCTCCCTCAATAAGGTATGGTGCAAATATGGCTTCAATAGGTCCAGTGGTTTATCAGTGATGATGCGGTTTATTCACGCACTACAGATTTTATATATAAAGATTTATCGAGAAACATTCCACCACACGATGTAGTTGTACCTGCCATTTCTTTCGCGATCATTTAGATAAACTATAAAATAAAATTCGCCGGAATTGCAGCTTGGGGTTGTGCAGGGGGTGGCTTTCGTTGTAAGCTCTAGTTTCAAGGTCGGAAGACAAGTGGAAATTGATAACCGGGGCAAGGTTGAACCAAGACCGAATAACTATGTCGGAGCTTTGATTATCAGACTTGGTATGGCCAGCAGTGAAACGATAACATCAGCACTACGTCCCTCTGAAGATGAGTATCACTTCTGTTTCAATACTGTGGGTACAAGAGCAACGTACACATACCCTAACTGATACTCGTCTAACAGGTAGGTACAGATATTTGATTGCCATCATCCGGGCACGTATTTGTTGGCAATGTTTCGAAACACATAGAATGCCACAACTCACGATCGCAGTTGTGTCGGTGTAGGGTAACTTCGACGGAGCAGGGTCAACCATGTTTTGGTAGAAGTAGCCTTCTGCAAGTGCGAAAGATTTTTTGGCGAAGAAAAAAGCTCGATGACACCATCCTGAGCTTCAGGTGTAGTGAAATATCGTTCCTAAGTAGTAACGTCAACATTGACACCTTAAGTGCCACGTCAGTCACTAGTGACTGGCGCTAAACTTTTCGTTCAGGCCGCACCGGTTATAACAAATGCAATAGTGTATACCATCGCGACCCACGCGGCTTGAATAGGGAGTCACGTAATTATGACATGGCGTCCAACATGTCAAAGTACCAGAAGAGACTCGGGATAGTTGAAACACGGGTAATTTAAAACGAATAACCTAATTCCGAGACGGTTGCTATACAGGGATTGGGTCCCGAGGGGAAATGTACTAAATTATATCACTTGTATCAATTTACTAATATCGATTTGTAATGATTTTCGACATGTTTTTACAAGATAGTGGTAGAGAGACTATCCAAAAACATCAATAAGAGGTAGAAAAATGTATTTAAAGACAATTAAATAATTTTCTGTATCGCACATAATTCGAAAACTGACCAATGCGTGCGGTTGCACGACATATGCGGGTAAGTGCACGCAACGTAGCGAGTAAGTGTGCGCATGTTGTTTTTTTTTTTAATTATTGATCGGCTCTATTAAAGAAAGACGCGGGATTAGATGCAGGAGTTTCTTTGCTATTTTTTTTATTCATCCAACAAAAATAAACGTTTTGAACAATTTTTTTTTAGACACTGGACAGAATAAAAAGGTGATTTTCAGAAAATTCTTTCTTCAAAATCGAATTCAATATACAAAATAAATCCGGTTGATTTTTCAAATTCAAATGATCGCAATCGGAACGGAAGTGGTCACGGCAAAATATAGCAAAAAAATAGTTACTTTTGTTCTTTTGTGATTTTCAATATTTCTTTTGAAAAATTGTTATGTAACTTCTTAAAATATAGATTTTCAAACGTACGAAAGGTTTTTGAAAAATAACTCATAATTTTGATGAAAAAATTCCTAAACACCATCTTTTATTCCTGTCCCTGACCGATCGCGGTTCTTTCAAAACCGTGCTTTCAATTTTTTTTTACCAAACTGAAATTAGTCGTCATTATAGAAAATATTTAAAATAATTATTGAAAGGTGGAAGGATTTAAACAATAATTTATTTTTTAATTAGAACCAAGTTTGTTAATGACAAAAAGGGAAAAGTTGGCGAATTGATCATTAATTAGCACTTGATCGATAACCAGTTCAGCGACGGTAGTGGTTCGAGGTTGTAACAAACTTTAAGCGAAAGAGTCAATTTTGCTTCTAAAAAGTTAAGCTTGCAATGCCAAATCTGTGTCATATCGTTCAATGTAGGCGTGAACAGTGTGTATCGCTTGTTGCTCGAAACACATTTTGTAGCAAATTGTTATTATAGAATGTTGCAAGAGAACATCAGTAATCCGAAGCCTTCTTTTGTAAAAGGTCATTTACTTCGTCGGGTAATTATGGTCAACTTCGTATGAACTAGGTTCTTACCTGTTTTGTGCGAATAAATTGACGATGACCACTTGCTACTGGTTTATGATGTTCCTTAACCAACTTCTTACCTCAGCAGCTCTTAAGTTGTTACCTGGGATTGCCAATCATGGAAAACGTGTCTACAGAGTGCTGACACTTAATGGCCTGTGTATGTACCTTGCTCCCCGTTACCTTGTATCAGATTCATCTTCGACCTTATTGTCAGTAGAGATAGACAATTAACAAACTAGGATGGCTAAGAGCTCGCGAATGACGTTTCTATTTTATTTGCAATTAAATTTACATATTTTAAAAAAAGAAGAATAATACCTCCTGTATATTATTGGCTCTATTTACATTTCGTAATGAAAGAATTTGTGGAATTACCAAAATTGATCCTAAAATAGGCTTCAATTGCCTATTTTTCGCCCGTTCTTAATTCCATTTCGATTTGAAATTTCACTCAGAAGTGAAAATCGTACATTTTAATTTTTCAATATTACTTTCAATCAAATTGTTAACTTTATTTGATTTGTATTTTAAAGCCTCTCACGGATTACTTTTTACTAACTGTTACATTTGAAAATCCTATAATCCTATTTTCACGCTACCAAAAATAGTCTTACGTCAAACCTTTGATGAGACATAGAATTTGTCCCGAATAAGAAACTTTTTTATTACAGTAATAAAAATAATAGTATGTAGTAGTAGTAGTAGCGGTGGTGGTAGTAGCAGTAGTAGTAGTAATAATAATAGTAGTAATAATTTCTGGGGGCAATCCGCTAAAGTGCAAATATTGAAAATACAAAAAATTTGCAAAGTAAATACAACAGAGTCATGTAGCCATGGGCTCCATAATATAATTAAAATATTAATTGCATAAGTACTAACAGTAAAGAGTGTATTATTTCTATTATGACGTAGCAAAAAACAAGATAGAAAAAGGTGTATATACAGGTGTGTATTTATGTATATAAAAGAGCGAAAGTAAAAAAACCGATATAAATACAAATCAACAACCGAATAGCAAAATAATTTTCTATTTTAATTTGTAACAATAATTTACAATAAACAATCATCTGTAAAAACCTATAGAAAAATGTATACTAAATATTCAGACGTAAGAAAATTGATTACATTAGTTGAATTAGAAAATTTAAAACGCGAGGACACACGTGGAAATTATAGTTCCTATAATGAAAGGGTATAAAGAAACCTACGTTCCTACATTATTTCTAGCAAAGATTCAATATGAACCCAATAATGGCATATTATATTGCATTGTTATCGAATTTTAACGATTTTTGGATGTAAATTTTTCTATTTATATTTTTATATCTCTAGTTTATATTTTTACTATAGTATTTAGTATTTTCTGTTTTACTATTCTAATTGCTACGTATTATTACCCTGCTCAATTCTTAACTTCCTATATATATAAAATATCACCCGTTTAAGGCTCTTCTCCCATTGCGTCTCAATAAAAGACTCGTAAAGTCTTAAAACCTTGCCCTCAAACACGTCGACTGCCACGCCAAATTCATGTAAATTCCATTCACGTCGTATGGGTTATCGATAAACGACATTTATTTAAATCCGTGTACTATAGCTACGGGCGACCCACGAAATTTACGGGTAACGCGTTAATGCATAGCGATAGTAATGCTCCGGATTAGATTCCTTGGATCTTCCCAGGTTCTTCCAAAATACCTACATAGTTCTGGGAGTAGTCCGTACTTCCCACTCTTATGAATGCGATAGTTGCAATAAGTTGGGTCGTACCTTAGCTTTTAGTCTATTTTTAGTCAAAGAAACCATCGCATGTGAACCATCGGTAAGGTAAGGGCACTAATTATAGAGAGTGTTCCGCTAATGGTGGCTCCAGCCCATGTTTGCATATTTCAAAGTGGTATTGACGAGGAAGGGACCAACATATTTCTTTGTGATACTCAAAATGTATTAATATTATCCAAAGGAAGGTTGGACATTTTAGACAAACGAAACAGTACATAATGGTAAAGCTACGTCGCATTGTGTACACGTCATTTCCACTCTCGGGACCTTAATTTCTCTTCTTAGCGTTTCTGAAATTCGAGTAAGTAAAGGTTACGTTGTTTCTTCATACTCGTATTAAAGCAATATTCTCGAGACACTCTATTTTAACCCTTTGAGACACACATTTTTCGACAAATTCAAATTTGACAACAAATACATTATTGGCCGTTTTTGCTGGTCACGCCCCCAGGTCACCAAAGTTAAGCAGCGTTGGGAGCGATTAGTACTTGGATGGGGGTGACCATTGGGGACGGTTGCGTGCTGTTGGCACCAAAAAGCAACGGGGCAAAAATGTGTCCAGGCTCCTGGGTAAAAGAAACAAATAGACAAAAAATGGCGTTAACGACTAAGTCTCGCAAGAGCGCACTTTCTTGAGAATCAGGGGGGACATAAATACACGCACTTGTTTGATGCTGCTGCAGCCAGCAGCATCAACGGAGCGAGCGAACGTGGGTCTCGAGAAAACAAACGTCGCCGTTCCTTGCATTCATACCCATATTTATATCTCGCCGTGGGTCAAAGGGTCGCAAGTTCGACGCGTGTGACCGCAAGTTACGCCCCTTTGACTCTTGGCGGACGATAAACTTCTTCCAGTCCTCTCTTAGAAATGCCAACGTCCCCTACTTGGATGTTGACTGCAGTAATGCAGTTTTTGCCTCGCTTGTATGCAACCACAGCCGGTGCAGTCTATATGTGACACATTATACGCTTCGTAACCGCAATGAGTGGACCTACAGAATATACGACTGGATACTTATGTTAGCGTGTATTCCGATGCGACGTGTCATCTCAAATGTATGCACTCGCAGAGTAGGTACTACGTACTGTGGTGCTGCTCCACTGCTACTCGTACGTACGAGCCCCCATGGCTCGGTTGCGGTAGAAATTACATACATTAGTAGTACACTCTTTCATATTATGCAGCTCTTTACGTCTTTTATACGTGTACTGCTCTGCACTTATTTGTGGGCGGCATAATTTATATTAACACTCCTTACTACTACTACTAGTTTACTGCCACCTCTCGTGTAACAAGGCAGAGATAATGGAAAACGCTAAATTTTACTATATCAGATAGTGCCTCGTGGCACGTATGTATGTACATGCATGGAGAAAAATGGATTGCGAAATTCGTTA
Source organism: Gasteruption jaculator (assembly GCA_949825005.1). Taxonomy (NCBI): domain Eukaryota; kingdom Metazoa; phylum Arthropoda; class Insecta; order Hymenoptera; family Gasteruptiidae; genus Gasteruption; species Gasteruption jaculator. The sequence continues at coordinate 14,435,436 of OX463763.1, forward strand.
ACAAGATAATAAACACACACTGAGAAAAAAGAGAGTGTCGTTATAACGAAAATTCAAATAAAAAAAAACGAACACACGCTCATAATTTTAAATAATAAATGCTACATTAGGCAACGAACAGCGTGAAATAGGTTATTAACGCACGAGTCCGGTTTGTCGCCCCCCAGCGATGCGAGGGCGCCAAACGAGACGAGTGCGGTAATCGCCTTAGGTTCGAGTTGCCTATGTGTTTCGTCGCCAGGTGTAGCCCCTTAAGGGGTTATACCCAGTCAGGAGTCCGAAAAAAAAGCTTTTTTTAAAGATTTTTCTTGAAGAGAGTTTTTAATATATTCAATTGAAGTTTCTTGTGCTTATAATGTAAGTATTGAAGATTATAAAAAAATTGTTTATGTATAAAAATATTCGTAATAAGGGCCGTAGCAGGCGATCTTCGGGCCCTCCTCCAAAAAAAGACGTTTTGCGGTGTACACTGTAACTCAAGACTGGATCATCCAAAACCAAAAAACCAAACAGATTTCGTTAATATAATAGATTATCTAGTAATCAATCGAAGGAATAATAAAAATATTGATTTTTGACAAAATGGCGGCATCTCAAAAAAATTTTTCTATTTTTCATCAAAATTTCGGCCTTTATTTATTTATAAAATGAGAAAAAAAATCCAAACAATAAATCCTTCGATTAATTACTAAAAAATATATTAAAAAAGATTGTATAAAAATTTCTGACCGATCGATGAAGCCGTTTTTGAGGTAGCGTGTACACCGACTTTGGAAACATGGTTTTGAGAAAAACGCGTTCAAAGTTTTAAAAACGTTTGACACACAGTGAAAAAAAATCTTTTTTTAACGCCCGTAACTCCGAAAGTATTGGTCGGTTCGACTTGAAATTTTGTGTGTACACTTTTGAATAGTTGTACATTAAGAAAATGTAATTAAAAAAAAACGATTTTTTCAAAATCCTGACTGGGTATAACCCCTTAATGTTATTCTACTATTTTCATTGTTGAGTCAACTACAAATTAAACAATTCTTACCATTTTCGTCGCGATATAGGTCCTTTGGTGTAAGTTTCGCAAAAGTGAATGTAAAATATCGACGTTTCCGCTAGAATAATAAGAATCGTAGTCGATGGATAACTAATAATTCTTTATCGCGTTTCTACAAGAGGGAAATCGATGCGGCAATTAATCCTCTCCGGAAGGTAGCCGCAGTTATTCCAATTAGTTAATCGTTTGTTAGGCGTTCCGATAACGGTTCTTCGTACCCTCATGATACCGAAGGCTCTTATTGACTCTTGTTAACCACCGACTGCGTTGGCTATGAAATTGTGCAGTCGTTAATTAGTCAGTTAATAAGTTAGTTAGTCAGTTAGTTGGATAGACAGATACAGATCTTGCCTCTCTTCCCGGCGAAAAGAAAAATGTATCGGAATGCCGTTTGCTCCAAGTGCACCACTGCATCCATGCTGCGATACCTATGTATACGTATATGCACACGCACAGAATGCAGTCCACTACCGCTACCGACGAACTGCATGCAGTTTCTAAGAAGTACAGCTGCAATGTCTCATATTAGCACATGATGGGTCATTAAACTTCCCATCTCATTAGCTGCTTCTCTGTTTTTATGTCGCATCTTTTTCCCCTTCGTATGATATTCGATCTTTCCTAATTGTCGTAATTGTAATACATTCTTTTCAATTAAGTTAAATTCTTGAAACGCACATCTCATTCGGTTACGTTACGTCAGAAGTAACGCCTTTTTCTTTACAAGAGCTGCTTATTTTGAAAGTGTCCTAAGTCCAGTTTTTTGCAAAAACTTTTTCGTTAACTTTTATTGATTTTGCTTTTTTTTTCTTTTCGAAAAAGATTCTTTGATGCTTATATAATTTTTGCGGAGAACCAACAATAACTGGAACTGTACAAATTTTTGTTATCGTTGTATGAATTTTAATCTGCATGTTACTTATTTAGTTATATGTATATTTTATTTTATTGTTAATCTATTTTTATGATAAATGCATTTTCGAAAGTAAAGTATGAAAATCGTGGCGAAAATGGAATTTTTGAAAAATTTTGAAAATTAAAAAATTCAATTTTAAATTTAAAAAGAATTAAATTAATAAGTATGAATCCTTTGCACTTGAAGTACTTCTCGAAAGCACTACCAAAGTTTGGCGTTTAGAAATAATTTATAATTAACATTTTCAGTTACAAAATATTCACATTATGATAATAATCAAATAACGTTACAAATACATTGTCTTTTGAATTTTATATGCAAATTTTACCTCTAAATAAATCGAAAAAAGTCCGAGCTACTGAAAGCTTTACACAAGAAAAAGTCCGAGTGCAAAGGGTTAAAGTTTAATCGCAGGTGTTGAGTTTTAAGATTTCAAAGTTAAGTGTATAAATATGTGAGATTGAAACTATACACTGACAAAAGGGTTCCTGGATAGACAGAACTATATCATCTGATTAGGCATTTCCTGCTAGATTCACATAATAAAATATTCAAACTACATCCACTGCATTAACTCTGTTTGAGTTCACGTATGCCTCTTCCAGTTATACAACTCTTGGTGAAAAGCTCCACTTGTAGGTAGCGATATGCCGGGCAATTTAACATATGCTATGTCAATATTGTTGTCTTAATAGCTTCTTTTACAGGGTAATGAAAAATTTGTTCCCTTTTTTTGGATTAACACTATTTCTACCTAAGGTGTCAAAAGACACTTTTTACAATTTTAATTTAGAATTATTTTCGAGGCTTAATTCAATCTTTTTTTTTTTAAATCTGTAAACGGGAAGTGCTCATTAGAGCAATTATGCGTCTATAAAAAATTTGGTATTAATTAGAAAAATCTATTTTAATTATAATTCTACATTTTTGGTTTGGGATTTTTCATAGCGGATAATTAGCGCGGTAGAAATAACGTTAAACTTCTTCAAAATCTAATATTTTTTGGATTTTATTTTGCAGCGGAAAAGTTTAGTAGCAAATTGATACCGCGCCGGTTATGACAAAACTTTCTTTTCAACTGAAATTAATTTGAAATTCCAACACTAGTGTTCCATGAAATTTCTACAAATATTTTTAACAATGTTGTTGAAAAATTCTATTACGGTTACGATTATTATAATTTGAAAAATGCATTTGTTACTTCCGATTCGATTCGACAGAGTACAGTAATTGCTGGCTGAGGGAATACACTGGGCCAACGGTAATTGACGCTTTCCGCTCGAAGCTATTTTTCGCTCAAACTGTATACCATTGCGACCCACGCGGCACGAATAGGGAGTCACGTGAACTTGACGCGGAGTTCAACGTGTTTTACTCAAAAGATTTGTTATAACGAGCAACAAATAACGGTATAGTCATAATTTGGTATACCGTGCAATTCGGGGACAATGCACCGCGGGTTGCTGGCGAGTACCCAGCCGCCTTAAAAAATCAAAATTCTCAATTCCAAAATAAAACAAGGATATTTTCAAAATGTTAAAAATCGAAGGAGTTGGGAGCAAAACAAATAGAACAAAAAATTACGGACTCTGTATTTCCGTCATTGGTTCGTGGAATGTTGTTATTCCGACGTAATATTGCACCACCGTAGCACTCTTATACAAACTTTAATATGTAATAATAAAAGCTGGTCCAGTTGTTCAACAATACTGCGTGGATGAAAACAGCTACACCGAAGTTTGTTGAAGCCAGGAAAACAGATACCACTGTTTAGTCTGCCCGACATGACCTTATTGCCTCAGGTATATTAGTGTAGCCGTACTCCTACGGGTACTTTGCAGGGATCGTTAACCCTAGAACAGCACATGGGGTCAATATGTCCCCACGCGATTAAAATTTATTTTGATTTCCCAATGACGAAACATTATTCAAGGAATGTCAAAATATATCTCTAAAAATTTTCAGCCTTAAATAATTGATAAATTCGCGGAGAAATTGATATTTTTTCATGTGAGGTCACTGAGCCCCTAGTGCGCTCTTTACGTTCGAGTTTGGGGGTGTGCTGTTCTAGGGTTAATTGCTCGGTTCATGGACGAAAAGAAATTTCACTTTAACAAATCTGGTGCTGTTAATTATTATTAGTATGATTTTATTGATATATAGTTTTCTTCGTTGTTGTGAAAGATCCTTTTGGACCGTTTATTTTGAAAGTGGTGTAAGTCCATTTTTAAAAAATACGAGATATCACGTAATTTATGTTAAATTAGTGTAAACTGTTAATTTCTAATTAGTTGGTATTTAATTTCTTAAAAAATTGGTTCCACTTCAAATTTCAACCGTCTACGTTTTACATATTCGCCATTTATTTAAAACAAAATCGAGTTGATGGTAACATTTTCAAAAGTACTACCGAAACCCCTTAAGTCAACGAGAAATTAAGTAATTAGTGCCTTAATTTTTTTCGTTGCGAATACCAATGGCACAAGAACCTTGACTATCGCGCCAAGCGTTACCAGCGCTGAAACGATAATATCCGTTTTGCACTGCGACAACGCTGACTGCAAATATCGCTGCTGTTTTGATACAGTGTGAGAAAACAATATACACGTACCATAACTGATGCTTGGCCAGCAGGCGCAAATATTTGATTGCCAACGTTGGTACTTACCCGTACTTATCGGAATTGTTTTAACATATGTTGCCCGGCTCGACAGCACTTGAGCCGGCATAGGGCGAAGACTTGGATGGCGCAAGACCAGCCATGGTTTGGTTTAGGCACCTTTCTTTACACAGGGTAGTTTTTCTGACGGAAATGAAGCTGAAGCGGATAACTAAATGGTCTAATTGCCCCAGTTTCAAGTATTTTGAAAAGAAATTTTGCGGAACAAATTCAATGCGGGTACGAGCTTCAGCTTTTGCTTAATGTTTACTCGGATTATGGAGAGCGAATAAATTTGTTTTCGAAGTATGTTTATACAGGGTGGTCCATGGAACTTGCACACCTATATAAATTTTAAACTATGCATCCTACTGTATAAGTGTGTAGGTTCCGTGCATCACCCTGTATATTCTCGAATCTGAATATTACATAGTCAGCTTTCTATCTAAGGAAAATTGAAGACAAAAATTAAGTATGGAGAATTATTATTGTTATAAATCCTAATTCCCCTTAATTGCTCGTTATAAAATAAAATCTCAAAAAAAGAATAAATGACTTAAGCCAATTTCATAATTCACAAGCACATACTGTGTACAATGGAAGAGAGTAAGGTCGTAAGTGGTTTTGGGGCAAAAAATTTATTTTTGTCTTTATCAAAGAGTTACTAGAGAGCAATGAAATTTACTTGTATGTAAATATGTGTTTTCTATTAAAATTGTTTCAAGTTGCTGGCAATGTGAGCGGAAAATAGTTTCAAAGGGTCAATTACCGTTGGCCCAGTATTTCCGCAGCCAACAATAACAATACTTTGTCGAATCGAGTCGGAAGCAACAAATGCATTTTTCAAATTGTAATAATGGTAACCGTGATAGAATTTTCCAACAACACTGTAAAAAATGGTTGTGTGAAATTTCATATAATAGTTAGTGTTGAAATTTCAAACAAATAGTTGATTGAAAATTAAAAAACAGTTTTAAAAATCGATCACTATTGAGATGGTAATTGTCAGTCTTATTGATATAAAATTTCAAATTATTCACTGAATTTTCAATAAAAGTTCTAATAACGCTACTGGAATCTCCCAAAATTCATATATGATAGATGATTTGAAATTTCAACTTCGACCTCGAAATTTTATACAAATCAATATGGAATTCCAGAAAAGATATTGAAATTTCAACATTTTTTAACTATTCGAATAAAAATATAAAATTTCATATTTTGTTTATACTCAATTTGTTTCAACTTCTAAGTCTCTCAAATTTCACAATTAGTTGTATACTAAAATTCAAAACTTTTTTTATAATCTACGGTAAAAAAATCATAAGACGTAATAGGACGTTTTGGCTCTCCCAGAATTCATACCGATGACTTGCAATTTCAACTTCGACACGAAAATTTTATACAAAATCGATATGAAATCCCAAAAAAGATATTGAAATTTCAATATATTTTTAGCTATTCAAATAGAAATGAGAAATTTGAAATTTTTTTAAAAATTCGAAATTGCTCTCGATAAACGCCACTACATTTTCCCGATTGAGCATTTATTGTTAAACGCATAATAAAAGGTTTAAACTGCATCCATTGTATTGATTACATTGGGATTACGTAGCATATACTTTTACCAGCTATGCAATTTCTGGTTGAAAGGCTAACTCGATCTAACGATTTGTTGAACAATTTATGCTATACCAATATTGTCCTTTTAGCATTTTCTTACATTTCCGTTATCAGTTTACGAAAATTTGCAATTTCAACGGAATATTATAATACGATACCGTAGCAATATTTTCCTGAACTTTCAAAGCTGATCCGGTTGATCTACAATTCTATATGGATGAAAATAGCTATGCTAAAGCTTGTTGACGCAGGAAAATGAATACTGCTTAGTCTGCCAGCCGTGATATTATTGCTTCGAGTATACCACAGTACTCGTATCTGTACAAGTACCACGTCCCAATTTCTGACTGTGGTTACGGTAACCTCAAGAAATGACAAATGATTGACCGAACGAGAAGTATTGCTCGAACGGCTACGAATTTTGACAGTGTCACTAATTTATACCAAATCAAATGAAATTAGTGATACCAGTACCAAGTTGTCACTCGTATCAAATTAGATTTTATTATTTTCTATTACCCTTCCCGAGTCGAAAAATGAAGACAAGAATAAGATCTAACCCAGGTTGGAATTCAGAATTTATAGGACCTGATTTTGTACTTTCCTACTTCGGTATTTTTAGCATAAATGTTTTGAAAAAAATTTTAAATATTATTAAAATGATGTTAAAGTTCGATCAAATTGTAATCACTTTATCCCATTCATCCCCACAAAAAATTCATGAAAAACGCTTGGAAATACACCTCCTAATGTGATTTCCCCCCTTAAGGGTATTACTAGGATTTTGCTAGGGTTAAAAAAACAAAACCCTGTCAAAACCTTAGCAAAACCCTAGCAAACCCTAGCAAAACCCTAGCAAAACCCTCCTTAGAGTTTTACTAAACCTAAAATAGCAAAACCCTAGCAAAATCTTCCTAATTTTCCCCCCTCCCCTCTCCATTAATTAGATCTCATTTATTAGATCAAAACAAGGTCTTAGAGGACTGATATTATCCCAAACTTTAATACCAATTTTTGTAGGTAACCTGTCAGGTCGAAATAAGGTTTTGTTTATAATGTTCATTTAATTAATATTTTTTATGGAACTAAATTTAATTTTATATCTTTATTTCAACTCAATTTGCAAGAAATGTTTCACGTGACTAGGATAGAATCAGGTTCAAATAGATCAAAAAAGGTTCAAATCAGACTTCGTCTCGGGTTATTACCCCTTTTCAATCTTTCCATTCTTCACCTCTTCCTTATTGGGGGGAATTTTGAAGAAAAAAGATAAAATTAATAGTTGTAGTTGAGAATTTTAACACTTTTTTCGACAATTTTGTTGTAAAGGAGAGATCGTGCAAAAACTCTGACGCTACACCGACCAATTTTAATGCTCGCAGATTTACACATGACGCAAATGAGGCATCAACGGCCATTACAGCCGTTATATAAATTCGTTATTTTTACACGCTCTATCGCACTTTAATGGTATTAAATTACCACGCCGCATTTGGTGTTAATTATCAGCATAAATCGTGTCATTATAAAATACAGCATGCTGCGTTAAATAATGCGGTGTTAAAGGAAACGTATATCCCGAACATCTTATAAAACACGGCGATTTTATCGAATTCGACTTTTATAGATCACTTTGTGCGTTGAGGGGTCGTGTTTACTTGGGATTGTACAAGGAACGTGATTTTTTAGAATTTTTTTGCCGTTTTAATTCGCTTTTGCCGAGAAGGCCATCATTTCGCTTGACTGGTTCGAAGTTTTAAAAAATTGGGGGTTCCCTTGAAACAGTACTTGTATATTATGAAGAGCCTGAGCGAAAGGTTTTGTAAAATTTCAATTTTCTCGAAAATGTCAAAAATTTTAATTTCGAATAAACAATTTCGACAATACGTGGTCACCACAAGTGACGGAAAAGAATACACCGGGGTTAACCAAGCAGTGAATGACTGAACGTTGGGTTCTCGTACGTTTAAAATTATATTTGAATGAATCTGTTTATGATAATGAAACAACTCTTGAAATTCTATGGAGAATTTATTTTTCTTTATGTATTTGTAAAACTAGTTACTTCGCAATTTCTTTTAATTGAACTACAAACTTGTAATTGCTTTTAATTAACCTATAAAGTGCAACACGCATAAAAGCCCAATAAATGACCGAATACTTCCGTTGAATCAAATAAGAATCTTATTTATTATTATTTGTTTATGAGACGTATACGAAAATGTGAAAGATTGAACCTGTAAATAAATCAGATTTATAAATGGACCGTTTATTTTGAAAGTGGTGTAAGTCCATTTTCTCTTGTTTCGAGAAAATTAGAAGTTAGCATATCGGTCAGTGAAAAAAATGTAACTTAATTATGTCAAGTCTGGCATAATACATAACGTAAATATATATATATATAACGTATATTTACGGGCTGCAAATGGATTTACACGACTTTCAAAATTAATAGTTCCGTAATTTTTTTTTTCCGGCCAATTTTAAAATGGACAAAACATGGGCACTCTTTAGGAAATTAAATACTAACTAGTTTCAAATAAAAATTTTACATTAAATTAAACATAAATTACGTGATATTTTATTTTTTTTAAATGGACTTGCCCAACTTTCAAAATAAACGGTCCTAATATTTACTCATTTCGAAGCTTATAATTTACATGTGGTTTGTGCAATGGTCATTCACTGGCAGCGAGCAATTACTGGGCAGTTTACCCTATAAAAATAGATACTTGCCGTTACCCTATAAATATATATGTACTTTTCGATAATATATTGCAAGTTTCAATCAATATTTATTAGAATAACAAAAAAAGTTCTTAAAAATCCCGATAATTTGTCGATCCCAACTAGAGACAACCCCTTAAAGTATCGTTGAATTTAATACCGTTGTTTAAAAGTCTACATATATACTCTTGACGCGAGCTCTTGAGGGTATCCTTTAATAAACATAAATTATCAATGTTTCTTAATATACACACGCATTTGCTACACGTAGGAAAAATTATCCATGTGTTCTCTTCTCTGGAGCTTGAACTGGAGCGCGAAAATAGAAACACGATCATAAGTTGATTACAAATGAGGTCGCGAGCTTTATAGTACATCAACACTGCAGAAAATGATATACTTTACAATAGCAGTCTGAGCATTCCAAGTAATATGGATTTAATAACGCTCGATAAAAAAAAAAATAACAAAAGCGAAATAATGTACTTATGGGCAATCGGCTGCCGACCTGGAAGGACTAATTTGAGCTTCAGTCTATCGTAAATTAAGGATAATGTCTTTTCTCTTTAATTTATAGCTCGGCCGTTACGAGGTAAAAGTTCTTAAGTCGGTTCCAGTTACCCCGACAGTATTGTTTGTTATTTTATCTAGACATTTGGAGTCTGGCGAAGGACTCTTTTTACCGGTTGTTGGCTTATTCCGTTTTTTTTTTTTTCAATATGCAGCTTAGTGCATAATAGGCAAATAAGAAAAAATTTGAATACAAGTATTACTCTTTGCACGCGTTACTTATGGCATTAATTTTATTTAAATATATGTATGAGGGACAGAAATATTGACTCGCATGTGTTTTGCCATATTTCTATTATTGTATAATTTTTTCACAATTTTTTTCCGTTTTTATAAAGGTACGAAGCTTACCTTGACTTTTTTAAATGGTGTGCGTGACGTTTAACTCTACGCTCGGAAAGAGTGTAAAAAAGTGGTATAAAAAATTATAAGGTGTGAACAACTGGTAATTACTAAGATGTTCTTTAATAATTGTTAAAGGGGAAGTTCGGAAGATAGAATTTTTTTTCTTCAAACGCTCCCGGGTGTCGTTCATCTAAGGTAAAATAATTTAAATGCCTTTTTCTCGAAATGAGTTTTTTCTCTCGTTTCGACGGACTATCTCAACCACTAGTTGCCGGGTTGATTTCAATTTTACTGTAGATTGTGGCCATTTTTAAAATTTCTTTTATTGCAAGCGATCGAACGAGAGTCAATTTTTTTTAGTGAAAAATTGATTGAGTTGAATATTGAAATTGATATTTTTAACTTTTTCCAAATCCGTCGAGTCTCCAACTTAAACCTGCAGCTGTCTACATTCCACCGAGATAATCTACGCTTATTTGCCACAATAGAAATATTGGATTTGTTGTTCCGAAAATATTAAAGAAAAATAACATCGTAAATTAGAGTTAGAGTTAGAGTTATTTATTGAACGCTCTGGGACAGATTCCCTAAAGCGCGAAAATAGAATTTACAATATAGAAAATATAATTGTAATTATAATAACAGTGACAGACTCCTCTAAGTAAATATAATATAAAAATAAATAAATTAACAATAACGTAAAAATAACAAAAAGTGATCAAATTAATACAATACAATAAAACCACGCATAACTGCAGTAAGTACAATTTGCTAGGATTGATTTTTGATGCCTCGCAGAGATTATGTACCCAAAAAGACATTTTTCGAACACCGGAAAAGGTGTCTCACGATTATAGATTTTGGAAATTACGATTATATTGGAATTAACGATTATAGAATTTGGAAATGTACTAATAAAATCAATAAGGCACTCTCGAAGGTCAGCAGCAGCTCATTCTGTTACGCATCTGATCGTCCCAATTATGTAAATTATGCAATTATGACAAGATCATATGTACTTTTCAAAAAGACGAAACTTTTTTATGGAAAATTTTAATTTATTGAAAATTGGTTCCCATAACATATTCAGGTAAATGACAATTCTCATACATGGACTAAACCAGGAGAGGCAATTTGTCCATAACGTAGCATTGGAATGTTTACTACGGAATTTTACCACGACATGCATTTCTAAATTCAATGACTATAGTGATACACATGCATATAACCACCGTATCAATAGCAGAGTTCTTACAAAACTGCATGCAAACTGGTATTATAGATTCTATATAATAGCAAACCGCATACAAATGAATTCTATACGTTTCATGTAGTGCACATTCAAAATGTATTATTATATCTTCAAATTGCTTTCATCGCGATAGCATATAAAATATAAAATTGTGTGGAGCTAATAATTCCTGCATTCGTCCCTGAAATTGAATCCGAGGTTTATACAGAAATTCTACGCCGCAGTTAAAAATTTTATTAAAATCATTGGTGAAGTCATTCGTCTTTAATTCCAAATAATTCCAATCTTTTTGGAAAGATTGGAATTATTTGTCTTGTCAATGTTAGGCGAAGCAGACCCGAATTGGACCAGTCCTTGGTTCAGAAGCAAAACCCTACATTTTTGTATTGTTAAAAAAATGAAAAACGAAAATAGAATAGGGTAAACTGCCCAGTAATTGACCGCATGCCACGGAATGACCATTGCACAAACACGTGTAAATTATAAGGTTTGAAATGAGTTAATGTTCAAAATCTTATTTATACAAAGCTTAAATTTTTAAATATAATTTTTAAATTTAATAATACTTTATTTTTATAATTATTTTACGTCGAGGCAAGTGGACATTGATATAAATAATAAACAATGTCACCGACTGTTGCGATCAGATCCAATTTTATCACAATTTTGACTTTTCCATTTATTACCATTTCATAGGTTTCTAGTTATTGTTCAAACTTGGGGTTTTTGCTAGGGTTTTGCTAGGGTTTTGATGTGATTTGGTGTGAAATCACACCGACTGTTGCGATCAGATCCAATTTTATCACAATTTTTACTTTTCCATTTATTACCATTTCATAGGTTTCTAGTTATTGTTCAAACTTGGGGCCCTTAGGCGGGTAAATATGCTTCGGAGTCCATTATAGGCGCGCTTATCCTTCTTTTACGCCCCATACAATGAACGTTCCATTTGATCCCGAAAAATGGTACTTTCCTTCGAATGAAGTAAATGCAAATCAGCTGAGAATTAATTCCTTTGTTTTTTCCTCTTCTCTGTTTCAGTCAAAGATGAAACTGTGGTGGAGTTTACTGTTGATCGGAGTTACTTTGATGATGACAATTACAAGAGTACACGGAGAGTCGTCCTCCGATCTCTGGGAAGAAGAAGTCGACGACAAAGACGAGCTTCTTGTACGAACTGTTCGTGGTACGAAAGAAAGAGGTAATTGAATGCGTCTATTTGAATTTCACAATGCATCAATTGGGTCAATGCACTTTGATATAGATAACAACACTGATGGATGAAAGAAAGAAAGAAAGAAAGAATGAAAGAAAGGAAGGAAGAAAGGACAGAAAGGAACGAATTCAATGGCAGAACAGAAAATCGAATCCAGAAATGAACAAAAGAAACAAATAATATCAGCGAAAAAGTATTGTGAAAAACAAAAGACAGAGGGAAAATCTTTTTTCCATCTTCTGTCTGTTCCTTAGGGGCATCACGTGACTTTTGTAATATTTAGCTTTCCAATGCAGTCGCAAAAGCTCAGCTGATATTTCTATTTTTGGAACTACAATCTAGAAATTCGAGGGAAATTTAATAGGAATTAATAAGCAATAATTTCAATGTAAATTAATTTGAATTATTTTTAAGTATCCATTTCATTCTTTGGCCATTACGTTTGGAATTTCAGTTTGTCCTATTGGATCCATTATTTTCGATTTTAGAAATTTGATAATAAATTAGGATTTCACCACCTCGAACACCGCAAGAGACTAATTTTCATAAAAATCCAAATATTTTTCAAATTTTCGCTGTCGAATTTGGACTTCGATTGGTTATTTAGAATTTTCTAATTTTGACAACAGACTCGAAGTCAGTGATCCAAAAACTTTAATTCTGACGTTTTACTATTTTTTTGAAAGAAAAAATGCCAGAAAACGTTATTTTTCCTTCAAAACCAGGATTTCCAAAATTTGTCATCAGTTTCGGTGTCTCGTTTGCGTTAAGAAAAATTCTGTGAGGCAATATTACAAAGGGTGTCATTTTAATTTGGCTCAATTGCCACTTTTTTTTAGTATACAGTCACTGCACTAGTTAATGATCACTTAAGATCTCCGGTTTCATTCTTTGCTACATATAAATATAATTTTTGAACAAATCTGTATTTTTTTTTCACTTTATTGGGTAAATAAATGATTAATTTCTCATATAAAATAACTTATTAAAACATTTGCACTAACTTTTTGTTTGAGCAATTGAGTAAAAAATAACGAAGATCTAATTATTGGCCCATCTAATTAATTGTGGATAATTATTAATGCAATGACAATTATTAACTGATTATTATTAAAATAAGTGAAAGTTACTGTAAAAGTACTCATGATAGCGATGGAACTCCAACCCTTAACGAGCACGATTATTTACTTGAACCATAAAAAAATGACGTAGATCGACATTCTTTCAAAATCGTATTTTTAATTTTGTTTAACAAATTAAAAGTGAAATTTTGAAAATTTGTTAATCCAATACTGGTTTCGATTAATTGTCAGTTAGAGATTTAACTCGATATTTGACTTGAAAATGTTCACCAACTCGAATTGATTAGTTCCTATATTAGAGATCAAATTGTTCCCCGATTTGGATTCATCGATTCCCATTAATTTCCCATTACTGCCGGATACCGGAAGACAAAGTGTTCTCCGACTCGAATTTATTAATTCCCATTCGTTTTCCATCGGAATTGTAGATATTCTATGATTACATAGATCCAGTTCCTTTCAATCTCTATCGCCCAAGTGGAAATTTTAAGGTTTATTTAAATTTGAAGGTCGTAAATTAATCCTAATTATTACATCCTTAAATATTTTTGTTTTTTATGTCATACTTTAATATTAATCAGTATTTTTATGGACCTTGTAGCATAATTCAGTTACAGTCTATTTTGATAACTATTGAATCCTCTTTTATTACTTCAAAGAAGTATCTTCTCATTGTCTTGAATTTTTCAAGAAAAATAATAAATATACTAATATTTACTTATTATTAATAATTCTTCTAGTCAAACACATTTAAACGAAGTTATGAATTATTTGACTTAACGTTTCATTTAGGTAGTGCAGGAAAAAATACTTTTAATATATAAAATTATTTCCTGTACTTGATACATAATAATTAAAGTATGGATAAATTATTTTATAAGTAATAATTAATAGTTGATAAGTAATAATAGAGTAATTTAAAAAGAAGTAATATATTAATATTTACTTATTGTTAATAATTCTTCTGGTTAAACACAATTAAATTAAATTGTGAATTATTTGACACAACATTTAGATTGAGCAGCATAGGTAGGAACGAGAGATTTTAATACATAAGATTATTTCCTGACTTGATTATATAATGATTAACATATACGTATATAAATTACTTTGTAATATATTCATCAAAAGATAATTTGAATAAATAGACTGAAACGTTACGTTAAGCAAAACTATTATGGAAGAACGAGCAAACAAATATAGCAAACAAATACATACTAACGACGAGGAAAGAAACTTATATTTATTATTATTGTTAAACAAGAAAACTAAATTAAGAATTTTTGCTTTCATGTGAATGTGAAAAACAAGATTCACGTAAAATAAAATTATAGAAATGCAGCATTGAAATTGTTTATTATCGAATATTTCAATATTTATATTTCAATATTATATTTATATTTATATTTCAATATTTCAATATTTCAATAGAAATTAACGAGTGTCATGGTTGGCATGATTTTTCAAATTTAAGCTGATGGAAATATGAAAATATTCCCTAAATGTAATCGCAATGTAATAATTTGACAAAACTATTTACTAAGCGAATGTCCAATGTATTATTATATTATTAACAAATTTTATTACATTATTAACAGACAATTTTGGAAATTAAAGTAATTACTTTTCATAACATTTTTGACATTGCTTTTCATCCGGAGAGTTTGGGAAAGCTTCAAGTGCTTTTTTAAGTCTAAAATCCCCGTGAACCTCCTCAACACGTTATCTACCACGTCAAATTTACTTGACTCCCTATTCACGCCGTGTGGGTCGCAGTGGTATACGCTATTGCATTTGTCATAGCCAGTGCGGCCTGAACGGAAAGTTAAGTGTCGGTCACCGGTGTTATAAATGTCCGTGGGCTGTTTCATAAGTTGTAGATCAATTCATGCAAAAAAAAAGGAATGGGACGTTTGTTTGCATTTCAGAATTATAATATAACGTCGTTTGTTTCAGCGCCAGGAACTTCATCTTCCTGCCGATATGTGAAGGGTCAATGGTCAGAATGCGATTCGAAAACCAACACCAGGACACGAACGTTGAATTTGAAGAAAGGCGATAAATCTTGCGAACAAACGAAAACCATCCAAAAGAAATGCAAGAAAGGTAGACATTTTTAACAACAGTTATTTTTTTTTCCTTTTTTTCTATTACATTTAAATTTTTATATAAATTTCATACTTTAGATGGATTCTTCGTTTTTTTTAGTGACCCAATTTTTTCAATTTATAGTATACAAAAAAGTTTTTTTTTGGGTTTAAATCCGTAAATACCCTTTACATCGTACAAAAATAGCAAAGATTAACCGTTTGAATCCCAAGGGGTATTGAAAAAATACTATCGCGAACAGCGCGACCGCGCTTTAGTGTCCTTACATTTGAGGTTTGCTGGGTTTTCTCGACATAAAATTGAACAGCGCGATTGCGCTGCTTGGGACTCAAACGGTTAAGGAAATATTGTCATTTCATAATAACCAACAGAATAATTGGATCACCTAGTATTGGTAATTATTAAATTTTCTTATGAAAATGGTTCATATAAAATGTATTAGCATGATATCTTTATTTACAGTTAACAGAATCCGGAAATTTTGTACAGCAATATTTAAAAAAAATCTATTGTGATCATGAAAATTTATATATCATAAAACACGACACACGCCCAAAAAAAATCTTTTGAAAAAGGTCTGGAACGTAGGACCGAAACGTCGAAGAACACAAAAGAAACGTTTTTGTATATAAATTGAAAAAATTGGGTCTAATAAAAAAAAACGAAGAATCCATCTAGAATCTTTATCGCCTATATAAAGACCAACGAAGGATATTAAAATATAAATTTCATATTATCAAAGTTTTGGAAAATTCTAGCAAGTCCATGATTTTCAGAATTTATGAAACTCATTTGTTACTTCCGATAGGATTCAAAAGAAAATTATTATTGTTAGTTGAGCGAATACTGCGCTATCGCTAATTAACACTACCATTACCGCTCATTAATAATTCTGCTATTAATCGCTATTGGGTTCAGTAACTTTCTTCTAAAATATTAATGATACATTTTCGGTTCGGCGATATCGAGGAAGTCGAAACTCAGAACACTCCCTAAATTCGTGTACGATTATTATAGAGTTTAATGATCCGATACTACAATACAATCTTTTTAAGATGATAGTTAATGCATTACGTATGCGGTTTATGCAACAAATGCAGTGCAACGATTTTTTTGGGACCTTTCCAATATTTTCAAAGTCTAAAGTTATTTATTATCGTATTATTATAATAATATATGCAATAATAAAAATCGTTGTTGTTTATTTTAAACAATATTTAATATCAAATACTAAAATAATATGAAGATTTTTCACCCTGCTTCACTAATTTTTAGTAATCCATATTGTTTTTTAATATTCTTACAATCAGAGTAGAATATTGAAATTTTCTAGAACTTTAGAGACACTCTAATATATTACTATATTTATTGTTATATTATTATAAACTATTATAATGCTTCAATATACTATAATATATAATATATTTAAAAAAAGGTGCTCACCCCGAAAATATAGCAATTTAAAACCGTTATTTTGACTGAAAAAAATTTGTAAATTATAATTTGTAAATTTGAAATGATAAAATTCGTGAAGAAAAACGAAAAAGGGGAAAAACATGTTTTTTTGAGAAATTGTTTTTTGGCTTTTTGGCAATATTAATAATAATAATAGTAGTAATAATAATAACAATAACAACAACAACAACAATAATAATAATAACAATAATAATAATAATAATCCCACGCATTGTACCGTCAAAAAAAAGACAGAAAATAAAAATGAACAAAATATAGCAATTTAAATTGTTTTGAGTTAAAAAAATTTTTTTAAAGACAAAATCGGAATTCTTTGGAAATGCTTTTTGGTTGATCATAAAAAAGAAATTATAAATTCGTAAGGCATGAAAAAAAGTGATAACGAAAACAATTTTTTCTGTGATATTATATGCGTGGCGGGGAGCACAGCTTGCCGGTACGAGAAGGGCACGTGGAGCGGCTGTGCGAATCAATTGATGACCAGAATCGACAATTTGAGGGCAAATAGCGATGCCTCCTGTGAGAAAACAAGGCGTCTCACAAAGAGGTGTAAAACTGAAGCAAACACTAAGAAAGCGGTCAAAGGTGAGACTGCACATTTTTTGGATAGGAGAAAAGGAAGAGGATCATTTTTCGGTTGGAAATGATAAATTACATTGTTTTTGCATCCCAAGTGTTGAGAGAATGACGTAGATGTTTTTTTCATGGAAATATAATTTTCCAGGCTTCTACGTTTTTTGAATATGTGTCATTTCATATTATTCTTTTTTTTTATGGAAAATGAAAATATTGATTATTTGAAATTTCAAGAATTTTTTAAAAAAATTCTTAAAATTTTGAAGCTTAAAGTTGTAATTCAAAGTAAAAACCTAATATTGTTTGGGGGCCACCTATTTTTAGATAATTTCTTTTTTCAAGTCAAATCCACATAATTTTTAATACAAATAATTCGATATGCATAAAACATACTGTGAAATGTTATTTCCACGGAAATCAAATGCACACGTGTAGAAATTCTGCAAATTTTGCATCCCAATTGTCGAGAAAATGATGCAGATGTTTTTTAATGGAAATATAATTTTCCAAATTTCTATATTCTTTTAACGCTATTTTTTGTACAATTGTTCATTTTGTACAGTAAAATTTTATTTCAATTAGAATTCACATATTTTTTTATCTAAAAAGTTTCGATACATGTCACAAACAGCAAACAATATTATTTTTACAGAAATGGAACAGAAACGTAAAAATTCGATTCTAATTTTGGAAATTTAAGAAAGCATAAAAATAAATTTGCCTTCGTGGGGGGAAAACTTTATTTTTCCCTCATTGCCACCTCTAATTTTAGTAACTTTTGTGAAATTGAGTTCCAACCAATTTAATATAAATTTGCATTTTTACATAAAGCAAGGAAATAGGGAAACTTTATTTTATATTGAAATGAAATTTGTTGGATAAGCTGCTTCTCGTTAAAAAACTTCTCTTTCAATTCTTTTTTCAGGAGATCGATCGAATAAAAAGTCAGGAAAGCAGTAAAAAGAAGAAATCTGTTGGAATTTCAAAAGGATCGTTTTTGAAAAAAAGTTCAGTAAGTTTATTAAATGCCAGTTTTAAGTAACATCTTAGGCAACGAATTTTAAAAAAAAACAACAAAGCGAAAAGCAAACCAGAAAATAATTATAATAATTATAATAATAATAATCATTTACTGCTATCTCTTGTCTATCTTAAACTCTTCAGTGATAATGGGAAAATATTTAATATCGCTGATTGCACACGCACACACGACACAAATTCACACGTACAAGAAAACAGAAGAATTTAATTAACATTCGTTATTGTATTAAAATAAGAAGAAAATTAATTTGGAATAATCTGTAGTATCCTGTTTGCGTTTCTATAAACTCAGAATTTTGAGGAAAAACAAGCGAAACAACGTCTTGTAAATTTTACGAGATTCCATGTAACACAAAAAATTTGCAATAATTCAAAAATTATACATGCATAGTTTGACGGATTTAAAAGGAATATAAAATTTGAGGAATTCTATGAAATTTCGAAAATTCAAGAAAAAGTATTTTCTTACAATGAACAGAATATTATTTTCTTACAGTTATGATATTTCTTATTTTAATAGTAAGAAAATAGTACACTCGCTATCGCAAATGATAATATTTGTTAATTACACTTGGAATTTCAATACCAAAAATAATACAAACAGCTTCATTGTCATTGATACAGAAAAATAATTATTATTCGATGAGAAATGCAAATGAATACTTTTACTTTTGCTAATTTCGCGCAAAAAAGGTACATAAATGCAAAAGTGCATTTTTAAAAAAATGTAGGAATTTTTCAAGCTCGCAAAAATGCAAAAAAAAAAATAAAAGCCACCAAAGACAAACAGCCAAAAATACTAAAAAATAAGTTACGACTGTATTTGCATTTTATTCAATTCATGGGTATTTTTTGTATTTTTGGAAATTCGAAACAAGCGTCATTAAAACAACGTAAGGATTCTTGTTTTGGAAATTTCTGTAAATCCGGAAAAATCTTCACAAGGGATTGCCAAAATTTTGTGAAACATTCGATATTTGCATTTTGATGAATTGTTTGATGAATAAATAAAGCTGCTGAAAATCATTTAGTCACAGTGTGCAATGTGTGAATGGCGTTACATGTTTTAATCTAATATATTGAATATATATGGATTATGATAACAACAACAGCAAGACGAAAAGAACAAGTAAATGTAAACAAGGATTGAATTACAATATTGATAATAATAATAATAATAGTGGTAACTATTGTAATAAAAAACCGATGTAGTTAAAGTCGTACAGCCGAAATCAACTTCTCATTAACGAATAAAATTGAAAAATGATCATAGCTATGGTTAACTTTTCTATTTTTATTTTTTAATACGACTGTTATGTAACAGTTACTTTTTCCAGTAATTACTAGAAGAAAATATATTTCTACAATTATCACATACTGCTTAGCATAAATTGGTGGATCAAATTGGAAAGAAAAACATTATTTATAGGTAACAAAATATAATTTTATTATATTTGTTCAAATTAATATAGTTTGTAAATTTGGTAAAAATTTGTGAAGAAAAAGGAGAAAAGGGAAAAAATGTTTTTTTGAGAAGATGCTTTTCGGCTTTTTGGTAATATTAACAATAATAATAATAACAATAACATTAATAATAATAATCCCACGCATTGTACCGTCAAAAACAAACAAAAAAAAATAGAAGAAAAAGTGAACAAAAGAAACAAAGTTGCAGTGCAAAAAAGATAGAAATTTTGCAAACAACTTTAGGGGACTGAGAGTCAACATTTTTATCGAATTCAAAGGTTATTAGTATTAATGTGTTAGCAGCCAGAATATTTATATTCGATAAATATCTATAGTACATTTTAAAGCCCACGTTTTTTTAAAATTTATTAAAATATTTTGTGCTAAAAATTTTCAAATAGCTGCATTTTACAAAAATAGTAGGTAAGATTTTGTTAAAGTTCGTTTGTCTCTTTGTGCAAAAAATATAATAAAGTTACGATTGGTCATAAATTTGATAATGTTCACAATATATAAATAAAATTAGCTACTTATAAAAAAAGCAGATAGTTTGACTTTTCTTCAGAATCTGATTTTTTTTATTCCAATCGAATTAAATATAAAATAAAAAATTGTACCGCACTTAATTATTCGATAAAAATTGGACTTTTCAGTTTCAGCCAACTTTACATATTCTCTTCCATATCTATGCATTTTCTCAAAAGTGTGTTAAATATAACTACAAATTACGCCGTGATTTAATATCAAATTCAGTAACACACGTAGAAAAAAAAAGAGAAACTTTTGCGGAATTGAAAATTGAATGTTTTCAGGATTTGAGAGATATTTTTTGTATATACTTTTTATAAAACTGCAATTTTTCACTTTACGAAAACGATTCATCTTTGAAATTCGGTTTTCAGAATTTTGGAATTAGCAGATTTCCAACTTCGGTATTTGTAATAACTAAAGTTTTATTTTATTTTCTATTTCAAATAAAAAGGAAGGAATTTTCAATTTTTATTAAAACGTCTTCCAAATCAAATATCTACCAAAGTTCAAAGATTATCTTCTGCGTCCGTTTGAATTTCATATTTTCATACCTTATATACTCGAACATTCGTTACACAAAAATGTAATTTCAAAAAATGTACGTATTTACACGAAATCGCATTTTTAATCGTACAAAGTAATTGCAAATTTGCGAATGCAATTACTTTTGTCAACAACAATCTCCCCTTTTGGGAAAAATTCAATTTTCAACCACTTAACAGTCCAAACATTTTCTGATACTGTTAATTTGCTACTGTTATACCGTTAATCGTAAATATTCACAAACAAAGCTGTTTTTAATTAGCTATAAATTAGTTGTAATGCAAAAATACAACAGAGACGAATAAAATAGAGAGAGAAAAGCAGAAATGTAACTTTTCTTTTTAAGTTCCAATTCAAACATTTGCAATAAATCTTTTTACCTTTCAAATATTTTTCGCGGTTGTTTTTCGTTACTGGAAAAACTTGGAATTAATTATTAATCGACATATTATGTACAATAACAGAAAAAGACAAATTCAACAAATAAAACATTGCTCTTAATTAAATTAATTTTTACAACAAATCCCCGGTTACAAAAACTAATTGGAATTTATCATTGCATCGAATGCAACCCATTTTTGAGCGAATCATTGACTGTCAACGCGTCAAATGCCATTTCAACCCTGAACTTTACGTTCAGGCCGTTCCGGTTATGACAAAGGCAGTAGTGTATACCATTGCGGCCCACGCAGCTTGAATAGAGTTACATAAATCTTGATGTGTTGAACTTGTTAAAATCTGAGAATGAAAATCTCATAAGTTCTCACTGAAATCGCTGAAATTTTTTTTTTTCCAAAAACGAAATATTCTCAAATTCGTTCAAATTTTATCGATTTTTAGTGAAATGAAATAAATAAAGATTTTCACTTCAAGACTCAGTCAGTAATTTCCTAAACGAGAATTACATTCGATTGAACTAACTGAATTAGTTAGCGAGAGGAAATGGTTCCGTGGCACTACGAATTTATTAATTCGTATTAATTGGCTTTAAAATTTATTAATGCCCTTTTTGTCCGCCTCTAACCAATACAAATTCTAATTAATTTTCTACCGAAGATGAAAATTGCTTCGACGGTTCGATGTAATTGAAACCCTATCGGTTTCCGTTCGAGTGAATGCAAATCAAGGGACTTTACACTTTTTAATTACCCTTATCTATCAGAATAATTTAATTATCAATCAGAGTGCAGGCAAAGGCAAAAAAAAATCGTCCCGAAAATTGCTAGTTATTAAATTTATGATTTCGAATTACGTAATTCGAATTTACCAGTTTCATTTACCAAACGGCTTGAGTCCGATTTTAATGAATTAATTGAATTCCGAGAATGGCTGGAATTAATTAATTAAGAAATTTCTTGTTCCTCGTTTTTTGATTTTTTTAATGAATCGAGATTAAAAAATTCCAATTGTGTGGAAAGATAGAATGAAAGATGCTTTAGATTATATTTTTCAACAATAAAGTCGCTCATGAATTCGAAGAAAAATAAAAAAGGGACATCCATCGGTGATTTTTAATTAAATATTGAATAGTTATTACACGAGACTGAAAAAAACACGGAAAAAAAATTGAGAAAACAATTTTTTATAATTAATCCCCATCGTCGTGAAGATTCCAATGGGAAGCGATGAGATTTTAAAAAAAGTTAGAATCACAGAACCTGGAAATATGCTTTAATTAATCAACTAATTGCGCTACTTTATTGTAGCATTCATATTACCCTAATTACTCATATTATTCGAATAGATAATATATTATATATTATTATAATTATTATAATATCATTATAATTAGAGTAATATGTATATAATTAGAATAATACATAGCTTTGAAATTATTTGGAATTAATTCTTGTTCACATGAATTCCCAATAGCTGCGTTTTTTTTTTCTTCAATTCAAATTGATTAAAATGTATTAACCTCCATTGACAAAACCGATAGGAGTCTAATAATTCCAATTGGCGCGGTTCAATTTAATTGAATTAAACTTACCCAATAATCGTTTCCCGTTGAGACCACTACAAGTTATTAACACGTTGAAAGCTACGTCGAATTTAGGTGACTCCCCATTCGCGCCGCGTGGGTCGCAGTGATATACATTATTGCATTTGTCATAACCGGCTCGGCCTGATCGGAAAGTTCAGTGTCGGTCACTGGTAACGGACATGGCATTCAACGTGTTAATGGTATTTTCATTGGTATCTATTATCAGTAATGCGTAATTCAATAATTTCAAATTATTTTAGCCATTTATTTTTAAAGTGGCCTCCGTCCATTTGTTTTTTGTTGCTAACTGTAGTAACATGTGCCACTTGAAATTGTCCGTCATGAAAAATATTTCGCGAAATTTAAAAAAAAAAACTGGACTTGGGCGACTTTCAAAATAAGTGGCTCATTTATTACCAAAATAATTCGAACGAAATTAATGAGAAAAGGACGGAAAGGAAAAAACATGGCATCGGAAATTGACCCTTCGCTTGTTAATGGTTTAAACAGAAGAAAAAATTTGTTAATGTGGTTAATATCGATGTGAAACGTTCTATATATACATATACATATATATCTCTCTTTCTATAATATATAAATTCATAGACATTAATTAACAATAAAAATAACATTAATTAACGCTAATGCTAAAATTAATATTAACGACATAACGTAATGCATAACGTAATCGGATAAAGGAACTTAAAGGAAGCAAGGAAAAGAAATAGTCAGAAATATAGATTTTTACATGCAAATATTATAAACGTATGTAGCAGAAACTTACTGACAGGTAGAACCTCTTATTTGTTATTTAAAGAAAAGAGAGAATCGAAAGAAAATAGACGAATTTTAGAAGAAACGAAGAAGTTTTTTAAAAACGTAAAAAAAGAAAAATGAAGATTGAAATATTGGAAAACACGATAAACGAATTGTAGAATTTCCAGAAAAAGTAAATGGATTTTGAAAATTACATTTTCTTGAACATTAAATGCACACTCGGTTAAAGAAAGGCAAAGAAAGAGAGAAAGAATGAATTTTTTGATATGCAACAAAATTATTGGTATAAAAAACAGTAGATTCTTGAAATACGAGAGTCGTACGGAAACAGATAGAACGGAATTGATGCGTAATTAATAATTATATAATTATAATTATTATTCATTAATGATTACAATTATTATAATTAATAATTATAATTATTGAAACGTAAAATAATGAGCAAATTGTTGAAATGCAAAGAATAAAGGGATAAAATGAAAGAACTTCATTTTCTTGAGAATCAAAGAAAATTTTCAATCAAAAAATGAAATTTTAACTGTTTTAGATTAAGGCCGTTGCATTATTCATTCTGCTATGTACAAGAATACCAGTATACCGCAAAATATTCAGTCTTTATAAGGATCAAACAGAAATATTGTTGCGAAAATCAAAGCCTAAGATCGAAAAAATAAAGGTACTGGTATGGAAAGAAAGGAAAATAGAAAATTTTCATTCTGTAACATTCCGACACTTTATTCTACGTGTAGTATTCAAATTATACTTATTTTTTAAAAAATAGTTTCCGAAATCAAAAATATTTTCAAGGATAAATTTAAAAGTTTATGTTACAAGAAACTCAAGTTATTTTTCAATTCGTTTTGAGTTTATATACCACTTTTGTAATTAATGTTTTGCATTTTTTCTCATTATCTTTTTCATAATTATAATTTTGCAGCATTTTCCTTTTTAAAATATGTTGCAAAATTATTTGTAGCTTTCAAAAGCTATTCCTTATCCTATTTTTACTTTATTACTTTATTCTATATGCAAAATACCAGAAAAATTCTATTCAATACTTTATTCTACATATAAAAATCAAATTATACTTAAAAAAAAACAATTTCTAAAATCAAAAATATTTTCAAGGATAAATTTGGAAATTCTTTGCACAAGGAGCTCGAGTTATTTTTCAATTCATTTTAAATTTATATATACTACCTTCGCAGTCAATATTTTGCATTTTTTCTAATTATCTTTTTCATAGTTATAATTTTGCATCGTTTTCATTTTCAAAATTTCTTGCAAACTTACTTATAGTTTTCAAAAAAGTATTCTTCACGTAAAGTGACTTACTTAATTTTTTTGAAAATTCTTATTTCATTTTGTAACATCATTTGAAATATATCCACCAAATTTGAAATAGCTAGAATAATATGCAAATAAAATCAATAATATGCAAAAGAGTTGGGAAAAAAGTGAGGAAAGATAATAGAAAGAATACAATTAATGTGTTAATTGTTAATCGTATTTCCCTTCTTCATATTCATACTAATTCATAGTAATTATAGAATTAACGAGAAACGAAAATCCATTTAAACTATGAATATCAAAATAGCAAAAAAGAAAATAATAATGAAGCCACTGAGCAGCAAAATCAAATGATAAAATTACACATATATCAAAACCATAAGAAACAAAGTAAAGGTAAAATTGAGCATAAGGTTGAAAATAAAAATAAAGAAAATAGATTTTCCCTTGAATTCCAAATAAATTATTGGAAATTACTTTATTTGCAGTAAGATTCTCAAATTGATAGAAATAATCTGTAAGCATTGCTAATGATAGTGAAGATAATAATAATAATAATAATAATAATAATAATAGTAATAATAATAACAATAACAATAACAATAATAATAATATTAATGATAATAGTAATGATAAAATAATGATAATAATAATTTAGAAGTAAAAAAGGGATTTAGTATAAAATTATCTAATAATAACAATAATAATACAAACAATGTTTTTATTATTATTATTATTATTGTTAGAAACGGTAGTAGTACATTAGTATTATATTATTATTAATAATAAGATGATATTAATACTGTTAATAATAACAATACTAATAAATCTTAAACGAAAGACCATTTTATTTTACTGTTTTTTGAAATTCTAGTATTTTGAAATCCAACAAAAGCTGAAATCAAAGAAAAATAATCAAATATTTTGTTAATCATGAAAAATAAAATATTTTTCTTTCACTTCTGTGGTTGAATTTTTTAGTGTTAAAAAATAACATTGAAATTTCTTTGTCTCTTGGTAAGAAGTGTTAAAAGGTATGAAACGACAAACACAATATTGTCAAATGTTATTCCATATTTCTTGAAATTTCGTTCCTAATCTGGAAAATGTTCGATTATACATAACGCGATTCATTCATCAGTCAAAATTGAAGGATATAATTAAAAGACGAAATATGTAAGGAGGCTGTATCCAGAGGACAGGTAATAAATGATAAATCATAATAAATAACGATGTAATTGTTAACGTTGGGATGGAAATTGAACGAAACAAAATTGATAAAAAATAGATAAAACGAAGCGAATAAAAAGGAGAGAAAAAGAGGAATGTGTAACTGTGTAATCTTGTGTCTTCATAACACGTACGTATGTTAATTGTATGTATATTTACTATTATTCTATAAGCGCCCATCAGGTGCTACGGTGTATTAAAATTAACATTATATCTATAATGTTGTCAATAAAAATTGTCAAAACAAGAAAATGGGTGTTATCGACTGTTCCCTTATCGTTATCAACTGTAATTTTAGAAATATCACTTATTTGATCGTGGGTTGTAAGTAAATATTATATTTTCGCTCCAGTCTCTCGGTCTTAAAATATAAGAATAATTTTTAGACCGAATATGTAATATATTAATTTTGTGTAAAATAAAATAATAATTCTAAGACCGAAAGGCTAAAAAAAATATACATTTATTTTCAACTATGTCGATTTTTAAACACTTCTTGGCATAACACATCAAAAACGGAAATAAATAAAATTGAAGTAGGAAAAACAAATTGGGACAATAATTTTCCACGCAGCATGGAATATTGCGTTGAACTCTCTGAAGAAATACTTCAATTAAAATGTACTCACAGTATTTCGTAAATATTTTATAAATGTACGACAACAGTGCATTGAAATATTTGATTAAGATATTTTTAGTAATATTTAAAAAATTGTCCAAGAAGATAAACCATAAAAAGTTTGTCTCGCACTCTGGTATTATTTCAACATATTTCTGGTAATATTTCAAAAATATTTCAGAAATCCTAAAAACATTCTAAAAAATATATTTAAAAAATCTTTCAAATAAAATAGGTCGCGAAATATTTTAGAAATGTTCACAAAAATGACGTTCTTAAATTTGCAACAAATATTTCCAGTAAATATTTATTAAATGTTTTGAAAATTATCACATCAAACTCATGGTTAAAAAGTGTTTGAACACATACAGAGGAAAATGCGATTTTACAAAACGCGTAAAGTCTTAAAATAAACATTTTTAAAATGTGTCCTTCACAATTTCAGGAAATTTTACAATATTCGAGTATTGAAAGAAGTGAAAGAGAAACAAAAACTTACACTAGCGTTTGCTTGATACCTAAAAAATTATTTTAGAAATGTATTAAAAAATGGGGGTCTCAGTGTACCTCCACAATTTTCCAAAAATAAATATGGGGTTTTTTTGCTAAGATTTTCCTGCTGATTGTCGAACAAATCCACAATATTACAGCGGAAGTACACCACAACGTGACCCGAAATCGTCCTGGGCAAACGCCTTTATCAGACAATTGAGATCGTACTTCACTTTCGGGAAATTCTATTCTATCCCACCTCCCTCTGGCTCTACTAGCAGAGGCGCTGTTAGACTGCTATTGGCGCGGGTTATTTCAAACTGCCAAGCGACGCAATCGTGCTTCTTCTGTTCCTTGTCCAAAAATGGCAGCATTTTTTAAATAAGGAATGAAAAGAGCGCTATCGCGCCGGTCGGCAATTTTTTATTTGGAACCAAAAAAGACCTCTGGCACTCAAACGGTCAATAATGAATTTGATGTGATAATTTCAAATAATGTTGTATTTACACATGTTGTATCTATATTGGAAATAAAAAATATAGAAATATATTTTGCACTGCACTTTTCGCGACATACGAATATCTCAAAAATATTTCACAAAACGTTCTTGGAATATTTCGAGCCTTGTCAACAAATAAATGTTTTAGAATTATTTAATAAATACTGTATTTCATGTTGTGTGGATATAAAACAAGACATTCAATACTTTTATTTTAAAGTTTCTAATTCAGGATGAAACATCAAAAGGTCCTTTTTTCAACAGAGAACATCCCGTACAAAAACTACACTGAAATGTTTTTTTATTTAGGAAACCCTAATTTATAGATTCAGAAATGCGTTAAAAGGGTCGCACTGATAACTAACACATCTCTTATCCTGGCGGGTATAAAGACCATATTTTAAAACTTTATTTAAAGCGCTGTTAAAAGAATTCCTAAAATATTATTACATCTGTTTACTACTGCAAGAAATAATTCTCAATCGAGCGCTTTATAATTGTTTCCAGAAATGCTTTTAAAATGAAAACTCAAATCCTAAATCAAAAGAATGTGAAAGAAAATAAAAAAAAATACTGTAAAAATTTGAAAATAATATATTATGTTTCCTTTTACGTTCGAAGATCAAAGACCTGCCATTTTATTGTAGAGAAATAACATAAACAAATTCGATATCCTGACTTCTAAAAAAACTGAAAGTAGGAAAAATGCATCGAGACTATCCTATTTGTTTATTATTTTGAAAATTTTTCTTCATAATTTAAAATAACAAATAATTTATCAACACGACATTAATTTCTGTTTTATTCTTCTTTCTACGAAAAACGATAAATTTGTAAATCCATTAACGCATAAATTATTTCATTTATTTTTATCGGAATCTGAATCTTAAGCATAATCTTAAACATCTTAAATTGACTTAACAATAACAAGCTGACGAGAGGCATTTCTTTAATAATATTACATATCACTATTGTTCTTATCATTATGATTATTTATAATATCTTTTTATGCGTGAACTTTAGAAGGAATGAATCAAGACTAACTTCAATTGGAGTAAAAAAAAATAGGGAAAAAAGATACTTTTTAATATTTTGCGGATAAGTTATAGAAAAATTGATGGACCGATCTCTTTTTCTATATCATCGTAAGTACATATGTGAATGGCAAAATTCAACACAATCCGCCTTCGTATTCGTCTTCTTCCCCTGCGTTGCCGGGTTCTTCTTTTTTCTCAGATGCAGATGACGAGGGTAAATATGTGGCTCCATCCTGGGTCTCAGTTTTGTCTCCGACGTTGCCGTGGGATTGTCCCTCATTTAGGTTTGAACCATCCGAGCCGTTGTCCTGAAAAAAAAATACAGGAGTTAATCTAGTTGATTACCGAAAGGGGAATAAATTTTTTGCTTTTAAAAGTAATGTTACAAAATCGTTTTTGAGACAAAAGTCTTGGCCCCAAATGTTGAAAACTACGCGCGCTCAATGCTCGCACTTTCGGCACGGTCCTCCGTTCCACGCAAAGCACTGTGCAGCGAGGATTGACCGTAGCGAAAGGGTTAACAAAATCAACTGATTGTGAGTGAAAGAGAAAGAAAGCATTAGAAAAACAAAAAAAATGTAAGCACTTGATTGACTTCAGCTTCCACTGTTGCCCGTCCCGTCAATTTGTTGGCGTTTGGAGATATGTAAGAGGCTGCGGCATTGGCTCGGATTCCAGCGGGTGGAACGGTGTATTCCTGTTGCGGTAATGGCATTCCTCTGGCCAACTTTGCGTATTCCACATCCATGTGCTTTATGAACGGGCTGTTTAAGGCTGCTCTAGCAGCATCCGCATCTTCGTTATCGTACGCTTGAAGCAACATCTCCAACGTTTGCACCTGAAAAAAAGGAGGAAAGAAGGAAATTAGAAGAAATTCTTTTTTAAAAAGTTCTTAAGAGATAATTAACCCCTTCCGGTACGATTTAATAATGAAAAACTGTGCATGAAGTAACCATTTAATTTTTATTTAAAAAAACTTGTTTCATTTTATAATTCTTACATATTCTTAATTAATATCCATTTTTACATATTATTAAATAATATTAAAAAAAACGGTAAAATTTTAAAAAATCAATGAAGAGCTAGATTCGTTATTTTACCGGAAGGGGTTAATTTCATGAATTCGCGAGATCTTGAACATGTATAGAAATCGATTGGAAATTTTGAATTAACGTTTTTTCTGAACTAAAAAATAATGAATTCAAACCTTGAGACTTGACAATTTTTTTACTTTATTGCAAATACAATAATTATCCTTCAAACAGAAAAATTTATTAACCAATTGTAATTACAAATTCTTCCAAAAGTATAATTTGAAAATATCAAAAATCAACACATTGCAAGAAATGAAAGTCGGATAATATTGTCAAGTAATGCGTATTTTCAAAGTGATTCATTTTAAACGACATTCTCTTCGCGGTCGTAATAAGCTAAAGATAATCTACCACTGACTCTCAGAGGATATCTCGCAGAAATGCAATTATACTTACAATTAAGGATTCGCTAATTTTAAATGTGCCAACACCGTTGGAATTCATACACCGCATAAAAAAATCGTTAAAAAAGGTCGCTCAAAAATAAAATCGCATAAAAAAGAACCGCACAAAAACAAGCCTTACTGTGCTTTAAAAATGTTTCACAATCAGCCGATACAATTAAGGCCTTTCCATTGAAAAAATCATATTATTGCAAAACTTTTATTAACCCTACGCCAGTATCGAAACATAATTTCAGAGAAATGTTTACAAAAAATTCGGTAAGGGAAACGTAAAATATCCACAGAAAAATCTAGTCAATTTCAAGTGCATATTCTATTTTAATACCTACTCTTATAAACCTGTGTCAAAATTGAGAAGCCACTACATACCTCCGGAGCTTCGCAATTATTTCCCCATTCCTTGAAAGCCTTTTCAGCGGCAACTTGGTCCCCTCGAGCCAGTTGTACCAGAACTAAAGCCACCGCCAGTCTTCCAACGGAAGGTGTATGGTTAATTTGTTGATGCAATCCAATTTCTCGGCGAATTGCATCGGCAGCTTGATCGTACATTTTCAGCTTCACTAAAAGCCTAGCTGCTTTGCTAACGTATTCCGCAGCTTGCCTCGGACTCTCTTCACCCTTTAAAAAACAAATGCAGAGATAAGGAAAAGTTCACATTCTTCTGAATGAAATCGCATATCTATTTAACCCTAAAGCGACCAGGTGGGACCCCAGAGCACGTTTAATGCGATTTTTCGATTAGGAGCAAAATATGTTTTCATGAAATCATTTTCAAATAAATGCTTCAAAAAAACAGACAAATTACTCTTTTTCAATAAAAAAATACTTTACTTTTCCTAAAATTCATCGAAAAATGGAATTCTTGACATCAAACTGATCGATTTCTGTCAAAAAATGTGTGGGGTTCGTGCGGACCCCACCTGCCCACATATGTTTCTACATTTTACCTGGTCGCTCGAGGGTTAAGGACGTTAATAGATTGATAACTAAATTAAATTAAGTTATGAATACAAATAGTAACTTAATTGCAGGGAAATAATTGTTTGCCATTCAAATATTTTTAGTTATTTAAAAATTAATTTACTGATAGGAGTAACTTAATATTAGTCGATCAGTGGTTTTCAGGTATTTCGACAGAAACAGACGGTGAATCTCTTTTTCTTGAATTATGTGAATATTTTTTTAGTTAATTATTTACATATTATCTGAAAATTATCTAGGTTATTATCGAAAACAATTATTTTCAAAATGATTTACATAATTCAAGCAAAAAAAGATTTATCGTTTATTGTTGTCGAAATATCTGAAAACCACTGTTTGACTCATACTAAATTGCTCCTATCACTAAATTATTGGGTTGGTGCATCATTATCAGGCGTTCCTGACGTGATAATATCGTTTGAAAATGCATGATAATTATGCACCAACCCAATAATTATTAAATAACTAAAAATATTTGAATGGTAAACAATTATTTCTCTGCTATTAAATTACTACATGTTTTCATAATTTAATTTAGTTTCGAATTTATTGACGTATATGTCATTATAAATGGGATAATTTTTAAATTGTAGTTCATGTAATCGTAAATAACAAATGTAAAATAAAAAATATAATAACAAAGGGTTCCATTAAAATGATGTTATAAGAAACAAAGAAAATGAACTCAGGGTAGCGATGGTCATCAAGTGTTCGTAAATAAAACAATAAACTTTCGAATCAAAATCAACAATTTACCGCAACAATATCAGCGGCGCGTTGAAACAGAGTCAAAGCTTCTTCGGGACGAGTTGACTCCAACATTTTTCCAGCTTTATCCAACACCGAAGCTCCAGATTCTGGTGAACCGTGTTGTTGATAAAGAGAAGCGGAGGAATGAGCGAGTTTCTGGACTTGGCTGAGATCTCCCATTTCTTTGCAGATCAAAACAGCTTGCTCGATATTCCTAATCAATGATTTCAAGATTATTGTTAATATTAATGGTTCTTTTAACGACGAATCTAATTTCAATACAACTACAAAATACCTATTTTGACTATCCATTTTGACTAATTGTTTTTGAATAACATTTTGAATTTCGACTTTAGAAGAATATCATATTCATTTTCTATTTTTGCATCGTTCATATAAATATTCGACTTTGCAATTTTTACGACACCAACGTGGTGCCACCGACGCTTGCCCGATAGTTTTCGAATAGCACCAACGTGGTACCACCGGGCGGCATAGCGTTAATAAGAAATAAGTAACTCTCAGTTTTTTCTAAATATTGACAACTACATGTACTGGAATAAAATAATCTCAGTCAAAATTCCTTATCAATTTTAAATTATCGTATATGCATTACGATTGGTAGTAACCCTGTATGGCATAGTTAGTATCAAGCATTATTAATCTCCGGGGAGGGTAATTTTACCTTCTTGTATTAAAAAAGTTAAATTTCGCTTTTAGAACATACCGTATCTATTACAACAAATAATTTCTTGTGTTTATACATCTATTTACATTAAAAATATTTACAATAAAAATATCTTATATTTGTAACCAACAAGAAATACGGAAAATTGAAAGAGAAATAAATGAAAGCATCTTATATTGAAAAAAATTGCAAGTAGCTATTTACCATGTTCCAGTTTCATCAAAACTTTCAAAGTTTCTATATCTATTTTGTTTCTAGCACAGAAATTCAATATTTCGCAATTTTCATTGCAAATGTATCGAGGAACTTATTTCACAAGTTTCTGTTATTATGCGAGAATTGAACACTCAAAGCCAAATAGTAATAATTTTTTTTCTTCAGAAAATCTATTAATGTTTTTAAATACTCACTTTGCAGCGTGAAACCATCTATTGTATCATTAAGAGGCAGGTACATGGAAAAGACACAAGGTACTGTTTGAGAAAACAATAGAAATTATTGGAATAAATATGAACCGTCGATAGAGTAGCGATGAATGACTTTCCTACAATTTCAACTTGAATAAAAATAATTTCAGTGACGACAACAATCGTATCTTGATTTTCAAAAATTAATTTGAATGAATTGTTGGTGACTAATTATTCAGATTATAAGATATGTATATATTTTAAGGGGCTACGTAAACCTAGCAACGGAAAAAATACGCCTTTTTCTCAATTTTTTTTAGAAACGTCATGAATATCATTGCTCCTAACTATCCTTACTTTGAAGCACATTGTTACAATATTTATTAATATACAGGTAACCCCCAAAGAACACGATTAATTCCCCCAAAAAACGTTTTTTTTTAGGCCTTCTAATTCAGGATACCCCTTTAAACTGATTGGAGCTTTAGATCTTATACATTTTCATCGCTATCTCTGTTTCTTTAAAAATCAGGGAAGTAATTTACGATCGGTTTTGTTTGAAGCAGTCGGCTGCTTTCCGTAAGCATTCCTTACAGTTCTTGTAGTCCCTTGCCACTCGGAAACAAGTTGCTGAAACAGAAATTAATCGAAACATAAAGAAATGGAACTCGTGCGTTTGAATATCTATGGAAATTTATATCACTTATTGACAAAAAATCTACATACCGGCACGCGTGTATTCATCAGCTGCGACTTCGAAATCTGGTCTCCATTTCATCAACGATGTTTTCATACTGCAATAATAAATAGAGATTTTAATAGAATTTCTTAAACTAAACCGTTCTGGCAGTAATAATTATCTAACTAAATTGTCAACAATTATTACGCCCAATTGCCAATGCCAATTTGCAGTTGCAGTCCTTTTTGTATAACGAGACTCGATTAAAGAATATTAACTGAAAATCAAAGTCGAGCTGTTTCAGCAATTTTCTGTAAGTAGCTGTTGGAAAATCCATGTTATAGAAAATTGCTGAAACTGGTCAATTTTGGTATTGAGTCAGATAACAATAGTAACATCGTACAATAATAAAACAATAACTCGAAGTGTATTGTTCGCTCTTTCAAAATTTTATGTGTTCAATCAAATTTTTTTACTCTTCTCTGAGAACTTCGGAATTCCTCCAACTCATTTTTTAAATATTTTTTAATTTAAAATATTTTTTAAGTTAAAAGTTTTAAGTCGAAAATATTTTTTACTCGACGCTACTTGTCGGTGCGCTGTCAAACAAAGTAGAAGTAGTAGTAGAAATAATAACAAAAGAAGTATAACATTAACAACAAAAAATTGAAAATGTTATTTCTATTATTGCTTCTATTACTACTACTACCACACTACTGGGATTATGATATGTTGTCGTTCGATAACAAAGTAATGGTAGTAATATATAATTAGTAAAGTAAGTAATATAATATAATAAAGTAATATAATAATGCTAAAGTAAAATCGCGAAAATCAAAACCTTAAAATTTTTTCAACACCTACCGAGCCTCTTCAGCATTCTGATTGGTCGGAACGTTTGAATTAATAATTTTTTACCACCTACCACCATTTCTCGGCTTTGACACCTTACACCGCACACCCTAAAAATATATATATTTGCGCAAATGAAATCAATGAATGTTCTCACCTCTTCTCCGCTTGCCTCATATGAGCATTAGCTTCTTCGATTTTCGACATTTTTCTCCGAATGGTTGAAAAATATTTCGGTATTTAATCAATCTTGAGAAAACTTATCCGACCCTAATTCTATATCTATGTAGATATATATGTACTATATAACGTCTGTCTATTAAGAATTTAAGTGATCCAGTAGATTTAATGAATGGCAAATTAAGATACACTTGCGGGTTTTTAATATACGCAGTTGTCCTATCAATAATTCACACGAATCTATAATTCAACAACGACTCCTATTGTATTGACATTCGAGATTTGACAAGTATTGACAGGGAAACTGACTCCAAAATCGTAAGCTTTGTCAATCAGCTGTGAGAGCTACCCTCTTATCAAAACACGTCACGATTGGTCTTAGGACTTGGGTGTGTTCATGGATAAACACAGGAATATCACTTTTTCGCACAGATTTGTATCGCAACAGTTGGCATTCTTGTCACGTTCCGAACCAGAACAGATGGCAGCAGATTGTTACGCCCTGGTTCGTAACATTTGTTGAGCGCCAACTTTGAAAGGCGGTGAAGGTCCTCCTGCGTCGTTTAAAATTTAGGATTGTAAGTCTTTTATGAAGAGGTTCTATTGAACATAGTTTCGAATATCCTTATATTTATTTCTTTAGCTATCCCTCGCGTATCCTTATTGTTTATTTCTAAACTTAACAGTCTGTCAACAACACTATATATCTATGGTTATCTGGTTTCCATCTGCAAGAAAAGTTTTATTATTCTCATATAACAGAATCTATGCTATTTTCTGAAAAGAACGAAGCTGCAAGTAGAAAGTTACTTAACAAGGGTAATTCTATATTATTTATTACATGATTATTCAACTGAATTCGAATATCACTCGCGAGTTTGCTTGGAGCCCCATCTATTATGTTATTGTGCAAGCTAGGACATAACACCATAGTATTTTCATGTGAACCAAAATTGCTGCTACTGACGGCGAATTTCGGAACATGCCTACGACCATCGTGACTCGAGCCACTGCGCATGCGCGAGTATATTTAAGCGCGAAAGTTCTTCGTCACATGTTCTGTGCTGTTTTTGACGCAGCTTTATGCGAGTGTTTTGTTTACGATTTACATCGAAAAACAAATAGTGGAAATATTGATACTACAAATAGAAATAAATACTACAATTAAGATTCTCACCTTTGGTTGAATTTTAAGGTAAAAATAATCATATCATCAACGAATTTCCGGCATATACATCTGCTTTTCGTCGAAATTTTATCCGATGCCATTCAAAAGATTTTTTTTGTATTAATATAAATAATAAAACAGCTCCAAGCATCTTTTTTTCACCAATAATTAATTAGAACTGGAAAAATAAAACTCAAACGGAAAGCGTCATTGAATGTTTCAGTACAAATTTAAATTCGCAAATTCTTTTGTTTTAAATTTTCAGTGAAAGTAACCTTTAGCAACAATATCGAATTCATTTTTATTTGTTAATCACATTGTCAAGAATTAAGATCATGATAATTCGTGAATGTCGAAGATTTGTTAAAAATACTATTGCATTTGTGTTGTTACATAACCTAAAAATCGAAACCATCGGGTGAATCGATACATTTATTCAAATTTCGAATATTATGACGCTGAAAGAAAGCATTTATAATTTTGTCCTTTTCTACAAGGTTCCTCTCCTTTTTTCTTGGTGTATTAAAAATTACAATAAGTATTAAATATTTTAAGTATTGGATGGGCAAATAAGTTCGTTTGCTTTTTTAGAGTGGAATAAACAAAAACTGAACGAACTTATTTGCCAACCCAATAACAATATAATGATTTATACGTTTTGGTCTTATTTCCAAGAGTTTCTTCAGCAACTATTTCCTTGCAAGTTATAGGTTTTAGACTTCCCAATATGATATAAATAATATACAAATAACAATAAATAATTTCCATGGTCGTTTTTATAAAAATGTTTTTTTATCGGTTATTAACACATTCGCAGCTGGCAAATTATTTCTGTTTCTAATACTGGGTACCGGCGAAAATAATGAAATTCTGAAACTGGTGCCACAAACTTGTATCGTTAAAGCAAGGATAAAAATGATAAAATTTGTTTTAAGATATCAATGTTGCAATTATGTGTTGTTTAAAATAAAAAGATTTGTATAATTTGTATACCTGCTTTATAGGTAAAGCCGTAAGCGTTGCACGGCGTGCAGACTAACAATTAGTAAGCCAACTAATTGTAAGCAGGACGTGAATTCACATCAGTGACAATTAGGAATAGAATTTAAAATCACGTGAATTCACATCAGCGGTCGCGAATGTGTTAATTTGCAAATTGGAATAAATTTCCTGCAGTTATAAAAATCACAATAATTTGATTTCTAATTCCAGATGGCAGAACGTTTCGAAGAATTGAAACTTCCAAATGCAGTTGTGAATAGAATAATCAAGGAAGCTCTACCGGATGGAATTAATATCGCGAAAGACGCACGTTCCGCGATAGGGATGGGTGCCTCTGTATTTATCTTGTACCTGACATCGACCGCGAACAACGTAGCCAAAGATTTGAACAGAAAGACGATCAGTGGACAGGACGTGATTCAAGCGATGGAGGACATCGAATTTTCACAGTTTGTGGAACCCTTGAAAGAAGCTTTAGAAAACTTCAGAAAGGCGCAGAAAGAGAAGAAAGACGCTTCCAAAAAGAAACAGCAGAAAAAGGATGGCGACGATGCGAGCACGGAAGTTGTCGAAGATGATAATTAGATTTTACTTTAATTTTAAATGCTGCGAAGTTGATAATTTATGCAAGTTCGGGTTTTTGTATGTTTAAGGTGAATAAATTTACATAAACTTGTTAGTTTTTGAAAGAGCAAGATTTCTTTATTCGTTTTAAGGGAAAAACGTTGAACGTGGAGTGAAAAGAGTATTTTTTGTAGAGTCGAATATTAGTTTGCAATTAAACTTTGGTACTTGGAAGTATAGACACGGGATGTGTGAATTATTTTATACACAAAAGTGACAAAAGAGCAAATGGACGCTATTTTTTTTTATTATAAAAAATCATGTTAAAAGTGGAAAACTGGGACGATTTTTGTAGATTTGGGAATTAAGTAATGAATCGATAAATCTTTTGTACCTGCGACTATAAAAAAGTGGAAGGTTTCTATTGTTTCTTTGAATAAGAAAAATTTCGTAAAATGATTTCTGATTCATTTGCAATTCATCGTGGTCTCAAAACCAGTAATTCTTCTAGGAACAAGAGTCGCAAAGGAGAAAACGAAAACTGTGGATTTCTTCTTTACATAATTCCTTTAGAACCTAAAATCGGATCTCGCTGAAAATAAAAAAATTTAATGCAAAGTCATTGGATTTACAGAATTCATCACTTTCGTATGTAAAATACAGAAATTCGGAAAAGGCTAGAATTCATAACACTTGTAATAATTGTAAAAGGTTTATTTATACAAGGAATCTTCGTGCGATTATTAACAATAAGTTTGTGAAAATGTTGTAAACTGATATTGTATCTATATTCAAGTGCCTTTTTAGGTAATCACAGAAACCGTTAAAAACATGAAAACTGAGAAATAATAATTTTCTGTCTTTTTTTAAAAATGTTTTGAGTTTTCATTTTTCAAAGATTGCCTTTTTTTAAGGGGTTTACAAAAAGGCCCGCAGAATTCATCTTGAGCAACGAATAGATTAATTTGCTGCGTTGATTTTTATGTTCTAATCGGAAATAAAAATTGTTAACATAATCGTGTTACATAATGGAACCGCTAATGTTATTTTTTTTCATACTTTCCGTGATTTCAATCTTTCTAGATTTATTTGGAAAAAAGTTTTCTAAAAAGAAGCTTATAATTACTACTTTATATAATTACTAGAGTTACTATAATTAGAACTTTCCAGTCGGAATAGTAACAAATGGGAGAGATTTGACAGCATGTTCCCAAACTTCGACTGGAAAGACTTAAAGTAGTAATTTTTACAAAATAATATATTAAAAATATGATGTAGCTTCGAGTTTAAAAAAAAAAGAACAGTTGACTTATAATTTATAATTTTAACGATATTCTAATAAGAGAA
Source organism: Gasteruption jaculator (assembly GCA_949825005.1). Lineage (NCBI taxonomy): Eukaryota > Metazoa > Arthropoda > Insecta > Hymenoptera > Gasteruptiidae > Gasteruption > Gasteruption jaculator. The sequence continues at coordinate 14,474,661 of OX463763.1, forward strand.
TACAAAAGTTCTAAAAACATAAATGAATTATGAGCAATATATACTAGTATTACATATTTTTTAAAAGTAGATATTTAAAAAAAGAGAGATTAATAAAATTCTCAAAATTAAGTCTACGTATACGATTGTTTTTAATCATTAGCACTCTTTTTATCAGTTCATTTCGAAACTCACGAATTAAATACATACTTTTCGGTAAAACTGTCAATTTAATATATCTAATAACAGATTTCGAAAAACAAAGTGGAAAACATGAAAATAAAATATATGAAAGTAAAAAATTGGGATTTTGTAATAAAATTTCTAGAAAATTATTCCAAAAGGCAAGTGTGTCTACTTTGTGTGTTTGTATTATATTCTTATATCACTTTTGGCCATTTTTAATCCACCAGGACTTAACAGTAACAATAATAATTGCAACGATAGATCTCTTTCAAGTAAGAAGAAAAGCGTTTTTTAATCCTAGATCACTAAATTATGCTATGAAAAATTCTAAAGTCGTAATTACTACGATACTTTAGTGATCTAGGGTTGTCGCTTCTCTTTTCATGTATATACTTTCTTGAATATTCGGGTTCTGATAAACTTTTATATAAAATTTTATTACATCGATACTAAAAATCATTAATACTAATTAATAAAGTTTTGATTATAATAAATAGAATAAAAATACTACGTTCAGATTAACTTCTCCTGGTGAGCCTAATAAAATAAAATTCTCTAAAACGGAAGACTGAAACTTACATTTTTTTTTCAACGTGCAAATAATGCTTTTGATAAATGTTTAGCTTTCAACACTTTTGAATTTTCAAAAATATGTTTACTTTTTTTTAAAGCAGAGTCAATAAATGTAACGATTTATAAGTCCACTCAAAATTAACAATAATAACAATAGTAAAAGTAATAACGAGAATAATGATGCAATTTCAAAAATTGAATAGAAAATTTGATACCAAAACTATAGTAAACATTGAAGGAAAAATAAAAATTTTTAAATTTCAGTCTTCGATTTCATCTAAAATAACATTATGTTTAACAATGACTATAGTTGTTATTATTTCCGCATTAAATATTAAACAACATATGGAACTAATGATACGTCACTATATAACCGACAAAAAGCATTTTATTTCTCATTTTTTGCAATTTGGATCTTTTTCATTGAAGATTAGAAATTATTGCAATGAATTTGCAAATTGGAATTTATGTGAATAAATTGGGGAATTATAGTTTACCCCACCGAATTTGAAAATTATGATTTCTGTCGATTAATGAGAAAACGATCGTTCATTCTGTTAAATTGAACAAATACAATTTGTTCAAATTATTTCAAACCGTAGAATTATAATTGATTCTGACCAATCTGGTAATAATAGTTTATCTTGGTCAATTTAAAATCGTAACACATTTCGGTTGTTTCCAAAACGAATTCAGTTGAATCAATGAACTTGTCACGCTCTAAAAATTGAAGGATTTTTAGAAAAATAATTTTGCAAAATTATAATTCTTACTGAAAAATTGATTTCTTCTCTGAAAAACATTGAGAACGCAATTCAGAATTTTTTCAGAGAAATAGTTTTACCAGAGCTATACATCAGAAAATTATAATCCACCCAGTTTGCTGTGCAATTTGGAATCCATCTCGTTGAAATTGAAACTAGAGTTTATCCCAATGTGAAACAAAATAATTACTCATTCAAATTACTTTACATCGCAAGATGGAGTTAATTCCAGTTCAATTTATAAATTAAAATAGTACCGATTGAATTAGCCTATCTTGCAAGTTGGGATTCATCCCAATGGAATTGCATTGAAAGTTAGAATTAATGTGATAGAATGTCACGTTGTATCTTATACTTAAAACTTACGATTTTGATACTATTATTCTTCGTTCGATGGAACTACGACACATGGGGCAATCGGTCATTACCATTTCTGCACAGTTCGAACAACAGCAGAGATGACCACACGGTAAAAAGATGACCTCGCACTGTAATTAGGAAAAAAAATAAACGTTAAAAATTAGGTAACTGATAGATTTTTAAAACGATAGATTATCAGGAAAAAATTGAGGAAATAATTGGAAGAATTACATTTGGATGTGTGGCGATGCATGAAACAAAAATTTGAAACTTGAAATCTCGTTAGTATTTTCGAAATAATTGAGATTTTGAAATAGATGTAAAAAGGAGTGCTCAAATTGGAAAAAGATGGATAGTTATCTGTAAATATCGGTTAAAACACTATATAACCATTGTCACTTCTTTGAATTTTGTTCGTTCTGTTTTTTAATACTATTTCCACATCTTTGACTGATATCCAGATGTTCAGGTCTAAGATGCCAATCTTCTGCTACTTTTCCTTCTACATTCATTTTTATACATCTTTCAATTTTTTCTAAATTGTAATTCCTCAAATTCCTTAATAGTATTCAATTGTGACTTAATTGCGCTTAAGTAAACATAAAGTGATGGGAGCTCGGGAAAAAAAGTTTCTACGAAATCCATACTCTATTATTATAGAGCTTTTTAGATGGTTCAGACTTTAGAAGAATCAACAAAACAATTAAGCAATGAAAAAAAAAACCTTTAAAATATATAAAGCAAAATATGAGAAAACCAGAATACCTGAAAATCCAGACAAACAACACACTCGATAGTACTGATACTGGAAATTCGTTGACTTTCGTAGTAATCAGAACTCGTAGATGGTCTTTCTGGTGGAGCTGATGGTAGAAGGAGGGATTCCTCTTCCTCGTTCAACTTCAACTCTTGCAAGTAGTTTTCAGCTGCTAATTTCACCGCCTCTCTATCAGTCGCATTGTGAATTCCGATCTAGATAAGAATTTATTGGTCGTATTTTTAAGATACTTATTTATAACTGTGTAATTCATATTAGAATTGAGATGAGAAAAAGAAGATAAGAAAAAAATAAAGAAAAAATGATTCTCATCAAACAAAAAAATCAATTTTCTATCAAAAGTAAGAAATAAATGAGAAATCGAACAGTAAGTTTAAATCATATTTCCAAATGTATCTTTTTAATTCCACGATTGTTGCTTCTGTAAAATCATCAGTTATTTTTGATCCATCAGAATTTAAAAGAGACAATTATTCTCGTATAAATTATTTTTTTTTCTTTATTTATTTCTTAAATTTACCTTTTTTCTAAAGATTCTATTAATCGATGTCTTATCCAAAAATCGAAAAAATAATTTGAGAAACATAAAAAATTACTGCGAAAACTTGTAGCGAGAATTTAACTTTTTCTCGGATTGAAGAATGAAGTGCATCATGCATTACAGTTATTGTTAGTATAATCAGCATGATCGTTAACTCTTTGAGTGCTGCTTACTCTTACACGAAACTATCAATATATGCGGCGATTTTCGCATACCAGTCATTAAGGGCATATATATGCGCCTTTCGTATATATTGATAAGTTCGTGGGGACGCATTTATGCGCCTTTAGCACCCAAAGGGTTAATTACAATTTGTATACTTTGAAATCAACGTACCGCTTCCAATTGTTCATCAGTAATATTTGGCAAAAGCGATGGTAATGTTGTTAAAAATGGTAAACAATGAAGCGCGCCAGCGATAGCCACGTGTCGAACTAAAGTTGGTTCCAAAGTCTCTAATAACCCTCTTGGTCTTGATTCCATCAACGACTGATACTGCATTAACCAGAATAAACTATCTCTTCGTACACCCTGAAAAATAAATATCATATAAAATAAATAAAACTGATGCATCTTTTCAAAACCACATTGTGTTTTTTGAAGATCGAAATCTGATGTTTTACCGTGTGCCCATTGTTTCGTTGTTCTTCGATATGTTCAATAGTTTCCAAAAGTTCTCGTCGTCTTTTTTCTTGCTGCGCCAAAAGATCCACAAGAATTCCACTCAAAATAATTCTTTTACTGGCGATATCATTCTACAAAGAAAATCATTTCAAATAAATAACAAACATTTAATACAAGACACTTGAAAAAAAAAGGAAATTTTCTTATTAAATTATTTTACACTGTTTAAAAATAATCGTTCAAGTTGTACTGCTGATAACTACAGGAATTTATATACTGTTTTGAGTTTATTGATGTTTCTTCTAATAAAACATCAAATTTTAATGAATTCATTGTTTTTTTTTTCGAAACTTGTTATTCCATAAAAATATTCATTTTAATCCTTTCCGATCACACGAATGCAACCGTAAAGTGTAAAAATTTTTTTTATAAATATTTAATCAAATATTGTTCATATACAATTTGCTTTTGCTAAAATTCTAATGTGATGAATAATGTAAATTTATTTATGAATTCTTCACTTTATTTTTCTTTTAAAATCCACTTATTACAAACTGTCTTCCAATTAACTTTGTAATTTTCAAATTAAATAGAACTTACGAGTTGTTGATTAACTTCCAATTTCTTCCTCTCCAGTTCGATATTAGTAAGCTTTGCCAGTTGTGACTCGACTAAACTAACTTGTTGAACCAAACTCCACGATCGAGCATCGCTACGTTCTAGTAACGTAGCGACAGCTACTTTTTGCAAAGCTTGATCTTTTTGCAATCTGTCGATAAATTCTAGCCGACTTTTTTCCTGATTCTCAACCATTTGTCTCAATTGGTCGTTGTTTCTTACTTCTCTGTTAACAGAAAAAACAAATTTGAAAAAAAAAGAAATGTTTTTTTTAATTTAATGAAAATATAATGAAATTATATGATGATTTTTTTTCTCATTTTCTTTTTTATTCTGCTTCTTAGAATTTTAGGAACTCATAAATACTGAATACAAAATTGAACTTTTATATTTACTTTTGAGTTCTGAAATTAATAAATGAGAACTTCCGGATGAAATCTTATATATTAAATTTAATTAATTAAACGCGAATATTGAAAATAAATATAACTTTTTCAAAAATATGTGTATACTTACAAACCAAGTAACGACTGAGCAGTAGAATCACGAAACATGGTGTGCTCTGCAAATTTTCTTTCCTTTTGCAATTCCTCTTCTAACAATTTCTCCATGGCACCTACAATATTTTTTCAAACATTTATTTATGTAAAGGTTTATATGATATTAAAATTATTGAATTACTCTTTCGAGTGATTGTTCGGCCAAAAACTGAATGGAAATAATAATCACTATTCATAACCCTTAGCTGGTCCTCTTTACTAGAATAACAGAGCTGGCACACTGGACCTTTTCAGATCCCGGCGATAAAAAATTGTATTATACAAGTTATTGATTTTTTCAATTAAAAAATTGTATTATCATTGTGAAAAGATAATATCTAGTTTGGAAAAAGAAATTATGGAATTTTTTTACTACAATTAAGATGAAACGTCTCAGACTCCAGTAGGCAAAATTTGTAGTTAAGGGTTAATCATGATAAATTTACAAAACTGGATCCCCTGTTTTCAAAGTACACTAAATTCTTTTATTTCTTTAGGAATAAAAAAATTTTGTTTCTTGCATGAAAGAAATAGATATAATAAAATTTGCAAGATTATAGTTGTCCAAAAAACTTACTGAGAGTATCCTTTGTGCGCAGAAGACATTGTTGCGTGTGACAAGCAGCAAGTATTTCCATCTCCTCTCTTTTCTCTTGTTCCACTAATTCTGTTTGACTTTGGCGGTCTCCTTCGCTATTACGTAGGAACTCCTGGATTACATTATCAGCCTCTTTTTCAGCTGATAAACAAATCAACGAAATTATTATTGAGTCAAATAAAAATTGCTTAAATGAAGTGCCAGATATTTTTTTTTGCGCATTTCTTTTTTTTATATTCAGTAATATATTGTCTACCATTTTATTATACGCTACATTTAGAAATTTTAATTTACTAAAATCTGAATTCAAATCTTTTTTTTGCAGAATATTTAATAATCATATACAGAATGGTTGTATACAAGTATTAAAAATTGTATTTGTTCTGCCTAAGGTGAAAAATTCCAAAAATAAATGTAATACTTTGAATAATTCTGTGACGTATTTATATAATTTTTCCAATAACAATCTGTCTTTCATGCAAACTTTCAATTCTAGAATTTACATACCGTTATAAATGTAAGATAAAAGTCGAGCTCTGTTATTTTCTCTTTCTTGTTGAACTTTTTCCAGTTCCTGTTCCAAATGAGTTTGTTGTACTGCTAAATCCTCTAACAGCTGAAACCGATTATCCAGAATTCAAAATTTTTTTGGTTACAAAACTCTTAAAATTGTCATAACTATTATAAAATTTTAAAAAATTTGAGATGTTTCTGAAATGCATTTTGAAAACATGTTTTTTTTTTTCAAAAATGGGTTCAAATTTAAGACTATCAAAACGTAGATATAGTCCAGAAACAGAACCAAATGAAAATAAAAAACGAAAAGTACTTAACATGACATACCTTTTTCTTGTGTTCTTTCAGCATCGTTTGCATTTCAATTTCATATTTCTGTTGTTTCCGCCTGTTTTTCTCCAACTCTAATAAAGCGTTTTGTCTTTGTTCCTAAAAATAGAAAAATACTTAGAAAACCCAGTCGGTATATACATTTTTATCCTTAATATTAATAATTATACCATATTTTCAACCTTTTTTCAAATATCTTTATTTATTAAAAGTATTTTTAACCTTTAGAGAGCTATACTTTTGTCCTTCGACTATTTATTTCTCTTTACTTATGTTCATGGGGTACAGAATAAAAAAAGTTGAGTATCAAAAAAACAGGCAGTTGCCTCAATCTCTAATAATAAATGTCTAACTCTCTAAAGGTTACAATCATTCCTTTTAAAGATTATTGGATGTTCATCTTTTTTTAATTGAAAATTGTATCTTTTCATGATTACACCTATCCATGATTTTGAAAAACGAAAAGAGAAACGAATGTAAGCGAACAAAAATATTAGTTGAAAAATTTACAAGTTAGACATAAATAAAAACGTGCTTAAATAATAACAAAAGTAAAAATGACAACATGCCTTTTGCTTTTCTATCACCGCGAGTGTTGCCTAAAAAAACCAAAGATGAGTTTATTAATGGAATTCTTTTTTTAATATTCTATGATGTTGTTGAAATGATATAAAATGAAATTTGTTTTCGAAATGAATTTTTATTATTGAGAAATTAGTATTGCTTCCACACCTACGGTTATTAGTGACTCAAATAAAATTCATTCTGAACGAAATCACGATGAGTAATAGAGTTTGTGGTATTATCTTTCTTCTAAATGTCGTTTCAGTTTTCTTACAGAAAAATAGGTTCGAACGAATATTACAAAATTATCATAACGATAAAATAGGATTATTTTTAAGCAAGTTCAAGTAAATACCATATTTTTCTGTTGTTACTTTGTAAAAAGCGGAGTTTTCCCGTTCATTCTAGTAAAAAAAATTGAGTGGATCTGACAAAATTCTAACGATATATATTGAAATATTAAAGATACTAGGACAGAAAATTTTATTTTTTATGAGGTACTTTTCTTTAAGATTTTATCTGATTTTTAAAATATTAGAAACAAATGGATATGATATTGGATATGATATAAAAACCACAAATTCTATTATGCAACGTCATTTCTAAATTTTACTAAAAATTTCAATGCTATTTTTAAAATCTGAAACTAAATTTTTTTTATTTCCGTGTATACCAAAAATGTAATTTTTAATTTCCTTTTCTTTTCAAAATTCAACTTCTCCTTAAATTTTCGAAAACAAATTTCAAATCAGTGAAAATTCTTAAAAAACAAAAAACAAATTCAATAAACAATTGACAATCACATACTTCTTATAGGACTGTTTCAAAGTGTACCTGTAAATCATTGTTTTTATTCTGCAAGCAAGGATTTTGAGGAATCTCAATTTCATTATTGATTGCCAAATCTTCCGGGGCGTATTCAATGCCGCATTCGTTAGCTAAAAAAGCTATAATAACAATAGTCCCCCCTTCAACAATATCGGGAGGTGGATAAGAAATGTTTAGACCAAAAATGTTTAATTCCGATAAACCTTGTGCGTATCCTAGGGATTTCGGAAGAGATTTTAAATGTTTATTGTAACTAATATCGAGCGTTACAAGTTTCTTCAATTGTCCGATAGCTTCTGTTAAACTTTTTAAATTGTTTTTTGATATATTTAGTATTTGTAAATTTTTCAAATGTTTTATTTCGTTCGGCAGTTTTCGGATGTTGTTGTTTTCCAAGTACAGTTCCTGAAAGGCAAGAATTGTTGGTTATCGATAAGTGCAGTGGAAATTAAAATAGCGAAACTTGAAATTTTAAATTGAACAAATTGGAAATAAGAAATCCCTAAAAAAACACATTTAATGCAAAGAACTAGACAAATTATCAATTATTCCCTTTAGAAAAAAAATATAAAAATAAGAAGCACAGATAGCATAAGAATAGCATAAGCAAATAAAAATAGCAATAGTAAAAATATAAACTGCAGGGGGAATCAAAGAAGCAGAAGGAAAAAAAAACAGGCAATGGGTATTGGGCGATTAGTTTTTATATAATTTATTGGGACCACTCTTGAACGCAGCTGGGAAATAAGATATTAACTTTCTATTTACAGCTGGAGCATTTTTATATCTATTGAGATAGTTATGAAATACCAACTTGGTCAAAATTACAAGAGAATTTTAACATACCTTAAGGGAAGTGAGGTACATAATATCCGAAGGCAAGTTGGTGAATTCGTTATTAGCTAAATTCATCACAGTTATAAGTGTGAGATCGCTCAAGGCACCACCGCCTGATAAACAACTTAGTTTGTTGTTTTGTAATAATAATTCTCGTTTTCGGAACACTTTGCATAGCGAATAGATTCCAGGCGGTACTTGTTTCAATGCACAATCGGAGATATCAAATATCGGTTCTGGATTTTCCCTTGCCTGCAAAGAAAAGAACGTTCAAACAATAATTGAAATAACATTGTAAATAATAGCATCTCAATGTTTTTTTCTAATTTTTTACTTGCAGAATGTCTTCAAAAAACTTATGTCAACGTTTAGATAGTTTATACGATAAAATTTAGATTTCAGAAGGGCCACATTTTTCTAACGATTGTACTCTCGAATGGTTTTTTAATATTTTTTGTATTCCATTCTAAAGAAAAAATTATATGTGCCTTTAATGACTGACATATGAAAATCGCCGCATATATTGATAGTTTCGTGCAAGAGTAAGGAGCACTCAAAGGATTAACTGGTTTACTTTAAATTAGAGTGTTTTAATGCTTTCAGTGCTTTGAACTCATATATGAGTTCAAGAAACACATGTTATCAGGCAGGTCAACAATTAAGGATAGTTAAGACTAAATATGATTTTAGGCTGCAGCCAAATTATGAGGGAATATTATGTCTACCTATTTAAGCTACAGACTTTACATGTGTGTATGGTATAATGTAGTGTTGTATTTTCATGTTTGACCTTTCTATCTTTTGGATACCCAGTTTGATTTCACTCTTCATCACCTTTGATTACACACAAATCTGTTTTTGTTTGATGTATGTTATGCAGTTGTTATAAAAATTTTTCCTTAAAATAACCCATGAAAAAGTTGCACAAAAACAGGTTTGAATATATATATTATTCACTAATCTAATTGTTTCCTTTGCCAACTAACAATAAAATGGTAATATTATAATAAAAATTCATGTGTAATGCAAGATATCAAAATAAGAATTTGTAACAAGGAATGCTTACCGCTTTATTGTTATGTAAATTAAGATTTTGAAATTTCAAGTTAATCGATTTTGAAAACACATTTTGTGCAAAAAACAGGCTTTAAGTTTAACGTTTGGTTAAAATGTAGATATTGGACTGATTGCTTCATTGTTTTGGTACATATTGTAACAAAGTTCTTTGAAGTAGAGAAAATCGGGAATAACCACATACTTTAAAAAACCACATATAGCTAATTGTAAGAAAACGCCCAGATTTTTATAGAAAAAAACTTAAATTTTCCCGAGCTTTCCAATAAACAGATAGCAATTTGTACATTTATTACAATACTTAGTGTATGAATAGTGAATTTGTATATTAGGTTATTATTTGTGTATTAGTGAATTTGTATATTTGTATATGTAAATGTTTCAATTAGAGAGTTTTAAACGCTTTATGAACCGCTATTGACCGAAGATGCCACTCGCTAACGACCGACTCAGTTGGGTGCAGGTTCGTCACCACTACCAGCTCTGTTTTGGATATCGTACAGGAATGCATGTGCCTATTTGTAAAGCTCTATAACTGAAAAATACTCATTGTACCGTTGAAAATCCATTGCTTTCAAAGTGGTGCAATTTTATTGTCATTTAGAATTGTCATAATATTATTTCATAATTATTATATCGAAAAACCGATTAATAGGTTACCGATAAATAACAGTTGGGACCGAAAAGCCGATTAGTCGGCTAGCGGATGATAAAGCGTTAACTTTACATTTTACATTTTGATATTGATCCACAGTGATATCATGATTTTGGAATTCTAATGCTTCGTGAGATTGAACCAACAAAGCTACAATAGAAAAGTTATCAAAGGCAAAACTAATTTTGCATTATTACTTATTCAACTTGTATTAACCGAACTTTGAAAGTTTTTGAAAATTTTGTTATATCTAATATTTATAAGAATTTGTGATGATCATATAAGAATGAAATCTTAAATTTGGTGACTCAGTGAAATGCGAGTAGCGGTATTGAAACTCCAAGACTCGCAGAGTCAATATGAAAATTAGCTTAACTGGTATGTGCGTTTAACTTTGAAATAATTCACCACTTATGGGTACCTTTAATATATATTTGTTAGTATATAGTATATTTTATACTCTCAAGTGAAATTGTCATTTAGGTCTGCAAGTGGGTGTAGAAAAGAAAATAACATCAACGTCATACTCATAATTAGTAACTTGTTACTAAATTAATTACCAAATACAGTTTGTGTTCTAGTCGACTTTTGTAATCGATTTTGCGCCCACGATTTCCAGGTAGAGACATTCTTATTATCCTTTGTGTTGATACTATTAAAACGTGTCATGACATGGAAGTTAAACGTCACTTTATTTCGAAGTACTTTTTACTGACTTTTTTCCATTAACTTCAGTTAAACTAATCTTGGGAAAACCCATGACAACCATCTGTGGAATTTGGAGTTGTAATTCTCATTTATTATTTTCACTATTATTGTTATGATTATGTTAGAACAGGTTACTGAGATATATGTATATGATCGAAAGGAGCAGGTTACAGGTAGAGTTGGACACTGACGATTACACGGTTACTTGAATTAGTCATGTCCATTTAAGCGACATTTCTTCTGGAAAAATTGTAATAAACAACAATTATGTGATCAAGCAGATAGGCAGATAGACACTACAAACTACATGCCTTTCACGTGCATGTAATATGTTATATTAACCACTACATGCAAGTGTGAAAGCAAATGATATAAAAACAAGCCATATGTATATTTGGGGAGGGGGAAGTTGGGTGTGATCTAAAAATTATTACTCTGATTCGAGGAATTTGTTACGTCCTGGTTCGCAACATTTGTTGAGCGCCAACTTTGAAAGGCGGTGAAAGTCCTCTTGCGTCGTTTAACCACGGATCTAGAGATCCATCGTCGGAATTCGTTGACGAGATGCTAGAAGGGAAAATAAATAAAAATTCAACTTTGATTACCAAACGCTTTGAACTATTTATTTGAAATCAATGGGTTGCTTTGTTAAAGTAATTTAGTCGTTCGAGCACGAATTAACTAAACTTTCTTAAACTCCGAATGACCTCCACAAAACCTAAATTTGTAGGGTAATGGAACTCAAGTTACCGAAGGTACGCGAAGAGTCGCTCGAAGAACTACGTATAAAAACTTAATGAAAGTTCACACGTGGTTCTTAAGGATCCGTTAGCGCGAGAGGAGTGAAAACAACACGTGAGGTCCTTGTGTCTGGTCAGTAAAATCTTAAGGATTGTACATGTCAAGAAATCTTGACATTTTTAAGATGTTTTATGATCTTGTATAAAAAATTAACAGCGGGATCGAAAGTCCTTTTTAAGATTTAGGATTATAAGTCTTGTATGAAGAGGTTCTATTATTTATTTCTTTTATAATTCTATATTATTTATTACATGATTATTCGTGTGGATTCGAATATCGCTCATGAATTTGCTTGAAGCCCCATCTATTGTGTTATTGTGCAAGCTAGGACATAACACTTCTTTTGACTTTTGTCTTCCGTTTCGCGCCAATATTTGAAATAATAATAAGGTTTAGAGTAATTTAAAATTGTATTAAATTTTTCGCTACGTGAAAAGAAACACTAAGCGAAAAGTAAAAATTGTTATTTTTTGCGCGCAAAAATATGATTTTCTCTCCAGGTTTTCGATTATTTTCAAACGCTTTGCTCTATTACAAATTAATTTCTATTCAAAAACGAAAAACTATTATGTTAATAACTAAAAAAAACAAATCAGCCCAAACTAAACCAATCAAATCAGTAAAACAGTAGACGATTATGAATATGAATTACAAAATATAAAAAACATTACAAAACTAATTCCATGTCTCTGTTAGTTCTGAGTAACCTTAGAGGGAAGTTGTTTGAAGTATACCGTTACTTAGTGAAAATATTTCTTTAAAAAAACTTTAAAATGGATTTTCCGTTTTGCAGAGAAACCCGAAATTTCTCAGTAAAAATTATAGTTTCCCAGATTTTTTTCTAAATATCTCTGAATTTTTCAGGAAAAATAAAAATTTTTCTAACAAAATCTGACAACGTTATTCTGCTATTTCTCTGAAAAATATTTCCTACTTTTTCTGAAAAACTCAGAAAACTTTTTCTGAGATTAATAAAGTCGTTCTACTTTTCTCTGATAATTTCAGAATTTATCAAACTAGATTTCGAAACTTCATTCATACTTTGTTTGAAAAATTTGTTCATTCTTTTTCTGAATAGAGGAAATTTTAAAGAAATATAAAGATTCCCTGGAATTTTCTGAAAAATATATTCACTAGGTTATCTGTTCATTTATTAAACGCGCTAAACTTAGCAATATTGATTTCCAAACTGGAGATGTTTACGATCTGATATCAGAATTGTAATCAGCGACATTAAAAGGCTCTAGACAACCTTAATAAAAACGTAAAACACTTCTAGAAGTGTTTAGACTGTCGAAGCCCCTTCTGGGCTGCGAATGTGTCTGAAAATTCCGTGCGCATGTAGATGTATATACGTCATATATATTTATACATAAATATTTGGTTAAAAAAACCATTATCTCCACCAACGAAAATTCCGGTGCTCTAAAGGTTAAACAAAACAACGTAAAGGTAGCTTCCATTCGAACCCACCCCTTTGTCAAGAATTCACCTTTATTACTAGATGTCGCCCCTGTCAGTGGCAATAAAAAAAAGACTCCGATGTCAATGCCTATGCGTTCATTTATTAATCAATTCCAACATTTACGTGCCTTTACCTTTCTTTCCCTAATTGGAGTAAAAAGGATGCGCAGCTGCAGTTGCTGAAATGTCGCGAATAGCTGAACGCATAAATTTTCTCATCCAAAAGAAAGACTGTATACATATATGTGTATACGCATTATACATGCTTGTGTAGAAGAGAAACATAAAAAAGGAGTAAGAGGAAGGGGCAGCATAAAATATAGTTGTATAATTCCCCCACCCTCCTTATTCACAATCCACCAACACGACAATAACAAGAGCTTACTAGCCACTATGCATTGTATGCCTGCTGCTGGACGTATGTGTGTATGTATGAATGTGCACTTAGGCTCACATACATACTACCAACGCTCCTGTGGCGAGGGAGGGAACTAGCAAAGCAGTAAAGCGCAGAAGGCTGTAGTAGACTCGTAGCAGTATAGAGGGTCGGCAGAGAACAGATGGGAAGTGAGAAGAGAACAACATTCATATCATACGCTGGTTGGTTGGTGGTGTTCTCTTCTTCCATGTCAGCCATATTGTTTTCCTACGAGTGTTTGTTTTCGAGTAGCCTGTGAATTTGAAAACGAATCCGAAGGAATCGTGCGTTCAGTCTCGCCAGAACCCTCCATGAACGTTCGCGATAGTTCAACGGGTAACTGAAGGACATACCGTGTGCATTATTTTTCTTCCATCGTACCTTCGGGCCAAGCGAAAGCTCCGAAATCACCTCGGCACTAAGCACCCAAATATTTTTCTATTCGAACCCTCGGGTCGAGCGATTTTCGCGGCGTAACGGCGAGTGAAAGCGGCGAGTCCAACGGCAACCCCATTTCGACGCTCTCGCGAACCGAAGTTACGAAGACATGGCTTGTGCCACTCTCAAAAGGTCCCTCGAGTTTGATCCGGTGCACAGCCATGGACGTCCCAACAAGCGACGAAGATGTGTACCAATGTGCGTGTCGCCGAGTTCCTCGTCCTGCAATTCGTCGCCGTCGAGCCAAAGTCAACAGAATCCGTCTGTCTTTGGAGAAGCCTCGCATAAATTGACTCCCGGTGAGTAAAGTCGACGATCCTCGGACATATTCTCGCTCCGAGAGCAGCTGAAAAAAGATGCACAGACACACACACATATGTATTGTCATTAGCGAGGCCGCCATCTTGTTTCTCTTTCTCTTTCTTTCCCTGCACGTATAGGAATTCACATATGGGAGTTTCGACATGTCATTTCTCCTTTTTGCAGTTCCGCTTGATAGGAAATTTTTCCCTTTGTGGCCCCCTTTCCTTCGAGATTGATGCAGTCAAAAGGGGGGAGGGGGTTAATTAGCATTTTAAATGCGCACGAAGGAAAAATTTGGAAACCTTTTTCAATATATGCGAGCGTTATACTGTGAGTGTGTACGAAAGAAGGGCGCTTTAAAACCAGTATTCTCGCAGGAAGATATGCTCTTGTGGTTTTAAAGGGGAGGGAAGAAAATGGGGAATCGAAAGAAAGAGCCAAAGAGGGCGGAGGGGACAAAAGGAGAAGGACGGAGATACAAGATTGCATTTTGGTTACGTTCGGTAGAGTGATGTTGGAAATGTAAAACCGTTTGATGCACCGTGTCGGTGTGAGTAACAACGAATGGAAGCTCGCCCGCGCGTCAGTGTGTGTGTGCATGGTTAATGTTTCCTTAGTGGTGAAGAGGAGGACGAAGGGGGGAGGGAAAGGACGCCTAAATCATATGGTAATGGACTTTTCTCCCCCCTTTTTATGTCCTCTTGTCGCCCCAAGGGGCCATTGAATGCGGGGTATTTCCTTTTGCTTTCATTTCTTTCCTTTGCTTCTTTTTTAAAGGATAATAAAGTAGAATCGGTTCTCTAGAATGTAGGTGGAAAATGTAGGTATACCGGGATTTTTCTAATCCCACGTAGTCTCCAAACGGTACTCGTGAATTTCCATTTTGTTTTATTTTATTCTAGGGATTTACTTTTGAAGAAAATACCGCGAGAGTTTTTAGATCCTACTGAGTTTAGAAATAATACACTTAGGTTTTTGTTTGCGTACTTTCAAAATAGTACTTACGCGCTTTTTATTTTGCTTTATTTTGTCCAGTTATTTCTATAAAAGGGTTTGAGGGTTTTTTCAATCCGAGGTTGTTTCTAAATGATACTTAGGGGTTGTATTTTACCTTATTTTAACCCTTCACTGGTGTTATAGTTTGCTGAGATTCGAGCGAAAATTTTGTTACTCAATTTTTCCTTTGAAAGGATAGGGGTCCATAAGGTGGGTTTTTGGCCCCAAGGGAGCACAAAGTGAGACATCTTCATTTTTACATATATGATGTGCTTTGATGTTTCTTACAATATACATAAAAAAGAAAGTTGTGCGTAATATTGTGCTCATATTAAAAGACATGGTTGAATGTGCTAAAAAAGCTATTTTTTTTTAAATAATAAAAAGACTTAGTTTTGGTCCAATAAGAAAGAGCTTGAATTAATTAGAAAAGACTTAATATTGTTCCAACAAAACATTGAAATTATTAAAAAGAATATTGTTATATAAATCCGCGATATAATAATTTTTAATAATTATTAGGGCCAAAATTCCACCTTATGGACCCACATCCTTTTACCATAGAAATTTGTAAATATTTGAGTTGAGTATCAGTGTTATATTAAAATGCAGAATTTCTTTAATTGGTTTTAATTTCTGGAAAAATGACGAAAATAAGCTCGCATATGAAAGTGCATTGAATATCCACTGTATTGGCGAAAAACTACCCCCATTGTCAATAGGATTAAGAATTTAATTTTTAAGCATCAAATTTTACATTTAAGTACTTTTAATTCAAATGGTGCAGGGTGTCCCAAAAGTAATAATACCAAAAATATAAATGTTTAACCCTTTCCACTCCGAAGGAATTGTTCGTTACGTGTAAAATGTCACCTTAGAGGCGACATTGGAGTGCAAAGGGTTAATAATAAAACTTTAATTAAAATTTGAAAACCAAAATTCTATGTACAAAAAATTTAAAAATATCAAACGGGTTTGTAGAATCCAAAGACTTCTGTAATTTCAATAAAACGTCTCTGGAATGAATTTTAGGCCCAAATGTAGATTTACTTTTAGAACCATAGGCAACATGTAATATTGATGCCACTTGAAGAGCTGAGATGAAATACACTATTTTCAGAGGTCTCAAATAAGGTTTCATTGAGAGAAAAATCCTCGAAAGTGAATATTCGTTTAGTTCAATTGCTATATTTTTTTTTGTATTATTAAAGATTGTTAACAAAAATAATAAATTTTATTAATATCTACAGAAGACGGAGGAACAATTAAGCAGATGTATTTTAGCAAGTTATAAATTAGATATATTCTTTTTTTTCCCCACTCGTGTCAACATTGGTACAGTGGTCTATACAAATATTGTCTATTATGTTCCGTTTCGTGAAAGTTTTGCTTTGGTTTTATTGGGGCTTTATTTTACAAATTAGAACAAATTTTTCATAGACGAAATGCCATTTGTACCAATTGAGAGAACTATAGTTCGACGCAGCTCGTCCAAACAAATCAATTGGTACATACCATACATTATACCGCACTTGACAGTGTTTGACTGCATTACAGAAAATTATAGAATATCAAACATAGAAAAGTTTTTTTTTAATGATAGTTGAGTGGGCACTTTGAAACCTTGAGGGTGTAATAGGTAAAGTGGGATATTCTAGAAGCTGTAACCAATTTATAAATGCAATTTTTGTTTCTATTATTCTAAAATAATACAGGTAACCCCTGAAGAACATGAGATCCGAAAAACATGGATGCATTCCCCTGAATTACACAGTTTCAAACTACACGATTTTTGAGTAGTATGTCATTTGTTTGATAAAATAGAGAGTTATGATCAAAGGCAGAATTGTTCAGAATTATAAGGGAATTATAACTTTTATCAGGAAATTTGAAATATTACGGCTATGAATTCTCAATTCCATTCCATTTTAATCGAAAAAAATACACATGACTCCAGTGACGAGGACTAAATGGCATGGTAATTTGATTTTATTTGAAAAAAGTGATGCATCGCAAACATTTTTTGTTTTATTTTGATAATAAAAATTTAAGATATAACGTACTTTTGAAACTAATTAAAAAAATAATTTGAATTATGTAGGACAAGGTTTCTTAGAAGTGTTTACCAATATTAATTTTAAAAAATTAAAATTTTTGTAGATTCGTTTTTGTTTTTTGTAGTTTCGAACAACACGGTTTTAAAGAACACGGAACCAATTAATTGTGTTCTTCAGGAGTTATAGCTATGGAAATACCTATGAAAATCTTTCGTTTAAATACATACAATTACTCGTTTAATATTTATTTATTTTATCTATTATTATTAGATATTATATCTATTATTTTCTCATTATGTTAATGTGCTAATAGAAAAAATGGCAGCCAACATCCGAGAAGAAATCCGAAGATTACATCGACGTAAACAATTACACTTTAATCCACAAAGCACTAGTAGCGGTGATTCCTCAGATATGGAAGGTCCAGCGAGTCCATCTAGTCCATCGGCGTGTCCTTCTAATGCTGCCTACAGCTGTACTCCTAGTGGCAAAGAAAAACCACTATTCACGTTTCGACAAGTATATATTTTTTAAAAATTTATTTATTCTTCTTTTGAATTGTAGAAAGGAAGTGAAAGATTTCGATAAAACCTATTTTTAGCCTGGTGGTAATTTTTGTGAGAGGATGCGCCTTGTTTCACAATAAAGTTATTGGTTCTAAATTCGTTTTTTATAATGTATTTTTGTATACAAAATTTTTGAATTTATTTTAGCTTTTTAAATAATTAAATATTCTGGGATAATGAAAAAAAACAACTACAGTCAAAACTGTTTTTGTGCGGTCTTCTTTTATGCGTTTTTCTCTTGTACTATTTTTTTATGGGATATTTTTTTTGTTCCGTATTTTTTCGTGCGGAATGTGAATATCGAGGAAAAAAATCGCACAAAAGAAAAACGCATAAAAAAAGACTGCACAAAAACAGGTTTAACTGTATAATAATTTAGCTTCTTTATAATAACTACTTAGTTTTTTAATGTTATTTTCTAATATTTATGCTTAATTTCTTAGGTTGGATTGATTTGCGAAAGAATGTTGAAAGAGCAAGAAACACAAATACGAGAGGAATATGATCAGATTCTTAATATGAAGTTATCGGAACAATACGACGCCTTTGTCAAATTCACTTATGATCAGATTCAGAAGAGATTTGAATCTGCAGCTGCACCAAGTTGTAAGTATTTATTTTTGCAACAAAAGTGAATTTACACAATAAGAAATTCCTGGTAGAAATTGGGATCCAATTAAAAATGAAGAAAAATGTTTCCTCTAATTTTTTTGACACTTTCATGTATGTTTTTGAAGTATTAATCATCTTTTTCTTATTCCAATTAGCGAGTAATTACCGATAACTCATTTAGTAATATATTTATAACTCATTAAAATATATAGAAATTGAACTGTATAAGATTTTAGTGCCATTTTCATAATAAATTTTTGCGTAAAAATTAGTATTTTTTATGCAGCATTTAACAATTTTTTTATACGTGAATGGGAATTATGGGGAAAAATTTACACTCAAGAATTACGTTGTAAGCAGTGTATGTAAATTCTAGATGAAATTCGCCTTTCGATTCTGGAACAACTGGAAAATAGAAATTTTTATGGTGAACGTGAGATGTTAATTTGTTCTTTCAGGAAAATTTCTTCAAAATTGAATATTAAAATTTGTAATTTGATTTTCGAAATTCAAAAAATAAATGTACCAGAAAATGAATTTAATGCAACGAAAATACTATGTTTTTTACGCAGGCCTATAAAGTGTATATATTTAAATTTAAAACAGCGTGAACAAATTTATTTCGTACGATAATTTATTTAATGTTTGTAACTGCATTTAATAATAACTTTAAGATGCTTGGTAACGTATTCCCTTATGGGGGGAGGGAAGGGGAGGGGGGAGGGGTCCTAAGAAATATTTGCAAATGTATTGTGGTGTGGTACACCCCTCATTTTGCAAATGACGGGAATTTTCTATCAATACCAAACATTTCTGTTATCAGAATTCTGAAAATATTCAAGAACAATAATACAAAAAAAATGGAACGACTTTTTCAACTCACAAATTATTTTGAACAAAATTTTCGTCTTATTTATACCTTTCAAAGGCGATTTAGGGAAGCAAATTTTTTATTTGACTCAAAACTAATTCTCTTTTCTTTCTTTTTTTCAGATTTGTCCTAAACAGTCACGACGTAAATGGGAAAAAATTAGAAGAAACAAGTGCGATTGTTTACATTCGTGTTGTTCGATCGCAAAAACGTTCGATAGCAGCGCGAACTCGAAAGACACAAAACATTACTCTACGTCGAGATTTTGCGTCATGTTTACGTTGATGCGCGTATTAACGTCCCTTTAACTGTTTTTTTAAATTGATAATTAATTTTTCTTTCTTTCGTAATCATTTTCTTATTATCGTTCTTTAAAATATTTTTTGTGCCTTTCAAATAGACTTTCGTTGATTCGAGGCAATTCTTCAATTTGATCTGATTCGAGTGAAATTGAATAATAAAGGTAAACGAAATTTTGTTGATAAATTTTGGTAATTTCGATAACAGCTGCGAAGACAGCAGCGGCAGCAGCTAAAGGAAGTTAAAGAAATTAAAGGAAATTAAAGAAAATTAAAAAGGAAGTAGTTAAAAAATGTACACACGCGTAAATTTCCAACTTGTTTTTTTTAGGTGTAACAAACAAACAATAAGTCGAAATAATAATTAAAGAAAAAATGTAACTAGGACTCGAATAATTTCAGGGAATGGAATTTTTGTTTAATACTTTGCTTATTTTCTTGGTTGTACTTTTTCCTTTGTGAAGGTAAAAGTAAAAGTTTTGGAGAAAGATTTGTAGGCTACAATATTTCTCTTTCAGCGTCCATTTATCGTTGAGATCAATTTGAAAATGGTTTTTTTCCTATCAAGAAAACCGTATATTTTTGAAGATTGTAAACTTTATTAGAAATGTAGGGAAAAATTTAGTTTCAGCAGTTTCACATTTCTTTAGGTTTCTTATAGGGTATTTGATAGAAACAAAATCGGCCTAAATGTGGATATACTAGACAAAATAAGTTTTTAAACACATTTTTTGTTTCCATTTTCATTTTTTCGAGAAGTTGAAAGTTGATACGATTTATTTTGTGGGAATCAATCTCATTTCTTTAATCCAAAGTAATTAAAGTCAATTTCATTTTTGGGATGTTACAAAATTATAAACATTTAAATAAATTAAAACTCTTTACAATTACAATTTTTTAGGCACATAAATAGGCTTTTTAAAAGCTGTCTGCAATTCCCCCCAAAATAATATTATTTAATTTCATTATTATTATTATTATTATTATTATTATTATTAATAACAACAATTACAATATTAATAATAACAATATCAATAAATGTTTCATTTATTTACCTCTTCAACACGAGCATTTCTCAAAAATTGAAATTACGTATCAATTCTTATAACTTCCAGCATTTTTTGGTTGTTTTTTTTTAAATGATTTTTATTTTAGTTTTTTCTTTTATAAACAAATCCTTCCCTGAAATTTCGGAAAAATGGCTGATTTTGTCATGTATTATAGTGTAAGAAAGTGTTGAAAATATGAATAACGAATAACAAATAACAAAATGAGGAAAAACAATAAGAGTAACGTCAACAAACAAGAAAAAGTAAGATTATGATGATTAATAAATAATCCATAAATAATAAAGAAACAAAAAAATACATTTAACTGTGCCTGTTACGAGACATATTTATCGCGAGTACATATTATTATTACGATTACTATTAATTATTATTATTATCATTATTATTATTATTATTAATTATAATTACAATTATTATTATTATTATTGCTCGGAAACAAAAAGCAACAATAATAAACAGGAAAGTCGTTCAAGCGTAAGAGAAGAAAAAGATAACATTTCTTTTTCAATTTTTGGGGTATACAAAATCAAAGTTATTTTTATTATTATTATTATGATTATGAACATCGATATTCTAGGTAATGGAAACTATGAAATTGAACTGTGT
Organism: Gasteruption jaculator; assembly: GCA_949825005.1. Classification (NCBI taxonomy): domain Eukaryota; kingdom Metazoa; phylum Arthropoda; class Insecta; order Hymenoptera; family Gasteruptiidae; genus Gasteruption; species Gasteruption jaculator. The sequence continues at coordinate 14,496,234 of OX463763.1, forward strand.
AATGTAAACACTATTAGATATTTATTTTTTTGTCTTAACTTCAAAATTTCATTTTGAAGTTTGAACTTATATTGGTAAAGTTTCATTAGGTCCTTCTTTTTTACGGAAAACATAAGTGATGAAATTTTTAAATTTGGTATAAAATTTTGAATTCAAGATGAGAAAGTAAATATTCAATATTAGTTGATGTATTTAATAATGTCGCCAAGAGATAGCGAGATGTTTCTTTACGTAAATGCATTCCTTTTCCTTTGTAAACCATATGTGTTGCGGAAAAACCATAAACGGAATAAAAACAATTTCTTATGATTTATATTAAATGCAAAAAAGAAGAAAGGGTTTGAAACTAAAATTGGAATGCATTTGCGAGGTCCGAGCAGAAAAGAAGAAAATTATCTGGTTCAGTGAGAAACGTAGAATTTGATTTTGTACCCTTGAAAAAAAGATGATGGATGTGAAAGGAGGGGTTTTAAAATACACTGTAAGAAAAATACGGGAAATTTCGAAATGAATTTTAACAAATGAGAATCGTATGTTTCCTCGAGTGAATAGTGCTCGAAAATTGTGTGTAAAAATATTTTGAAAAAGTTCGTTACTCATTCTTGTGACGGACAAATATTTGGAATGTGAGAAATTACAGATTTCTTTTTTGAATCAACATTTATGAATTTTGACAATAGTTGATAAAGTGTGTTAACATAGGGGAACGTAATTAGAGTCGCTGTAATTTTACAAGATGCCCTAAACATTTACGGGTAATCGAGGAAAAGTCACAATTTCGCTTCGTCGTTCAAAAATAAGGAGTCCAAGAACATGAAGATTCATAACTGCGAAATCTTGTATATTTGCAAGCAAAGAAAACACGTAAAACAAGACAAATGAACGACAATTACACTGTAGTTGTAAAATTGCGAAGAGGGAGAGTTTCGCGAATCGAAATTTTTCGTAAAAAATGCGTGACGACTGTAAAAATACAGGCAAGTGCTACTGTACCATTTGAAGAAGCAAAACTGTATAAATTAAAAAAGAGTTTCTGCAATTTTGTAATATCCGTGTGATTTTCAAAGCACAACTTCACAAAAGAATCGTAAAATTTGTACATAAGCAGTTCGTGTAAGCTCACAGCATTTACAAAATATTTTTAACAGTTAAAGATTACTATTACTAGCTTACATTCATTTTTTTTACAGTGTAACTTTGAAAGTTTTTCTCTCATCGATTTACTTATATTTTTTTCTTTTTATCTTTCATGTAAGTAGTAAATAAATTCGGAATATGTTGAGAAACCGAAAAAAAAAAAAACAGGTGATTGACATGATCATGATTTTTTCGCCCACATTTTTCGTGAAAATTCACAATTCCGAAGAAAAAGATGAGAAAATTGATATGGAAAGTAAAGAAAAAAATTGGGATGTTTTTTCTTTTCTTTGATTAGGATACAAATTAAATATATAAATATTATATATAAAATATTAAGCAAGGAAATATCTATAATTATTATAAATAATGATTCGAAGTAATGAAGGAAAAAAATGATAAAAATGAAAAAGATTCCGCTAAGTCGGACGGAGTCGGATAATTATAAAAAAATTAAAATTAACGATTGAAATAAACGATACCTCCGTATGTAAACGATACTTATTATATACTGGAAAATAAAATAAAACTTTAAGACTGATTTAATGAAATTTTACTGTTCGAAGTGTAAGAGTTTAAGGATTCAAGGAAATGTTTGTGGAAATCAGTTTTAAACATTTCGTTTATTTTATATTGTAATATTTTTTTGGGGTTTTTTATTGTGAATTTAAGAGTAATTGGTTTGTGTGTTTTCTGGTTTAACCCTTTTGGCTCTAATGGTGGCGAATGCAATCGCTAATTTCTTAACCCGCGTGTTGTGTATTGGATTATCAAAATTAAAATGATAAGTGATTATTTACTTTGCTTTGTTTGTTATTTTAATCGTTAATTTACTATTTTTCAATTTATTATTGTAACTGATATTGTCCTGATAGAGTATTTTATTTTTTAAAATTCGGAGCAGGAATGATCGCTCTTCAAAAATGATATATTTTTGCTTTTGAGAATTGACGCAATTAATCTTTTGTGACTAATTTTCTTTTTGTTTTTAAGGATTTTGAGTTCAAAATCAAATATTTTAAGGATTTTGTCAAGAAGAAGAAAAAAGGTAGGGCAAAGCACAAAAGTAGTATGAAACATTAAATCAAGTTACTTGCAAAATTAAAATTTACTGTCTGGGAGAAGTAACTGGGTACTGTTATGTTTCATTAAAAATTGCAAAAAACATCAATAATTAAAACTGAAATTTTGAGGTAGGTAGAAACGGAGACCAAAGAAAATTTTTTATTTGTATTTTCAATTTACCAGTTATTTATTCTTGAATTAGACGTTTCGATCTTATAGTGCAGATTCTTTTTACTACAAATTTTCGATTTATTGAGTGTGATATTTAGATATCACACTTCAATAATCATATTAAAATTGATATTTTTTATTATTAATCATGTTTGACTGCCGACAATTTTTATTATTTCAGTTTTCATCTTAAAAAGTCAAAATAAGGATTAATATGAATTTAAATGTGCTTAAAATACTGGACATAATTTCCAATAACAATAAATTATTATTATTTATTAACACTGATTAAGAATAAGAGACATTGTTATTTAAATTACTTATAAAATTTTCAAGGATCGAAAATCATCCGAAACTATTTGTTTTATAATAATATTTCTTTATTGTCAGAAAGCAAATAATTTACATTAATTGAATGGTTCACCTCAAAAACGTTGTAAAGTACAAATTGTTCAAAAAACCCCGAAAATGAAAAAATAACTTGATGGTGCAATAATTATTGTTTAAAAAAATTGTACCTTACAACGTTTTTGAGGTGACACATTCTATTATTGCACCATCAGGTTATTTTTTCCATTTTCGGGGGTTTATTTGCAATTTGTACCTTGCAACGTTTTTCAGGTGATCCATTTGATTTAGAAAAATATGTATTTAATCATTACTTTAATAATTGATACATGGAAGAACTCCAAACTTCTCGTTTAATTTGAAAAAGAAGCTAATTGGATCCTAGCAAACCTAAACTGCCTACTGGAATTATTCCTCACTAGGACTATCGTTTCTTTCATTTCCAATAATTGAATCAAACCTTCCAAAACAACGTATCCCAGTCCGGATCCTTTAGCTTCTGAAAAGGAAAAATCCCCGTGCGTTAAACCACCAATAACTTCGCGACTGCACGATTTTCTCAATTTTTTGCATTCCGGCAGGTACAATTGCTCCATTTTCAAACGCTGTTTTTCGATAGCATCTTTATTCAGCATCAAATTTTTCTCAAAGAAACTCCGCAATTCCCTTTTTACGAATTGCCCATTTTTCTGGAAAATCGTTTTCAGTCTGTACCGTTTTCTTCGCAATCTTTTTAACTCCATCCGATGTGTCTTCTTCAATCTTTTCCTCTCTTTCTCGAACATATCTTTATGAACCGGTTCGATCGGACCCGAGTAATTTTTTTCTTCCTGAAATTTCTTGAGATCCTCTGGTATCGGTAAACAAACGATTCCAAAGTTACTGGGATTCCCCTTATGAACCAACGAGACTTTTATGGGAATCAAAACATTGCTCTGCTCGTCCTTCAAAATTTGTACTTTTTCGAAATTGCAATTTTTAGGAGATTTGAAAATTTCCTTCAGGATGGACGCGATTTTACCCGATCGTAAAACATGAAAATCAGGATTTCCAGTCCATTCCTCGACCAGAAGCTTCCACGGGATCGAAAATGGACTTGCAATAGCAATTTTTGAAAAATTCACGCGACGATTGGGTGGATATCGGAAATATTTTGCAACCGATTCGTTTTTCTTCCTTTCGGATTCAGCTTGAAATCCATTTGCATCCGGTTCGTTCAAATTTGGAATTGATGCCAAAGATGAGCTTTCGAATATCATGGAATCGGTATCCCTCAAGCCTCCAGGTTTGCCACAACGGTGAATCAAAGCCAGCCAGAATGGGATTCCCCAGTTTGCTGGAATTATTAAATCCAAGCCTGAAAGGAAACCTGGAAAAAGGATTTTTTTATTAGCGTTTTTCAGATAAAAAAAAGTTTTTTAAAATATTTTTAATCTTCAATTTCCTATCCTAATTTTTCTGGGCGAAATTTTTTAAGTGTATGTATTTCCTCAAGTTTCAAATTCTTACAACACTTACCATCGGGTTTCTCATTCAAACAAGTCCCTGGTACCTGTACCAGCAATATAGGTACTTCTTTGATCACACTGTGATCCAATTTTTCAATATTCATTCCAGGAACTAGATTTTGACTTCGCAGTTTATTAATTTCATTCGTCGGTGGACAATCCGAGAACTTCACGCGATTCTCAAAATCCCACAATGGACTTTCTTCGTTACTCGTAACCAAATCCAAAAATGTCGTATAATCTTCTCGATATGTAAAACCATTATCCTTTAAGACTGGTTTGAATCTTTTCGATCGAGCAAAAAATCTTGGATCCAAAACCTTCAGCGGAATGATAATATTCTTTGGTAATTGTTCGGGAGATTGAATATTTCTTAAAGTTTGCAAGATTCCCTCCTGTATTCGAAACATTTCTTTATCATTCCAAAAATCTTCTTTCTTAGTGTGCAAAAAATCTGAAACAATGTTCAGACTCTTTGGACCCGTTAACCGAAATCTGTTGAAATGATTTCGATAAACAATCATTCGACAATTATTTTCATGATTCTCATAAACTGGAAAAGAACAATTTTCATTGGTTTCCATAATTTCTACTTCTACGAGTTCCAAGCTTTCTAGAATCTCCTGGAGAAGTTCTTTAAGGAAAGAAGGGTGAACCCAAATCCATAGAACTTTCTTTTCTTCGACTTCTTTCTTTTTCCAAAAGAAAGTTACAGTTCCGATTGGATTCTTTGGATAAGAATTCTTTTTGTAAAACATTGCGTTTCCCTCTCGCAGTCCACTGGTATAAATTCTGCTAAAAAAGCTGAGTTTATGAGGATCACAGTGGTTTTTCAGAACTTTCAGGGACACTTCGCTGCCTTGAATTTCGATAAGGTTCAAGTAAGAAGTGTCTTGAATTAAACAGTGTTTCGTGAAAGCTCGATACGATGCTCGGAAAGACCTATCGTTAGAAAAATGTGGAAGTTTGTAATTCCAACGATCAGTCATATGGAACCTTTTTGCATGCCAGATATGCGTTTCTAGCCAAATCTTGTGACTTTTTCGCTTTCGATATTCCTGAAGTAAGTTCTGTGGTCTTCTGCGATATTTTCTAGATGGTTTTTTCGATTTAGGTGGTAATCCGGACTTTGACATTTGTCGAATATGCGCTTCCCTTAGTCGTCGTGGCATTCGTTTTGCATTGTGAGACATTACTCGACGTCTCATGTGTATCGGGAGCTTTTGAAATATCAATTTTGTCTGTTGGGGATTTTCTGTAAACAGAAAAAAATATTCAAGAAAAATCTTTTTATTATTTATTTATGTCTTTTAAATAATCTTTTTATTAGTATTTATTATTTATTTATTAATGTAGCATATATAAATTTTAAAAATATTTTCTTAATAAATATTAATTTATTTAAATTATGAGTCTCGATGATTCAAGATTTTTATATTTACGGAAAGATTTTAACTAAAGAAAATGATTACTCTGAACTTGTCATTTCCTTTTCTCGTGTGAAATTATTTAGGAAATAGGGAAGTTTTTGGAAAACACAAGTGAGGCAAGCGTCTCTGTTGATTTTTTATTGTCATTTTAAAAAATAAGAGATCTATGCCAATGAATTAGTGTAATTTATTGTTGAAAATTTGTTATTTTAACGAACGTGGTTGTGTACCCCTAAGTGTTTATTATTTGTATATTTTTTTCTATAATATAATAATTACAACGACAATTATAAAAACTGGCATGACATAAAAAAGACTTATACTCTACAAAATAATAAATTACTTAACATTTGGTAAAGAAACACTACAATTCCTAATAGAAATATGTTAAAACTTTACATTTCTTATTTTGGGAATCTCAAAAATGTTCTTTTTCAGTTCTCTTAAAAATGTTGTGAAAAAATCTTGAAAAATGTCAAAGAAGAAGAGTTTCCTAAAATTCGCGGGCAAAATTCTGGGTATCAAATGTAGAAATACATCTTTCCACCAGAGGGGGTTACTATTTATTTCTTATTGTTTTTTTTTAATTGCGGGCTTTCAAACTAAACAAATAAATGAGTTGACAAGAGAAACAGAAACGTGTTTTCTTTCCAAACAAACAAACAGAAGAAAAACATGAAGAATTTTTGAAATTTTATTACATTAGAGAAACGATATAAATCCCAATACTGGTGATTATCATGATTTGTAATACCTATGGAATATTTCATTGCGGCTATTTCGCTGGATCTGGCCGCTGCATATTTCAAAATGTGGAAATCATACGGTAACGATACGGTTCCTCCCAATGTCTCGTCGAATTGTTTTTTCTCCGCAATTTCTTCCTCCATATTTATCGCTAGTATCAGTCGTCTTGGAAAAAAATGTTACAGCGTAGATTCGCTATAATCGATTCTAAACAACACTAATTTATTATTATTAAGTCGCTTTCAATCTTTTAATTCACTTTCTACTTCGTTATATTGTAACTTTATTGTATATAACCTGAAAGTTTATTTGGTTTTTAATTTCTCGATGAAGTCTGATGACCACGAGGTTTTTAGGAAATAAACACGAACGCCATCTGTTGTGAAAAAAGTATGCTAAGTTTCTTCGAAACGTTATGTTCTAGCTTGCACAATAACATAACAGATGGGGCTTTAAGCAAATTCGCAGGTGATATTCGAATTCAAATAAATATTCATATAATAAATAATATAGAATTACTCTTGTTAAGTAACTCTTTACTTGCAGTTTGCTTTTTTTCAGAAAATAGCATAGATTCTATTATATAAGAATAATAAAGCTTTTCTTACAGATGGAAACCAGATGACCATGGATGTATTAGTTTTACGTTAACAGACTTTTAAGTTTAGAAATAAACAATAAGGATACGCGAGGGATCGCTAAAGAAACAAATATAAGGATGTTCGAAACCATATTCAATAGAACCTCTTCATAAAAGACTTATGTACAATCCTAAATCTTAAAAAGGATTTTCGATCTCGCTGTTTAGTTTTTATACAAGATCATACAGCATCTTGAAAATGTCAATATTTCTTGACATGCACAATCCTTAAGATTGTACTGACTAGACACAAGGACCTCACGTTAGTGTTGTTTTCGTCCTTCTCGCGTTACCTAAAAATTTGAACGGCGCCATGCTGTATTCGCCATTTTGAGTCGGTAAATGCGCATATGACAGATGGATTTCGCGGGAAACATAGCCACCAAGCAGGAGAATTTAATAATGGACGTCACTTTAACTTCGTATACCTGAGTCCCGTAACAACATTCTTTGGAGAAACATTTGGGCTACAAAATCCCGTTGAATCTCGGACCGACAGTATTATACACTCCATTTTCAACTTGTTTTCTATAAATTCTTCAAAGTCTTGAAGCGAAAGCATATTTTCACTCTGGATTTTTAGCGTTTATTTATTACATTTTGCAAGCGAGTGCAGAGAAAGAAGTACCAAAAGCCAAACATGGCCGAACTCGAAGAGGAAAATTCTATTACAATGCTGGACGTTCTCCAGGAAGAAAACCAACTGGAAGAGGACGCCAATGCCGTTTTGGGAGCGTCCGATGATAAAAACTGCACTTATTCGAAGGTATAACGAAGCACGAATTATCTTTTAATTTGTACCCTTTCTCTCACAATGTTTTTAACGTTCCTAAGGTCTCCTTAGTTTGTGGAATCTTCGACTTGGATTAAATCCCATGTATATATTTATTTTTTTTTTTTCTTCACAACTTTAAGTTTAATAGTTGGTGTTGTTACACAGCAAAGGTTATTGGAGTCATTAGTGGATAAAACTTGACCCCTAATTTTGTACAAAATAGAAATATGGTATTCATTGGAGTCACAACACAATCTTACCTGAAGTTCTTGTTTCTAAAATTTGGATTCTTTTATGAAAGTCCTGAGAGAAAACTTGAGAGTAGAAGGATATTTTGATATATGGAGTCATCGATTTGGCAACATTTACATTACATTTTTTTCGTATAATTTATAATAATAAACTAGGGTTTCTAACTAAAAAAAATTTTATGAAAATGATGAAGATGGAATCTAAAGATAGAAGTTCTTTTCATTTGTAGAATTTTATCTAAAAAATGTCTATTAAAGGTTTTGGTTCATTAAATTAGAAAGTTATATAAGCTTTCTTTAGTTCTTGTTTTTTCTTTTAATACTCACCGACATAAGTAACAATATAAAAATAACTCTTCTTGTACAAAGTTAGTTTTTGATTTGAATTTTTGCTTTTTTATCTAAAGTCTTAATTTAATTAGTGGAATCTATTTTTTATATGCATAAAAATTATATATTATTAGTGATGGTATATTCTAGGATACTCGATCCAATGTGTAAAATAAGTAACTCTAACTCAAAAAAATAAAAATGTAATATTTAAATTAAAGACATATTTTAAAGAGGATATCGACCATGCTACATTTTTTAGTTTACTATAGACATTCCATTATCAAGATTTGAAACTTGAATCAATTATCATCTAAAAATATACCTATTTCAAATACTACTATTAATCTAGAGTTAACAAAAAAAAACCTAAAAATATGACTGTTGCGATTATATTTGAAATGGTTATTTCAGTTTTGTTATTATCTTTCAGGGTTACTTAAGACAAGCTTTGTATGCTTGTAAAACTTGCTGCAAAGACAAAGTTCGTGCTGGAGTATGTTTGGCATGTAGTTTTCATTGCCACGAAGGACACGAATTGGTGGAATTATATACGAAACGTAATTTCCGTTGTGATTGTGGAAATTCAAAATTCGATGGTCGCAAATGTATCTTGGAACCTGTAAGTTTCTTATCGAGAATTAAAAGTAAAGTTTACCATTTTTTTTATTTTCAGGGTTTTTAAACAATTTGCAATTTGTACCTTACAACGTTTTTGAGGTGACCCATTCAATTGTTAGAACAACAAATTATTAGAAATCTTCAATTTAGAAAATCTAAGTACTGCAACTTCAGGATTGACTGTGTTATATTTCTTAGGTGAAAATCAGAAATTCTAAAATCCAATATCATTTTCAATAAATTTTACGTTGTAAAATTTTCCTGTTCAATTTGGGAATTTATAGTTTATGAAAACCTTCTTCAAATTCTTAATTTAGGAAGCATTCCATGTAATTGAGATTCGGAAGTATTAAAAATTTGATTGTTATAAAAGGAAACTAAAAATTTTGAAAAATATAGTCTAAACTTATTTTAGAAAAATGTAAAACAACATTTTAGTATTTTTCAAAAGCACTAAAATGTTGTTTCTAAAGTAAAAAAGAATTCCTAATCTTAATTCCACTCATTGAGCATTAAGAAAGAAATTTTTTCTAATACGAAGATTTTTTTTGGCAGACAAAATCTGCAGAAAATTTAGGAAATAAATACAATCAAAACTTTGATGGAGTTTATTGCATTTGTGCAAGGCCATATCCCGACCCCGAAGACACTTCTAACGATGAAATGCTCCAATGTGTTATTTGCGAAGATTGGTATCACTCAAAGGTAAATAAGAAACATATATATACTTATCTGACTAATCTTATTCTAATTTCTAAATAAATCATTTTTAGTACCAAAATTTTACGTATGATTTTATTATAGAGAACTCGAAATACGACTTTTGTTTAATTTAGAGTAGAACCTCAAAGCTACAATTATTCTTTAAATCCTCATTTATATTATACTCTTAATTTACCAGCATCTGGAATGTGAAAATGGAACTCCCGATGGCAATGAATACGACGAAATGATCTGTTCGGGTTGTATGAAGAAAAATCATTTCTTCTGGCGTTATTCCGTTACACAATCTGGTGAGTGAAGTAAAGAAAATCTAAAGAAAGAGTGTCCATAAGTATCATTTTCGATCTTGAATTTAAGTCGAACATAGATTCGATACTTCTTGGAGATACATGGATTTTTATTTATAATAGTTAATCTAGTTTTAACTGAAAAATCGGCAAAATGTCAAATTCAAGCGTGTTCTTTGCTAATTTCAGTGTTTTTAAAATGTCTGTTGAACTTTTGGGGTCCGAAACGCCCCAATCTAGTTCAGTTCCAATTTAAGCATCTTTATAGTAAGAAAATAAAAAATTTTTGTTTCATACTAAATATTATATTTTTATTTAAAAATTGTATTCTATTCTATCTATTAAAACAGCTAGTTGGAAATAAAAAAGAACAGATAGTTATTCTAATAATGCGGATGGAAATTCGAACTTAATACAAATTGGGACTATTATTATTATTATTTCGCTTCTGAATTACAGTTACTAAAAACACATCAGAAAAAAGTACAATTTCCACATCAAATTCAGCAGAAGAAAGTGTTGACGTTGAAAATACAACGGTAGGATGTACTATGCCCCAAAAACTTCCTGTTAAACAAGAAGGCAGTTGCTTTTGGTTGGAAGGCTGGAGATCTTCTTTATGTACTTGTGAAAATTGCCGAAAAGTAAGTAAATTATTTGAAAAGGAAAAAAAATTAACACGTAGATACGTAATATTTATTTCTTTATTGTTTCAGATGTATAAAGAGAACGATGTCAGTTTTCTTCTGAATCCTTTGGACAGTGTTCAAGCTTATGAAGAAGCCGGAAAAGCTACAACTCGAGAATCTCAATACGAAAAAGGAATGAAAGCTTTGGCTTCTTTAGGACACGTCCAGCAATTAAATGTGATTGAAGGTGATTTTACACATTTTTTTTCTCAAAAATTGTCTAAATATCATTTTGGTTATTTCCCTCATTTTATAAAAAGTTATTTTTTTTATGCATTACCCTTGAAAAGTTTGGAAACAGCAAAAAATGTTAATGAAATTATTGAAATTTACGTTTTAAATTATTTATTACAATCCAAAGCTTGACAAACAGTAAAAAAATTAATTAAAATTAATAGAAAAAAATCTTTGGTGATTACAATTAAAATAAATGTTACAAAAACAAAGTAATAATATTAACAAAAAAAAACCTTTCACAATATTAGCAAAAGAGTTTTGTTTCATACAAAAAGAATGACTGCTTCCAAACTTCTGAACGTCAGGGTATTTTACGTAAATTAATTTAACATCAATTTTATCCGTTTTTTGCAGCTTATTCTACAATTTTCTTTTTTACCTTTGTTAGTAAATAACACAAATGTTTTCTCTTGTTTGCAGAATATAACAACATGAAAGAACGACTGAAACAGTACCTGCAGAAATTTGCAGAGAATAAAAAAGTCGTGCGCGAAGAAGACATCAAAGAATTTTTCTCCGAAATGGAAGCTAACAAACGTCCAAAAGTAGTCGTGCCAACTTACTGTCGCTAATATTATATTTAACATTTTTTGTTCCTGGCAGATGTTCAAGGAAGAAGGAACCCAGGGACGAAAATATAAAGATCACGCTGGAAAAATTTATTATTACGTAAAAGAATTTTTAATTATACTTTTGCAATTTATAGAAATCAAAATCAGGCGTTTTAATTTTAATTTTTATTTTTCGTCGTTTCATGATCTTTGTGATAAACAAAAATAAAGAAGACGATTCGTCAATTTTTTTTCTAGACATCGGCCTGAAATTTCTTGATAACAATAACACCAAACAATTTCATTCCGTAACTTATTAAGTCTTTATTTTGCAATACATCTACAGGTCAATGTCATTCTTTGTAAATACAAGTTCTAAACGTTACATTCAAATTACACAAATTACACATAATATTAACACATTTGAGAATGAAAGTTAGAAATGAATCTTCAGTTTCAATGTTTCTAAATAGAATTTTACTTTAACTTTGTAATATTTATTTTTTTACAAATTTCTATAATGGTTAAGAATCTATGTTTCAATATGATTTTCTCCATTTGAAAGGCTTTTGTTGTTCAGAACTTTTTTCTCCTCGATTTCCAAGCGCAAGACTACCAAAGGTTCACAGAATTTTGGTATTCCTGTATAAATCGTCCAAGTTTTTTCTAGACAATCGAAAATTCCTGAAAAAAGAAAAATCAAGTAAATTAAATTAATAAAAGATGGATGTCTTTAAAACAAAGTGTATCTAAACTCATAACTCATAACTTTCAACTTCTATTTGCAATATTCAAAAAAATGCAAATTAATATAAAAATGTTTTGAAAGAAACAGATAAATGTTTTCTTAATACTTTTTCAAAACGATTTCAGACTTTAGCGACTCCGATTTGGAAAATGATAGTGGGGCTTAAGAAAACCACGCAATATAAAAACATATAAAATCCGTGACAATGTTACCAGTAGCGATAGTTTTGACGTAATCGTCTGGTTTGATTTCCTGGTAAACTCGATATTCATCATCGGTTTGGTCACTCAATATATCAATAACGTCTTGTCGATTTTTAGGCGGCGCGTGCTTACAAATTGCAGCCATTCGATGCACACTACTTTCTATTATCAATCCTTCGACTTCCGGAACTTGTAATCTGAGGTATCTAGAAACAATGTTATTTGTTTTTCAAATGTCAGTTTTGTAGTATCCATTTTCCAACCGGTTCAGGGCGGGATTTAGTATTCTAAGAACTGATTCACATCTTTCAGGGATTGAAATTTTTCAGCCTCTCAATTTTATATATTGCTTTTCAAAGTGGGGCAAGTCCATTTTGTATAAAAAGAATAGTTAATGCTAAATCTCATTACAAATTAATAGAAAATTAATGTTTTTAATCAATTTACAATAAATATGAAAATAGACTTGCTTCACTTTCAAGGAAATACTAATTATTATTTATCATGCAAAATATTTACATTTTAACAACTAATACTCTAACACTGCACTTACAATTTTGTTCTCGTAGAAAGTAATTAATGTAATTATAATATTACAATCCCGCAAAGCATGGGATATGCTTTTGAAAAATGTTTCAGGAAATATTTCAATGAACTATTTTGTAAATATTTCAAAATATTTCAATCGAACATTTGAAATAATGGAAATAATTATGAACTATTTTTGATACATTTTAAAAAATATGACAAAGAACCTGTTTTACACTCGGTTTTAAAATATTTTAGAAATATTCCAGAAATATGTTGTGATTACACATAGATGATAGTGTTGGTCTTGTATATGAAATTGAAATTAGGTATCCTTTGACACCTTTGGTAGAAATAGTGTTAAGAAAATTCTCGTGTTGTGAAGGCTTAATGCTAATTACAAAAAACAAACTATTGAGTAATAATGTACTTGTTGCAATGGGAAATGGTTTCCCCTGGGCTTGCAGTCAGTATACAAAGTTGAGACTGCAGGCTGCCGCTTTCAGCCGGTCCCACTTCAGCATTGTGAAACATTCGATCTCCTTCTTGATTCAAAAATGTCATATTTACGGAAAACCCTTCAGCGGCGCCGTATCCCTGGTTTCTCAGAGTCTGTTGAGCTTCGACATAATTTTCAACCCCTAAGAGACTTCGTGTGAGGAAGTATCTGGCTGAAATGAAATAGTGGAAGGGAAATATATTCAGTTTTTTTCGTTTCCATTTTTTTTTATATACAGGGATTCTTTTTTAGAGCCTACAAAAAATTCAATACGAGTGCATTCGATTTAGAAACTTAAAGTATTAATTGAATTGTCATTTTTTTACATGTTCATCAATTTATCAATTGGTAACACGTTGAACGCCACGTCAAATTTACGTGACTCTCTATTTACGCTGCGTGGGTCGTAATGGCATACGTTATTGTATTTGTCATAACCGGCTCGGCCTGAACGGAAGGTTCAGCGTCGGTCACCGGCGACCGATATGGCATTTTACGCGTTAAATAATAAATTCGCACATTTGCGGTCATTTACTGAAGATTATAAGTTTCATTCTTTTCAAACTTTTTTTTTATACTCCCGAATAGTGCCTTCTATGCATGGAGAACTTTTGATGGTAGGGGTTCAATCGTTATATAATACAAATTGGAAATTTAGAAAATTAGAATTTGCTGAATATTGCACAACCTTTTTAAACAACATTTTTTAAAACGTGATAAAAAATACAGTATTTTTTCAATTTTTCTTCAATTTTATACTTTCGAGGGTTGAGCCGAGGTAATAATTTCTTTCAATTTAAAAACGGTTCAGAAGCAATAGTACAACAAAAGAAAAACCAAATGGTAAAAAATACTATAATAAAAAAAATCCCAAATGGTCAAAAATAAAAATGTCTAGAAATATCATTACAAAAAACCCAAATGGTGAAAAATAGAAATGGCTAGAAATATTATTATAAAAAAATCCAAATGGTTAAAATAGTTCAAATGGTTTAAACAAAATTCTTTAAAACGTGATAAAAAATACAGTATTTTTTCAATTCTTCTTCTATTTTATACTTTCGGGGGTTGAGCCGAGGTAAAAATTTCTTTCAATTTAAAAACGGTTCAGAAGCAATAGTACAATAAAAGAAAAACCAAATGGTCAAAAATACTATAATAAAAAAAATCCCAAATGGTCAAAAATAGAAATGGCTAGAAATATTATTACAAAAAACCCAAATGGTGAAAAATAGAAATGGCTAGAAATATTATTATAAAAAAAAACCCAAATGGTTAAAAATGAAAAAGGCTATTAACGTTTTAGCTTTCTCTTTATTGTCACATTAAGCATTCGCTTCTTTGCAATTCAACTTATCGTTAGAAATTAGGCGTAATCGTACCTTTTTGAGAGAAATGTAAAGGGAATCCACTCACGTGTTTTTCCAGAACGCAAAGTTTTCGCGCTTAGCGTATTAATAGTGAAAACAAGTCCGTGGGAGTTATATCCCATGGTGTATCCCGGCAAAAATCCAGCATAACTCAGGGACGTAAATTTCTCCTCACGCAGTCCATTTTCCACCACATGAGCGCTTACCAAGTACCAGTGGTTCAAAGTCTCTGTTAAAGCGTCTTCGTTGTGTCCCAGAATTTCCTGAAATTCGAGAATTTCATGAATGTATATATTTTTATTTTTTATAAATCTTTGTTAGCGCCTCTCGATGCTAAGATTTGAATTATCTAGAAGTTAGGAGAGGCAAGTCTACTTAAAATGAGATTAGTCTTGCCTCGGGTGAAAGTATAGTTTTCCTGTTACTTACTTTGTGGCGTTTGGAACTCGAAAATTCAGATTCGTATCCACAAAAGCTCGCCAACCATCCCTTTCCTTTAGATACATTTCGTTATTAACCTTCTATATTGGTCTTAGTCTACTCTAAAGACCCTTTTTGCAACGCACGGAGCAAAATTAAGCTCCAAATCTAACCCTTTCGCTACCAAGGGTGACTATGGTCACTCTCCACAAGATACAGGACGGGTGACCACAGTCACCGAGCACAAAAATTGGGGAAAAACTTTAGCTAGCATTATTTACGATTAATGATTATTTTTTTGTTTCCTATATTATAATATATTTTTATCTTTTATAATATATAATTATAATATATGTGTAATATATAATATTATATATTACATATAATATTTACACAAGATATATGTATAATTATAATACATTTGTTATTTACTATATTATAATTACTAGTTAGTTAGTCTTTTCTATGTAATTGTATGAATAACAATTTCTTTGTTTTATTAACAGAGCCACTACTGAATTTTATCTTTTTGAATCCGGCGTTTCGTTTCAATGGTAACATAATAAATTTTGTAGCGATCTTTGATTGATATATAGAAGCCGATCTTACGTCTTAAAATATTCAGTGAGAGAATATTATTATATTAAATTATCTTTGATTCGAAACTCATTTAAGCGAACGAGTTGCAGATAACAATGAAAAAAAAGATAAATATTAATAATATAGGCTTATTAATTACATGAAGAAATTTCTAATGCTATTAGAAGGCAGGAAAGATATGGATTCGAATGCAAAAAATATCACCTCAGGCTGTGTGTTATTAATTTTTTTAAGATCGTTATAAAAAAATGTAGTGGAAGAAAAACTCGTCGTGTTGAGTATAAACTATTCTGTAAAAATTTCCATTTCGAGAGGTTCAGTAGCAACTGGGAGGTGTAAAAGGAACTTTTTTGCCAAATTAAAATTCTTTTAAAACGAAGAGTGGATTTCTCGAAAATTTGCAATGAATCGAAACACAACTTTTCAAATGGAACCATTAAAAAGATATTTTAACATTGAACTTTTATCCCTTTTGGCTATTAACACTTTGACGGCCGCGTCAAATTTACATGACTCCCTATTCACGCCGCGTGGGTCGCAATGGTATATACTATTGCACGTATAGTAATCGGCGCGGCGTGAACGGTTGGCTAAAAAAGTCACGCGTACCTGACAGCGGCCGGCAAAGTGTTGAGGGTGACTATAGTCACTTGCCACAAGATGTCACCTAGACACGACGGGTGACTAGAGTCACCGGTCACAAAAATAGAAATTCTGTTGCGAATGTTCGTGAACAATTGCAAGCACTATTGCGATCATTTATTTTTTTTGGCATATTTTTATTGACCCCTGGAACTCAAATGCATAATACTTATTATTACTTATCGTTAGTCAATCAAGACTCGGATGTGTCAATGGATAAAATTGAAATGGCACAAGGCTTCGTTCTACAGGAGGCTGTAGCGAAAGGGTTAATTAATTTCTGATCTGCATTTGCCTTAAAATTAATATATTTGAAAATCAATCTTGAAGTTGGATTGTTTAAAAACTGGCACAGGTTAAAAAATCGGAGATGAAAAATTGGTAAAGATTCATAGCAAAATTTAAAAAATTTACTAAGAATTATTGTTTACATTAACTAGAATCTTAAGAAGCTATAAAATAAACAATTGCTGAAATGTCGGTCGTCTACTGTTCATGAGACACGAACATTGGCTCAAAGGGTTAATTGAATTGTTTGCGAATAATTGTAACGACTTATTAACGAAGCTTTTTGCAAAATTCACCGGCATTAACCGTTTGAGTGCCACGGGTCTTTGTTGTTTCTAAATCGAAAATTGCCAAGCGGCGCGGTAGCGCTCTTTTTATTTCGTCTTTCGCAAATGATGCCACTCAAACGGTTAAAAATATGGACAATTAGACGGATTGTTTAAAAAATATAGGTAATTCTTGCATTGGTGCAGGTTTAAAAACAGTCAAAGCCATGGAATATATTACTAACGTTCATTTCACTTCCTTATATAAAGTACGACAAGTAGTCGAAGGACTTTCGAGTCTACTTTTTTACGCTTTTAAAGTTTTGCAACCGTACCTGTCCTGGTTGGTTGCAAATAATAGAGGTACACCCAACAGGTTCGTTATTCCCTTTAGATCCATTCTCTGCAGTCAGCACTATGTCGTCGAGATGCATTAGAAATAACTGAAATTCCACAAAAAATGAAATACACAAAATGGTATATAACATCAATAAGTTGAATGACTTTATTAACAACCGGCCACGTAAAAAATAGGCCTTTCCCTGTTTTTTTTTTGCAAACGTAATTTATGTAATTATTCCTAGTCATCAGACATCCAGGTCTCGGGTTATTTTTCCATGTATCACTTTTCGCTTTAAAAAAATGCGGGAAAAAGGGATGTAGTAATTGCTTTGTCTTGGTATTACAAGATTTGCAATAAAATTAATTAAAAATAACTTTGTCTTGGTACTACAAGATTTGCTAATAAAAATAATTTCAGTTGATTTAGATGAAGTTTCCAATTAGTCTCAACTAATTTACTTCATTTGTAAATATCTAAGTCGTGTAGCCAGAAGAAATAATAATATCTGAAAATTTAATATTTAAGTACAACGGCTAAAGAAACAACCCGGACCATGTTAAAATATCTGTGGTTTGATTGAAAATAGCGATTTTTTATGGTAAAATTAGAATTTCTAGTAAAAGTATTTGGGAGTAGATGTGGCTCACATACAGGACTTACCTGACCCAAACTAGACTAAAACTTACTTGATCTGTATAAAACTATCTAGTTTCCTACGTAGCCGATTTTTAAAATACTGATTTTTGTGGGAATGGCAATCGTTTGATTAAAAATACCGATTTTTTATGGTAGAATTTGTCGATTTCAAATTGTAAAATATAAAAGTAGAATTTCAAAAAAAAGTTTGCTAAGATGAAAATTGCCTTTCGCTCCACCCTAATAGCAAAGACAAAATTTCAATTTCGAATTACGAAAAAAAAAAAAAGAGAAACATTGAAACCCATTCCTGTGGAATTTTCCTGATAATTATTCAAACCAATTATAAGAAGTTTTCTTGGAAATGCATACGTAGAGATTAAGACTGATGCATTTTTCAAGAGATGTCTAATGATCCGCAGCAAAAACGGGGAAAATTGCGATTGAGCATTAGCGCAAAAGAACGCATTGACGCTTTTGTCTATATTCGCGCGATGCATATTTGCGCGTGAGAAAAAGGAGTAGTGGATGTGTCCCGAGGGAAATCACGGAATTGCTGGATTGGGATAATAATTTCATCAGCTGTCATCACGGTCAGGTTAATATTGTCTACCAGGTGGATTGATGGGCGGATGAAAGGATAGTCATTGAGTTTAATAGGTGCATGTAGATGAGAAGGAAATGAAGAAACATGAGAAATATTACGTCAGGGTAATTACGCGGTTGATATTGTTGTTATTATTGAAATTGGCATGAATAACCATCGAGAGAAATAGGGTATTTAAGTTTGCACATAGGATTGCACTTTTGAGCTTTCAACGATTTCAACAATTTGGGTCAATGCATTTGAAAATGTTTGTGCAAGTTTTTTTTTCTTGCCAAAAAGAGGTTTTAATTGGTTCAAAACGGGTGCATTAGGGACAGTGTGTCTAAATCGAAGCAACACCTAAACATTGACCGGTCAAATAGGTGACATCAGAGCTTTTTCAATGATAGGTTCTCCAGTTAGCTGTGATGGTGCATTGGAGAGCAAAAGCTTGTGGCGATTAAGCAATTTTAGTATGTTTATGTTAATAATTATTAATAATTTGTATCTTTGAGTCATAAATTTAAATTGCTATTGGTTAGCGATGGAGTATGGTATTGAAAATATTAACGTAATTGATTTAATTTTGAAATTTTTGATGAATTTCATTTTCTTTATTGAAAATATAAGGGTTTAATTTAGTTGCACCACTGAAAAACTAATTAATGCTAATTTAAACATATGATTCCATTTTCTTCATTTCTAGATGGCAATGGGTGGAAAATATGGGAAATGGTCCGAGGAGATCGATTATTTTTTACAAGTTTTTTTACTTTTCACTTTTCATTTTTCGAATTTGATTATACAACTTTCCATTGCCTTTTCATTTCTTTGGACTTTTTTATTTTTATTATTATTATATCTATTTATTATCATTATTATTAATATTAATAGGTTTGGGTGGGAAAGATTATTTTCATATTTTATTTCTTTATGTTATTTCACTAATTGTTTAGATCAACACTGCACTTGTATTCCGATACACTTCACTGCCTCGTCTCGTTTATAATGTATAAATAAACATAAACGGTTACTAAAACTTGTATATGTTACATTGCTAGATAGCAATGTGTGAAAAATATGGGAAATTCTTAGAAATTTTAAACGTATTTTTTTAATTAACTGTTATAAACATAAAAGTTAATTAAAATCATGATGTGTTATATTTTATTCTTATTATTATTTAAGATCTAATTATACGTTCATGTAAGTCATGAACAGCATCATTGACTAGAAATCATCATATTAGAAAACTGGCCTAATTTAGGAAAATGGTGGTCCAATTTATGCACACATTTTTTAAATTTCCGCTTCATTAGGTTTCTCTATTGACTTAATACACCCTTTGCTATTCTGTTTATTTGCATTTCATGCATTTCTAGTTATAACTTAATGTACGATCTTTCATAATCACTTTAATTTGTGTCTTTTTCTTTACATCAGACTCGTAATCCTGCTAATATTTTACACTTCTCCTATATTTAGTAATTATCAATATTTCGAGAAAGAATTGACATTGTTCTGGAACGAAAATATCTAACCGGAATTTCAGGTTGTATACTTTCATAATCTACTATTAATTACTATTGGTCTTTTTCCCCTGGTACCGATATCTTCCCCGAATTCGGGAATAATTTTGCATCTAAAAGGCTAAAAAATGAAGTTTTTCGTAAATATTTCGTTTATTTTAGTGAGCTCATTTTGAATATTTATTATACTGAAATTTTTTACATACAATGTAGCGTTATTGTTATATTATTATATTACATTACTACTATATAATATTTTAATTTTTTTATATATTTTGATACAATCTATTAATTTATATAGTTGAGTCTATTTTGTTTCGCGAAATTATATATTGTTCTAATCGTACCTTATTTTTCGCGCTTTAGGGGTGTTAGATAAGTTTGGGTTGCGCAGGTAATCGTAATAAAGTCTGGCTTGGTATATTGAGTAAATAGAATATATTTAGAAAACAACTTCACAAAATACAGTTATAAGTTTTGGCTGAATCGCAACGTGACACCGGTTGTTTCCCGTACACCGTTCGTGTGTGTGTGTTAAGGCGGGAAGTAGAGCGTCTCTAAGTTTCCGCCATATTGGAAACGATCTATCGCGCCAATCGATGTGATGCCTAAGCTCGGATACATTTGATTATAGGAGCGGCAAAATATGAACTCGATCAACAAGGGGACCTGTCTCAAAGTATAAATAATTGGACAATTATGCGTGTATAAGTAAATAAGGATTATATGTAGAAGCGATAAGTTTAAGGATGACAAAAATTCGAAATCAAACATTTAACTTTAAACATTTAAAATGATTTGAGCATTTTTATTAGAAAAGGAAGGACATAAAGGAAAATCCAGATGTGAAGAAATAATAAAATTAATTATTAAATTAGCATCCCCGTTTTTTATATAAATGGACGGCTTCATTTATTATTCGCACACTTCAAGGAATGTTAATAACATTACCTACGAAAATTTTTTCCAAAATGGGTTCTCTTTTAAGAAAGGTAGGATTAATGAATATTTTTTTATTTACTATATTATAATTTATGGTTATATAACTGAACATTCTCATTTAATATTCACACATTCCAAGGAATGTTAATGGCAATAACTACGAAAATTGTTTTCAAAATTGGGTTCTATTGCAAGAAAAGTACAATTAACGATTTTTTTTAAAATTTACTATATTATAATTTGTGGTTATTTGGTCTCTCCTATGTAATTGTATAAATAACAATTTCTTCGTTTTATTAATAGAGTCATTACTGAATTTTATCTTTCTGCATCCGGTGTTTCGTTTCAATGGTAATATAATAAATTTTGTAGGTATATAAATGTATGAATTTCATTCTTAGGATAAAGATAAGCGTAATAAATATTACAGCGATCTTTAATTGATTTATAGAACCTGATATTATATCATAAAATATTCAGTGAGAGAATATTGTTATATTCAATTATCTTTGATTTGAAACTTACTCGAGCTAATGAGTTGCAGATAACAATGAACGAAAACATCAAGAATAGGTTTATTAATTACACGAAAAAATTCCTACTGGAAAGGATTCGAATGTAAAAAATATCACCTCAGACTGTGCGTTACTGATTTTTTTAAAGATTGTTATTAAAAAATGTAGTGCACTAAACTCATCACGTTGAGTAGAAACTATTCTTTAAAAACTTCCATTTCGAGAGGTTCACTAGCACCTGGGAGGTGTAAAAAGTACTTTTTGTCAAAAACCATAAAAAGCTTAACGATATCCTTAAAATTTTTTTAAAATAAAAAATGGATTTCTAAAAAATTTTCAAAGATTCGTAAAACAACTTTTCAAATTAAGTCGATATTGTAATACTGAATTTTCAACCCTTTGGGTATTATGGGTGACTACAATCACTTTCCACGAGATGCCACATATGCACGACAGGTGACCGACCACAAAAATGGAAATGTTCTTGCAAGTGTTCGCAAACAATTGCGAGTACTATTTTAGTTGCAGTCAATTAATAGGAAATTCCTTCGAGAAATTGATTTTTCAATTCATGTGGAAAATGACAAGGTATAAAAAATATCCCATAAAAATAATTACATGGTCGGTGTTGAGAACTTTATCGTCTAAAATATGTCCTGCGTATAATAAATTGGACCATAAAGTTACCATGAATGAGGATAAATTATTGGAATATTGAACGCTTAGGTTACAAGTTCTTGATGGAAATGAAGAAATGTTAGAAAAAACTTAATAGCTGAATAACTGTACACTTGTTATGAACATTAGCATTAATAAAATGTTATAATGTATGCATATGTACGGTTGTGTTGAAAACGACACCTTTTTATAAACAAAAGTTTGACAAAGGTCTTATAATTTTGTGTCCATGTATTTTTGGCAGATCAATATTTTAAGAATATCTTGAAGAAGTCTTTCAGAATTAATTCTTTAAATTTTAGTATAAGGTAAATGTCCGTATTTCTGATCATGTAAGATTGTAGAGGAATTGTTGTAAAGTGAAATTGTTATAGGGAGGTCTTACTGTACTTATCAAAATTAAGAGCAATTTGGAGATTTTTAATAAATTTTTACTTGAAAATTGAATTTTTATAAGGAAAACTGTCGCATAATTTCATGAAAAATAAAAGTATTTCAGAGTGATTAAAATTATGAAAGAATTATACCGAACTCAAGATTAATCATTTTTGTATGTAAAAAACTTTGTTTACCCGAGATTTAACACTAGATTTACGGGACCCGTCAATTTGACGGATTTACTCGTTTAAACACAATGCAGGCAATCGAGGTCAGTAAATCTAGTGTTAAACATAATGTATTAAATATCGATAGAGAAAATGCAGACTATGCAGCTGTATGCATTAGTGACCGCCTGATACATTTAAAACTACCAACCTTTTTCAGAATAAACAAATAGCACGACACTCATTAATCGTTCACTGATAGCTTGGCGCAAATGGCGACACAAATGCCATTCTCCACATTTTCACGAGCGTGTGTTTTTCAAATATCATTGAAACAATGTTCAAGCCGTGGCTAAATAATTGGCAAACGCGATAAATATTCTTTTCGAAGATAAATGACTTAAAACTTTTGATTAATTTAATGAAAATCCTCGAGTGATCGCAAATAGGGTCATGGCCACAAATAGGGACATTTACCTTAATTAATTTATTGTGCTCTAAAAGCTACCACTTACAATATTATTTAAATTTATAATTTTTAATATTTAATAAATTTAGTTAGCTACAGTAAGTTAACTTACTATAATTATAAACAAAAGAGTTACATTTTATGATACGGAACGACCTCCCTGTATCTTCTCTATACCCGCTCTATATCTATATCTCTTCTGGACCGACAAAACTCAGTATAACAATCTTTCCCTCTGTTCCCACTCTGCGTGGCTATCCGTGACCAGCTAGGTTTTACTGTATTCACCAAAATTAACAGCCATTCCGGGATTTTTAATAATTTTATATTTGAAAACTAAAGCTTTTTAAAAAAAATATTGTTTTTTTTTTAATTTGAAATATAACGATGATACTGAAAATTGAAAATTGTCAGCTTCTCTACTATATGCACAGACCATAAGTTGTCAAGTCCATAGACAAAAAGAAATTCAATTTCAATAAATCTATTATTACTAATCACTATTGGTGCAATTGAAAAGAAAAACAACAATTTGTTGTTTCAATAACGTATTTAAGAAAAAAAATCTGTAGCTGAAAATATTTAAAATGTATTAAAAAAAAACCTTAATTTACATTATTTGGCAACTTACGATCCCTGCGTAGAATGTGTTGGTGTTTTTTCAATTTTTTCTCGAAATTTTGAAGTTCCTAGATTTTTTTTAAAGGAGTTAATCCAGTTTTTCTTTTTTTTTTTCTTTGTCTCTTGGAACTATGGGGTACCTACTTACCTTATAGAAAGGGACACCGGATCCATCGGCAGTTCCTTGAATTTCCCGAACATACTGTGGAAATTGTTTATTTACACATTCCAGAGTTTCATCATACACTCTCCGGCCTTCTTGCGTCTCGTAAAGTGGCAAGTAAGTGTCAAGCAACGGCCGATAGGAATTGACATAATCGTTAATTAGTTTAGCAAAAGTCCGTCCCTGAAAAGCAGAATAACACACAGTTAATAGAGTATGAGCTAACGAGGGGAAAGCGAATGAGTATTCAACAATTTAATGGAATAATTTTGAAAGAGATTTATTTAATTAAATGATTGAAGTCTCCTGTTAGTCGCCAATAATCAATAAAACGAAACGTCGCGTAAAATTAATTTTTATACTTTGTAATAAAAGTCGTATACAACAAAAAAAAAACTATAAATAAACTATAGAGATTTATTATTAAAGGAATTTATCACTATTCCTACCACGACCTATTTTAGATATTTGAAATACACGTGAAATCCCTCATTTTGACCGGTCGTGGTAGAATTAGCACTAAGATCCTACGATGACTTCAGGTGGTAGAAATTATTGAAGTGATTTGTAAAGTTTAGTCAAATTTACGTCAAACTGCGTCAAATTTAGGTGACTCCCTGTTCATGCTGCGTGGGTCGCAATGGTATACACTATTCCATTTGTCGTGAACGGCTCGGCCTGAACGGAAAATTCAGTGCCGGTCATCGGCGACCGTTAACACTTTCTTTGACTTATTTGTTTGACTTGTTAACATTTTTTGCAATACCATTTTTTATTCTTTTACATACTATTGGGTTGGTGCATAATTATCAGGCGTTTTATAAACGCTATTATCACGTCAAAGAAACGCCCGATAATTGTGCACCAACCCAATATTTTTAAGTGAAATTCCTGGAATTTCTTTCTTACACATATTGCATTTCGTCATCAGTGTGAGATACATGTAATTGAGCCTAAATGAAATGGAAAATTCATTTTCGTCGTATTAACAACATTTTTATTCGTGACAAGTAAAATTTAATTTGTTTTATTCAATTTCTCTTTAAATTCATTCAAATCTACAAAAAAGAACCTTTCAAATGTAAAATAATTATTTCAACTTTTGACCACCAATTGCAGCGTTTTATCTTTTTTTGTAGTTTTACTACATTGGGGGTTTAATATTTTTTATTGTAAAAAAAATACAATAGTATTTATTAATTATTATGAGAAGAAAATGTATGTTTCAATGGATGAAGTAGAAACATTGGAATACGAAATTTACGTTTTTCCAAAAACGTCAATGCTCTTCGATTCACTTCATAAATTGTAAAACAACATTTTTTACTTTCCCAGTTCCAAGTGGTAACGATTTGACGTTGTAAATATTTATGAAAAGGATATTTATGTACACTTGGGGATAATTATTCGACTCGTTCCAAATTACAACATAAATCAATGAAATATTTATATGCTTCTAACTCGTTAACGAACTTTTTTTTTTTTTATTGAAATCAGAATGTTCTCTGCTGAAGAATTTGATGACTGTTTTTCCCTTTAGATCCATAAAGAGTTCGAGCATCAGAAAAACTGAAACCCCACGTGTAAATATAGGAATCGAGTCCTTTTGACTCTTAGCGCAAATAGAATTCAATATGAAACTGAAATAACACATTTAATGTACAGCAATATTAAGAAATCCGTCCATGACCCAAATATTTATCTCATACACCAACTAAACTTTGTTCAAATTACACCATTCGAAATATCCATTCACTCGAATACATTTTATTTACGTTTAATTTGTTTAAGTAGATATTATGTTAATTAGTTACAGTTTGCTAATTCCCCCTGATGAAATATCGCATGGTCAGAATTACCACGTATTTGCGCGATACACGGTTGCAAGGGATGTTTTCCACTAGATTCCCTAGATGGGCCTTAGTAAACAAATTTCAGGTGACTCATGTCAACGCCTTATCCATAAGTTGCAACGTTGAAAGTTATTGCAATTGCAAGGCTATTAAAATCTTTGAGTCTATAATTACAAGTTCTGTAATTACAACGTAACACCGAGTCTGGTGTTCTAATGTATTAGCTTTGAATTGATTTCGTGCCAATTAAAATATTGCACGGCGGAAGGCTCCCCTTGAAGTTGTTCCAGGGCTGTCATTAAGTTGCACAAAAAGATAGTTGCATTCGCATTATAGCAGCGAAGCTGAAATTTTATTATCATTTAAATTGCATATATTGAAAAAGACTAGCCGCGAAGCTGAATTTTGATTATTATCATTTAAATTGCATACATAGTGTGTATTGAATCCCGGTAAGTGCCTGAGTGTGATTTAATATGACATTTTTATATTTTTTATTTTCGTTTGCAATTTTTACATTGTAAAGAATCTACTTGAACCTTGTTATCCTTGAAAATATATATTTTTATCTGGTTAAATGAATAGGGCAAAAATAATTAAGCTTTATACACCTTCTGTACTTATGTTAGTCGTATATGTAGAAACAAATATTACTAATGTTAACAATGCAAATAACTGAAATTATTCCGGAATCACAATCGTTTTCTGTTATTCCTTGATCTTTTGCATCCATATCTACATATGTCACTTGGATTTTATCGAATGATTGATGGATTGTACTCGATGAAATAGATGTTTGTATTAATCCTTTTGAAAACGCAACAAGGGTTTGATAAGGAAAGGACTTTTAAGAAGATTTTATCGAATACCTTGTCACGTATCTCGATACAATAGGTATTTTTCGTATTTTAGAGTAAGACCTTCAGTAGTAATTACTTAAACATAGTAATTATCTAAAAATAAGTACTACGGTTATCAGTCATACCAATTTGCACAAAGCTTCGTATGCTGAATGTGGAATATATGGATGAATAATATTATACATATTACAAATATATTATGATATTATAATACAGGAAATAATAATAATAATACAATAATATGTAATATTATATAATTCAATTTCTGCGATGTTACAGTGTAACAACTCTTTAGTGTTAAAGTTCAATCAAGGAATACAAAAAAAGGATGATTTTTATGAATTTTTTTCAAAAATAGCAGTCACTTGTTCAAAAAACTTTTGTATATTTGAAAATCTATATTTTATGAAGATACACGTGAAATTTTGCAAAAAAACTAGAAAAAATTTATTTTTTTTACAAATTACAGTAAGTACAACTGGAGTTAGGGTTTTGTTAGAGCTGAATTATTATAATTATGAAGTAATTCAGTGTTTAATCGAGGGATTCCATTCTCGATCGATAGATTTTTTTATTCCAACAAAAACAATTTGTCGTAAAATCGCTATTTCTTAAAATTTTTCGTTCAAATACTAAATAATTCGATGTATAAAATAAATCCGGTTCGTTTTTGTTATTTCGGATAATGGTAATCGGAGCAGGGGTGGTAATCACAAAACACTCTTTTTCTAAAGGGGCTCGAAAAAAATAGTCACATCTTTAGTAATTTCAAATATTTCTCTTCAAAAATTAACGTTCATGAGTTTGGAGAAAAAAATTCCTAAATATCACCCTTCTTTTAAGACTCTGACTGAGCATGATGCTTTTACAATTTACAGCTTACAATTTTAATTTAAAATTATTCTCGAAGTTTGATTTAATCTTCTTTGAAATCCACAAACGGGAGGTGCTTACTAAAGCAATTTTGCATCTGTAAAAAATTTGGTATTTATTAAGAACTTCTATTTTAATTATAATTGAATGGGTCACCTCAAAAACGTTGTAAGGTACAAATTGCAAATTGTTCAAAAATCCCCGAAAATGACAAAAATAACCCGATGAATTTTTTAAACCATTTTTTTAAATGAATGAATTTAAAAAAAAATGGATAGATTTTTTTAAAAATCCATCAGGTTATTTTTTTCATTTTCGGGGGTTTTTGAACAATTTGCAATTTGTACCTTGCAACGTTTTTGAGGTGACCCATTGAATTTTATATTTTTGGATTCGGATTTTTGATTACGCGTAATTAGCGCTGTGTTTCTTTCAAACTACATTAAATTCAACTCGAGGAATCGACAAAGCAAATCAAATTATGAATTATTATAATTATAAATGAAAATTATCATAATAGAAAGGAAATATATCGTTATGCAATATCTCACCATTAATATCAGGGCAAAAGAATCACTAATGCTACTATTTTTATGAGAGGTGGTATTTTAAGACAGTCTTAAAATAAATAAAGTAATGTCTACCAAATTTTAAAATCAACTGCCAATGATGACGAACAATTGCATTAAAGAAAATTCTTATCAAAGTAAAAAGGAGGTACCCTGAGTGGGAAACATATAATTCACGTGCATTCGACCAGAGGTGGTTATCACGTGTGAAAGGTGTTATTCCAACTTAAATGGTTAAGGACACGACACCTAATATCATTTCATTACCGTTATGGGCCGCGAGCATATTAGGCAACAAAGTTCCACCTGTTTTACTCTTGAAACTGGATCCATTTTTCCTAAATGTCACTGCCATAAAGAGAAAGAATTCAGGTAACCTCTGAGACATTCAATGCAATTACAACTTATTGCTATGGTTTTGCGGGGTCTGTGCTAAGGCTGGGCGGTTTCTGTAAGACGACTCAAAATAATTCATGGAACTTTTTAAAACGAATTTTTTCCATAAAAAAAGTTCACCAAGATTTTCGAGGGAAAACTTTTTTACACTGAAAAAAAATCTGATAATTCAATTGTTACCTTTTTTTACTATTTGTTACCATTCGTTACAAACTAAAGTACCCGAAAACCGTATAAGATGAAATATAGAACAATATTTAATTTAACAGCGCGCAGTGCTGACCAATTTTTTAATTTCAGGAAAATCACGAATTTTTCTAATGCATTGGCACCAAAGACTGCGATTTGTATCAGACCGTTCGCAGTCACATACGTAATTATAAGAACTTCGAGGCACTTCCAACATCCATTTAAAGATTCTAGGAAAAATAAGTTTGCAAATGGTTTCGTAATAATAAATTGACTACGTTTATCATATTATCCGCTATCGATACGATTTGACGCGCACACGAGAATGCAAAGAAGCGTTTGAATAAGGAAGTTAAAGATACAAAAAAAATGGTAATAATTGTAATTGCGACAATTTACAAAAACTACATTTCCAATAGTTTAGAACGGACTCCGATTTGAAAGTACTTCCCACCTGTAGCACTTCTGTAACACATTATAATTTAAATAGCCTTCGTCTCGGGACCTTGTTCTCCGAATTACCGTTAATTTCCGTAGAAATGAAAAAAGTGCGGTGTTTATTGTTGCTCGCGATAAAAAAGAAGATTGAAGAAATGGAGAAAAAGTAGAAACGTACGAACAATGACTCAGTGTTTGATTGAATTCTCTGAAGAATTTCTGATATTATACGACGGTGTGTAATTTCTTTTCAAGGTACTTCGGTTAAATGAACCGTGTAGACAAGAAGAAATTCACGATCAGAGAACAATATCAAATATATCACTATCTTTATCGCAGGAAATATCGGAAATTAAACGTCTCATTAAAACCTGATTTGTATCTGTGAATTGATATATGCAGTGCCTGGATAGTAATGCAATGTAATGTACAAGAATGTTTGTTGTTTTTTTTTGCTTCAATAGATCCGAGGGCTGGAAACGTCAGAAACATGCCTCGAGGTGCATTTGTTGTCGGTTGAAATCGGAGAACTTGGCGCAAAGACGCAAAATCTTCTTAGAAAATAAAAGTCATACTTAAGACGTCTTAACACGATTTCTACCGCGCCTAATTATGTGTAATATAAAAATCGAAAACTAGAAATATAGAATTATAATTAAGATAGATTTTCTTAATTAATATCAAATTTTTTACAGACGCATAATTGCTCCGCTGAGCACTTTCCGTTTGTGGATTTCAAGAAAAGATTATGTTAAACCTCGAAAATAATTCAAAATTTCCTTTATATTACGATAATTTTCATATGCAATTATAATAATTCATAATTTGATTTACTTTCTCGATTGCTCCAGTTGAATTTAATGTAGTTTGAAAGAAACAGGGATTTGTTCGTCAAACAAAATTGTTGAGATACTTCTATCGAGGTTCAGTTCTTAACACTACTTTAACTAACTAACTCTACAACGCGAATTAAACGTAATGAAAAATCCGAATCCAAAAATATAAAATTGAATGGGTCACCTCAAAAACGTTGTAAGGTACAAATTGGAAATTGTTCAAAAACCCCCGAAAATTTAATAAATAACCTGATGGATTTTTTAAAATATTATTATTTTTACTAATATTTTATAGAGTCCACGACTACATGACTCTCTCGTATTAATTTTGTAAATTTTCTGTATTTATTTTTTCACTATTATTATTATTATTATTATTATTATTTTTATTATCATTATTATTATTGTTGTTGTTGTTATCATTAAGAGAACTTTTCTCAACAAGTGCATGCCTTCTGGAACTTTGCATTTCCCGAGTAGTTATGAATAGTCAACCCAAGTGATCTATAATGGTAGTCACATGATACACAATATAAATCTGCAGACACAAATGTAAATACATGCATATGCAATTAAGATTTATGTGTGGACAATGAGTTGTCTCTGGTGTCTCATTTATTGAAATAAAATCGAGACACAATAGAACTGCATAATGAACAGATATTGAAATCAATGCAAAAACGGGTAGATCCTTTTACTGCCGCTCTATTTCCTTTTTCTACATTAATGCTATTTTTTTTTTATGTAAAACACGTCGATATAGATCCATGTCTATCATGATTGAAGCTTGGTTCTAAGATTTCAGTACCTGATTAATTAGTTGCATAATGTGTTTCTCATTCATAAATAACTATCAGTGTCGAGATTATGGGTTGCAAGTTGAATTGGCAACACTAACGGCAAAATCAAGAACATTATTTTTCCCGCAACACAACATTTTCTCGCGTTATTTAGCTGCTTACTGTAACATAAGTTACTTTAGATTCTGATTTCCTTTAAAACGCTTTTCTCTTCTAAATTCATTATGCAAAGTGACAAATGCTCAGGAAAATTCCAAAAAATTAAACCATCTTCGGGGAAATCAAAAAAACCATTCTCTAATAAGAGTTTAGAATTTTTAGAAAAAAAATGAGAATTATATTACCAAAAATGCTTATGAATGTTAGTTTTCAGAGTATGAGGAAGACGAAGGAAAATAAAAAAAGAATTCGAGCAGATGATCAGCGAACTACAGTATTTTAAAAATTTGCAAAAAAAAAAGATAATGTTTTTCAAATCTCTCACATCCTTTAACACTAGGAAACCCAGCCTGTAATTTTGAAGCCGTTTTCGTTTTGCTTTTTCTCCCCCTCTTCAAATATCACGGGTAGAATTTGGGAATTTTTTGGCTTTTAATTGTTCGCGTCCCAGGGGGGTTTCAAAAAAACAAGATTGAAAAAAGCCGAGAGCTAGTTTCGCGCTCTTTAGATTTTGTGTCGAAAAAAGCTGAGGAGTGCGATGGCCGGTGTTTTATTTTATGTGATAATCGACAAACTTGTTTCTTGTGACAAAGGGATCAGACGTATTGTTACTAAAATGTAAAAGGTTGAGCGCGTTTCGGCAAATCTTGAGCGCCCGTCAATTGTCAGTATCGGCGAGATGCGTGGGGTTTTTTCGACACGAAATCTAAAGAGCGCGAATAATTAGATTTCCATAAAACAGTTCTAGCTTATAACTCACGGCTATGAAGTTGGAGGTACGAAAAATTGTATTGAGTTGAATTAAAAAGCATAAATCTAATATTAATTAATAATATAGAATTTAAACGTAAATCTTACGATATCAAATCCAATCTCGTAATGTGTTCCACGAGTGTAAATTATTGGAACCGCAGATCTTCTGCCAAGAGGAACATTATTTGTTTCTGCTGGAACGCATTCTGTATTTGCCATTTTCTCCAAGACGCGTGCAGTCTTTTCTCTAATTTACCTGTAAAAACGAATAAAACGACACTGACAAAAATTTATAGTAATTTTAACTATTGCTGAAGTTCAATAAGGCATCAACTATACATTTTTAGTAATTTTAACTATATTTATTGTTATTCCAATTATTTTCCCGATTAAGGCAACTAGAAATTAAATAATTGAATGGGTCACCTCAAAAACGTTGTAAGGTACAAATTGCAAATTGTTCAAAAACCCCCGAAAATGAAATATATAACTCGATGGATTTTTTAAAAATCCATTCATTTTTTCAAAAATCCATCCATTTTTTTTTTTAATTGTTTAAAAGTCCATCAGGTTATTTTTTCATTTTCGGGGGTTTTTGAACAATTTGCAATTTGTACCTTACAACGTTTTCGAGGTGACCCATTCAATTGGTGTCTTTATTTTTTTCGGCGAAGAAATAAGATGAAGAAGATAAAGGCTTCATCGTTTATAATAAGCGAGGGAATTCCCGTGCAAAGTTAGTACAGACGACGTAGCACGGAGGTGATAGCAATCGATTTTTATTTTACCAGTAGAAAAAATGAAATTCTCTCGAAAAAATATAATAGACAGGGAGGAGCCTCGGGACGGGAAGATTTATTTGAAAGATTTTATGGAAAATTGTAGAATTATTAATGTCAAGGTCAACTAATTGCGAGTTTCTTCTAGTACGGTAATTTGCCGATGAATCGAATTAACATCCAATTAACATTCAGCGAAGACTTAATGATAAATAAAAATCCTTGATCGGCTATTTGTTTTTGAAAATTTGAGACACTGAAATTGACATTTCCGTGGCGAGAAAGAAGGAAAAGTTCTTACAAATTGGTAATTATTATTGGCCCGCAAATTGTCCATTATGTGATATTTTCAATCCTATTATAAAGTTTTAAAAAAATTATAGAAAATCTCTGTTACAAATAATATATTTATAAATAATTGCAAAAGCAATAATTTATTCGCATATGTAAAAGAAAAATTCCAAAAATGCGTAAAAGAAATTCAGTCCTGTTTTGTATTTTGCAAAACTTTTAACATTTCGGAAATTTTCGTTTGATTAATTAGAAATTAGTCTACTATATTTTGGGAAAAGTAGTTTAAATCGATGGAGTCTAATTGTATTGTTCAAATTTTAAAAAAATCGTAGTAACTCTCTGTTGCAAATTACACTTTTATAAATATTAGGGTGTCCCACAAATTTTTTCCGCGCCACGCTATGTATGACCTCGAGCCGGAAGGGAAGCAACTTATGGGACACCCTAATAATTGCAAAGGAACTAGAATTTTGAAAAAAAAATGCAGATAAAAATGTCACCAATCCTTTTACAAATATTTTTACCGCAATTTTTAAAATTCTGTAATTTTGTAAAATTCATAAAGTTCACGGATGCACACGGAGTTGGATTATTTTTTTTCGAATATTCCAAAAACGGCAAACGAAAGTTCAACTCTTTCCTTTTAATTTAAAAAAAAAAGAAGAGCTCTCTGCGATTGTTTTTTGCAATTGTGCAGCATTTTGAAATTATCTCTGGAAAAACACTGGTTTCGGAATAAAGTGGAGTATTCGAGCCTCAAGTAAACGTTTGAAAAAGCGATGTTAGCATTTTTTAATCTTTTACGACCCTGCGCGACAAATTGCAAATGCAGCATTGACAGGATATCTATTCCCGTGCAGACGTTACGCGAGGTCTATCAGCCACCGGTTGTGTTTGTAAAGAATTCGTTACCTGATAACGAGACCCAATTCGTGACACATATTATTGGTTCATTCCCAATCTCTCAGCCATGTATCGTTGGTGGAAATCTTTACGAATGAGCGCAATAATTTGCGCAAGCTGAACTTCCGACAATGGACGCATTTGTTTAAAACAAAAAATTTCCAAACGCAAAATTTTAAACGGTTAAGACTTTTCACCCCTTGCCTTACGATTTTGTAAGAATCGAACTGACGACAATGTGGGCCAAAGTTAATACTTGTACATAGGAATCACATACAAATACCACGTGTCACACTCGTTCTCTTAATTAAAAAAAAAATCGATTTTTTTTATTAGCTTAAAAATGCTTTGAACTTTCTATAATATAAGCCAAAAAGTACATTACCCGACAGAACGTTTGTCTGTAACACATTCCAAAACTTAAATCTCGCTTTTCTCGAAACATGATTTTTCAAAACGGCAGAGCTCCAACAATTTTCATTATTTTCATTCAAATTTTTAACAATATCCTTAGAATGACATTTTTTTAGTGAAATACGTATGGGATATTCGATCAGATAATTTAAACATTATTTATTAACAAAGGATTACTCCTTTTTTGGTCGAGAATTTGATGTATTTATTTAAATACTCGCCAATCACAATATTTTCATTAGTTTATTATGCCCTGGAGTCCATGGGGTAATTAAAGATACAATTAAAATTTCAAAGTAAAGAATTGACGCGATTACAGTAGATGACAAAATTTTTTCATACTAATGTTTTTTCAGAGATAATTTCAAAACGCTGCACAATTGCAAGAAAAATCGTAAAGAGCTCTTCTTTTTTTTTAAATAAAGGGAAATAGTTGAACTTTCATTTGCTGTTTTTGGAACATTCGAAAAAAATCATCCAACTCCGTGTGCACTCCCAAATTACGTAAATTTTGGGACCCAAAGATGACCCTGCATTTCAAGGTCATCTGTGGTGGGGTTGCTATGTTTAAAAATCGTTTTAAAAATTTCCAACTAAAAAGTTGGAAATTTTTCAAATGATTTTAAAAGATTTTCCAATAATATTTCAGCTACGTTCCAACAACTGCCAAGAAATTTACAATTTCAACTTCTAAAAATACTATAAAAGATACGGAAAGTATTATAATTTTTTAAGTTGGATAAATCAGCTGAACATTTTTCAAAGTTTTGTGACTTGAATTTGATAAGCTTCACTCAAGTTTCGAAACTTTCCGATTTTCACGAAAAATATGCAGTTACTTCTCGTTCGTTATTTGCACATTACAAGTTTACTATTAAAAGTTTTACAAGAAATCGAGGACGAAGAGATTATTTTATTCGCTTATCAGATAAGTTTATTACGTTATCGTCGCTTTATCTCATCGACGAGACTATTTCATTATTTATTAAATTTACATCATGGAAGCTACATAGACGAGAAAGGCATCGGTGAAAGAAAAGAAACAAGATTGCACATATTGTTGTTTTACGTTTTCTTTATAATTCCATTTTTTCATAACATTTTTAGACATTCTTATAAAAATATCGATATTATCGAATTTGTGATAATTTTGTATTAATTTTTCTTTCAACTTTTGGAGACTTTACAACAGAATCTTTTAGTTTATTGGGAAAGGTAATAAAAGCACACTTTGAAAATATGACAAAATTTTTAGAATCGTTTAAAAAATTCCAATTTGCATCTCTAACCATTAATGTTCAGAATTTTTGAAATTTTAATCAGAAATTTTCGTTATTTTAGTTTGCAACTCTACCCGCGGTAATTACATATTCATAAAAATATTGAGATTATTGAATTTTTCATATTTTTGTTTTAACTATCCTTTCTAAAAAAGTAATAAAGGCAAATTTTTAATGATCAAACAATTTTTTAAAATCATATAAAAAAAGATCGCAATCCAGTTAACATTTTAAGAATAACATCTTGAAAGATTTTAAAATTTCTGGTTTGTTATTTCAAAACGGCTTTGAAAGGCATCAATTAGAAAGAATTTCAGAATATAAAAAAAATACAGGAATTTTTCATTCGTGCGAAGATTTCCAATTTTTGGCAATTTTTATCAAAAATTTGCTTGAATTTAGCACAGTTTTAGCAAAGTTTTTATTCGAAAATTCTCTAAAATTATATAACAAATTTTTAAAATCACATAATTTCTATTTCCATTTCAGTACCTTGCAATCGATTTAAAAATTTTTTTTTACGAGTTGTCACCAATTTTTCAAAATTTCAAAAACACGTTTTCTTTGGAGCCCAGTATGGAGTAGAAAAATTTCCGAAAAATATTACAAAAATTTCCATAGTTCCAATTTCCGATTTCGCAAAAATTTTGGCACTTCTCAATTTTTTGTGATTTTTTCCAAAATTCCTTTTTTTAAAGAATGTAATGTGTTTATGAATAGCTAAAATAACACCAAATTACCTTTTGTTCCAAACACAAAACTAAAACCTTTTCTTTGGGAATTTTCAAGTTGGTTTCAGTTAGATCACCATAGATATGAACGTTTGTCGAAAACTCGATAATAGAGAAAACTTATTAACGCGTTTCCATAAAATATAAAAAAAAGGGAGGAGATTAAGCGATTAATAAGTGAAATAATTGGTAGACTTCCAGTATTTCAGTATGACGTCAGATTCTAACCGGTTACTTTTTATCTACAGAATACCTTATAAATAATATGTTAATTAACATTGAAGTTGAAATACTGAAGTTTCAGTTTTCCGATTTCACAAACATTTTAGCACTTCTGAATTTTTTGTTATTCTTTCCAAATTACCTTTTGTTTCGAACACAAAAATCGAACTTTTTTTTTAAATTTCAAATCTAATTTGTTAGGTCTCCAAACTCGGTAATAGAGAAAATTCATTAACGAGTTTCCATAAAACATAAAAAAAGGAAAGATGTCAAGCGATTCAGAAACAAAATCTTTTTACAGATTTCCAAATTTTCGTTACTTTATTATACCACTAGGTTGCAAACTATTAATTCATCTCTATAGAATAAAAAAAAAAGAAACCTTATAAATAATACGTTAATTAATATTGCAGTTAAAATGCCAAAGATTCAATTCTCCGATTTTACAAAAATTTCAGCACTTCCCAATTTTTTGTTATTCTTTCCAAAGTTCCTTTTCTTGAAAAATTTTAATGTATTCGCGAAGAGTTAAAATAACACCAAATCACCTTTGGTTTCAAACACAAAACTCGTACTTCTTTTTTTTTTTATATTTCCAACCAAAATTTGTTACATCTCCAAACTCGATAACAGAGAAAAGTAACGTTCAGTTTAACGTCAGGTTCCAAACTATTAATTTTTATCTACAGAATAAAGAAAAGGTACCTTATA
Organism: Gasteruption jaculator; assembly: GCA_949825005.1. Classification (NCBI taxonomy): domain Eukaryota; kingdom Metazoa; phylum Arthropoda; class Insecta; order Hymenoptera; family Gasteruptiidae; genus Gasteruption; species Gasteruption jaculator. The sequence goes on from OX463763.1 coordinate 14,533,395, forward strand.
AATAAAATGTTAATTAACATTGAAGTTGAAATGCAATTGTTGATGGAACAGGTATACTGATCTGCACTCGACAAACTAACATCCAAGACTTGAACGTAAAACTCACCTGAGTAGTACACGTTTCGTTTGATTTGTATATAAGCCTTATTGACTTGGTTATAGTTACTACGTATTTCACCCCACTGTTAGACGGTGTAGAGAAGTTCCCCGTTGTTGCATGTTTAATATGCGACACTACAATAAACAAATAAGAGGGATAGATAATGTATAAGAAAAAGGTACGATTGCTTTCGAAGATTTGTGGCGAAAATCTCGATTTTTTTAAAGGAATTTTTAGGGTACCAACTAACAAAGTCTTAACTCCCCTTTAAGTGTTTTTAAATCAGTAATTAACATTTTCCAATAATTATACTACCACGTATTTAATAATATATTTAAACAATTTTTGAAAGTTGAAGGGCATGGGCCTATTTTTCTATATGTTCTTAATTATCATATTTTTCAAATTCCAAAAATTCCCATATGTAATAGAAAAATTCGAAAAATTGACTCCTGTTATGCATTTTGCAAAAGTATTAACATTTAGGAAATGTTCACTTGATTGAATAAAAATTAGTCTACTCTATTTCGGGAAAAGTGGTACAAATCGATAGAGTCTATCTATTTTAGTGGTCAAACTCTGCGATAAGCTAAGTTGAAATATGAGGAGTTGAAAAAAAATTGAGGATGCGTAGAATTTTGGAATTTTATGAGAAAAAAGGATCTGAAAAACTTTTCGAATGTTAAAAAACGGCTTCTTCTCACATTCCCGATACTATTTTAATATTCGTATACTTTTGCTATTAAAACGACAAAAAATTGCAATAAATTAGCCACCAGTAAAGTTGGAATAAACAATTAACACTGATACTTGACATTTGAAAAACAATAAGGAAAGATTGAGGAATTTTGAAATGTAGGAAAATTGAAAGATTGAATATTTGCAGTTTTTGAAATGGAGAGCTTTTTGGGTAGCTTTTCTCACGATAAAAATCAGGTTCACTTATCTTTTCTCTGGTTTTCAAAAACCGTCCTTTTATAATCTTGGATAATTTCTGGCAGCTTTCAGAAAAAACCATCCAAGAAACTACTGAAATGACTGAACTGAAAATTTCTTCTAAGTGATTCTAAAGAATTATATAGTAATTTTTATATGATTTTATAGAAAATTGTCTGACCTTGAAAGCAATACTTTGACAAAAATTGTTGAAATTTCAAAAGATTTTAAATTTGCACACAAATTAAAAATTTGTATTTTGTTACGTTTTTTAAATAATTGAGGAGTTCAGAAAAATCACCAGAAATTATGAAACACCAAAACTTTAATTAATGATAAAGTGTGATTCCAAAAATACAAAAGAAATTGAATCTTGTTATGCATTTTGTAAAATTTTTAACAATTCAGGAATTCTCATTTAATTGACTACTAATTAGTCTACTCTATTTCGAGAAAAGTAGTTCAAATCGATGGAGTCTAATTATTTTAGTGGTCAGGGTCTGCGATAAGGTATGTTGAAATATACTATAGCATGGACACGCATAGAAAGAACGTAGAATGTTAAATATTTTATATTGATCTTATCTCGAAATTTAAAAAAAGTTATCTAATTTTAAATTAATGGTCCTAAACATTTTTTTTATAATTATAATTTATATTTTTAATATTTTAACATATAGTATATTTAATATTATAATATTTTGGAATACATTAATTAATTTTGAGATCTCAAGAATTACAAAGAAAACTTAAAAAAACAACAAAAAGCAACGTTCCCTTTTTTATGAAAATCAAGGATTAAAATTTTACTATCCAAAAATTGCAATTTTCAAAAACAGAATACAATTTACTTATTATATCAACACTACTTTTTTTAAAAAAGGGAACATTCTTATTTTCAAAGTCAATGACTTATACATTCGAGGGCCCTGTTATTAAAATTTCCAAAAATAAGCCTATAAAGTATGAAAATTTGGTAAAAAGATGAAATTTAAAAGTGTCTCATATTTTTGGAAATGGTTCTGAAGCATATTTTCCATTTTGCAAAATAGTAAACGGTGCGGTTCCACGTAAAAAAGTGTATACATATATGTATGTGTACGTGTGTTGCAGAGAAATAGGTAAATCCGATTATACATTATATTCAATTGGAAAGCAAGTATCCGCAGTACCCTATTAATTACATATTCAACGAGACGTAAGAAAAGCAAACAGCCAGTTGAAAAATTATTATTATTATTATTACTATTACTATCACTACTTTAATAACAACTTCTTTACACTTATCATTTTGTTCCTATCTCTATTCACGGCACTACAATTTTCTCAATCAACTTATTTTTCTCGATTTTATCAAACGGTATTTTTTTCTCCTTTCAATTACTTTATTTTGGCTCCTTTCTGTTCTAATCGTTATCCTTACGCAGGTGTTCTGCATGATTATTAGGAAAAATACAAAAATTGATTTTCTCGTGCAGTTTTTTTGTAAAAAAAAACCTTGTTGTCACGGATCATAATTTTATCTTAATTTTTTTACAACTTTTTCCGCATAATTTGCAGCATACCTTGAAAAAACCTGTTTTTGGAGCTTTTAAAAATTAGTATGAAATGATGCAATTTAATACTTCGTCGGTGACGTTGAAATTAGTGTGAAAATATGTTTGAAGAAATGTGAGCATTAAAAAAGAATGTCCTTGAATTGAGTTTCCATGAAATTAAAAATGGGACTTTGATATTTTTATTCGCAGGTTTTAATTAATATTATCAGCCGTAATAACCATTAAGGAAAAATTACCCATCAAATAGTTCAATTAGACGTAATTAGTCATTAAATCAAATCAATAATTAAATAACTATTAACAATTGATGTTACCAATAATTAACAATTAAATCTTGATGACCTTCCATTTGATTTAATTTCAAGTTTTTCAACGTAAATGGATAAAATCTAGAAAATATAGATTGGGTTTAAACATAACTGCATATTTGCAGCAAAATTATATAAATATGTGTAAGGGGCCCTCGAGCTACGCACGATAATTTTCAGCTTCGTATAATTTTAGATAAGTTTAATTATAACAATTTTCAAGATAAGATACTAGTGATTACTTTTAATTATTACGCTCAGAAGGGTACTACTACCAGCGGCGAGAGAAAAAAAAACTATTGGATTTGTAGGCAAATATGTAAATTGACAAATTGCAAATAAATTGAAACACACGTGTATTGCAAATTATTTGCAGGATTAACTTTTGGTCTGTAAATACATTTTTCGTTCACTCAAATCTTTCTCCGAAGTATCGACTTTGAGGAAAAGATTAAGATCCAAATTTAGTGTTTTTCAAATGAAAATTGGTTACAATGAGAAATGATAGTTATTATTTTAAATGTTTGCAAAAGACACAAAGCTGCAAAAATATGAAGACTTGAACGAAGATCGAGGATAAGACAAAATAAATCTTGAAAGGTGGAAGCTCCTAAAATTGGAAAGACAAATACCTGCTAATATTAACTTCAAAAAATGTTTTAAACAATTTTAGAAATACCGTGGTTTTCAAAAAATTTTTGGAATAAATATTGTAAAAACGTTTATAAAGTCCGAATATCCAGTACAAGGATACTGTCACAGATGTACGTTCTATAACCGAAATGGAAACGCGGTATCTTTGTGGAATGAAGCTAATTGATAATTAGCGAGAAAATCTGTAGAGATGAAACGTTTGTTTTCTGTGATACATGTCATGAAAATTAGTTCTCCTCCGTGTTAACGCAGTTCAAGAAAAGACGTAGAATTTGTCCTTAAAGGATTAATTAAAATTAATGATGAGTCATTTGATAAATAACGAGTACTTCTGTTAATGCACCTTTTTTTGTTACACCTCGGTATTATTACTCGTAGATACCCATAAGTTGTCGGCATCACATTCTCATGAGATTATGATACATTCCTCTTTGCTATCACGTGGACGTAAACGTTCCACATATGGAAACATGTGTGTAATTAATTATTACGAAAAGGGTATGACTTTTCTCACACGTTTTTACTTGTAAAGTTCCTCCTCTTTATCTCTTAATTCTCGGTTACCTTGATTACAAAATTCAACTCCTCGCAAAAAAAGTTAGATAACAAATTATCAAAACACGGCCAGAACCAGTAATACTCTATCTTTTACAGTCAATGAACGATAATTATATGGTAGCGTTTACCATGCAATGTTTTCCATTTGGAGTAGGAATGTAATTGCAGTAAATTTTAATGTGCGATAATGCAAAGTCTGTTACAAATTTGTGACAAAAAGCAACCGGACTGTTCATGTAAAAATGTTTATTATTTTAAACAATAGTTTCAACAAGTTTATTTTTTCTATACAATTATTATTATTATTATATTATTATATTTATCAGGACACTTTTGCAGCTTATTATCGTGAATTTTGCAAATTTTAGCAAAATACATAAAAGCACTCAATTTCTTTTGCATTTTTGGAAATTTTCTTTTACATATAGGAATTCTTATTATGTCAAATTTTGTTGGAAAAATTCTCAGTTTTTCTGAAAAATCCAAAGGGTTTAGGAGAAAAAATTGTAAATACTATTATTTACTGATAAATACATTTTTTCTCTGAGAAAAGAATTAGTTTTTTAACATTTTTTTCTTGAAAATCGTTGCACATTTAAGAAAAACTAGGAATTTTTCTAGCAAAATCTGAGATTTGTCTAAGAAGTACTCTTATACTTTTTCTGAACAACTTAGAAGACTTTAAAGATTTTCTGAAATTATTCAAATTGTTCTAATTTTCTTCGATAAATTTGGAGTTTTTCAAACTTGATCTTTTAATTTTACTCTAAAAAATGTTCCATACTTTTGTTGAGAAATTTAGAAAATTTGAAACATTTTCCAAAAATTACAGAATTTTTCAATTTTTCTCCGAGAATTTCAGAATTTCTCCAGCTTGATTTTGTAACTTTATTTATATTTTCTCTGATAAATGTTCTCATACTTTTTCTGAATTGAGAGAGTTCTAGAGAAATTTAGAAATTCTCAAAAATTTTCTGAAAAGTTCAGACATTTCCGAAATATTTTGAAGATTTCAGAGGAATTTCAGAAACCTTTAGAAAAATAATTCCTTTGAAAATCTCTAAAAACAGTCAACCTAATGAAAATTCTGCAATTTAAATTTCTCCTCCGAGTGGGATTTTAATTGATTTTCCAGTGGATCTATTATTCTATTATTTAAATTTTTTGTTCCGCATTTTAAATATAACTTTACGTAAAACTGTTTCTAAATTTAGTTTAGAAAACAGAATGAATGCCATTTCTACGGATTCTTGCACCTTGAAGATTCCGATAATCTAATCAACGAATTAGGTAACAAAAACAAGGTTTCGTTCAGGTCAAAGCTTATTTATATCTTCGCCTGCTTTTATAGTAATTTAAAAATATACACAAAGAGGGAAATTAAGAATCATTCATATAAAAAAGAAATAAATAAAAAATGGAAACATTAAAATGAGGGTTTGAAAGTGGAAAATTTGGTAATAAAAGAACTAATATCGAGAAAATTCAGTGACGCTGGATTACGTAAAATACAGAAACTGAATTATTGAAACTTGAAAAGAAAGCAAATATCATAAAAAAAATGACTAAATTCTTGTGATTTTCAAATAAGTATTTATCTTTAGGAATGTTTTAAATCTAAATTGCTAATCACACGACCTGCTGTAATACAATTTCGAAACATGAGCCGTTACTTTTCAAGTGGGGCAAATCGATTTTATTATTTATTGTGAGTGCATTAAAAACACAGATGTTATGTTGTAATAAGATTTAGCTTTAATTATTTTTTGTTTAAATCGAACTTGTCTCACTTTCAAAAGTAATGGCACGGATAATGAAGAGCATTTTACTAAAATGTAAAACTTGTTTGAAAAGGGATTTTAAGATGCTCAAATATTTTAAATTCCTTGCGTATTACAGCGGCCAAGTGGAGAATGTCGTAAAAAAAAGCTACAGAAAATTTAAGGAATGGAAACTTTTATTTTCTGTCTTTTCTTTTTGTACAAATAACAAAATCAGACAATGAACTTCGTAACGTTTCTAAAATTTCCTTTTAATTCACATTACTATTATTATTATTATTACTATTATTAATATTAATATTATTTTACTCTTAACATTATTCGGTTTAATAGTAATCTTGTTAACAAGTTCAAAGTTATTTATTTAAAAATCACATGAATTATATTAATCATATATTTTAGGGACCGACTTGAATCCTTCTCCTTCTTTGAACTTTTTAACAATATGTATTTTATATTTTCTTATTCTACATACATATTTACACTTTGTTATTTTTTTATCCGTAATAATATCGTGACTTATCCCCCTTTTTTCTTCGATAATTATTATGCACAAACATTTTCGCTTAAAAATTATATTAACAAACAAATAACTGAAACGCAATTTTAAGATACTTGCTATTTTTTTCTTATCTGAAATTTGTCCAAATTTCTTCTTCTTATTTTTATTATTGTTATGCTAAATGTTTTCAACATTTTTGAAACAAAGGATTTCTTGATATTTCGTTCCAAGAGATTTAAAAGAAAACATTCCCTTTTAAAAGTTGCCTAAGTATGGAAATCAATCCCAATTTACTTTAGAAGCCATCTTTCGTGAGTTTTATGAAAATCATATTTCTTTTACAAACTAGTTAAATTTTCTTTCAGTAAATGTAAAAATTTCTAGGATTAAAGAAGAAACGATATAAAAAATATCTTAGAAATTCTTTTGATTACTTTCATATCTTTTTCGATTTTTAAAACATTTGAATGAAAACATGTTTCAAGAGTACCCAAAAGTAAATACATTATTTTGGATATACTCAAGGGACCATCTAGAATATTTTGATGAACTTTAGAAACGTTTAGACGCAATTTATAAGATATAAAAAAGTAAATAATATAATACATTCTTTTTGATTGAAATTTTCTTTCAAAAAAGTCTGAAATAATTTTTAAACTCGCAATAATTATTGAATCTATAAACATCTAATTTTTTTTCAAAATTTTCTGTTCGATTTTGGAGTATTTATCAAATAGATAGCTTCGATTTTTATTTTCCTCTGAAGCTACGTACATTTTTGAAATTTGTAAAGATTTGATAGAAACAGTCTCAGAAAAAGTTTTACTTTTTAGTAGTTTAAAATTTTGGCTTTTGTTAATAAATCGTTCAATTTTTCTGTAAGAACCTGAGTTTTCTTAAATATCTGTTTGTTAACTTTTGAAGAAAGCAAATCACAAATTTTTTAGTTGTTTCGGGGCTACAGGTATATTTTCAGATTGTTTTTTTTTTAATTTTAAAGATTTAATAAATAAAGGTCCTTTAATACACCTTCGGAATTATGTAATCTTACTTGTTTATTCTCGAGAAGTTCTAAAAATCATATTAAATATCCAAAACATTCTCTTTTTTTTCAAAAAGTTCAAACATTTTGTGTAACAATATAGAAAATGTAATTTTTTAAAACATCTCAAGTGAGTTTTTGAAGATTACTAAAGTTTATATATTTGGTACCATTTTCCTTAAATAAGCTCCTATTTTGACTTTTCTAAAGTGAAACAAACGTGTTTTTAAAAATTTCCAGAATGAGAATTTGATTCTCACTTTTGTAAAGTATTTAATCTTATGAATTTTTTTTTAAGAATGTACCTCAGTCTTTTACCGCCAATTTCGAAAATTTGAAAAATTAGGTGTTTCAAGAACTATTAAAATGTATGCTTTAAGCTCGAAAAATCCCTAAAATCAATATTAATAAAATAAAAACGTAGCTAGAGAAGCTATTTTCATAGTTTTCATTTCAATTAAACTCAATTTTCATCCTTTTCCTAATTCTTTGGCCACTAGTTTCTAAACATTTCTACTAATTTTCTACGGATTTTGAAAATTTACATACTTCTTATCGGAATTCCCTCACACGTATCTATTGTTAAATCCTCCAAAATCAAAAGAATAAAAATAAAAAAAGCGGGGCATGAATTTCTGTGATGTTTTTTAAATCTGAGAAGAAGAAATCTTTTCTTTCCGTTCACCTTTTTTATGATACAAGACTCTAAAAAAGTTAGTATTTTTGTTATTTCTTAATTCGTACTTCCATTCAGTCTTGTATTAAGAGAAAAAAACCCGCGCAACATTTTTAGGAGCTTAAAACAAAAGGTTCTAATTTTAAAGAAACTTTTGCTTTCTTCTACTAAAAATGACTTTTCGCATATTCGGAAAAGTTTTCAAAGAATATGAAATAAAATCACCCGAATTTTTCAACATTGTTTTCAGCATTGTGTTTCGCTCTTTGTGCAGCTATTCTTTGACTACGTCTTAAAGTTGGTTGACGAGTTTCGACGTCACTTTCGTCGTCCGAATCGGAATTTTCACCTCTTGTTTTCCCAACGTATCTCCAGCTTCCGATTGCTCCATCCCACTGAAATTATTTTCAAATTGATTAATTTTAAAAACGCTACGAACCGAATTTAGAATTTTATTCACGGGTAAAGAAAAGTCAAATTTCAGGTAATAGTAAAATATATTTACTTTTCGAGCGTTTAATGAGATTAAAATTAATTTGAGATTCATTCTTCTCTATAATTAAACCAAAAAATTGTTTAATTTTACAAATTCAATTACTTAAAAGTTTTATATTGTGAAATTATATCTTGACAAATTCTAAAACGTTTTCAGATAATGATTTTCGAAAAAAAGTTGTACATATTTTAAAAACGTTTTTATGGCAAGTCTTTTACACTCTGTAAAAATCACACAAATACGAATTTGTACTATAAAATTTGATCGTTTTGTACTGTGAGTTTTAAATATAATTTTGCTGTGGTAAAAAATGAGTGACCTTTTTAGTTGGGGTACAGAATAACCTAAAATTTAATGGCAATAATAAAAACTGAATTAATTGAAATTAATTCTTTTAAAATTAGCCATAGTATCCAATAAAAAGGCATCGTCCCCTTGAATCTAAAAAGACCAATATATTGAAAATTACATTTAGGAAAATAACATTTTTATTGTAAAAATTAGAATTTTTAAACATTTTTTTAATGCAAACTTTCACTTTTCTGACTCAGCAGAGCAAATTACTTTAAAAAAATACTCTTAAATGCTTTCCGATAAGTCCAAAATGAGGATGTTTTATAAGGTATTTAAAAAAGATATTTACCGAAGTAGATACGATTTCTTGGTGATAAGGATGCCAACTAACGTCACGAACACAGCCTTTATGACCATTTAGAGTACTTACAACTTGTCCCGTAAGAACATCATAAACTGAAACAAAAAAGAACATAGTTGAAAGTAAACATTAATCTTTATTTTCGTGTCGAAGCAGAGTTTCGTCAGTTTCTATTTCAATAGAATTTTTGAGCGTATTTTGAGAGAGACCAATAAAAGTTTTATAGTTTAAGCTTCGCAATTAGTCTTTTCTTTCTAATCTTTAGCAAATAAGAACTATAACCGCTTTTACCATTGTGGCTTTTTCTGTTAATTGTAATAGATAAAAATTGTATTTGGTTCGTTTTAATTATTTTGACTTTTAAAAATGAATTTTAAATATCTGTAAGAATTGTAATTAGAAAATTTCCTTTATTAATTACAATTTTTGACGTGGTAAAATGGAATTTATAACATGTAATTGAAAATCTACGTTTCTTAATTAAAAGTTATGAATTACTTTTAGCATTATGATTAAAAACTTTATATTTCCTTTTTTTGGCACCACTATTCTAAATAAATACCACTAAAATAAAATTTCTACTGAAAAGGTAAATAAGCAGACTTCTCAGGTAAGAAATCATCTGCATGAAATTAAGATCGAATACGTAATCAAAATCGACATATTAATTAATTGCAATCATTAGAATGTTACTTTTTGTTTGAGTCATAAGTTTCGATACAATTGGACCATTTTATGAAAGCATACGAATTTATAAAATTTTGTGGCTCAACCTAATGCAAAGCAACACTTTTTTAGCTGAAGAAAGATACATATATGGGAAAGAAAAACGAATTTTACTGAATTCGCTTAAGGTACACATTAGCCGTTTATTTCGAAAGGGGCCTAAGTTCATTTGTGTATTTGTTGTTGTTAACTGTAGTAACATGTGTCACTTGAAATTAGCTGTTATAAAAAATATTTTGCGAAATTTACAAAAAAAATTGGACTTAGGCCACATTCAAAATAAACGGTTCATTTAAAATCAATAACAGTAAAGAATAAATCCAGAAGGGATCATACTTATGACTCTTCCTGTCGCACAACCAGTGTAGATATAACGTTGTCCAGTAGTTGCAGCCGGCGAAAAGTGACAACGTATCAGAGTTTGTAGAACGGAGTGTCCACGATAGGTCATGATACTCGTGTCCCCTTCCAAGGTGTGTTTTCCTTTATGTACTAGAAAGAATTAAGAAAACACACACATGAGGGAAGAAGGAACAAAAATAGGTATGTAAACACAAATATTTCTAGTTTTAATTTTGAAATATCGAGTAAGAATACTGAAAAAGTGATGAATTTTTAAGGGAATATTATAGATAAATTTTCTCTGAAAAATTACTGCATGTAATAACCTAAAATTGTTTTTCTTTGAAAGATATGCCCTGACAGTAGAAAAAAAATTGTTTTATCGTATACAAATACATATTTATTCATTTATTATATAAAGCGTGAAAAAAAATATTGATGCCGACGTTAATGTTATGAAGCTTCCAAGTAATCGCAAACAAAACATTCAAAAAGATTCAATGTCTGTATCAGTATCGCTTTGAGGGAAGCTCAATTATTAACTTATAATACAAATTAACGAAATGGTGGCATTTTTTGCAAAAGTAAAAAAATACGTTTTTTCATCTTGCAATTGGGGCAAAAAATAAGTTTGCACACACGGTGTGCAATCGGTCTCGAATGGGTTAAGCTACTAATTCTGAGTACTGCTCTTTGTATGAAAATTTGACATTTTATATTTAATATTGATATTTAAAAACATGACTAAATCTTACGCCTTTTAGGTACTCGTTGCCATCGATAATCCCAATTTTGCAAAGCTACTGCTTTTCGCGTATTCAATTCCCCTTTGACATCCGAGAAGGCTCGAACATCCCACAATTTGATCGTCTGATCTTTACTATTCGTTACTAAATGTCTTCCATCTCCTCTCGGATCTATATAAGTAATACCATCCATATGTCCTGCTAATACTCCCACATGATGTGGATCGGTTTCGCTTAAAGTTCGTCGATCCCATACCTGAAAATTCAATTTATTTTAGACCGGATTTTTTGCACATTTAAGGGGGTGTAAGCCTAGACGGTGTATCAAAAGTATATGAATCTTTCAGAATTTATTTTAGTAAATCTTTTATACATTTTTAGATGAGTATTTTCTAGTAGCTTAAAATTTCGTTCCTCGATCTTTGGCTTTTTTTAAAATACATTATTCAATTTTTCAAGTTAGAACTGAAGTTTTCTGAATCGCAACAAGAAAAAGACTTGCTTTTCCTTAATTATGAAAATAAAATGCAGTAAATTCGAACCTTGCAAAGTCCGTCGTCACCAGCACTGTAAAAAATTTGGGAAGTATTGTCAGCGAATGCTACTGTGTTGACATCGTCGTCGTGGCTTTCAATCTAGAAAGAATTTGAATATTACATAGGGAGACCAATGTTTTTAGTAAGCTAAAAAAATTATTTATAACACTATCTCTCAAAATAAAGTGTATTTTAACTATTTCGGTTACGATGTAAGGAAAATAGTGAAATGAAATATTTGATATTATGTACTGATGGCTTAGACATAAGTTGAAATAACTTAAGTCCTGGTGCGTTATTTTCCTTATTTATTTATTTTAATGTAAAATACTGTAATATAATTAAAAAGTTTTTAATCGAGAAATACGCAGAAAAGTTACCATTTAATTAATATAATTGTTACATTGATAATGAATTAACCAATAATTGGTAAATTGAACTAACTAAAAAAAATTAATTTATTAAAAAACTAGGAATAATAAAGATAGATTAACTTTTCATTTCAAATTTCATATTTAATGTAATTTTTTCACGATATTAATTATATCAAATTATCTCCTTTTGTAACAGAGTTAAAAAAAATTCTGTCAATAATTTATTGATTATCTCGAAACAAAATTAGATAATTTGATATAAATACTATTGTTAAAATCTTATATTAATGTTAAATTCGAATTGAAAAGTTATTCGATTTTTATTATACCTAGTTTTTTAACAAATAAATTGAATCCAGTTAGTTTAGTTAATTAATTATTAACTCATTAACAATTAATATAATAAAATTAATAATAAATTATGGGATTAAGTATAATTTAATGATTAAAGAGTGTTTAGATGAAATTTCTTTAAATTATATAATCATACCCGAAGTACTCGTTGGTGGCATTCCCGATCGTAAACATAAAGGAAACCATCATTAGCACCTCCCAAAATTTCTCTGCCGTCGCTGGAAAAAACCAGTGAAAATATACAAAATCTTCTGTCTTCTGGAGAGAGTGATAAGGATTCCTGTGTATTGGATTCTCCATAAACTGGGCAAAGATACACTAAAAGAAATACGAAAAACAATATCAACTTCTGCATAATCGTATTTTTCTGCATGCTTTGAGAATTCTTCTTCATTTTGATAATAATAGTTTAATTCACTTTCACTAGATATAAATTGATTTGCTTTTTGAAAATAATAATTTCAAGTTTTTAAATTTTTCGTAAAGAAGTCTTTACTACAAATTTAAAAACTTGGAAAATGTGATTTAAATTTATGATAAATTAAAAAAAAATTGTAGACATTTTCAAGTATATTGGTAATTGATAGTATTGGTATAGTTTAATAATTTCACGCCCTTCCAGGGACAAATATCAGATTCTTGATATTTTAAAAGACCAATTTAAGAAAAATTTCAATTTTTTAGTGACACTACTTAATTTTTCACACTTTTTGGTAGAGCAGTATGACTTTTGGAGAATCGGTGAGATTTCAATTTGTTTTATTTTCTTTTCAAATATTGTTTAATATCAGAGAGCAATTTTAGACTTCAGATTCTCGAGACCTCGGGAAATGATTTGAAAGTTATACTCACGGCATTCGGACCAACTGGAATAGACCATATAATTCCCATCGGGACTGAAAGCGGTGTCTAAAATACTCCATCCGACATCTTTCGCTGGTATTTTTTTACATTCAATGAATTCTCCATCGTGTGTTTGGTATAATCTTAAATATCTGTCTGAAATAATTTTCAGTTTATATTATTAAATACCTATATTACATACATTAACATATATTATGTATGTTATTGTAATTACATGAGCTTTAATTGAATGGGTCACCTCAAGAATGTTGTAAGGTACAAATTGCAAACTGTTCAAAAACCCCCGAAAATGAAAAAAGAAACCTGATGGTACAATAATAATTGTTTAAAAAAATTTGTACCTTACAACGTTTTTGAGGTGACCCATTCTATTATTGCACCATCAGGTTATTTTTTTCATTTTCGGTGGTTATTGAACAAAATATTTATATGTTGGTGCCTGAGATTTCTTTTATATTTTGCTGTCAATTTTCGAAAAGAAAACCGCATATGTTTCAGGCTATTCTCTTTAGATTTTAGTACTTTACCAATTAAGGTCATCTAGCAAGACAGAAGTCTCGGAAATGGAAATAAATCTGTTAGATTTTCCAGTAATTGTGGAATTAAATAATTACCTTGACTGGCAGTGAGGAAGAATCGTCCATTTTCAGAAAATGATCCACAGAATGCTTTACTACTATATTTGGCTACTTGATGCATTGTGTTTGGCAAAAAACTATTACTTATCCGACACTTCTCGCCGGAACTAAATCCTAGCCCGAGTGATCGATTTTGTATCATCGACGTCACCGAAACATTTTGTTTTTTGTTGTTATTGTTGATTAATCCACAAGCTTGCTTTGTTGCTAAACTTATTTCGCTTTTCTGGAAATTAAGAACAGTTAAATGTTTATTGTCAATTTAAATTATTCATTCATTTTATGAAAATTCATTCTGTAATAGAATTTAATAAAATTCGTAGGATTTTCAAAGAGACTAAGACTTTGCAGTAATTATGTGACACTGTTGTTATTGCTCGAAGAAAGTTTGTATAAAAATGTACAATTAAAAAATCGATTAAGGCTGATCTACAGACTCCTAGAATTTCCTGTAAAATACTTTTAAGGTTTCTCTTCTTTTACATTTTAGCAACTTACATCGAGTTTGGAAGTGTTGGGTAACGCAGTTATTCTCGGTGGAATGGAACTTGTGGAGTACTCTACATCGGAATCATCGTGATCTGGTACGATGTGTACTTGTCCACTGTACAACAGAAAAAAGTGTTATGTATTTAATTTGCATGTTATTAATGCACTCTAATATGATGAATGCACCCCCCCTCCCCCTAAGAAATATTTCTTGCTTTATTTTGTAAATAATGCAATGGGTATATATTGCCCTATGTCACTTATCCTGCATCCTTCATTATGCGTGTCCATCGGTGTTGCACAGCGATGGACACATATGAGCTCCTTCAGAAAAGTATTCATTGACACATGCTGGGGAGCAATTGAAGAATAAATTTTTTTTTCTGCTATACTCTTTAAGCTTATAGTCTTTTTCTGCATAGTCTTTAAATTTTTGCCAATCTCAATGGAGTCGTCAAATATTTCTTTGTCATTAATATTTCTATCAAGTTCAGAATTTTGATTTTTATAATTACATCTGTCACTGTCATGGTTATCTATATTTATAAATTAATAAATTTAGATAACCATAACAGTGACAGTTGTCCTTAATGAAACTCGCAGCATTCATAGAACAAAAATCTATGATAAAGTAAATTTCATGTCGAAGTCATTTTGTTGGACAAAGATAATTATGTAACAAATTAAAATGCATTGAATGAAATAGTAATTTATGAAAATTAGTTTTTTTCACACGAATTAAAAAAAATATTTCTTACATTTTTAACCTATGTAGTTCTAACATTTTTGGTTAGGAAATTTATTTTATTCAGAGAACAATGTTAAATCTTGTAATTTAAAAGTGATAATTTTTTGCTATTTCATATGTTTACACAGAAATGTGAAATCAAAGTAAATTATTCTTCGTGTCATGGATAAAGTGGCTCTAAAGATTAAGAAAATATAAGCTTTACATAATCTAATGATTTAAAAACTGAGATTAAAACTTCAGATTTAAAGATCAAGATATTTTTTATAAAATGCATCACAAGGCGTCTTGGTGGCCAAAAATTATGTTTCATAAAAAAAAAAGTTATAATCCTTAATTAATTCTTTTCATGTATATACTAAATTTTCCTTTAAATTATAAATTGTTTAACATTTGATATTGTTTTTGATAACTTTTTCACATTACTTAAATAAAAAGGTATGTATTATATTATAATGAAAATATGTCAGAATAAAAATAAATTATATTATCAACTACGACTAACATAAGACTTCATCAATTATTTAATATGTCATAACTGTTACTATTCCAAGGATATAATAACTATAAACGTTAATGGTATGTCAATTAGTTTGTTTAATAACTTGTTTATCCCTTTAAGTTACACATTGTTTTCTTAAAAAATAGCATTTTTCATTTATTAATTTGTTTGTAACAATGAAAATATGAACTATGTTCAACTATTGACCCCTTGACCTATTAAAATTGATTCTTCAAGGTCACAAATAAAAGAAAATGTTCACCAGATTCTTCAAATAATGCAGTGTATGTATTAAAAAAATTAATAATAAAAATGTAAGAAGCGTGTTTCTCACAATAATTATGCTGAGAATTAATAAAAACTCGCATGACATTGTCCTGACAAAGATTCTTATAATTATTAGCGAAACTGTCCAGGAATAAACGTTTTATGTCTCAATAACTCACAGAAAGTCTAAAAAGTAAAATCCAACCTTTTGAATCTTATAACCATCACTACGTACTTAACATTGTAGTCGATAACATTTTTAATATGTACTTTTGAATTATCATATTATCTTAAATCTAAAAAAGTAACATATGAAATCAAAATAATTATTTAAATCAGTGTTCTGAAAATGGCAACATATTGGTTGTCAAAATGACAACATATTAGTTGTGGAAATGTCAACACAATATTTAAATAAAGAAATTTAAGACTGATAGACTCAAGAAAGAATATATATTTGTTTAAAACCTATGGTCAAAGAAGGGATAATTCAAAAAATTTGAATGTTTTATAAATTGAAGAAAATTGTAGTATCGACATGGTTACGGTCAAAAAGAAAAAACACTAATAACAAATACAAATTTGAATTTCATGACGAGTCAGGAATACAACTTGTCCGATATTTTGCTTCTCAGTATTCAGTTATTTGAAACAATTTCCTTATCTTGATATATGTTTTGCTATCTGCCTAGGAAATGTGCAACCAGCTACTAAAGTGTGCACCTATAATTATTGTTACTGCGTTCCCTAGATGAAACGGCAAGAAAATGACAAAAGAGTTCGAACGAGACTTTGTAGTCGAAGAAATGAAAATTCATCAAACCTTTGTATCAAATATTGTAAAATAGCAGCGAGCCCTGGTTCCTGCTCGAAATCCATGTTACGAGAATTGTTGGCTCCCATGCAGACGGATTGCGTTTGTGTCTTTTTTGATTTTCAAATATTATGATGATTTTTTGCGAAATCAACGACTCTCCGAAAATCGTGACTCTCTGTAACTTTCGGATTATTCTTGTTAAGCTTCCAATATTGAATAACAGTAAAACGTCGAAAATGTTTTTTTTCCACAATTTCAGAAAAGTGCAGAAAAAAAACCGCTCAATTTTTCAAACAAGAAACATCTGTATTCACACAAAACACACTCTTGGCAATAAATAAACGACGTATTATCAATTTTGAAACCCGAAATGAAACACAAGGTCTTGAAAAAAAAAACGAATGAAATCGTTTTTGGTTTTTTTCTCTTTACCCTGCCCGTGACATCGAAACGGTTATTACGTATTTGTCAGTACGACTGTTACTATTAACGTATTTTCTATTTTTTGAAGTTATCGTTACTATGACTGTTATTACTTTTAAGTGAAACGTAAAAACTAAAGAAAAAAGTTACGAGAAAAGTGATGGTATGATGAAAGGTTATTTTTTTCCGTATTAACTACAAAGTTAGGAACACAAGAGATTGTTATGTAGTTCGGCGTGAGAGTGACGACAGCGACACCCTCTTTCGAGAGAATTTCCAACTCTATTACGACGTTAAATGCGTTTGCAAAAATGTAGATGACAGACATTTACGCGTCGTTATCGGAGGAGATGCAAAGCAAGCGGTTCGTGTCTTTCTTTTTTTTTTAAAGAAAGTTTATTTTCCAAGTACGTATTATAAAAAGGTTGCATTTGTTCTCAGGTAAATTTTTTGTGAAAATAGGAAAAAACATCACAAACAAAACATTCTGATTCTGTTTGTATTTGGCGCTATAGTAAACACCTAAGCCACTAGAGACACCTGTCTCATATTTCTTTACTTTCTAATAAAAAAAATTCTGTCAACAAGTTTGTTATGCTTTTTGTTACTATTGTTGAAAAACTGCAGTCGGTCCTACATAAAAGTATTGCAAGTAATGATTTAACGAACGAATTTTTGAAGGTCAATTGTTTTTAACTTGGCATTTTACTACATTACATGATTCATTTTTATAAGTAATACAATGCAATCATATTTATTGATAGGTCAACTGTTTATAAAGATCAGCTAAAGTGAAATGTAGTGGTCTACGTGATTGACCGACCAACTCTAACTGTTCCAATTATTTCGATAATATATATAAGTTATTGAATACAAAACGGTTTAGTCACACTATCGATCATAATTAAAGGAATATCAAAAGATTGGAAAAAAAATAAAAAATAAACTTAGACTGTTAATTCTACGGAGTTATCTGTATGTCATGTTGTTAAGTACTACCTATATATGTTGCATAGATGTGATTATAAGTAGATCAGATTGTCGATAAGAAACCAATTAGAAAATTATATATAAACTAGAACTAATAACCATGTCCTGGCAAGGAAGTAAATGTAGCAAAGTTAAATAAGACAAGTCAATTAAGAAAGGTAATCAATTTAAATATATGGTACATTATGAAGTTCTGCGGAGGATAAACAGGAAATGCAGAAAGAAAAACTGATTCGAGTCACACTACATGTGTTTTTATGTTACAAATTTAACGTCACATTTATTAGAAAATAATGCGTGAAAATGAAATATGATTATTACAGAAGGGGAATAACAACTAAATGTTATTGCTGTAAAAACAAGATAATGTATCACTTAGCCAATGCAAATGGAATGTATCATTTTCTTTTTCCAACAAATAAGAAATTGCATATAAAGCGTGTCTAAAATCTAAATTTATAATTTTTCAACTTGATTTCTTACATTGGTATTATTAGTGAAGCTGCATGCAATTATTTACAATTAATAGATTTATTTTTAACTGAAGCGGAGGAAGGAATATTTTAGAAGTATTTTGTGTGCCATATTGTGTGTGAACATTGCAACATTGAAGTAATGTTTCTGAAAAATTGTTGCAATGTGTTTGGGAGTTCCTGAAATATTACAATATTTAAAAGCAATCTTCCTGCAAGATCGCTCCTACATTCATCTGCTGCTTAGGTACACTACATTATTATCATCTCTGAGAAAGTGCTGGTGAAAAAAATGACATTATATTATATAGAAGACCTATGGTAATCATACTGTATTCGAAAGCTCTTGTCATTCCTAGTTTCAAGTGTTTCGGAGTGAAAATTCCAAAGATAATGTCAAAACATACTCTGGACCATAAGGGCCACAAGGAAAATGAATAAAGAAAATACGCAAATTGAATAAATTAACCATATCGACAATAACTGTCCAAAACACTATCGACAATACAAAAAATGAGAATGCAAATTTCATTAAAAAATTCACGGAAAAATCGTGTAAACGTAAAAACAAGTTTAGGATTACAGGTTGCCCCATTTTGCAAGCGAGGATGGATAATGCTAATACATATAAAACTGTATACCAAAATCAGACTGTAAATATGTAAAACCCGGAGAAACTAAAGGCAGTAAAACTTCAAAAACTGAAAATGCTCCAAAAAACGTACATTGGAAATAAAGATACTATACTATATCTTCTCAAATTTTATTAATTAATTTTTCAAATTCAACTACATTTCTTACCGAAATACCTATATGCAGCCTTTAATTGTGAAAAAATGTACCTAGTAATTTTAAGTCACAATGCTAGCAAAATTTCTGCCAAAGAAGCTAACAAAGATGCTGGCAAAGAAAAAAAGGTTCTCTTTAAACATGGGGATATTGTGTGTTTATTCAAATATTCTCAAAAATGAATTTTATATTGATTACGTTTCATGTTGTATTTGAATTCAATTAAAATACAGAATTTTCATTTTTGAAGAAAATCGAAAGTCGGTTTTCTGGAATAGCAAGGACTTTTACTATTCCTAGACTCACACAGTCGTGAAATAGGATGATGCCCACATTTTGTAGGATTCTCAGGGAGTTCTTATTGATTTCAAAGAACGCAGCATCACCATCGCTGGCGAGTACTAGGATTGCTTCATACATAAATTGGCAGCTGCCATTTCAAAAAAAGAAGGATGAGGCAGATTATTTGGCGAGGTGTTGTTACTTCATGGTTACAACTCCATGGATAAGTCGATTCTGCCGCTATTTAATGATGTGGATTCAAGGAACCGAAGCACCCACTTTATGGAACAATTATGTAGTTCGAAGTGAGTACTAAGTACTCTCGAAATGAGAATCAAATTTGTAAAATGAAGAATTCAAGAATCATGAAGAAATGAAGTCTGCGCTCTTAACACATTTTAACACTGTGTTCTGAAGCATGATTTTTTGCAGTGGCCCCGTCAACTACTTCAGGTTAATATTTTTATCGACTCAAATGAAAACGATTTTGTTAGTAGTTTACATAAATGAGTTGAGTAAAACTAATAAAATGTTGTTTTCCACATGATCTCTACATACAGGAATATGCAGGATAGACCAAACTAATTCAACCGCGTATTATTCCACCGTTAATTAAGGCGAATTTACCACTTGTGCATCGCAATGTTAAATGTTCAAAATGGATAGCCCTCTGCATTAACGCACTTTTCAAGATGTACAGTTACAAATTGCACAGTTCTTTTAACAATATCTGCTTTTATTGCAATAAATGTATCTGTCAAATCCTATAAAAAAAAGTAAATAACTTTTATCCCTTGTAATTTTCCAAGTCGATAGGATGGGTGTATCGAATTTTCGGACCTGTGCGAATTTCACTTGAAGTAACGTAATAAAAATTATAACATTAAAAAAATAATAATAATAATTAACGTTATAATGAGTTAGTAAAGAGCTATAACAAACATGTCGCAATGTAAGGAAATTACGCTGAAAAATAAAATAAAATGTCTTTTTTACTCATTTTGCTTCAGTAAATCCGGATCAGGAGTAAAGCTTTTGCACTTTACTTGCGTGTACATTCTCCAAGTGCATTATAATAAGTTAGCAATGATATACTATCACCTGAGGTATTTACTTTTGCAGGTTGTAACAAACTACCGATAGCAATATTTCAAGAAAATATCAATACCGTGACTGATTATGCAGATTTTTAACTTTAAGGGTAATTTAATGCATAGGTTTGTTGTAACGAACTACGGGTACAATTTAGTGAAAAGCATATTTTCCAAAGGAATATTATACTTCCGCTTGGATATTGAGTGTTTCGGTAATTAAAATTGATTCGTCGTAAAAAAATATATGATAAAAATATTCTGAAATTGTTCACAATCAGAAGTGGAACATTTTATCCTTCTGTTCAACCCTCTGATAACGTATCGCAATATTTATAAGTTATCGATTAAATCCTACCGATCATCGGTCCATTAGAATGCGGCTAATTATTGTGAACTTATTATGTTACTTTAAGATATTTAATTTCAAAATTAAAATTAGTATTAATTTTGAATCAATAAAATTTCAAATCGAAATAAACAGATACATATACATCTAAAGACAAACGACAGGAAAAATAGAAAATCTAGACACGTTTTAATGAGGTCTCAATGTAACGATTTTATTATTATAATTATAATTCGAATAATCATTAGAATAATCACCACGATTGTGTGTCGACGAAGACGATGATAATAGTAATGGCATTGTTTCAGGTGGTGTTATATCGGTGTGATGATGTTGAGAATGATGTTGTTGATGATGATAATACCGGGGTCAGGCGAGTTCGTTACTATCAGGGAAATGATCACGTACGTCTAAGCATGTCGCTAAATCAAACATAAGGTGGTGTAGATTTGGGTGTTCCAAGACGTCGGCTTCTGGTAACGGTGGATGGCAACGCGGTCTCTGATGTCTGCCACGAAAGGAACGATGTTGATGCAGCACAACATCACAAAAGACATATCTTACCAGTAATAATCTTAGAAAATCATCCCCGAAGAATTGTAGTATACTGCTATCTGCAAGAGGTAATGATATTAATTGCATTTCGGTCCTTTCATACGTACGAATACATTTTACAAAAATACACGGACTCAACCACACTGTGAAAAAAGGAATCCTTCAAATTAATGAAAATTGTTACAGAAAATAATAAATATTCGCCTATGACGTAGAATAATGAAGCAAACTAAAAGGAATAATAGATTTATAATGAACATTAGGGCTTATTATTTTATTTGTCGCTTTTTTAAAGAAAATTTATTGTAACTTGATAATATTTTTGTAGGTAATTTCATGATTTTTTCTCATTTGTTAATTCCTTAGGAATTTAATAATTTGATGAATTATTTTTCTACGTGCAGAAAAATGAAAGCAATTATTGGAGTTCTATTTCATTCTATAGGCCACGGGTTAACAATAGAATTAGTAAAAATAATTTGAGTATTTTATCAGTTTTTTAGTTAGTATGAAATTCATAATTTTTAATGTTTAAAATTTGAAAACCATTACGTTGTCATTTACAGAACTTTGAAAATTTGTAGTTTCTTTATAAAATTATTCAATTACAATTGCATACTTATAAAAATATTCGTAAATTTAAATAATACTTCGTAATTCTTAAAATTTGTGAAATTGAAACTTTTTCATTCACTGTTGCATTTCCAATCAGATAAGGATGTAACAGTTTTTAATTTTTTGCTATCAGCTATCCGAAGACCAATTTTGAGCTAAAAATGTAGAAATTTGAAAGGGTAAATCTAATATGAGGAGCTACAAGACGGAGCCCTTTTGAACTTTGGAGTTTGGTTTAGTAATCGCGACCTCATTACCCCAACATACTGCTTTTGATTCGAATAAAACAACTTTTAGAATTTCGGTTCGATATGGTTTAATTCGGATATCGGATCCATCATTTTGGATTTAGGCACTCAAAGTGATGCTGGTGCACTTTGAGCCAGTGTGCTCTTTATGTTCCATATAAGAGGTCCATCCTTGAAGTGTTAATACCAGATTTTCAAAATCCAAAATGATGGATCCGATATCCGAATAAAACCATAACTAACCGAAATTCTAAAGGTTATTTTATTTGAATCAAAAGCAGTATGTTGGGGTGGTGAGATCGCGATTACTAAACCAAATTCCAAAGTTCAAAAGGGCTCCATCTTGTAGCTCCTCATATTAGATTTACCATTTCAAATTTCTAAATTTTAAGTTCAAAATTGGTTTCAGTGCAACAAGACATTTCTAACGAACGAACGGACGATACGGATGAAAATCTTACCGCAACGGGAGCGAATGACAAGTCGACTAGCTTCGCTAAGGAATCGTTCAATGTAACTTTGACATCTTTCCCAATGGTGTACAGCAAGACTACCAACGTTACATATAAGGCAAAATGCGGCAAGTGGTGCGTGAAGAAATAACGTAAATAAACTACCACCATGACGTAAATCTCTCATGGTGGGCGGCGTTTCTTGTGGTGACATTAATACCATCAACGGTTGTCCAAAATAACGTGGTATATGTTGGAATACGAAACTGTTATCCGAATCAACAACAACAAACAGTGGCTTTCTGGTAAATGGGTATAAGTCACCAGGATATAGGCAGTGTGGTTCTTTTCCTCCCATTGATCTCTTGCTACCATGTTCCGTTGTTGTCTCCCTTTTACTACTCGTTGACACACCACCTCGGTCGTATCCCACTGTTGAAATCAGGAAAAGAATGATTATTAGTTATTTTTTGCTTAATTAGAAGTTAAGACAATTAATAATTCTTTCAATAGCGTAGGGAAATTTTGGGAAAATTGGAATTATTATTGGAAGAATTGTTATTATATTAAATATTGGATTATTATTATATAAATATTGGAAAATTGGTGGGATTAGTTGGATTTGTGTTGTATCTTCATTTGGTTTTAGTGTTGATATTTTTGGCTGCTCGGGATGGGGTGTTACAATTTTGTGTTAAATTTTGGATTTTGTGTAAAAGAAAGATAATTTCTTTAGTCCGGGCAAAATTTTCGAAAATCCGGATAAGTGTGATTTTGTAAGAGTTTCTGGAGGGACAAATGTTGGTTTGAATCACATATTTGTGCCAATTTTCAACTAAGGTTTACAATTAGATTTGTCAAAATCTTTCAGACTTGTTATTTTACCCAATATTGGATTTTATGGTTTAGGGTAGAAGTCTGAGAAATTTAGAGATACGTGGTTCCAATGAGGTTTTGACTCACCAGAAGGTAAACGGTATAATATAAATTAATAATTGAGCTTCCGACGATAGCGAAACTCATACAGAGTAAGAATCTTTTCGAAACTTTTGCTTCAGACTACTAGAGGACCTCGAAACATCAACGTCAGCAAAAAATGTCTCTTTTCACTGATTATATACGTTAATTATTATAAATGAATAAGTAACTATTCGATTAGTGTATTCTTTCAGACAAAAAAATTGTATGCAGTTACATGCAATAGGTAGAAAACTCGTGAAAAATGCTGCTTTTTTAGAGTGCACATAAGACAACTCTCTTCAATCTTTAAACTTCCGCCTTTTTTGATGCCAAAAAATTGTAGATTTTTAGAAAATCCTGATAAATTTGAAAAATTATCAGCGGAAAGGTCCACACAATGGACCACTGGAGTGGCCACTCAACGTCCAAATACAAAAAGATAAAAAGACAGAATTCTTATATTTTGACCTTCACTCAAAACTTAGATGACTCTTAAAAGGAACTCAGAATTTCTTCCCTGGATTATTATTAATAAATACTTCAAGGGCCAAGTAAAGACCTCACACTCTGTACTTTGCTGGACCATAAACAATTTACACCCTTTGACCCCATCAAGGATTCCCTTAATCCTATTCGCTAACGTTATTCCTGTTATTCCGAATCCCCACCTTTGGCCCCTAGAGAACCCTAATTTGGAATCCCTAATAAGGTCCCTTTTTCTCGGACCACGAAGGTCCTACCATAGGTCAACGAAAGATCCAAGAAATCCGTTCCGACGACCCCTTTGTTCGCGGAGCTTTTTTTCGAAATCGCAAAGCTCTCGACTTGATCCCCAGTGAACTCTTGCCATTTCTCCAACGCTTTACCCGGTTCGTGACTGAAGAATCCCGAGAGCCTTCTTTAGACCGCAAGAATATATCCGCTTGACCTTTTGCCCACTCAAGACCTCATTGGAAGCCATTGTTCGAATACCTTCAACACCTCCAATTCATACTTACTCTCCTCAGGATGCTTAACGGTAGAGAAGCAGCCATCGGCAGAAAGATAGAGAAGAAGCGCGCCGTTAGCAGGTAATTCTTTGAATCCGCTAGCGAGGAAAACTTGTACTTGACTATAAGTTGGCTTATAGAGTAAATACTTATGTGGATTATCACGTCGCATAGTACCATTATTATCATTGTTTCCCGGGTACGGGCCAGGTCTGAATGGCATTCTACCAGCGGGTGATGCGTCGTGCAGATGATTAGGATCGTCAGCCCTTGGCTCGCGTTCCAGTGTTTGTAACATGCGAAACATGTCCATGGACAATTCACTAAACTTGACTTGATCGGCGCAGTTGCCAACAATTAATATCTCTTGTAACGATAGGCACATAGGTGACGAACGTTCGACCGGCGGCGATGTCAGTGGACCAAGTCTATGGGTTAATACTACTGGGTTATTCGTATCACTATGTAACACACCAACGGCGGACTCGGCTTTCACGAACGCTTTGATCTCGTCCAATACTAAATTCCATTCGACTTGATCGTCCGGTTCGTACGTACTCGTGTAATCGGCAATCTGGGCGTCCAGCTCCTGCACCAATTCACGTACGAGTTTCATTTTATTTAATAAGAGGCACACGACAATGAAACGAGCGTAGTAACGTAGCTTCTTCACCATCAGATCGCTGCGATCTTCCTTAGCTGCTCGGCTGTAATACGCCCGGCCGCGTATGGCCGCGTAAAACGAATAGGCCTCGTGCAAGTAGCTCGTTTCGCTCGTTCGTAAGTAGTAATGGTAATACAATTGCCCTATTTTGCTCGCAATCTCGCCGATTTGCCATCGTTTCAGGCCGTATTTTGTGTCCAGTATTGTTCTGAAATCAGGCATCGTTCATTCCACACATAAATCATACTTTCCGCAACGCGGGCGTCTTATTATTGTCTTACGATCCCGCCAAAAGGGTATCGCTACTAGGGGTAACCCAATGACCTAAAAAGCGGAATTGCCAACTGGGTCAGTCAGTCAGCCAGTCAGACTCGGTAAAAACGAAACGAAATGGAACGAAAAGGAAGCTGAGCAATCCAAACCCAGGGCATTTGCGTGCCTATGAGCTGCCCATTTGGGTACTTTTGGGAGCCAAAACATTGGTAGTTGAAAGTACGAGTGAAAATAACTATTGAAATTTTTAACAAATGTTTACACGTCAATTTCACGCGTGAGAAACCGTAGGTGTGAATCTAGAGCCGATCACAGTCAGCTGTCAACTTCTCAGTCCCCCAACAGTACACGTAGAAAAAGAATTCACGAAATTAGCTATGGAATTACAAAGACAAACTTATTCTGTTTAATTATGTTCGAAAAGTAATAAAAGTTATAAGAAAATTTTGAAAATTAAAAAAATCCCTTTACAAAAGTCGTATTCAAGAATTAACTTTTCGAAATTAACTTTTAATTAATTGAAAAATGTCATTTTATGGTAAGTTCTGTCATTATTTTCTTAGGCTTCAATTGTTTTAATTAACTTTAATTAATAATTAACTGTAATCTTATAGGAAATTTTGTCGTCATTTTTTAGGCTTTTTGTAAATTCTGTCATTATTTTCCCTCCGCAAAATCCACTATTTTTTTTAGTAAATTTCATTATTTTACGTCACAAGCGCTTGTTTATTATTTTTTCAAGTAATTTTCATTATCTCAAGGGTCGCTTTTTTTTCTCAGTGCACAACAAAGGCCAGTTCCGTTCCAAATTTTATTCTGCGATTCGCTTACTTCGGGTCAACGAATTTACAAGGACCCTTATTGACACAAAATACGAGGCAGCAGTGTCATCGATTAGTTGATTTACCCGTAAAAAAAATACCCCCCTCGGGTTTTTGTCTCGAGAGAAGCCTAATTAATGGGTGTTACAAAATAAGCAAATTTCATGACGAAGTTTCTTTTTCCACCCTTAACACTTTTTTTTTTTTCTGGCGGGAGATTCTGATAAGAGTCGTCTTCAAAGTCTGTAAGAATTGTTGCGTCAGCCTTTCTTTAAGAGTCTCGTTGAGAGTCGGGTTCAAGTCCCGTCGTATATATGCCTGTATATACTTATGTACTATCAGTTATGTACATAACTTTTCACTGAAAAGAAAGATCCGAGGGACTGAAATATGCAGAGCGGCAAAGAAAGAAGGCACTAATAAGGGTGGGTTGAGTCGTGTCATAGTAGCCGTAGTTCTAATAGTAGCAGTGACACTAGCAGTAGTTGTAGTTGTAGTAGTGGCAGTGGTAGTAGTAGTAGTAGTAGTAGTAGTAGTAGTAGTAGTACTAGCAGTAGTAGTAGTAATAGTAGAACTAGCAGCAGTAGTAGGCAGAGCGATCACATGCACGGCTTCTGCGCAAAAGCCCTACGATCACAACCACCACGTTCCAATTTTTCATGGGGCCTTTTTTTGGGAGGACCTTCCACAAAATGCTCTTTTTCTTGGTTACCATTTTAGCGATTATTTCATCCGAAGACGAAATATCCCTTTTTAGGAACTCCGCCTACCCAATTTCCATCTGGAAGTGACTCATCGGGTTCAGGGTGTCCCCGATGACCGATAATTTTTTGGCAAAACGCTTGGGTTTCGGCTTAAAGCTGGAATTCACTGGATTCCCAAAAAATGGCACCCGGGATTGGGGGTAATTTGAAAAAACTCGAAGAGGAACTCACCTATGTTGCTGTTGGAACTTCCAGAGTTTGGTGTAGATGTCGAAAGTGCGTCCGAAGTACGCCTGCCACTGTTTGTGCCCGTATTGCGGCAAATCCCGCAATCCGTTGAACAATTGTTTACTTTTCTCCAGTAAATGGCAAAATTCGAGAACGACTTTGCGTTCATGATCATCCATGCCAGCCATCATGACCATTTTTTGCTTGCAATCAAATTAAGGAGGAACTGAACAAAAAGAGTGACGATTTTCGGAATTGGGCGTCCTCTATTTCGGGGTGCTTTTGCGCTACCAGTGACTACTTTGAACTTCCGTGAAATTGTGTTTTCCGGGAGGAGAGGAAAAAGCACGACACACTCAATCGCGGTGACCCGCGTGATGGCGCCGGCCGATTTCTTCCGTCACCCTTCTGTTCATTTTAGACGTCAGCAATCAATACTACCCTGCATATGAGGGCGCAGGCTACGACTACGCGGTCTTCAAAGTTAAACTCGTGGCCTCTAGCCGAAAGAACCCCCAACTGGCTTTTGTTTCCCCGCGGGTCGATATTCATGGCTGTCGGGGTAAATGGCGATTGGAGAGACAACGCGGTAAGGGTGGTTTAGGAATTGGGGTTTTATCGTTCAACGATACCGGTTCAGTTCCTTCGCCCTACGTGAGATGGCACGAGCGTTCCTGTTTGCGAGGCTTGAATTATGTATCTCGTATATATGCGAATATTTTCCTTTATTTTATCATTTAAACTAAAATAAAAATAAAAATTTTGAAAATATTATGTTTAGACGTTCATTCATGAAAATGAGTAAGGGATAATTTAAACCATGCTTTTTTTAAAGATATTACAAATTGCAAAAATTTAATACCGGTTATTCAAGTGTTAATATACAAATATTAATCGTCGCTTTAACTTTTACCCTTAATTAAGGTTGTTATAATTAAGGGCAAATCATGGATACTCGAATAACCGGTAGTATTAAATTTTTTTCAATTCGTAATGTCTCTAATAAGCGTGGTTTAAATTATCCTTTACTAATTTTCATAAATGATAATCATGTATAAATATAATATTCTCAAGATTTTCATTTTTATTTTAGTTTGAATGATAAAATACAAAAATATTCGCATATACAACGTAATCTTATAAATGTATTATTTAACTGTATGCTAATAAGTTTTACATTTTTTTTAACATTAATTGAAAATTGTACCAATAATATTTTTTAATATTGGAATTTTTCGTTAATTCTTTTTTGAATGCAATAAAATGACACATTTTTTGAAATAATCAAGTGGCACATGTTACTACAGTTAACAAGAAAAAACTAAAATATATAGATTTAGGCCACGTTCACAATGAACGGCTCATGTAATATATATATTCATAATATTAACTTATTAAATTAATATACTATTATGTATTAATATATTAATTAACGATCAAGGAAGAGAACGAAGGAATATTTTTATTATCTAAAAAAAAAGTATGACGAAAGAGGGCAACCTCGGAGCACTGACCACTCCGATGACCTTACGTATTCCATACCTGACGTTTCACCAAAACTGCATTTCAGTATACCTTAAGAACAGACTGATATCGATCCGGGGTACCTTTAAACGAGACGTTACATGAGTCAGCCGAAAAAATTGTAAATTGAACGATCGATTTTGATGATAGGAAATAAAGGGAACGAAAAAAAGGAAGGGAAAAGAGGGAAAGGAATCATCCAAATCGGTCGTGTGGCCTGTCAAGGCGATAGCGGGGGTTGTTATTATATGGTATACGCTTGAACGATGATATCGGCTTGTTAACTGATATTAATAGTGGGGCGCGCCATTATGTTGTACATTTTTGCTTTATCCCGATATTAAGAGCTGAGAATCGGAAGGGCGTAAGCTTAATGCGTAAGTATAGGTCGCGCACCCTCGATTTACCGCGTATACGATATGCAGGGTACGACGGGGTAAGAGTCTAAGAGACCCAACCAGCGTTGAAGCCCCCTTTCGCTTCTTTTCCCTTAATTGTATAACAAATTAAATCACGCGATATCGATAAGGATACTCGCACCCCTCAGATTCGTATTATGTTATTAGTAGCGCTTTCGATATCAGCTACTGATTTGAGCTCGGGTTTATTTAAGAACATATTTTCGGTCTGTAGTGACGAGATGGGGAAGGAAAGAGGGTGTTTCAACGAGTGGTGAGTTTGTACATAGAATTCGCGCACTAGATTATAGGCTTACACGAGTGTTACGTCGGATTAAGTGGCTGGAAGTCGATTAGGATTGGCTCAGTGTGACCTTTTGCGGAATTTGCTGAGGTAGGAGTGATTTAATGTCTCTTTTTTGAAAACTGTAGTTATTTAGGCGATCAAGTGTTTTATGGAAATAAACCAGGAAGAAATTTCGAAGTTTCGTTGAATTTTTGGGTCATTTGTCATTTTTTCCAACAACGCTTCTTCACTGAAAAAAAAAATGCTCTGGATTTCAACTAAATCGGCGCAATTGGAAAAAATAAAATTGATTCAATAGCGATGACAATGCGTCGAATACTCGATAGTTTTATTCAAAAAATTTTGTCATTGGTTCAGTGAGAAAATTAGATGCACCAACTATCAAATGTTTGCCGCAGCCCGTGGCAATTTTGTTCCTCAATCTAATTATCTTCGTCTAATTATCTTCGAACCCAAAATAAATATAACGAATCTGTGATGATCTTGAATCTCCTTTCCGCTTCTCGAAAGTCGTTCTGAATTCACAATTCCTATTTCAACACACAGAACCTGCACTTATAGCCGAATCGAACCCTGCCGCAAATTAGCATACTTCTTTCCATAGACGTGTTAGCCGCTATCTGCATTTCAGTACCATGGAAGATAATAGTTCGCATTGGAATAACACATTTGCGAAATTCGGAAAGGAGCCATTTCTGGTTCTCGTAGATCAGACCTCCGGTCGCTCCGTTCCTGCCTTTTCTTTATTTTCCATTTTAATGGCTGTCAATTGGGAGATTTTTTTCATCGATACTCGGCGATAAAATGCTCGGCTAGTGCCGATCGCACGTAGATAACCTGTCCATTTTCGCAGTTATACGGAAAGTTTGAGTCGGTTATAATCCGGCAACTTTGCATAAGCATTCAATATGCACGATTGCAAACATTATACTTGCATACTTCGCAAACATACCTGTATTTGGTTTTGGAGATTCGGGTGGCCAGAGCCGAAAGGGCGTATCTCCTCGCGCCCTTACCCGACCCTCGCGCCTTTTCAACCCTCGGCCGGCGATATGTGCTGTGATTTTAGACAGCTACTATCACAGCTACGCGTGTAGTCTCCTGCTGGAGAACCTTTCTCTATCTCTCTTATATAAGCATTTCTTAGTCTGCTGTAAGCACTCCAAGTACTCTCTTCACGAGCGCGTGGCACGCGAACCTGATTGACTTGTAGATGAGGCGACACAGCCGATGCAAAACTACCGGGGAAAAGCCCTCCCTTAGTACGGTTATAGAGGTTCGCGGTGTACCTCAATCGCTGTCTGAATACATATACTTCATATGTAGAGACGTAGGTATATATATAGATAGGTTTACGTATATATACACATATCCTATCGTTCCGCAGCTCTTGTTTCTCGTATAACCGACCGACCAGCCATCCAACATACGCGCGCACCTCCACCTACACATATACGCTCATTCTTTTTGATCGGTCGCCGTTATCTTGTTAATTAATCTTTGGAAAGCACCACACTGTTCTCGCTGTGCTCCACTATACCAGAACTAGCCGGTAGGGTGGAAGGGAAAATTTAACCCCGAGATTTCAGAATCAATGGTAACGGTTATTAGGTGCTCCCGATACCAAGGGGATGAAAGTGCAGATTTGGTCCCGCGTATTCTTACTCCCTCGGAAACTGTCTGTTCCAGGAAAGTGGTACCAGTTCAATGAAAATCGGATGATTTTGGGTTGGATCCGATTTCCAATTGGATTTCAATAATTGATCCGGGCTTCTCGTAAGAAAGGGGATGAGAGTTTCGTGGCAAGAATTTGGGAACAAACTCAAGCGATAAGTCATAATCGTTGACTGTGTGTACAATAGATTTGTTCCAGATTTGTGCTGTTTTCAAGGTGATGGGATTCTGAACATGCAACCCGTCATACATGGTCAGCACGTATATAAATCAAACTGTAGAAAAAAAGTCACGTGATCGATACAAAATACTCAGCTATTGGTGAACGGATAATTTCAAATTGGACTGGCAACCGATTTTTGCTTTCTAGGGAGAATTAAAATGTTTCGTCTGCATCAAAGTAGGTATACCCTAGAGCCATTCATTTGGCAACTGGAATTATACAGTCTGGTGCCTGAAAAACCGTCGAAATTCAAATTCCTCGCGTAACAAAGATATACCTAGATGGAAACATCGGATTTCATAAACGCGTGCATATACTTATAGCAGCGCACCTATGCATATACCTATCTGCCCATCCACGATTGGTCGGACGGTAAAGGATAAATCATACTCTTGTAAAGCACGTGACTTATATATATGTTCTCCTTCTATTTGCATGACTAGATTCAACAATGTCGAGTGACGTGTGTATATATATGTATGCACGTATAAAAGGACAAGTTAATCGAAAGTCCAGAACTGTATCCTGAGGTACGGTGTAAAGGGAAAAGTGCACTTTCGTGAATATAAACTAGGTATTTCCTTCAACGCGTTATAACTGTAAAAACCTATTATGTCAGTTTCATTCACGGACTTTTAACCTTTTTTACATGTTTATAAATACGTTTGTAGTATTGTCCAAGACTTTTTTTTCACTTTCTTGTATATATTAGGGAGATCTAAGATACTGGAAAAATTCCGGATCGATCCCGAAAATATTATGTCAAACGGTAATATTCTTTTTCATGGGAATTGCTAAAATTCTTCAGGGTGTGTTTTTATATTTACACTTACAATTAATCTCAAGGATTTTTTTAATAGTTCCAGGTAATATTTCTTTACGGGAATCGCTAAAATCTCTAGAAATGATTTTTTATATTTACACTTCAAATTTATCTCAAGGGTTTTTTTTAGTTTTTCCAAAATCCTGGAATCGAGTTCCCGCTACATTTTATTACCCCTTAACGATTTAATGGGACGTGACATTTTTATTTATTACAGGTAATGTTGAGAAAAATTTATTTAATTATTTTTATTCCAGAATTTAAGGATGTACGGCAAGTAGAGACTCCCTCAAGAGCGATGTGAAATCAAAAATTGATAAAATATCGAATTGTGTATAATTGACGAAATTCAAATATATTTATGAAAGTCAAGTTTGTTTCATACAGTCGAAAACAGTTCTAAGAACTATGATAGTAACAATATCTTTAATTTTAAATAGTTTATTTGGCAAAAATTAAATATTTTACTTTATTGTATAAAAATCGTTGGTTGGGAATTTTACTTGAAATCAATTTCCAGAAATGAAATATCGAAAAATGTATACTACCCCATACGACGTTCAAAATTTTTAAATGCAAAAAAGTATCTCATGTCACACAGTGTGTATGAATGAAATTTCTTTGAAAATAAGTGCATTTTGTTCTACTTATATCTAATAGAAAAATCTTTAGTACATAATTTCCGTTAAAGTCAGTGGTAGGTAATTTTGAAATGCTTCTGCATCTTTAAGGGTTGATATATAGAATGTACCTTTAAAAACAATACTTTGGAAAAAGCTCGCTTCAGAAATTACACATTTTGTTAGCTTTCTAGGAAAATTGATACCTATCAAATATCACGGTGCGTTATCAGGGGGTTGTAGGGAGAAATAAAATGTTTTATCTTTATGCTTTTCCGTGTGACCAATTTTCGTGTGGCGACGGGTGACATGATGCACTCGATGCGTATAAGGGATTACCTCACTGTAGTTGTCCGATGGTGTATCGGTATATTAGTTTTTCAATTCAAAGGCAAAGTACAGATTTTTATGTACATTTCTTAAGAAAAGAAAAAGAAGATAAAAATAAAAAAAATTGGTTACTTTCGCTAAAAAATCGGAAAACAACAAATAATAGTGAATGTACCATTTTCGTTCAATAAAGATGCTTAAATTGGATTTAAACCAGACTGGGGCCTGCCGGACCCCAGTTACGATACAACTTTTTTAGTTTCCATTTATTCATTTTTCCGAAAGAACATTCTTAACAATTTGTGAGAACTCCTGTTGCATCGAAATTTTTCTTGGAATAAGAATTTATTACTATATATGTGTGTACCTACTTCGAAATTCATTCAGATGTTCATTGATAGGATAAAGAAAGAAAGAGACCAGTGTTTATGTCTGTTATCAATCTTTTATTCACCTCCTTTCGAAATTCTAGAAAGAATGGCCGAGCTCACGCGTGTTTAGAAGTTATTTCCTATACGTATACGATATACCTATACCTGTCGTTTATACAGTCATACCACATAAAAAGGATAGATGTATAAAAGAAGAATAAATACATGTGTTCATTATTACAATACAGTAATTAGTTTTCGGTGATCTTTGAAATTCGACAGTTCACAACTCATATGTATTTATTATTAATTTATTCAACAACGGTGAATTTTGACTATCTTTAAAGTTTTTAGAATAACTGCTCAATTGTTTGGTGTTTAACACTATTTCTACTCGAAAGGTGTCAAAAGACGCCTTTTAGAATTTTAATTTAGAATTATGTCCGAGCATTAATTTACTCTTGTTTTGAAACCCACAAAAAAAGAAGTGCTTAGTAGAGTAATTATATGTCTCTAAAAAATTCGGTATTAATTAAGAAAATGTATTTTAATTATAATTCTGTATTTTTGGTTTTGGATTTTTGATTACGTATGATTGGCACGGTAGAAATAGTGTTAATTCAAATCAAGATCGTTCACGTATGTGCTAAATATGAGTTCCAATGATCAATTTTAACGATTCCAAGCCTTTGTTAAGTTTTTTTCAGTGAAAGCTTGTAAAGTATTTTTATTATTAGATTGTTGCATAATTATCGACGATTATTTTGGCAATAATCATTGAAAGTAATCGTCGTTAATTATGCACAAACCCAATAGTATTATTTAGAATTAATTGAATATTTTCAATTTCAAGTCAGAAAGGTGTGCTAACATAGTCAAAAAATGTCAAATTTAACTTACTGGACTTACGTTACGGCCAGGATGATTCTACATAAAATATCGTAATTCGCATAGACGTAACTTTTAATCCCATTGGTTCCTAAAATTAATTTTGCTATTTCTGGACTTTAATCTCGGAAGTTATCACAAAGTTTCAAAGTACATAACAACATACAAACTTTCTATCTTTTCTGGTAAGAAAAACTTAAACTAATAAACTAACTATAAACTAAAACTAAAACTAGCTAAAAAATAATTGTAAAAAAAGGTTTCACTGGGATTTACATAGCTTTTCAAAATTTTGGCTTTTCAAAAGAGTTCTGTAATTCGTTTTTTGAATTCTGATTCCATTTTAAAGTTAAAATATAATTCAAAATTGATTTTTTTTTCATTATAGTGCAGAGCAATTGTTAACTGTGGCATCTAGATAACGTGCAAAGGATTGCATCAAACTTATTGTTTCTGGTGTTCATATGGACATAATTATCGTCTTGGGCCAAAGGTTGGAACAAAAGTTGGTTATTGTTTAACCTAATACAATAATGTGTTGGTAAGTGTTATTTATTTATATACCGTTACTTACATATTTTAACCCCTTACCGTACAGGAAGCCGTATATGGCCCCTAAAGTTTATGATTTTTTTCTACAAGATATCAAATATTTATAAAAATATGTTGGAAATTTTCTTTTCTAAAATTGCTCAAAAATTTCTGAATATCAATTTTTTTTTTGTAATTTCGGTGAATTCACAGCTGATGTGAAATTCTTGAAATCCAAAATAGCGTTACCAATATGGCGGACGAAAATTCGAAAAACACTCGGTTTTCCATGAAAAATAATACATTCCCGAGGACTGAGAAGAAATGTTAAATTAAAAGATTTCTTTCACAGCTCGTGTTCTCGAGCATGAGCACCTGAACAGAGATAATGAAAAGGTTCTGTTTAGAGTCAAAAAAGAAATTCTAAGAACTACTTGAATTTAGATTGGCCCGTGGAGGACCAGCCTATCTTATTTTAGCTATCATAGTTGTACCTAAATTTTTGTACAATTCATTAAACTGATTGAAAAAAAAAATTGCTAGTAATTTTACCTACAAACTCAAAATTGAAAATTCATTGCGAGTAGTTGCAAATAGTTTCACAATACTCCAGTTTCTTTTATAGCAATCGCAGCTAAATTTCAATAGTTGATAATAACTAATAATTATATGCTAATAGCTACAGAAAATAAACAATTTTGGGGGGGGGGGGGTCAGGGTGGCAATGTGTCCGTATTTGACATAGCTCATTGTTGTTACAAAATGACAAAACTTTTTAAAAAAATACAATTTTTTTAGGATCAAAAAAAAAGAATTTCTAGTTTTAGAGAAAATTGGGATTGACGATTTATTTATTACAGATTTGTACAAGAAAGTAGAAGTGTGGGCAATCTTGACTATCTTTATAACTTGATTTATAGTAATTTTTACATTAAAAGTAAATTATTTCTATACTATTGTCTGTACAATTTTTCAAAAGCTACTTAACATTAGTTTCAAAAATCTTATTAGCAAAACCTTATTAAGGTTTTGCTTTGAATTTTTCTTAATTTTACCGTTTTTGATATTATTTTACAATATGTAAAAATGGATATTAATTAAGAATATGTAAGAATTATAGAATGAAACAAGTTTTTTTAAAATAAAAATTAAATGGTTATTTCATGCACAGTTTTTCATTATTAAATCGCACCGAAAGGGGTTAATGTTGTTATAATACATGATACTATTAATAACACTAATAATTTGTAATATTAATAAATTATTAGCTCTGTGAACCCTTTCCCAGTCGGACAAAAAATATCATTTCGTTCTAAAAACGTGTTGGACATTTTTTTTCACACTTCCCCAAAAATTTCTGAAAAACAATTTTTTTTTCAGTCACTGAATCCGCATCTGTTGACAAATATTGAAAATTCGGAAGGACGCTACCAATATGGCGAACGAATATTCGAAAAATATTTGGTATCTCTGTTTGTCTCATGGTGTTTGAAGTGAGGGTACTGTAATTTAGTATCAGATTTTTAAAATCCAAAATGGCGACCCGAAATTATAACAGTTATTTTACTTTAACGAAACTCATTATTCTTTGAATATTCAGCGCATCCCATGATTGCAAAACCAAATTCAAAAATTCAAGAAAAGCTCAATTTTATAACTCCTCATATCAAATTAGCTATTTCAAATTTCTAAATTTTTAGTTCAAATTCGATTTCTGATCCGATTTCGGCTACCATAAGAACACATGTAAACCAAAGCACAATCAAATAGCAATTTTCAAAATGCGCATATGACGCGTCATGAAGCAAAAACCGTATAACTTTTTTTTGCATGTATACGGGTCCTGCCACAAAGGTGTTAATTACGAAAATTAATTATTACGATCCAAATTCAGGTACTTCGCAGCTTTTAAAAACAATTAACGTAAGCTTAATCTAATAAAATTATTTTCAAGAGTACGGGACCGCTCACGTAAGACCCCATGGCCCAGTACTGGGACGGTTGAGTCAAAACCTGGGTCGATAATGGGCCACCATAAATTTGTGCCCTGGAAGCGAAGAAGTGCACGACTTACCTCATCCCCAGGTGCATTCGTACACACATAAACCCATATTTACTTACGATTCCACATATACACGTGTTTTCATCCCTTGAACACATAGATGCACCTCTACCTCCCTCTGCTCGCGTTGGTATTCGGAGGGTGAACGTTTCAATACATACTCTCGGGTCTCCTTGGAACCAGAGGGTCGCATTTCCTTGCTATCCGCCGATACCACTCGAACCCTTTTGCCTCCAACCTTTTGGGTTTACATGACTAAACATATAGTGAGGTATATATATGTATATACCCCATCCACATAGATGTATATGGAAGAAGCTTAGCCTCCGATTCTCTCTCTTCCTGTCTTTGTCTCTGTCCAACTATTTCCCAACCCTACGGGATGATCCCGCCTCTAAGGAACCAAAAGGGAGACACACATATAACATTGGTCTAGAAAGGGTGCGGCATGCCAGCAGCAGCAGCAGCAGCAACAGTAGCAGCAGCAGCAGAAGCGGCTGCCGTGAATGTAGCTGTGGCTGCACAGTATCAGTACCAGTACCAGGACCAGTTCCAGTACCAGTACCAGTACCACTAACGGTAGCGAGGATCAGTATCATTGTACCAGTAGCAATAGTAGCAGTAGCAGTAGCAGCAGCAGCATTAACAGTAACAGTAACAAACAGCAGCAATAAGGGAGGAAGACTACTTGGGTTCCAGCTAGGCGCAGGCTCCAATATATGTACAGCCAATCGTCGGACCTTGCGACTGATAACGACGCTGCCAAATGTGCGTCCGTCGTCGCGGACGAGTTCGCCGGGTGGTCCATGCATGCACGCGCCGCGCGACTGCTTTTCTTCAACCCCCTTTCAGTTTTTGAATAGATCGTAGTTCCAAAAAAAAAACAAAAAAAAACCAAGACATTGACGAAAATAAGACAATCTTTTCTGTGCTTCTGTGTGATCTGGATTTTACACGGTTTCTCCTTTCTCGCGCTGATAATTGACAAGAGGATATCCCGTATTGACGGTAAGGACCGTTGCCGTTTTAATCCTGGTGCTGAGTGAAGTGAAGAAAGACACGGGGTTTCATGGGATTTCGCGGAAAATTTCGTTTGCTGCCTCAGATTTTGAAAAATCGAGTTATATTTTTTTTCTGTGGAAATCGTAGCAAGTAATTTGTATTTTTTTTTAGTAATCGGAAGATCCTTCGTGAAAAGAAGAAATTTAGGAAATTCTTTATGAAAATAATTCGACCAAGCGATTTTGAAAAATTGATTTATATTTTTTTCCGTAGAAGTCGTTGCAACTAATTTGTATTTTTTTTTGCTAATAGGGAGATCCTTCGTGAAGTAAAGACATTTAGGAAATTCGTTATGAAAATAATTCGATCAGAGTTTTTGCAAAAATTGGTTTGTATTTTTTTCCGTGGAAGCCATTGCAACTAATTTGTATTTCTTTTTTGTTAATCGGCAGATCCTTCGTAAAGCATATATAATAATTATAAAAATAAAAATGCGCTTATAATAAATAATAGTAAAATTGTATACGAAACTAACAAAAGTTTAACCGTTTTAGTGCCAGAGGTGTTTTTTTGTTTCCAAATAAAAAATTACCAAGCGGCGCATTAGCGCTCTTTTCATTGCTTATTTCAAAAATGCTGGCATTTTTGGACATGGAACAGAAGAAGCGCGATCGCGCCGCTTGCCACTAAAACGGTTAAAGAAAATATGAAAAACTGAAAAATTTCTTTTTTTCTTTGGGTTGGTCTTTCGTACTTTCGGTATCTCGAATTGGAAAGTGCGTGATGGTAGCGTACTTCAGGGGGATGAAGTCGAAATGAGCACCAGGAGCCAAGTGGTACTTATTGTTAGTTTGCCAAAAATAACGAGATTTATACAATTTCATATATTAGAATTTTCGTATAATTCAATTTCATATAATCTTCGAAAGTGAACGAAAAAAAGACTAGTTCTATCCTCATGTGCTTCCTGGGAGCGATTTCCTTTTTTTTAAATAATATTTATTATACCTTGAATACTCGTGAAACAAAGAATTAGGTTTTGGAAGTCAAAGCAATAGCATGAGATGCTAGCAAATTGTTGGAAAAAAAGACAATAAAATAATGGAAATTGCTATAAAAAAAATAACAAACATGGGCTCGTGATGTACACAAGTGAAAGCTACTAGAAAAATAGAAGATATTTATAAAAAGCCAGTAATTGCCACTAATTTTATAGTAAGCATTTGCAATAATTATTTTATGTATTATTTTGGTACAGAAATTTATATTTTTCGGGAATTCGTCGCAACAATGGGAATTGTAGTACGAAATGATAAATATGGGCTCGTCATAAACAATTAATCTAGAAAAATAGTAGGGGATATTCATAAAAAGCTAATAATTGCCTGTAAATTCATAGTAAGCATTTGCACTGTTGTAAAAATTATGTTTGCAAAGAAATGTATAGATTTTAACAATTTTCTTGTATCTTTCATTATTTTTGTAAATAATTTTACTATTTTTCGTCTTGAGAGCGTCTTTGTTATTTTCTTAACGAATCATCCTCTTTTGTGACGGAATTTGGAAAATCCAAAATTTATTAATTTTTAAAATGATTTTCTAAATCTTTAAGTCTACATTTTCGAAAATTATGTAGCTATCGTGCTGTAGAAAATTTGTTATTGAGGTCAACGCCGTTTCAAATCAAATCGGGACATATACCATTTTGTGTTATTTCTTCGCCAATTTGGTGTTAATTTCACAGTAACTGACTAACTTTTTGCATTCCACTGGTGTTATTTGTGTGTAATGTTTACCTGTTTTAGGTTACGGTCAGAAATTAACATTGTATTATTTATTAGATTGTATTTACAGAATCAGTATCATCTCCGGGAAGTTACCAAAAGGTGTTTTAGATTTCAGATTTATGAAACTTTTCTTCCCTCCTGAAATTTTTTTGAGAAGTGTTAATTTGATGAATTCGTTGGTACTGAAATTAACTTCCCTCCTTCTTCTTTCCCGCACTCGGGTGACGAAGCAAGTAATTATTGTTTGAATAATGGTTTCGACACAATGCTTAGTTGCTACGTGAAAGCTCGGAGGTATTTTTACAAATTCAGAAATGAGTAGAAGTTTTTGAGTAATTTCAGAAGGATTTCCAAAAATTTTATTAAAACCTTCCGTAAAAATTTTGAGAAATTCTCATAGTTCTGTCTCAAGGAACTTTCAAAGAACTAGAAAAATGTTTTTTATCAGGTTTACATAACATTGTATAAAATGCTGGTAGCCATTAGCGACGGCTCCCAGAAATGAAACAACCAGATTAGAGACCACTACTTCTTTTTTATACATAAATATTCAATCATATTCTTTATATTAATTACACAGAGAAGTAACTTCTATAATACTACAAATCTTCCAGAAATATTTTTTTCAATTTTAGTAGGAATTTTCGTAAATGGTATTCGGAATGTTGGAAGAGGGAATTTTCATTTGCAATTATTATTAATGAATGATACTAAATTATTACTGATGTATTATTATCGAATGATACTAGAGGAATTTCATTTGGAAGAAAAACCAAAAACTACTTACACCAGCGAGACAAAATTGAAAGGCTTTTGTGAAATTGGTTCTTTTACTATATGAGCCATTCAGTGCATAAAGAGATTAACTTCATAAAAAATGAAGTTGACAAATATTACAAAATAGCATATATTGCTTTTTAAAATCCTTTTTAGATAACAAATTTAATAAATGTAAAAAAATGGAGTTAATCGATTTGTACATTGAACGGCTCGTATAATCAATGAAACAATAATGAGTGTTGATAGTTAAATACCAGTTTAGGGGATATATTGTGTTTACTTTTAAAGTTTAACATCATTTGTTTAAAAAAAGGAGTAGAAAGTAAAGTTTAACACCGTATTATTTGAAAAGGTAGATAATTTTGTAGGATGTTGCAATTGAAGCAATTACGCTGAAGTAAATTTTTAGAAATCTTGTTCATAACCCATTTTACTATTAAACCCTTTGAGCGAGATATTACTCTACAAATCCAAATTTTACAACAAATATATAATTGGCCGTTTTTGGCCAATTACGCTGGTTACGAATCCCACGTCGGAATCGTAACCGGCAACCCAAACAACCTTTTGCACGTTACTTCCAGATTTTTAGACTTCGTCGTTTGGTCAAAAATGCATTTACTTCATAAAGTGCCGCTTTTTTGCACTTTGTTTATAAATGCAAGTACACTAAAATCGACAAGGCGAAAGATTTTTTTACAATTACTAAAGTATAAGAATACTAATTTAATAATTTTTATCCTTAATTTTAATGAATAACAATGTTTTAATATTATAACACTAACCGAAGTTAGGTGGGACAACCGTCGTCCCGTTGTGACGCAAAGGGTTAAATTCCTTCTTTTTTACAAGTTTATTGGTTCTAGTGTTAAATTGAAGATTCTTCCAAAGTAAATACTACACTTGCATTTCTCGAAAAATTTCATTTAATCAATTCATAAATACAATTCTTGTGGAAAAAACAGTATTTTTCATTCTTCATTTATTTATGTGACAAAAATTAAGTAGCAATAATGAAAAATTACACTCTAAGTAATAATAACAATAACAATAACAATAATAATAATCATAATAATAATGTAATAATAATAATAGTAATAGCAAATAATAATAATAATAATAATAATAATAATAATGATGATAATAAAACGCTCAAAGAAATAAAATTACAAAAAAGAAATAAAATGCTGCAGTCGGTGTTCAAAACTTAAACAATTACTTTAAAGCGGCAAAGGGTTAAAAAGAGATATTTTACGAGATTGGAATTTGAAAAATTCATAATTTCGAAAATTCGACGATACAACTGAAAAATCCTATTTTTTTAGTCGTGTCAAAACTTTCGTAGCAATAGCGCAATGTGTATAGATATTTTTTCGGAATCTGCCTGGTACTGATTGATTTTTAAAAAATTGATCGAAAAATTTCCTAACTTTTCGCAGTATTTTGTGGAATTCTCCTTCGATCGTTTAACGGAATCGCATTGGATCCTCATTCCGTGAAAGGAGATACCCCATTTATCCCCCATATCCTGAAAAAATGACGAAGCGAGGCACGCATGTATGCATATACATGCACCACAAAAATATGTATCTATTTTTGTGTAACATATATATATGGGAGAATAGTTTAGAGATGTTACTTACTATACTACGTTAGGCTGTGAAGGGGTTTCCGGCGAGCGTTAACGGAGTAACCGAGTGATGTAATGAGGCCCGGAAGCAGGCAATTTGCTAGCCGTGTGGTAGCCAGCTAACAGTTGCGCGAGACAACCTGACTTGGATCATCTAAAGAACATACAAGTCTGTGTTTTTGTGTATAACAATTGATAACATTCTTGCAAGATTCCCGCTAATCGTTGATATTCGAAGCTACTTCCTTCGCTGATTGCATCAAAATCTAAGAAAAGTTCACTCGAGTCCATTAAACCTCCGTTCCTTGAAATCTCAGCAAATTCAATTCTAACGAGACGTGGAGTTATTATTTGTGTTAATGAATTTATTTAATTAATAAATTATTGAATTTATAAGAAAAAGATACGTAAACTGTTGGTGTTTTAGTTTGTAACGTCAGGTGTAGGACGGCATTTCCAATTTAACATTTTTTTGGTGTTAATTTTAACCCCTTTTTTGTAGAACTTCTTTCTGATTCCAGTCATAAAATTTAACACATGAAAATCTTATTTTAGTTCGCATCTAGCGAACTAAAATAAGTTTTCATATCAATTTTATTATATCTAATTTCGATTTTATTATATCAATTTTTTTATAATTGATATAATTTTATTATATCAATTTTTTTAATATTATATCTAATTTCGATTTTATTATATCAATTTTTTTATAATTAACGTTTTCATATCAATTTTATTTCTCGCAAAAATTATTATATATATAATAAAAATATAT
The DNA here is from genome assembly GCA_949825005.1 of Gasteruption jaculator. NCBI lineage: Eukaryota > Metazoa > Arthropoda > Insecta > Hymenoptera > Gasteruptiidae > Gasteruption > Gasteruption jaculator. The sequence goes on from OX463763.1 coordinate 14,576,696, forward strand.
TTTTTTAAAACCTCAGAAAAATGTATGCTGCTGCATTTACATTAAATTTTCTAAATTGCATTGTGAAAGAGGATGGAATGCATTTTTCAAGAAACATCGAGAAACCTTGAAAAAATTTAAAGAAACTTTGATTATAAATTTCAAATTAATTGAATAAAATCTAAAATAAAAAGCTTAGAGATGTTTCTTAAAATTTAAAAGTCATTTAAAAATTGCACTACCCGTGGAATAGTGATCGCCGATTGTGCGGATTCTATTTTCTTCATGATAACGATTGGTGTTAAGCTAGCACAACACCTGAGGTGTTAATCATATGAAAGATTGATGGTTAAAAAGTTAATCATTGTCAGATTAAAAAAAAATTCATGGTAGATATTGAGAGTAGATACCCAAGAGGATATAAATAAAAATTTGCGCTTAAAAAATACAAAAAACAAATACTGTAGAATTTACGATATAAGCGAGACTTTGTATCATGTATCAGCAAAATGTGCTGTATCCACATGTTTCAAGTGTCACATTTTAATAAGATATATATAGGTATAGCAATGTTTGTTGTTTATTTTACGCGGTTCTGGCATTAATTTTTTTCTAATACAGAATTATGTATTTAGAAGAAAAGGGGAGTTAATTTTAACACCACTTCCACCGCAAGAAATGACAGTTAAGGGGTTGTTTGAATTTTTCTTCGTCCCTTCCCCTGTAATTACCCTTTTCAAAATTTGATTGGCTTTATAGAATTTGTTTTAGGATTCCCTTCAGCGATTGGTTAAGCGAATTTAAAATCCAAAAGTTCTAAAATTGTTGTTCACCATTGGTTTGATTCCATGGTGGAACATAAGATTTAATAGCAACGAAATTTAAATTGAAAATATAAAATATCTGATAATATAAATGTATAATATATATCTAATAATATAAAACATATAGCATAAATATATAATAATTATAAAATCTAATATAAAATATCCATGCATCAACGATGTGATTTTTACAGTGTTGTGTTCCAGTAGTGTTTCTTCTTTGTGGGGTTAAATTGGAATGAATTGGAGGAAAGTGCAATAAAGTATAATAGATGAGTCATAGGGTATTTTCGAAATTACCACTTGATTTTGGAACTGTAATTATTGTTTCTTCTTGTTTTTCAAGTGTAAGTGGAAATCGGTAGGAAATTACAAATATTTATTATTCATTTATCTATATATATATACTACCCTTCAAAAGTTTGAGAGCAGTCATACTTTTGTATGACATAAAGACTGTTTCGTTAATATTATCAAAGCAATCGATTGTAATAAATTTTCATTGACGTTAATTTAGGGAAGAACGTTTACTCTTGAATTACAAGTGCACTGAGAAAAATGGAACTCTTGTGATAATAAAAATTAATACAAAAAAATAGCTAACCCTCACTCATAATGTAAAAGAGCAAAATTAACTGTGATAAAAAATTATTAGATAATTGTAAAACGCCAGTAATTAACTCTAATTTTATTAGGAATATTTGTGTTTATTAACTGATGAGTTGTTTTTATAAATTAATAATTTTTGAACTTTTCTGGTAACTTCTATTATTTTTTGGACGTGATTCTACTATTTTTCGTCCTGGTTTCATGATAATTGTATCTTTATTATTTTTTTTAATTTTATAATTATTTTTCTTCTTTTATAATTACTTTTCACTTCTTTCCCAATTAGCTTTCGGTCAATTTTTAATATGAATTTCAGACACTTTTAGTACCTGCAGTTTAAAAATGATGAAAAAAAGATTATAATTTCTGAAAAATTATAATCGCTCAGAAGAAAAAAGTTTTTGAAAGTGATAGATTTTAAGGATGTGGTTTTCTCATACAAAAGAAGACGGATTTGAAAAAAACAGACACAAAAACTATAAGATACCAAGTTTTTATAAAATCCGTTAAAGTTTTCGATGAAAATAACGGAGCTGAATTCAGAATTCAGAAGAAATTATGGCCATCCCGGCAGAATCGATGAAATATTCGGTATCTGTTTCGAAGACACTTTATCAAAATCGGTGAAAGCTGATATGGGTCAATGCAGTTTCCTTGAATCAATAAAATCGTTTATTAGGAAGTGACAAATGATTTATCTGATAAAATAATGCAATTGATTAAATAGTACGAATTTTATTAAATCAATGAGTATCTTCTAGAATAAAAGCATGAAATATTCAATTAATTAAACACTCAGCCATACAATAAAATCCGTGTTTTCGAATTAGTTTTATTATTTCATAATTCATTTATTATTATTATTATTTTTATCGCAATTTTATTATTATTTCGTTAATTATATGCAAATAAATTACTCCATTATAAGTAGCTTCCAAATATAATTTTTTCTGTTTTGAGGAATTTTATTAATGCTGATGCACCGAGATAAAAATTATTTTTTGTGAAGAAGGAATGATCCTAACCTGGGATGAGTCAGGATTTTGTCAAATCATTTTATCTGAGATGAGACATTATTTGATTTGATTTTTGATTTATTTATTTTTGTGCCATGGTAATTAAGTACATGGATAAAAAAATAAGAAATAAACAAAACAAGAAAATAAAATACAAAAAAAGTGGGTGGCGAATTGAGTTCTAAAATTATGATTAAATATACGGAAATTTTATAGCAATATAAGCATGACATAACATATAATAATATTAGTAATAAGCGCAAGAAATAATAAAAAAATAAGAAGAGTCTCAATGTAGGAACAGAAAGAGAAAAAAAATAGAAAATTAAGGGAACAAGATGAACAAAATTAAAACAAAATTCCGCCCCAACAAAACCTCGTTCTGAATAAACCTAACGATTTTGTTAAACAAAATAAACAAGATAAAATTGTTTAGACGAGACATCGTCTTTGTAAAAGTTACATAGGAATCTTAACCTAATTCAAGTAATTAATGAATTAATTGCATTTATTTGTTGGTGTGGGTTATGTTTTCAATTAATTAATAAACGCAATTAGAATCAACTGCATTTATCAGTCGGTTTAGATTAAGTTTCCGGTCTAGATTTTGTACAAACGACATTCCATCTGAACAGTTTCGCCTTATTTACTTGTCAGCATAGGTTTGTATTTGTTAGAGGTGCCGAAAAGTGAAATTATCAGTGATTCGGTGCATTCACGTGCACCGATAGAAACAAATCTGTATATGTATAGACTTAAATTCAATATGTTTTGACAGTTTTCCGATTATTAGAATATCCTAGTTGGATTTTAAATCTAAATTTATTAATTTTCATAATTTTTGAGGTACGAACGTTATAAAAATCATTTTTATTCAAATTTAATTTGACTGTTTTGACAGTTTGTCGATTATTAAATGATCCTAATTGTGTTTAAAATCTGATTCGGTTAGTTTTCATTATTTTTGAGTTGTATACGTTATACAATTGATTTCATTAAAATTAAATTTGAATATTTTGACAGTTTCCGGTTATTGAATAATCCTAAATCGATTTAAAATATCATTTTTTTTTAATCACATTTTTTTAATCATTTAAAATCACTGATTTCAGGGGCAGTGTTGGTGATGTACGACAGCGCCAGCTGTTCGTACGCAGGTGCGCTAGATCTCAAAGGATCATCAGGGAATAGTGGTGGCGGTGGTGCATCGGTAGTTTCCGGTTTAACCACATCATCCTCGTCGTCATCGTCTACCACTGGTACCACGGGTACTGGGAATGGGATCGGTGTCGGAGGTGGTGTTAAACAAGAGAATTGGCCATACCGTGGATTAGCTTGTGGCAGCAGTACGTTTCAGCAGTTGAAGCAAAGCGTCGAAAAGGCCAAACAAGCACTCGCCGATCGTGGCGGGTACCTGGCCGGTGCTTTTTCGCCACCACCCCGTGCCAACACTTCCGCCATTTCACCGACCACGTCTATAACCGGGGGTAAGTTTAACTTTTTCTGCAAGAACTTGTACCGAATTATTTTAGGATGAATTTCAATAACTATCATTATTATTATTATTATTATTATTATTGTTTTTATGATTATTATTATATGTGATTAACCCTTTGCGGTCGTATGTCTATACTCTCAGCCACCATAGCAAAGAACCATACTGGTAATAATGAATCACCTCAAAAACGTTGTAAGGTACCAATTGGGTAAGGGCACTAACTATTTTAAAATATTGGGTACTAGGTTCTAACGGGGTTTAGTACCCAGGTGCACTGAAAAATGAAGCTTTGTGTAAACAAAAATTAATTTTACAGGCAATTTCAATAATTATTTATTTATTATAAATAAATTTATTCAAATACGTACGTGAATCCAACAATTCGGTCATTCACTGGTTGATTTTGGAAATATCCCTTCTTTGATCCTAGTAAATAAATATATGTCTTTTCTTTAGTCTTCCTGTCTTGAAATTGTTTATTTCAATATTTTTGTTGTTGACGTTTCAACAACTAATTCGTTGTAATCTTCAGAACTGTAAACATAATATGTTTAGTATAACAATATTATAAGTAAAAAACGATTTGGATTAACAAAATTTCTTATATACCACTAAATTGAACTATTACTATTATTTCATATTTTTAAATTTTTTTCTAAAAATTCGAATAACTAAATGATTTCTAAAAATTCAAATAACTTAATTATTATCTCCATCATAACCCAATTTAGTGGTATTTACAAAAATTTCTTAATCCAAAATCGTTTTTTACTTATAATAGTATTATGCTAAATATATTTTGTTGTATAGTTAGGAAGATAACAACGTATTAGTTGTCGAAACGTCAACACAAATGATAATATCGTTTTTCGTTTGAGCGTTTTCCGAATTTTTCTACCCTATCTATAATCCTTATGTGTAGAAAATTTTCCAAAAACTAGGTCTTATAGGTATGAATTATGAAAGACAAGGATGTGATCTTGATATCGCGTAAACGTTCAGGATTGATTTCCGATGGTTTTTTCCGAAGTTTTATTATCACTTAGGTAATACGAGACCGTGTAAAAGTAAGAGGCAACAGTCATAGCGGGGAAAGACATTAATTACTTTGGGTATAGGAGCGACGACGAGGCAGAAATCGAGGTGTAAATCACCAACGTTATCTGCGTTACAGTTTCTCACTGAATGGTGGAAACCCATGTAGTTTGCGGCATGGCGTTTTACCAACGAAATTTCGAGATATATGAATATTTTTACTTTCATATATATGTAAATATATTTCACGCACATGTTCACTTATACATATGTATAGAAACTCAGATTTGGGACTTTTAGCAGCATAGTGTCGCGAAAGAAATGTTGAAAACGACGTGAATTCGATGACTGATTTAGCTTTTGCCACATTTTTTGGAGCAGGTTAAGAGATTTTCAAAAATTTGTTGCATTTTTGGAATTAGTTTCTAAGGATTTTAGTAACTTTTGTTACATCAAGGGGGAAGTGAACGACAAATGAAAATAGTATATTCAGTCGTTCGAATTTTTATAAATTAACACTGTTTCTACCAAAGGTGTCAAAAGATACCTTTTGGAATATCAATTTAGAATTATTTTCGAGGTTTAATTTCATTTTTTTTAGTACAGCAAATAAGCGTCTTTAAAAAATTGGTAATTAAATAAAAAAACCTATTTTAATTTTAATTCTATATTTTTGGTTTTGGATTTTTGATTACGCATAATTAGCGCGGAAGAAATAGTGTTAATAAACAATTGTACCAAACTACGCAATAAAAATCAAAATAGGATTGGACCCTTTGATCTTTTTGTTCTAAAAGTGCAATCGTTGCATTGTACCTTACAGAACCTCCTATAATTTAACGAAACCTCTTTTCTAAACAACAAAAGTTGCAATAACCTTCGTTTGCCATTTTATAACTTGTTTTCCTCCATAAAAGTCTAACAAAAATCTGTAATAATTGCACATTGTAGCTATAACTCAAAAATATAAAACAAATGTTGTGTATTTATTTCCTACTTTTTACTAACGCTCTAATTTAAAACTTATCCTAAAATAATAACTTCTAAAACTCTTGCGAGTGATCAATTAATACTAAACTCTTTCAACCATCGTTCCCTTTGCGCAAATATAAAAAAAACAATAACGGTATTTTGGAATCTGTTCTCGTTTCTGGTTATACAATTTTTTGTAATGTCTCCAACAAGAACACCTTCGAAAAATTCATAAATTCGACCAATTTTGATTTCCATAACTAGATATTTCCCTTTTGTATACGAAACAAAAAAATCTCAGAATTTGCAAATTCCTTAACCCCTTACCGCGCATGGAACCATATATGGCCCCTAAAGTTTCTGATTTTTTGTTTATAGCTCAATCAAATATCAAATATTTAAAAACGAACTGAAATCATGAACCCTGGCTTTACCTTGGGGTAGATTTAACGTTAGAAAATCAATACATACTTGAAGTTTTCGAATTTTCAAAAACCTCGGAAATTTTTTGGAATTCAACCCCCAGTTAAATTCTAGCTTCCACTCTGGGGGTAGAGACAAAACTGCGAAAATGCCATCCCCCGAGACGCATAAATTTGCGAATTGTTGCCGGGCTTCATGGCACCGTAAAACTATGATATACCTATACCGAAACTATCCTGGAGATACCCGACTCTTTAGTTAAAATGATAGTTTTGTGGTGTGTAACAAGATGGTGGATCGATGATGGCGGGCAACAACTTTGTGAAATGTGTGTGATGTGACGAGGGTGGAGCAGCACAGTTTGGGGTTAGCCGAGCACGTAACCATGACGACCGACCGCCCCACGAACTCTTCCACCCTCGCGATCCCGGATACTCTCTCTGCATCCTCAGCATCCCTACAATTCCTACTACTAATACCACTGTACACTACCCTACGGTATATACGAGCGAGCTATAGCTACCCCCTTTCCCTTATCTCCTCTCTTCCTTTGATCCTCAACCCTCTATCCAGACTATCCTCTATCCTCTATCCTCGTATCCTCTTATCCTGCAGCCCAGCTTCATCCCTCCCTTTCAATGCCATCTCTTCTCTACTCCCTCACTGTATATGTATATCTGTATGTACGGTTCATCGTTTGCCGTAAGGGGTTGGAGGGCTGAACTTCTCTTCATGGAGATGCGACTTACGCCCTTGTCGGACTTTCCCTAGGGACGTTTCAGGGTCCATGATACTCTCCTCTGTTAATACGAAACCGGTTGCCGAAAGCTTCAAGCCTGTACCTCCGCTCCTAATGTGGATATATTATATATTTATATAAATTTATGCCAGTTACGACCTTCTGATGCTTAGCGATGGAAGAGTGTTTCACCCTTAGTTTACGCAGGGTGAGCCTCGCCGCAACTTATTTATTAACGTTAGAGAGAAAATTCTAAAAAAAAAACCATAAGAAAAAAAGTAATGAGAAAATAATGAAGATGAAAAAAAATAATAGCTCTAGGAAACGTGATGGGGCGATACCAGGGAGAAAAAGTGCCGAAATTCGAAATTATTCAACCTTTAGCTGACGAACAGGGGTCTAAAACGCCCCAGTTTCAATTTGACCCTTTGAGGAACAGTGGGACGTATACGACCCATCTAAATACTTATTTTCAGTTTTTTCACATTTCTGATCTACTTTACCGTTTTGAAGTATATAAGGCACTTTATGGGCCCTTGGAAGTCTAATTTAAGGGTGAGGAGGGTTAACTGAGGCAAAAATTCTTTGATAATTTTTGTTTAATAGAGTTATCCCAAATAAATAACTTTCTTTTAAATAGTAGCTTGATATTCAAATATAATCTCGAACGAACGTAAACCCAACAATTTGGTCCTTCATTGGTAGGTTCGCCCTATTCGGTTCAAAATCAGCTCTTATAAATTTGGAATTTCGACCTGGATTTGATCTTATTGACAGGTCGTAACCAGTCTTTATTTTCCGATTCGAGATAAATTAGTACAGTCAAACTGTTTTTGAGCGGACTTTTTTTATGCGTTTTTCTTTTGTGCGGTATGTGAATATCGAGACAAAAAATTGCACAAAAGAAAAACTCATAAAAAAAGACCACACAAAAACATGTTTAACTGTAAATCCCTTTCTGCATATTTTCGTACTGTTTCGGTTTCTTCTGAACTAAAATGCTATATATTATGTAGATATATTCGCCAAAAAAATAAACATTCTAGTGTTTTCATATATTTGTAAAATATAAGCACACACATGTTTGTGTGTAATTGAATATAACAGAATATATCTGGTTACATTTGAAGCTTTATTTGTTAGCCCATTGTAGTTGGCATTAACGACACGGGGCAATTAAAGTTAATGAAATTTTCTTCTCTGGAAGGTAGACAAAGGGAATTTTTCTGTCCCAGGCGCCGCTTTCGCGCTCTTCAGATTTCATGTCGAAAAATCCCAGCGCATTTGGACAACTTGTTACTTCGTCTAATAATTTTGATAAGCGCGGTTATTAACAATAATAAACACTTTTGTAACTGTCGACGTAAGAAGAAAACGCGAGAAGCGCGGTTCCGTTTTTTAGTACCAACAAACATAGATTAAGACAATCGATATCGCGTTGCTCGGCAATTTTAAACGTAATAATGTAATAAAAGAAGCACTATCACGGCACTGGGGTCTTTCAGACATGAAATAAAAGAAGCGCTATCGCGTCGATTGGGTCTTTTCGATCGGATTTTTTTAAAGACCTCAGGGACTCAAACGGTTAACACTTTAAATGCTAAAGGCGCATAAACGCGTTTCACGAATTTAGATAGTTTCGTGCAAGAGTAAGCAGCATTCAAAGGGTCAAGTGAAAAAGTGATTGATGGAAAAATAAATTTACTTAAAATTATTGAAAATTAATCCCTTGACATACAAATAAAAGGGAAAATGATGCGTTCGAAAAATACTATTTCATTTGACTCAACTGAAAATTTATGTGCAAGCTTAGTGTCTCAGATACGTCAAAGTCTACAACAGCAAAAAAAAATGAATGGCGTATCCCAGACGTCATTCTATATCAAGGGGTTAAAAACCGAACATTTTATTTCGAAATTTGAAATAAAACAAAATTAATGCAGGACTTTCGCCCTCTGCCGGAGACATTTCTTGACGTCTTGGAGACGTCAAAGTCTACAGTGGCTCATGGAATAGATGACGTCTCCCAGACGTCATTGTGTGCCAAGGGGTTAACAAGAAAAGAAAAATAACACCCTTTCGATAATCGTAACCAAAACTTGAAAATGCAAACATTTTCACCCGAGTGTTAATGAATTCCTACATCTATTTCTACTCCTCTTGAAAATCCATAAATCCCCGATTTTCGACTCGAGAGAGCAAGGTACCAGTTAGAAGTTACGAGTTTCGTTTGACCCATGGTTATTCGCTATTTGCAATCCTCCCCGTCTCCCATGCGTGGAGACACGCCGTAACTGCTCTTGCGATGGTCCAGCTCATGGCTTGGATCCTGATATCTCCTTGAATAAAAAAAAAAAGCGAAGAAAGGATCTGCAGAAGAAAAAGAGGGTGAGATCATGGCAATGCATTCTCCGATAGTTTACGGCTGGTGCTCATTCGCTATAGTATATTGTACTATACTACTACGTCCGTATAACACGAGCGGAAGTTAAGGGGCGCGCGAAGGTTACCCCGGAGGAACGTAGACACGATGGGGTAAAAGAGAGGTCTTTCTCTTCCCGCGTGTATATAGTATAAGTTACTATACGTACATACGCATACACGCACACACGTACGCGCACTTTATGTACCATACAGTAACTATACAGAACCAGAGAGTCGCAGCACTGGTGTATGGTAGTTGCGTCGCAGCGTCGATGTTGCGCCCTTTTCGCACTTGGCAGTCGATTCATACATATATATATATATATATAGCAAACATATAAAGGCGCATAGAGGGTGGAAAAGAAAAGGAATGGGGTTGGTAAAAGAGAAAGAAAAGGAATATCAGTTCGGTGTAACTGTTAACTGGTATAAGCACGGACATATAGTGGGCAAAGGGTGGGTTTACTGATACTTCTGTATACTGCTACTGTATTGTTATCATGTATTACTATATATGCTCAACTTACTTTCTCTCTCTCTCTCTCGCTCCTGTATTCTATGTAACCCCTCGGGTTAACCGATAGCAGCAATTATCAACGCGTTTTGTATGTCCACCCAACCACCCATCCATCCATACTTCCATCGTTCCATCCATCCATCCATCTATCCATCGGCGTCTAGTCATCAGACGTACAGAAAAGTGTACTAAAAATGACTGGAGAGTACAATGCTTTGCTAGAATAGTGGAAACTGGAGAAATTTTAGTTGATAGTACAGAAGTATTTGAATTGCTACTGTACTTCTTAGGAAATTGGATATAATAATATTAAAGAAATAATAATAATGAAAAGTTTAAAATAATAACAAATCAATATTAAATCATTAATACTAAAGCAATGACAAATTAATAATACTAAAATATTAGAAATATATTATTAGAAAATATTGAAAAGTAATATCGTGAAGGAAATTGTAGTAAAAAAATAATATATTATAGAAAAATTGTTTACTATCTAATGCTATATCACATCGTAGTAGTTATAAAAACATTGATGTAACCGTGAGAAAATTGAATCCTACGTGTACGTACAATGTACCATTAAAAGCTTTCACTTATATCCAAACTGGAAGTACAGTCGTTTCGATACAGTAAAAATCACAGTCCTTAGAAAGAAAAGAAATATATATATATATAGAATTAGAGGGTGGGACTCAAATTCACGCGAAATCAACGATCCATATCGCTATCACGCTGTGCTTGGGGTATACCGAGGCACGCACCCAAAGAATATAATGCTTCTGTGATTGAATACAATTTTGGCAATACCCATATTCGTTTGTCTCTCGCCTCTCGTTGTCATCCTCGTATTTATACTGATTTATTACGACTTTCCAAATTTTCTCACCCGAACGCAATTTTTTTAGCATGGTCCGCAAAATACTAGAAATACTTTGTGGGTACTCCTTAAAAGCTTCCATTAAATAAAATGTTGTTGTTAGAATTCTTAGATATACTAATTTTTAAAAAATATTTTTTAAATTATTCCTCCTAATTTAACACTATTTCTAGCAAAGGTGTCAAAACACACGTTTTAGAAAAGTAATTTACAATTATTTTCGAAATTTAATTTAATCTGTTTTTTAAATCCACAAACGGGAGGTGCTTGGTAGAGCAATTATGCGTCTGTCAAAAATTTGGTATTGATTAAGAAAATCTAATTTAATTATAATTCTATATTTTTGCTTTTGGATTTTTCAAAGCTTATAATTTACATTTGCTTGTGCAATGGTCATTCACTGGCATGCGGTCAATTTCTAGGCAGTTTACCCTAGAATGATTGGAAACAATATCCAGTATTGATTCAACAAAATTCGTATATTTAATTTAAATATAAATAAAATAGAAATTAAAATCTTTTTCGGAAAATCATTCTTTTGAGGTTTTGGTTTCCCCCTTTATTATAATGAGCCTGCAACTCATTACTTATAACTTACATCATTAGCTGTAACGACATATTACTTACAATTAGTCACCTGCTGTCATACAGCTAATTCATTCAGTTGCCTCACTCTATCAGTCAGGCCACCCAATTTAATTGACTCAATTAGGCGCATCAGTGATTCTATTTGATCACTTATAATAATCATCATTGTATTCTTCGCCTTACATAGTCATCTCGAAAAAAAGAGGATTAATGTTCGAAAGAATGATACTTAAGTTTCGACAGACTAACGATGTGGAAATTCAGGAAATTCACCTTATCATTTGAATAACCGAGATAAGTATGAGTTTATCTGGTAGGGTACGTACAGGCTAACTGCTTATAACACCTTAACACTATTTCTACCGCGCTAATTATACGTAATCAAAAATCCAAAACTAAAAATGTAGAATTTTAATTAAAATAGATTTTCTTAATTAATACCAAATTTTTTACAGACGCACAATTGCTCTTCTATCGCGCTAATTATACGTTATCAAAAATCCAAAACCGAAAATATAGAATCGAAATAAAATATATAATTAATACCAAATTTCTTACAGACGCATAATTGCTCTACTAAGCACCTCCCGTTTGTGGATTTCAGAAAAAGATTGAAAAAACCTCAAAAATAATTGTGAATTAAAATTCTAAAAGGTGTGTTTGACAATTTTGGTAGAAATAATGTTAATAACCATATTAAATAATTATAACAAAGACTCAAATTGACCAAACCGCTAATTACTTTTTTTTAACTATAAGAAAAAACAGTAGAGATTAACATTAACACTATTTCTACCAAAGGTGTTAAAGGCACCTTTTAAAATTTTAATTTAGAATTTTTTTCGAGGTTTAATTGAATCTTCTTTTGAAATCCACAAATGAGAGGTGCTTAGTGGAGCAATTATGCGTCTGTAAAAAATTTGGTATCAATTATACATTTTATTTCGATTCTATATTTTTGGTTTTGGATTTTTGATAACGTATAATTAGCGCGATAGAAATAGTGTTAATATCCACAATCATTAGACATTAGTAACCACACAATCACTATGGAAACAATTTTCAGAAAATTATGTATATTCTATTACATATAAAATTGCTATTATTATAAGAAACCAACAATTTTTATAAATTGAGGAAGCTTTGAGTATATTAAAATGTGTTTTGTCACGAACACATGTACACCCTAACAATGTTCATTGTTTCACACGAGGCTTCAGACTTTTGTAGGAAAAAAATGTTAACGAAACCCTACGCTTAAAAAAAGGACTGAAACGAGTCAGTTGCCAAATCTGTGTGTCCAAAGATTCATTTTTTATCATGAAAAAGGGGTGGTGGAAAGGAAGGGGAATATACAATATATATTCCTTGCAAAGAAAAATAATGATTAGCGAATAACACAGTGATATACCTACTCACACCCACTGCATCCACTTCTGGAAAATCATTATTATTCAAAAGGGGTTAGAACGCAGCTTAAATCATTTCTATCCGATCAACATCACGAGCGATAAGATCGTTCGATTTGTGTCCCTTATTCCAATATGAAATATAGATATATCTAAACTGGCAGTATAGCTATAGACGAACATTAAGTTCTCCTTTTCATAGCATTGTGCCGCACGCGTAATAATTGCATAGGAGGGGTTGCTTGGCACCATGCGAACCTTCAAAGGGGAGGTCAGAAAAAAAGGAACGAAAGAGAAGGTGGAGGATACGGCTGAAGGCAAAAGAACAGGAGGAAAGGAGCGAAACGGCAGCGGCAGATAGCAATGGCCGTGGTAGTGGTGCAGAGGAGAGCAGGCGCTGGTAGTAGTGGTACTGGTAGTAGCACGCGCCGGAACCGGAACTTAGAGTCGTGTGTCCCTACCGTTCCCAAGCGGAACTATCATGATTAGTCACGGGGTTTGCAACGAGCCGTGTGCCACGAGAAAAAGCCAACGAAGGACATAAAAGAGGGCGAAACGCACTAGCAAAGATGGGAAAAGATAGAAAGTTTGAGGTCGAGCACTGGTGCAACATTGGAATACCCATTTCTGGCCAAAAGTAATTAATAGGCCTCCAGAAGAAGGACGGACGAGCAAATAAGGGGAAGATGATGGGTATTCCATGACTGGAACGACTGGAAAAGTAAGGTCAGCCATTCGTCTCTCACGAGTGAAGTGACTCGAATGGCTCGAATTGGGCTAATTATGATAAAGAGATGACGCGAAGAAATGACTGACATTCGAATGGACCGTGGACGGCTGATCGAATGGCTGAGGTGACCAGTTTGGGAACTCGCGTGAGTTGGTCATTAGACAAAAAGGAATTAGGAGACAGAGGTGGCTAAGGTTTGGTAGGAAGACTGATTAAAGTGACTCAGTAGGATGAGAGACAACTGAATGGTTGCTACGCAAGCAGGGACTTGTGGGATTTTGGTATTGGCCCCAGTAACTAATTACGATAATGAGATGACGCGAAGAAGTGACTATGGAAGGAGCTGACATTCAAATGGATTGTAAACAGTTGATTCAATGGCTGAGGTGACCAGTTTGGGAACACATATGAGTTGATCATTAAACGGGAAGGAATTGGAAAGCAGAGGTGACTAACGCTTAGCAGGAAGACTGAAGGGAGTCATTAGGATGAGACAATTGAATAGTTGCTGCACAAGCAGGGACTTGTGGCGGGCACCTCGGTATTAGCCTCGTCAGTAAAGCCTTTACTTATTGTTAGAACTAAGTCGCTATTAAATAATGCTGGATAAATAATGAAAATGACCAATCGACATGAAAATATCTGGAATTTGAAATTGTCCTGCCTACAAAAACAATGAAAGTACATTTTTGTGAGGATGACATATTCAGGAAACACACAAACACGTGCTAAGTGTAAACCTAACCCCATATGGTTCAAGACATAACTCTTATTCATCTGATTCGCGATAATTAAGAAAACCGATGCGATATAGTTTCTTAAAGACCTGAAGAAAATAGGAAATTAAGAAAGTTAATTGCTGCAGATAATGGCCCTTAATGCAAAAATACAATGTATGAATTTTATTTTAAATTATGAAACTTGTTACACATTGTTCTTTCAAAATAGGAACATATTTTCCGCTACAAATCTTGAGGGAGAAAGTATAAAGAAACTATACTTGATGTATCAATTTTTATATTTCGATTTTCTAGGGAATTCCATCAAATTCGATTTTCAAGCTCGATTTTTTGTCCATCTATTATCATTCTAGAAAAAAGATACAGGGGAATCCCAATTTTCACATGTAGACATTTGACACTAACGCTGAGTTTGAGTAACGAGAGACTAGTGATGACAGAACTACGAAATTAACGTTTATCGGTTAAGAAGAATTCGGCGCTGTAGCCACCGACGATACCAGAATCTATATTCCTTTACCCCTTCCTTCGGTGAAACGTTGACGGTATCTAGCGAACTGCAACTCTATGCAGAAATATATTTGTATTAGGAGTGCAACAAGTAGTGTGTGGTTCAGTAGTAGGGATCAATAACTTGAAAAGAGAGATCCTTAGCGTTCGCCGGAAAATATTTGCACTCGGCACTTTCAAAATATCACGACAGATGGCAGAGATAGCGACGGTATCCTTTCTTCAAGTTATTTTATGTAGTCATAGATGTCTCCCAAAGTAGTCTTAGAGGAATTTAACGATCCTTTTAACCAGCTTTTAACGGAGGGAAACCCACTTTTTCTCGGCTTCTACTTCTCGTGGTTCTGATTTTTTGGAGGAATTAAAAAAAATCTTAATTTATGTCGTTCCACATATTTCACTTTTTTACATCTTACGTTTTTTTTTTCTAATTTTCAAGATTTTAAACACTTTCGGATGAATAAAATTAACGTTAATAGTAAAAAATAATTTAATTGCAATTTTTAAGGCCAGAAATTGGCAGCAAATACCAAATTTTGATTTTCAAGGAATTTGTAGTACCTTGGATTATCGAATTCCATTATCAATTATAGAATACTGATAATAAAAATTTTTCTGTGATAGTTAGTCCACATTAATATTAATATATTTTTCAATAATTTAGTTGGTTTTTTAATACGATTCTAAATGCAATTATGACGTAATAAATAAACAAGCTTCGGTCCAGTTTATTTTCAGTTTTTCTTTTTATTAATACAAATAATAAGGAATTACAAATGTTCTGCAACTGATAACATCGAGAAGCTAGGGAGAAAAATGTTATTATATTTCGAAATAGATGTTGGAAAAATTAAGATTAATTACCAGAAATGTGTGTGATTACAAGATTTTATGAATACAAAATTGTTTTTAAATATTAAATAATAACTTGATTTTATTATTTTCCCCACTTTTATAATTTATTATTTTCACTAGTAATTTTTTAACATTAATTTTGATCTTATTCTAAGGGAAGCTACGGTTAGTTAGTATTTGTGTCTGTTTTTAATTTTAAAAATTGTTCATAGGTGCAAAATTATTTTTTTTAAATACAAAAGAATTTAGTTTCATGGAAAAAAAATCTAATGAGTACATTCGGTTGTATTTACATAGAAAACCAAAACTGTAGGTTTCACGAGTTAACTATTAGTCTTAGAATTAATTAATTAATTAATTAATTGAGTTAGTTTCTATTTGAAATTTTACGCTAATAATATTTAAAATAATTTTTGATTTGTCTTTTGTCAATAATTGTATCTACTAGTTTCGGTCTAGAAAGTTAAAAAACAAAATTTAGAAATAAGTAATAACAATTTTCAATATTTCTCTTCTGAATGTCCTGTTGAAGAGAAATTCTACCTGATGATAATATTATAATATTAGTAATATGTAATTTTAATAATTCTTAAGTTGACCTTATATCTTCCCCTTTTTGTTCCATATATTTTAATTTCCCATTAAATTACGTTTCAAGAGTAGTCAAATTAAAAAAAAATAAAATTCATTTTTTGCTCACTATCGCAACTTTGACTTTAGAGAATCGTCACATTAAGAAATAAAATACTACAATAAAAGATTTTATAGTAATTAATAATAATTTTATGGTAAAAATTCCGGAATAGTTAATTTTATGATCTGAATCTTTTGCTATCTCTGCTCAGACTTATACCGTTCCAACAAAATATTTAACTTATATTTAAATTTTTAATCATCAAAATATTAGAAAATAAAAATTGAGCTATATTAAATTTTTATTTATATAAAAAACGGAATGAATTCAAATTACATATTAAATTGAATGAGTTTCACGAGACCTCAAAATACAAATTAAAATGTAGATGGAAAATTATTACCGATATACATCTATTTATCTATCTATGCTAATACGAAAATGTAATTCCAAGTTGAATGTCACGGTTTGAGTCAAAAACTAGTAAAGCGATTTGCATAAATCTTTTTTTCATATGATTCGTTAACTTTCCAGAAGGTTTTATAGTTATTAAGCAACACGGTACGTTATTAGGGGATTGAGCTGAAAGATAAAATCTCCACGTCACGCACATTTTTCTTACCCTTGCATCACACGGTGGTGACTAGCGACGGTATAGTGCGGGATGCAGTGGATGGTAAGGAGACCAGAACCCTTTTTGGTGGGCCCGATAAGTTGGAGGGGGTGTTAATTCGGTTAATCCTTTTTCGGTTCAAATTTAAAATATGTTTTTGGAATTACATTTTTGAGATTCTAGAAAAAAAGAAGGTAGGGTAAACTGCCCAGTAATTGACCGCATGCCAGTGAATGACCATTGCACAAGCAAATGTAAATTATAGGCTTTGAAATGAGTAAATGTTTATAAATCTGATTCATTTACATGTTCAAGCTTCCACATTTTCGTACAAATGCGATAAACAAATAGTTGTAAATAATATTCTTATTTCATTCAATGGGAATATTGGATCATCTATTCGAACCCTTGGAAAAAAATACCCTAGAGCTTTTTCGCCGCATTCTATGTTGAAGTATAGAACCTTTTTAAACCATCCTGAAAATTTTAGTTTTACGCAAAATTCAAATTTTAAATTTGAATTATTATCGGGATAACAAGAAATCATTAGCAAAATTAATAATAAATATAGACATGCACCAAACTTATCAGCGGAAATTTCCAAATGTGCGAAAATTAGTCGATTCACTAAAATTATATCGTAAATTAGAAACCTAAATCCAATGTAAGATGACACTCATTTCTTTGCTTTTACTCGAATTTATAGTTTAACAATTTCAACATAAAAAATACGAACCCTTAGGAACAATAACCCGGAGTTTTTTCACCGCATGCCATTTTGTAGCTTGGAATTTTTTTATTTCATTTTGAAAATTTCAGTTTTACGTAAATTCACCTCCAAAATATATAATTGGAGAATCCTGGAAACGGAAAAAGGATAAAAAATGTTCTATGTTTTACAATTACTATGATTTACAAATTTGCAAATGTAATTTTCAAGTTCGAAATTTTTTGAAGATTTCAACAAATTATTCGCAAAATTAATAAAAAATATATACATGCACCAAATGCATTGTTGCAAATTTTAAAAAATTATGCAGAAATTATGCGAAAATTAGTCGCGTGAGATTCGAAGGCACGTGCGACCTGGCCGATAATTGAAACTGGATTTAAAAAAGGCTAACCGTGGATTATCGTGGGAAAAGGAAGCTCGAAAAAAGGGGAAAGGGGGAAACAGATAGTTGTCGTAAAACGACCCTCAATTTTGTCTAGTTTATTTATGTGCAGCAAACTAACTCGAAAAGTTATTCCTTATTCACTCCCCGTCACTCCTACTATACGTTGACGGAACATTAAGCACGCATAAGAGAGAGAAAAAAGAGGCGTACGTACGATAACGCATGATTAACTAGCTAATGACTTTCTACTACCCTTGTGCCCCTTACAGGAGTCCCTATTTTCCCCTGCTTTCATTTTCTTCCACTATCCCAATGTCGAATCTGTACCTATAGTACATGCACGTGTAGCCCCCATACGGAATATCGACAGTTAGGAGTCGGAAGGACGAAAGCCAATGCCTACACTTTGGGGTTGTTGGCACCCTTCTGACTCTTAGCGGGCGATATACCTTATCCTCGTATAACACGTTCGTTGCTACACGTAAACGTACGGAGACATCCTACAGCTTAAAATTAAAAGGACGTATTTGTAATTCTTCGAAGTCACGATCCTTTTGGTTCCGATCTGGTCCCGGTTCGTGCGTGCATGTGAAAATTAAGTATGCATTGAGGGGAGACGGGAAAAAGTTGCGAATTTCGGATAACTTGCGAAAACTGGGTTCCGGTCCTCTTGAGGGATTGCATATAAAAATAAAAAATATCACAAATTAAATACGCAATTTTTAGAAAACTTGTTCTCTGTTTTGAAATCTTTCTCTAGAGTGGAATGACGATTAACCGGTTCCACTAGGAACTAGGAACTTTTAAACAATTAGAAATGTGTCACGGTTAAACCCCGGTTATTTTGGCCCATAGATAATCGCATCCCGGTTAATGGAGGTTCCAATGTAATTTCTTTTTGACCCAAAAATATTAAGGTGTAATAAAAGTGATAATAATAATAATAATAATGATAATACTAATACTATTTTTTTGCACGTCAATATGATCATTAATCCGATCGTTTTTTTGAACGCCACTTCTGCGCAAATTACACGAAGCAAGCTTCTTCACATTTTCCTATCATAAATAGATGACACGAATGAACTGAAATGGGCTTTTCCTGAGTGGCATGATTTTGCTATTTTTTTTTTGTATGACGTTCTTATATATAATATCTCAACTGCTAAAGAGGCGTGGCTACAACAATATTGATGATCTATTAAAGAAAAGAAATAAGTGAGAAAATTTGTATGTAACAATAAGAAAGTTGAAGACGAAGAAAAGATCGGGGGAGGGAAGGAATACAAAATTTGTATGTGATAAGTGTTAGATTAAAAATAATTCGATGGATTCTCGGAATTGAGAGGCTGTAAAGTTTTCAAGGGTTGTGAAAAAGCAAGAGGGAAACTCTTATGACTTTTCCACCCCTTGTTCCAATTTTTCTAAGCTCAACCTGTGAAATTATATATTTCAATAATTCTTGGTTTGTTATATTGGTAACGCCACCATTAGAAGCGTTTCTTGGAAGTGGCATCGAATTTAAATTGAATTTCTTGGAGTTGCACATTTCTATTTTATTTATCTTTAATTTATAACATTTATTATGCCTTAATAATTACCAGGCAATTTATAGAAGATAGAAAATACCAAAAATATGGATATTGCCATGGTCGTGTCTAAGTAGTTAAGAACAAATACTAGAATTTAAAAATATTTCGTTCATCAGTTCATAGAGGCCAACACTAGAGGCGTTACTTTAGTTTCCCTCCACCATTGTTGGAAACCCCAGCAAAACCTTAAGCTGAACCTGTGAAATTATATGTTCATTATAATAATTGTAGTTTTTTTTAAATCGGTAACGTCACTATTAGAGGCGTTTCTATCCTAGAAACTTGGAAGTTGCATCGAAATTGTATCGAATTTTTTGGAGTTGCATATTTTCATTTGTTTACCTTTTTATTTATAATATTTAACATACCTTAATTCAGTGTCAAGCAATTCATAGAAAATAGAAAAAAAAATACAAAATATGGAAATTGCGACGATCGTGTCTAAGCAGTTAAAAGTAAACACTAGAGTTTAGAAAAGATTTCGTTCATTAGTTCATAGATGCTCACACTAGAGGCGTTACTTCAGTTTTCCACGAGCTTTGTTGAAAATTGCAGCTTCATTTCGAATTATATTTTCCAACTGCAGTCCCTTCTTACATTTCATTGGAATCCAGCTATAATGCCTTTTTGCAAATGGCGTTTAGAAAAATCATAAGTATTTTGCTGAATAATACACGATGTTGCTACTAGAGGCGCTGTTGACCTTTTTAGAAGCGAGTCATTATGAGAGCACGTCTCGCACGGAATGTATATGTATATGCGGCAGTGTTGCTGGAAATGTTAAGCCATATCTGCTCATCAATTGTCACAATAGAGCCTTGATTAGAAAACAGGTACAATCGGTAGCATTACTAAATCCCCCACTAGAGACACTGGAACGGTCTTTCTAAACGATTGAGGAGCTTGGGTAGATTTACCGTTCGTAGCTACTATTTTATTTGTTCCGATTCTTAGATTAGTTTCGCGATAATAAGTAAAATTATCGTGCTGTAGGTTATATTGACATTATTGCATCTACCTTATATTTGTGTGTTTTATCGTTTAATTAATAATTGTATGTAACTTTTTATATTCTTGCAAACAATGCTTGAATAATATTTCCATGCTGCTGTTACCCAAAACCGTGACTTCAAACTTACAAATGTACTCATTTATCTTCCCAATAATGTTTTCGTTAGGAAGTAATTAACGCCGCAAGGTTTGCTAAAATGTCCGCCGGGGGCGCTGCAGTTCAATTACGAGGACTTCTCGCAATGAAAAATTGCTTGACGAACGCATAAGCGGATATTTATCCCATTTTGACTTCTTTCCCAAATTCTCGAATAATGTTTCGACACTGCCACTAGAGGCGCTGTTAAATCACATCAAACCGTTACGCCGTCCGCACGTCTAATCGGAATTCTTTCGTTTGGCGCCGGTATAAATCTTTATGCGCGACACCAACGTGGTGGTACCGGCGCTTGCCCGATAGTTTTGGCATGGCAGCAACGTGGCGCCACCGGACGGCATAGTGTTAAGAATGTACTCTAATTGTTCTCCCCAATAATGTCTCAATTAGGAAGCATCTAGCCCCGTTAGTTTCACTGAAGTGTCCGTAGAGGGCGCTGCGGCTCAATTACAGCGACCTCTGGCAATTGAAAATTCTTGACGATCGCATGAGCAGACATTTATCCCATCTTGACTTCTTTTCCAAATCTTGAATAATATTTCCAAGTCAGCAAGCGCGTGCTTTGAAAATACCAAGTAGGGTGAGGAAGGAAGAGAGAAAGAATGAGTAACGTCGACGCGACAAGGAAGAGAACCGGTGTTTGTGGCGTCCGCTGCCGCCCCGGCTGCCGACAAAAAGGCGAGAGAATTTCCTGAAATCCTTTCTGAGGGGCTGATTGCCATCATTATCGTGGAGTGGGTAGAAGGAGTAGGTAGTATAGCATAGCAGCGCGTCGTGGCGTAGCGTGGATGGATATAGGGGTGGAATCGGAGAATAGAAGAGCGGCCGAGCGAAAGCGAGCGAGTAAGCCAACGAGTAGTCAAAAGAGAGAAAGAGAAAGAGAGAAAGAGACGGGGACACGGAGAGAAGGAGAAAAAAGGAAGAAAAGAAAAGAGAGGACAATCAGTGGTATTCAGTTCACGGCTCTATATTCGAAACCTGTGAATGCGCACCAGGGCGGCATTCTACAACTACACAACAACTAGCAGCAGCGGCAAACTGGTGCTGCCACTTGGTCCGTCTCTTCCTCCATTTCCTCCTCCGAATCGATCGGGCACTCCAGCCCATTCTATATACCGTTCTTACATCGCATTATGCCTTCGCGACATTATGCATAACGCTGTCCAAGATCCAACGTGGATGTTGAATTGGCCTATCTGTTTAACTAAATGAAATTACGCCGAACACTGTCACTTCGAATGGACCGGTATATACGGTTATTGCAGAAGGCGAAGAACGCGCGAGCGAGGTTACAGACGTCACACGCCAGTCATCTATACACGGGAATGTAAGAAACTAAAAAAAAAGTGGGATTTACGAAGTTGCAAAATCTTCGCCGCGGCATAGGTAGCGAGTTTTACGGATTTGGGCGATAACAAGGTGTAAATTGTGCTATGGTACGATAGTTACTGCAGCATTGGAAGCTAATTATGTTATTAATTGATTTTCAAGTTCTTGTTGGTCGTATAATTAATGATTTCGTTTTCTTCTTAGTTTTGTATTTCGACTTGATGATTTTGGTATTGTTTTTTCGATTATTTTGTTTTTATGAATACCGCGGCGGAGGAGTCGCCCGCGAAAGGGATATTAATTATTATTAATGTTTGCAAGATATTAGCTTTTATTCAACTATATAGCTTTATTGTTATGATATTAGAATTTTATTATGTATAGTATTTTATTTTTTTATCACTTTGAAAATTTTATTATATTTTATAAAACATTTATTGGTGATATCGATTAGATTAATTACAAACTCAAAGTTTAAATTACTTGGTTTAAAATATAAGTTTCATTTAATCAAAAACGATCGAAGAAGGTTTGAACAAAAATCGTTATCAGGATCTGACAGACCCCATGTTCAGCTGCCCATCAGGTTTGGATTAAAACAAGAAAAGGAACGTTTCTTACTCTCGGCTTAGCCCTGTTACACGGGTAAATCACCCCCGAAGAGCTTATAAGAATGAAGTTTGTGCAGTTCCAATATACCACACTATCACATTCCTTCGAGTGAAAGGACAGATAATGTCAATGGTATACATGTATACTGGAATTCCAGTAACTCTCTACCAGCACTAATACCGAACGCAAGTTTGGTTTCGTGCGGTGACGATAGTGGTAACAGCAACGGTGGAGCTGGTGGAGGCAGTGGAGGCGGTGGCAACGGTAGCGGTGGCTGATCGATGTGTCGCCATGACAACGTTTCCGCCACCAGTCATCCAGGTTTTACTCCTCATCCCTCTTATCCTCTTTTCATTTGTTACTGGGAAAAGTAGATTAGTCCCAAAACTTTTTGCAACCTTTTTGCTTACTATCCGTAGAAAAACCTCCGCCAAGACTTTCCAATTTGAGTAATTATAATAGGAATTATAGTCAAAACTCTCGAGGATGATGGTCCGCGCGTAAGCTCAGAAGAGCTTTCGCTGGTACACGAAATACCCGGATAAAGAAAAATCGCAATTTGTGTTTTGACGAATGGTACCTGAGAACTTATCACTTAACTATTGGGTTGGCAACTAAGTAATTGCGGATTTTGTCATTTGTTTGCTTTCGAAAATCCGCAATTACTCAGTCGCCAACCCAATATTTTGGACCCAAATTTCACTATTTTTGTTTAACCCTTTCGATACCAGCGAAGAGAGTGGTTTATTTTTTTTTGTTGACAGTAATTATTAATTATTGTACACTGCTGACTTTTAATTATTATTTTAAAAATCAAAAATTATTTTTTGTTATTTTATTTTACTGTTAATTTGATTTTTACTATTTTCAGAGGCGTCTGTGACTGTTGTAACATGGAAAATTGTATTTTCTGTATTGTGTATTTTATATCCGCGCGATTTGGAAATTGTAAATTACAGTTAACCCTTTCGCTTCGAGCGCCGCTTATAGGCGGCACCCGCAAGGTGACCGGTGGGTACGAGCGCCGCTTATAGGCGGCATCCACAAAATGACTTGTGGGTACGTCCGTAAGGTGACATTACTTCGACGGACTGGACTGCCGAAGCGAAAGGGTTAATGATCTTTCCAGAAAAGGTACAAATCAATAACAACTAATTATCAATTTTCTAAACAGTCTTTTACACGGTAACACTTATTTTACAAAAAAAATATAGATTTAATTGATGTCTCGGATAATTACACTACATCGCTTTTGCATTTAACCCTTGGACGGGCCAATTTACCAGAATAACATGGTTAGTACAGTTGGACTTTTAAGACCCCAACAATAAAAATTTGGAGCTGAACTAGTCTGTGACGTCTCAGACCCCAACCGACCAGCTAAGGGTTAATTTTGAATGTTGATCTGGAAATTGTAAATTACAATTAATGATCTTTCTAGAAAAGGTACAAATCAATAACAATTAATTATTTATTATCAAACAGTTTTTCACGCAATGACATTTATATAATTTTTTTTTGTTACAAGTAATAGTTTAAACCTTGGTAAAAAATGAAACGACGACAAAATACGATACACGCCAAACGGGCAATTCGTTAACTGCTGGTTTACGTAAAAAGTACAAATCCAGTAACAAAAATTCCAGGGGTAGGAGAAAAAACGAGGAAAAAGTGTGCAGCAGACGATTGAGAGCATTTAATCGGATTTCAGATGAAAAAATAATTATCCGAATGACTCTTCGGTGGCTCATCATTTTCAATGTAAACACAGCATTCGCTGGCTGGTATGCAAATAGCATCTGTAGGGGTGCGTGTGTGTCTACATCAACGGCTGAGAACGAAAAGGACGTAAGTCGGCTCGTTCAATATCGAAGTGACGTCCTTCTCACTTTTACAAGGGGGTGTTTCGAGGCTAGTGTGTGTGTGCGTGTAGTTTAAAGGGTGATTGTATATATGTAGTTAACAGAAGATAGGAAAAGCAGCGAGGTAAAGAGGCAAGCAGGCAGGCTGCAAGCACGCAAGCAAGCAAGCAAGCAAGCAAGCAAGTAGAGAGAGAGTAGAGGCATCCGCGCACTCATTTCCGTTTTGGGGACGTCGCAGAGAACCGGGAATAGTGGGAAGGGTGCTAACTCGCGAGATATTAATTCCGTGTTAGCGTTAGGAGGGTGCTGCCAGGGTGAAAACTACTGGGGAAGAGAAACCTTCATTTCAAACACGACTAGCAGAGAATGAGAGAAAGAGAGTCGCAGAGAGAGAGAGCGAGAGAGAGAGAAAGGGAGAGAGTCAGGGACGGAGACAGATAGAGATGCAGCGAGGGTGAGAGAAAGAGAGGGTTGGAGCGTAAGGGAGGCGTTACAAATCAGAGATTAGCCATAGTTAACTCGACTTGCGCAGTCAAACTGTTAATCAATAAGCGATTATGTACACATGTGGTGTTAAGAGACACGAAAACAGCCCTTTTTCTCATTTACTCCTCATGTTTTTTTGAGGATTACGGGGCAAATTGGTAGTGGTTTGGAAAGGTCGACGATGATGATGATGGTTACCAGTATGCTAATGCACCTACAGGTACCGGAACTTTAAGATATACTGTGGAAGGGTAGTTTTTCTGGAGTGTTTTGAGATTTGCAGAGTATAAAGTAGAGCTTGCGATCTTTAAATGAAGTTACATTGGGAGTAACTATGCTTTTCTTTTTGAGAATTACGAATTGTCAAATTTGAACTGGTTTGTTCGTTTTTGGGATCGTAAATGGAGGATTTTTCGGATATTGAAGAACCTGTAACGCATTTGAGGAATTTTCTTTTAGAGAGATTGGAGATATTATTCACATATGTGGTGTTACTCGAGATTAGCCCTTCTTCTCATTAAATCTTGGTGGTTTTTTTTAGGGGGGGGGGGGGGATTACGGGGCAAATTTATAAAGGTTTGGGAAAGTTGACGATGATAACGTTGATGATGGTGGTTACCAATAGGTTAATGCACCTGCAGGTACCGGAACTTTAACACGTTCGCGGACACTAAAAGTCAGCCCATTCCGCATCACAGTAAAAATGAATGGTATAGCATTCGCGTTCGCGAACGTGTTAAGATATACTGTGGAGGGGTAGTTTTTTTGGAGTGAGTATAAAGTAGAGCTTGCAATCTCTAAATGAAGTTACATTAGAAATCGCAATACCTTTCTTTTCGAAAATTACGAATTCTCCAATTTGGACTGGTTGATTATTTTTGGGATCGTAAATGAAGGAATTCACGATTATTGGAGAACATGTAACGAATTCTAAGAATTTTTTTTATCAGCATCAGAGATTAGAAGCATTTAAAAAACTTGTGGAGCTTTGAAATGAGTTGATGCGGAAGCACCACTGATTTTTGCATATAAAGTTGTGGAGCTTCAAATAGGGAAATGTAATTCCCTAAATTTTAATAGAGAACAGGGAAATTAGGCTTCCGCTTTCTCAAACCTAAATTCAAGATGGTTTGAAAATATTTTGATGGCAGGACAGAGGTACAAAGTGACAATACGGATGGTTCCCTAATTTTCATTAATTAGGGAGTTGGTAATTTGGAGCTTGCGTTTTATCTTTAAACATAAAATTCCGTTTGCATTATCACTCGTGTAAAAATATTCCAAAGATTGTCTCATAACTTTTAATACGTTAATTATACGTAATCAAAAATCCAAAACCAAAAATATAGAATTTTAATTAAAATATATTTTCTTAATTAATACCAATTTTGTACAGACTCATAATTGCTCTGCTAAGCACCTCTCGTTTGTGGATTTAAAAAAAAATTGAATTAAACTTCGAAAATAATTCTAAATAAAAATTCTAAAAGGTGCCTTTTGACACCTTTGATAGAAATAGTGTTAATTTAACATTCCACTGAAAATCTATTGCTATTAAAATATTTAATTATACGCAAATGATTTAATTATAATGAAGAAGTTTTTTTTTGTATTAGAACAACCATAGATTTTCAATATTAGTAAAAGTCCATTATAAAAAAAAATATGGAACATACAATTGCAGTATATTGCACAAATTAAATGAAAAGTCCATTGGAAATTCATAGAAGCGAATCGGACGTCCGTCGCAAATATAAACGGGAAGTCCTATGCAGAAGTATTCAGGAAGAAACATTCATTCTTCCTGAATTTAAAAATACGTATAACAATCTTGACCCGTCGCTGCCCGGAAATGGATAAATTCAAGACAAGAAAAATTGGATTGCGTAATTAACTTCGACTCATAAATATAAGTTATTGGATTGTTATCTAATTTTTATTGTATTTTCGAATAAAATTGAAAGCAAGAGAAGAATAAAATTTAAAGCTTAAGAAAACCTGTCTAGTAATTGACCGTATGCCAGTGAATGACTATTGCACAAACGACTATTAATTATAAATTTTGAAATGAGTAGTCAAACGTTTATGAATCTGGTTTATCTGCAGGTTCAACCTTCCACATTCTTGTATAAGTGTGATATACAAACACTAATAAATAATATTCTTGTTTCATTTAATGCAAGTACTCGGTCATCTATTGAGCTTTTATATGTGTTGTACTTTATAGTTAGTTTAAAAATAATTGCGATATCAAAAAATAACTATTGAGTTGTACAATAAGTTCGTAGAGTTTTAATAAAAGAGTTTTATTTGAATAAAAATAATAATTATAACAATAAATCAATCAATAATATATTTGCCGTTAAAAATACGATTTAACACAGTTTTGTAGAGCAGAAAGAGCTCTTTCGAACGAATATATACACTTTGACAAACAGCAATGAAAATCGTTGTAAAATAAAAGAAAACAAAAAACTCTACGAACTTATCGTACAACCCAATATTTTTAAGAAACATGCTAACAAAAATGAATTTTCCGTGGAATTTCAACAGGTGCTTCATTATTTTTTTTATAAATAAATTTGTCAAAGTATAAATGTATTTGTAATAATGCGTCTCTAATGAGACACAGCGCCCGCGTTGTTGCTAGTAATAATAAACTACAGCAAACGATTCTTTTTGTAATAAAAAATTCATGCTCATTATGCTCATGACTTTCCTCTCTCGCGATTGCAATTATCTTCTTGTGATCCAAAAAGCGTCATTGCATCCCTTCCACGCGTTACATCGCACCAACCGTCGCCGGTCGTCGCCTTGTGGTGTATTGGTAAAAGCAGAAAAATAAAGCACCCTGATATTTAATAGCCACGAACCTTCCTGGAAAATTAACAAATCATATAAAAAAGGATGTACGGAAATCGGTATAGTAAGTTTTGAAGTTGAACCATGACCGTTGTCCCGGAACTATCCATTTGATTCATTTACATATGTATGCGTGCGTGTCTCTGTGTGTTGGACCAATATGCTTTCATGTATTTGGATTACAGATACGGTGATATTATCGCATTCTTTTCATGTAAACCGTATAAGGCTGAGCTAAATAGGCACTAGAAGATCTGCTGCAAAAGACTGAAAAGATTTTAAATCAACAATGTGACTGGGTTGATAAAAAATTGAGATTTTCGAAAACCCGGGTTTTGGGTTTCATTTTTCAAAGAATTCGGCGAAAACTGGTTTTTGGTTTTTTGAGTAGTTATATTAAACCCACTAATAGAGTTTCACGTGGAACCAAAAATGTATGTATTCGAATCCAATTCAAACACAATATTAAATCTAAATGAAACAAAATTCCTATTTGGAAATTGATTTTTCAAATTTAAGAAATACCCTTGCACTCGAAGCTATTTTTCATCTAAAGTATCAGCATAGCAACTTAAAACAATTTCAAAAAGAAAAACATGTATACATAAAAATTAATTATAAGCGTACAAAAAGAGAATATTTGTATCGCGTCGAAGCTATTGGCTCTTTAATTTAAACAAATTGTATGATAATTGTTAAGTTTTGTTTTAATAGATACCATAGGTTATTTTAGGAAAAAAGTAATATTTAGTTTTTAAAAAATTGTAGAATTTGGTTACCATAAAAATCCTTAAATTGGAACTGGACTAAGCTGGGGCGTCCCAGACCCCATAGGCCAGCTAAGGGTTAAAACTAACCTGTCTATTAAACTCACAATCAGAACAAGTCATTATCCCATCTCTCCTAAATTTCATTAAATAATTTCAAAATATAAAAATTCAAATTTACAATAGCTAAGAAAATTGTTAATTACGTTAGATAAATTCTAATAAACAATGCGTAAGTTTAAAAATAATTTTTGTGCCATTAAAAATAAAAGAGGAAGGTACCCTCTTATGCCCCCTTATCTTTACATATATAAATACACATATATTAATATACGTGCCTGTAAGCGTATACTTTTCGTTCGTTATAGCGCCCAACTATATTTTATGCAAATAAATGTTATAATTAGAGGGTGAAGGATTTAAATGTATGCGTAAAAGAAGGGCTAAGACTTTACTTTCATTTTAATAGATAGTACATTAGATTACGAATGTAGACACAACCCTCACACGTATTAATGTTCACACACACGGATCTGATATACGAAAATGGACGTTGCCGAGTCAGAAAGTCAGAAAGAAGTATCCTTTGTGTTCCTGAACAGTGAAATTACTGCCTTCTGGCTCCAAGTCGTCGTATAGGCACTGTATATTCACTCCATATACGTGTACGCATAAAAGAATGGAAACAGAGGCTTCTGAACTTTTGTTTGAATCAGTGCATTCTTGCATGCCGTAATTAATGACTCAGAGCTTTATTATTAGGGCTGTTATGTGTAATACATACCTTGGAGAGTAAAAACAATCCCCTTTTTCCTAGGGCACAGCTAATGATTTTATTACAGTTACGCCGCCATTCGATTTTGATTTATCGTGATTCCATTCATTGGGGGATCATGAATTTCCAAGAAATTTAATCCTATATAAGGCACTTATATTTGGAAATTCGTGATTCTGTGGCTGAAGGCGATGGATGTTTGAGATTCGAAAGCCCAAAGTTGATATCCTATAATTTTTTGTACTCAATTACAATTACAACTTATTACTCATTAAAGAAGAGGGGTCAATTGAACCGAAGATTCTTTAATAATTTTTTTTAAATATAATTATCAAATATAAATAACTTTTTTTTGAAAATAGTATATTGATCTTCACTTTACGATTTTCAATAGATAAATTAATCGGTAAATGAATATAATTTAAGAAAAATATATATATATATATATATAATTAATCAACCGCGTCGAGTGATTCAATTGACCCCAACTCAGGGGCAATTGAATTATTAGTTGGGGTCAAGCACTACGGTAATTAGTATATTTAAAATTGTTACAAAATTATTTTAGTTTTAATCAAGTTAAAAATGTAAAAATTTAAGTATAATTAAACATTGCAAATAACACTATACCGTCCAGTGGTACCACGTTGGTGCCATGCGAAAGCTATCGGGCAGGCGCCGGTGGCACCACGTTGGTGCCGTACATAAAGATTTATACCGGCGTCAAATGAAAGAATCCCGATCAGACATGTGGATGGCAAAGTGTTGATACTTTGTGATTTCATGCAAAAATTAAAATATTATTAAGTATTTTACTACAATCTGCAAAAAAAAGGGATTGTTTTTAGTGCTCGTAAACATAAAAACTTGAATGTTTCAAAATTGAATGATCATAATGATTCCAAATTTTTGGCAAATCAAGGGTTTACCTACTGGGACATAATTCTAAAAGGACAATTTTATTTTTCGTTTTTATTATAATTTTAAGTCAACTGGTTCAATTGCCCCGTGGTTCAATTGACCCCGCCCCCCTCTCCTCTACTATCAAAGTAAATTTTCATTCCGGGGTTAACAGACCAAAATTATATTTTTGAAGATATGGAAATTTAAAAAAACTATAAACAGTCCCCACGCAGATAAGCTTACCCTACATAATGCTAAAATTGATTAGAAGAATTGACAATTTTTCGTAACACGTCGAATTGACATAAAGCTATGTACCTTACGTTCTCAACAATTTTGTATATAAATTCAATTTTAAAACGCCACGGCGATCTCTTGTACCAACATATTCTTTTGACATGTTTGCTAACGTGGTAACGTCACTGACATAAAGCACTGTTTGGTTGCTATTATATGTATACACAGAATTTATGTGCTTAAAATTTAAATGTAGGTAACATTTTTGAAACGGTACATTTGGAGCATTTTCATACTAAATATTTAATTTTTCGTTATTTTTTAACAGTTGGTAAAAAACATTGCAGTAAAAATTAAAGCATCGTCTTCAATTCCCATATTTTTTGGCGACGTAAATCCTACTTTCGAAATTTACTCTTTCGAATGAAAATATAAAAAATTCTATTTTAGCACATTTCTGTAATGGATAAACCTTAAACATTTGATTCAAATGTACAGTGTCTACTTTGAAAATCATTGCAAGCAAATGCCATTTATTTTCTGTGAAATAGCATTTGAGTACAATTTAGCTTCTATTAAAATAAAAAAATTTTTAAATAAATATTAAAATCATAAAATTGAAATATTGCCTGTTGGAATATGTTAATTTTCTGGAATCAATAGAAATGTAATTAATCAAATATTTGTTTAATTTATTATAAATTGTAATACAATTTTATTACAATAATAATAATAATAAGGTTTAGTAATCTATTAACTCTTTCAAAGAAATTCACATTTATTTTGTCATTTTGAGAATTTCATCAATTATTTGGTACGAAACTTTCTTAACATAATTTTATTTTTATTATATATTATTATGTAGAATACATATCATATTACACAGTGTAGATTCAAACGAACCCATATTCAATTTCTCCATCGTATAAAATGTTTATTGAATTTCCTTCCTGAATTTTCCACTAGAAAAACAAGAGAGATTCAAATATTTCCCCAGGAATCATTCTAAAATTCGTCACTTCCTTACCAAAAACGTACTTCCTTATGGAAACAACCATAAATAGAACCATACACCCATGCATCGAACTAAAACGTATGTATACATATATCTTTCCATATAAGTAAGTTGAACATGAATGTGTTTTACATGGTCTTATACGGCATCTACCATATTGTACAAATTGAATACAAAGAATTATCTGCTAGGGAGATATGTATCATCGCACACTTAAGCGACCCCAAAAACGTAACGCAACAAAGTGGCATGCATGCTTCTTATCGTGTTATGGCTTGAGCTTTATTCCAAGGGAATGATAAAAGGGAACAGTGATTCGAGAAAGAAATGGGGGAGGATAGAACGAACAAGGATTGGAGAAAAAAAAAATTTAGAAAATGAGGAGGAAGTAGAAAAGCCAAAATTAGGAAGAGAAAACATAAATGGGGGAATAAGGGACAAGAAATAAGAGGGTGAGAAATTAGGAAAAATAAGAAGAGAGAAAAAAAGGAGAAGAAATTTAAACGAAATAGAAAGGAGAGAAGGGGAAAAATGGGAAGAAATAGAGAAAAACAGAAAAAAAGGAGAAAAAAAGAAGGAATGATTGAAATTAAGGAGAAGAGAGAGAAGGAGAGAATGAGAAAGTGGAAGGGAAAAACGAGGAAAGAAAAGGAAAGCAGTTAATGGCGAAAGAATAAAGAAAAGGGGATGAAATAAGAAATCAAGAAAAATGAGAAAACAAAAAGAATGGGAGAAAGAGTGAAAAGGGTGGAAACAAGAGGAGGGAGAGGTAGGATAGACAGAGGAACAACCAAAAATTTTTTAATAATTTTTTTTCTAATAGAATTATCAAATGTAAATAACTTTTTTTTGGAAAATAAAATCTAGATATTCACTTTACGATTTCCAATAGATAAATTTGTCACTAAATAAATACAATTGAAGAAAAACATTGAATTGTTCAACCGCGTCGAGTGATTCAATTGACCCCAAAGCAGGGGCAATCGAACCACTAGTTGGGGTTCCAGCATTACGGTAATTAGTATATTAATAATTGTTAGAAAATTATTTCAGTTTTAATCAGCTTAGAAATTTTAAAATATAAATAAACTGTCACGTTACAATTACTACTTTATGATTATGTGTAAAAATTAAAATATTATTGAAGCATTTTACCAATAACTGCAAAAAAAAAGGTTTTAGTGCTCGTAAACACAAAAACGCGAATATTTCAACATTGAACGCTCAGAATGATTCCAAATTTTGGGCAAATCAAGGGTTTCAATACTGCGATATAATTCCAAAAAGACACTTCAACTTCATTTCTCATTTTTATCACATTTTGAAGTCGGCTGGTTCAATTACCCCGTGATTGAATTGACCCCCCTCGCCCCTATGGTAAAAAAGCAAAAATAATCTGGATGGAAAAGCTCATACACAGATTCATCTTCTGCAGCTTCTACCTCTTCCAACACCTTGTCTCTTAACCCATTCGAGACGGCGATTTTTTTTGAACACGGTCCCCAAGAGCGAACTCAAAATTGCTCATTACTACTATTGCCGACCTGGTGTGCAACCGGTCTTACAACTTGGAAAAGTCAATTGCACACGCGTTGTGCAATCGGTCTCGAACGGGTTAATACAAGGATGCACTACTTGCAGTGGAAGAAGCACGCAGTCGGGTGCGAGGTTCATGATATCCGCGGAAATACGATAGGAGCCAGAACGAACATGTGGAGGTGAAACCTGCGGATGTGGAAAACAGTGAGGGTGCTCCTATTATAGATTGTTTCTGCTCTCCGTTGTGCAGCTCCTCCTCCAATTACTATTACTACTACTGACGCTATTACTGGTACTATTGCGATCGCTATCATTACCACTATCAATACCAGCAGCAGTAGCGGTACATACCACTACCGGTAAGTATGTACATACATACATACATACATACATATCGGTACCATTATTAGTCCCATACAGTATCGGTATCGACGACAAACCCCCTGTGAATAGAAAGCTACGTCAGTATCACCAACAAGTACAAGGGTTTGATACGATATGGCCTGACGCTACATCCACAAGTAGTATCGATGCAAGTATAGCAACAGTCCACACTTGGAATCCAGTACTGGAGTAGTAGTACAGCCAAAGCTATGTGTCTCCGTACAATGGCAGGAACCCCGTCTCTGTCATGTTTCATGCGGCACAATGATACCATATAGCCTGCAGTCTATAGCGTATATACTCGTATAGTAATACCAAAGCTGTTTAGAAGCGAGAGCCACCCTCGTACCCTTCATGCTGTGCCATACCGTGCTATATACCGGAGCATAGTTTCCAAGTGCCACACAGGGGTACGGTAATACCCCTGGCAAGCACAGTCGTATCTCAAGATAATGCGCGCGAATCACCGCTACACTCTAAGGGGATTCTCATCCCCAGCCATGAATCCTACGTACCTTTTTCTTTTGCTTATAGGGAGGATACAAGAGGAAGAGGAAGGGATACAAGAGTGTATTTCATCAGCCATCTATCCTTCCCTTTCTTCCTCGTCTTCCAGCACTCTTCAACTCTTCGACGGTTTAATTGAACCAATTGTATGAAAGTTTTTAGTTTCTTGCTTCTTAATGACGGATTTTTTACCTCCTTTATTCCTTACGGCGGAGTAATTGTAGATATTTAGGGACAACTAATTTGGGGGATTTGTAAGTCCCCGGGTAGGGGGTTGAAATTGGCTCGCGAACGGTTTATTTTCTCGTAGTTTGTATCGCGGTGCTTGGGAAAAGCTTTCCTATTTTTTAATGCCCGGTACTTCAAAGCCATTTTCATAAATTATGGAAGAATCTTTAATGTTCGTTTTTAATTTCGAGGATTTGGAATTCCAGCGTAGAATTATGGAAATTTGATAAAAAGCTCCGATTTTCAGATATCGAATTATTTTTCACCAAATATTCTGCTACTTATTTTCAATGATTTATACATTTCCTATCGAACGACTGCAAATTAAAAAGAGCTATGAAAAGAGTATTCGCTCTTTTTAATGCTACTCTTTTCATGACTTTTTCCAACTTCGAGAGTTTGCAAGTAAAGCTCTACTCAGGAGTACAAGTTTTGTTAAAATTTTTGCAAGCAAGTTCGAAATTACTTTTTGTTAAAGTTTCTGCAACATCTCTCTAAAAAATATGGAGATACTAAATCGGTAACTGTAAGTTTCTCTGTCTCCAAAAACTGCCAAGATTTTAATATCATTCTACATCTTTTGGGAATGTTCTAATTCTAGTTCTATATTGATCCTTTACTAAAATTTTGTAAGCGACTGAGAATATTCATTTTTTGCATTGTTTTTTAAAATTTTGTACATTTTTTTCAAGTTTCGAATTTTTTTTCCTCTTTCTATAGAAAACGAGACGTCGATCTGCACACGCGGAGGACAACAATTTATTAAATTTGCTATGAATATAATAAAGATGTCCTCATGATAAATAGTAGTAAAATTATATACAAAAATATAGTAATGGTTACAAGAAAATTTCTGAACATCAAGGACATGTTATAATAGTAATAATAAAGAATTCTTACTTTTCTATGTCTATTCACTATTTTTCTTATATTCACAATTTCAAGATTTTATTTATTATTTCTTGTAGCAGTTTTCAATACTTTGACGTTTGCTTTTTCTTTAGTACGTTTGGAAAAAATAGAAATTAGAAAAAGAAAATGTTAATAAAACTTATGATTTTTAAATTAGTACAAAAATATTTTAATAATTATATTTAAAATAATACATTAATTAATGTATTAATCGGATACTCTCTGATCTCAAAAACCCCCGAAAATGAAAAAAAATAACCTGATGGATTTTTTTAACAATTTTTTTTTAAATGGATGTATTTTTAAAAAATGGATGGATTATTTTTAAAAAATCCATCGGGTTATTTTTTTCATTTTCAAGGGTTTTTGAACAATTTGCAATTTGTACCTTACAACGTTTTTGAGGTGAGTCATTCAATTATTGGATTCATTCTTTACAAATTTGTGACTTATATATTTTTATTTCAGACAAAATATATAAGCATGGGTTAAGATATGTTTAAGTAAAACAATTATTTTTATAAAAAATTTAAAAAAATCTTAGCTAAAAAAAATAGAAAAGGGTTCGCAATTAAACGTAGTCTTAGCAGATTCTCAAACTGTGCTCGCCGCATTTCTATTTCGCAAAACTGGCGGGGGTCGAGAGACAATTAGACAACTGTTTAGTTATCTAGACTTAATAACTAAATTTTACAGTGCCACGCTTGCACGAATAAAAGTGCTTTATTAACACAGTGCGCAACACAGTATCCTATACCATTCCCCTCCACTTTTTTTCCATGATAATGCTAATAATAATAAGAATAATAATAACGAGCAAAGCCGTAACGTTTATAAACCATATAGGAAGTTCGAGACTGAGATCGAGTTGTGGGACTCCCCTTCTTTTCTTTCTATGGACGATAGATAGGACGTTTGAAGGAAGTATGCAGGAGCGAGGGAGACAGAAACATAGACAGGCACGCGTTTGACACGCGACTGCGTGCGTTCTGCGCGGCACATTTAACGCGCGATCGCTCTCGAGTGTCCGCGTGTTCCTCGATTTCGAGGGTTAACTCTCCATTCAATGTATATCTATATAGGCATATATGTATATATATATACTTATAGATACTCTCGCATCTATAGGTATATACATATATATGTGTAGAAGGGAAAAAGAGTATACATATATCTATATATATAGTCGACAACTATTTTTCCCTTCCCCCAAACAATTTCCCTTTAGTTTAGGTTCCTTTTGAAACCTCACCCTTAACACACTTCGCCACTATAAAAATCCATGTCTCTCTGTTTCTATTCTTTCCTCGTGCTCTTTTTTTGTCCTTTCTTGCATTATAGCTTCGAATGCGATCGTCATCGTAAGTTATACTTCAGAGAGACGTACGTTTGATATATACCTGATGATTCGACGATCGAGTTGTGAGAAAGGATAGTGTTTTCGATGCACACAATTAATCAATTTTAACGTTGCCCCCAACAATTACGAGGCACAATAATCCTGGAAGTGATGCGATAAGTATGCTTGTTTACACTAGACCGGGTATCACTGCGATGCAGTTCACGGTTGACACAAAAGGTGTCACAGGACGCCTTTTAGAATTTTAATTCCGAATTATTTTTGAGGTTCAATTTCAAATTGAATTTATTCGTAGAAATTTTAAAAGATCTTTTCTGTAACTCCAAAGTACACGAAAAAAAAAAACAAATTTGGCATAGTTTCAACGTGTTCCAACTTTTTGCCACTGAAGGGGTTGGAAATGCAATATCGCTTTGCCTTGGAATTGCAAGACTCATAATAAGAATTGAGTTGACTTGGATTAGCGTTATTTCTACGAAAGGTGTCAAAAAACACCTTTTAGAATTTTTACTGAGAATTATTTTCGAGGTTTAGTTTAACCTTTTTTTGAAATCCACAAACGGGAGGTGCTTAATATACCACTTATGCGGCTGTAAAAAATTTTTTATTAATTAGGAAAATCTATTTTAATTATAATTCTATGTTTTTGTGCTTTTGGATTTTATGATTAAGTTAATTAGCGCGGTAGAAATAGTATTGAAGAAAAGACAATATAAATGAAAAGAAAAGTATAATACAAAAGACTTGTTAAAAGTGTTTATCATTTTGCCTTTGACATTATTATTTGTTATTCGAATAATACATTCTTGAATTAATTACTTTTTTCTAACAGTTTATAAGTTATGGTACATTTTTTCAAAGGTGTAGATTTGCGAAAAACCTATTGATGGGTAATTAAATAAATAGATAATCATGAATTAATAGATTGATTAATTTTGGTCTAGATTTATTTTTTTTTATAATTCTATGCAAGCTTCATGTCTATTTTTCAGAAAATTTGGAGTCCTGAAGTTATGATTTCATAAAGTAATTAATTTTTGGTTGAGTTTAATTACTTCCTAATTCTAGTGGAATAATGATTCTCACGACGTTTTGCAACATTTTTCTATTTTACTTTGTCATTTGGTGCCTTTAGAACAATAAAAAATATATAAAATATCTGTACACTAGCATTAGGGGGTAAACAAAAAGGTAGTAACTTTGATGAGGTTGCATCAAAGCTTTTATTACGCCTGTACATAGACGGTACAATAATAAACAAAAGTCTCATCAACAATCCCGCTCGAATTAATTTATCGATTATCAACTAAATGTCGATAATGTTGATAAGAAATGTAACAAAAATGACGTTGCATCGAAGCTTTTACTACGCCTGTACATACACGGTACAATAATAAACAAAAGTCTCATCAACAATTTCGCTCGAATTAGTTTATCGATTATCAGATAAATGTTGATAATGCTAATAAGAAATGCAACAAAAATGACGTTGCACCGAAGCTTTTACTACGCCTTTACATACACGGTACAATAATAAACAAAAGTCTCATCAACAATCCCGCTCGAATTAATTTATCGATTATCAACTAAATCTCGATAATGTAGATAAGAAATGCAACAAAAATTATGCAACGACCTAATACATCAGACAGTAACATTCGCTATGTTGCACCTGCAAATGTTGCACCTCTGCCATCTTATCTGTAGTAACTTTCATGACGTTGCATCGAAGCTTTTACTACGCCTGTATGTACACACATACACCCACGCGTGATGGTACGCGACAGTAACACGACAGCAGCAATGGTATGCAATGGCTGGAATAGTAGTAGTAATGGTGCTGTTGATAACAGTAACAGTACCAGTAACGGCAAGGATAGTAGTAGTATCAGCCTTATGTTGGTAAACCCAATACTAGCATCGGCAGCGGTAGCGGTGGCCGTGGAGGTGGCGAAGTTCAGACCCCGAACTCTTATCACCAGCGTCCCTATCT
Source organism: Gasteruption jaculator (assembly GCA_949825005.1). Taxonomy (NCBI): domain Eukaryota; kingdom Metazoa; phylum Arthropoda; class Insecta; order Hymenoptera; family Gasteruptiidae; genus Gasteruption; species Gasteruption jaculator. Next base: position 14,615,340 of record OX463763.1, read on the forward strand.
CCCGCGGCGCAAGCTCCCCAAGCTCGATGCACCGCCTTCTACCCTATTTTCTGGGCGGAGGGTGCGCCCCAGTTGGTTAGCGATTCGAAACTTGGGCGTGGGAAGTTGCTATTCCACCCTCGGGCATCCACGAACGACGTCGTCGACTTTCCACGAGGGGTTGGAAGGGGTTGCAAAGTTATCGTGGAAAAGTAGCCGCCGGTACCCACTTCCAGTGTTAATCGGTATCTCAAGCGAGATAGTATGATATAATTTTTACCATACACCATGTGCATACACACAATCGGTATCAACGGTATAGATCACGAGAATTTTAATACACTGCAATCCACGTAATCAACGATATGTCGATAGTGATGTGCTGTTAAAATAATTGCAAGCAAGAGGGGAAGGATCGACCCTGTCCAGAAACGAATTCTTCTCAGTCCCCGTGTCAGTTACTAAGCAAACGATTGTAAAACAAAAAAGTAACTCGTCTTATCGTTAATCACAAATTTGGTCCATTTCGGATTACGATAACGTTGCACCGACGACGATGACGATAATGGCGTTGCCCCATTTTGAGGGATCTCATGATTTCTTTTGCACGCCGCAAGTGAAAGGAGTATGATTAATCATGAAAACAATGCATTGCAATAGCGATAATAATAATAATAACAACAACAACAACAACAGTAACGGTAATCATAACCGAGGCTCGTATTAACGGTGTAAGATGAACTAAACCAAAGAAGAAAAAAGGAACGCGAGTAAATTCACAATTTTACGAACAAAAATGGTTTCCAAGAACAATTTTAATAATAACAATAATAATAGCAATGATCGTATCGGTAATAAGGTGCATGGTACTGACTTTCCGCATACAAAATAATACTGTTATTGGTAATAATAGTTATAATAGCAATTGTAACGATAGTAACAATAACAATAATAATAATAATACTAAATAGTATGCGTTAGTTGTCCATATAGTAACGATTACAAACTATACGATCCAAAATATCGTACAGTGGCGCCACAGGATGCCAGTTCCGGTTTACCAATTGTGAGTTTTGCTATGACTATTGTAAATCAGAGACAATCTTTACAGCTGTAATAATAATAATAATAATAAGAATAATAATAAGAATAATAATAATAAACGGCATAAGAAGAGCAACAATAATGATGATAGCGAAAAATCGTGGAATTATAAAATAACAAAATAAGAGAGGTTTAGTTACACGAAATATTAGTACCGATTTTAATAACAATAATAATAATAGTAACAATAATAATGCCGATAGCAATGATAATTAAATGAATAATTATAATTGAAGTAATATCCATCGAGGTTAAGAGAAGCATCGTTGGTCGTGAAGTGGAACAAGAAGTTGATCGTCGGTACCGGCTGGTCGTGAACAAGATCGACGATAAAGTCTCCGAGTTTCTTTTAATCGGTGGTGGTTTCCAGCGAAATGCTGGACCTCAAAAGCAGTGGAACTACGACCACCGAGTTACCTCGTTCGACGGCTTTTACAAATTTGACCATGTTGTTCGCTGGTACGTTTTTTTTTTTGCACAGCTCGGTTGGGAATGAATGGATGAATATGTAGATGGTAGTTGGATCCACGCGTTATAAATTTCGGAATGTTATTTATTTTCGTCAATTCGACTTTAGCACTATTTCTACCGCGCTACTTATACGTAATCAAAAATCCAAAACCAAAAATATAGTGTTATAATTAAAACAGATTTTTTCTTTTATTCTTCGTTGGTCGGTAATAAATAAAGGTTCTTTATTTTTCTTAGCTTTTGTGTTGGGCCGGATTATAATAATATATAATTTATGCGTTTCGTTATGTTCAACATAGAGAAAAGAAGATTAGATCGTAAATCAATTCTTAGAATTTCATCCAATAAAAAATACCAAATATCCAACAAAGAAATCGTAATAATATATAGAATATAAATAACTGAAAGTTTAATAACGTAATTATACGTAACAAAAGATTTAAAGTCATAAATCTAATACATGATCTGTTTTAATCATAAAAAACGAAAATATGGATCATTATTAATTTAAAGATGATCGCTGTCATAAACATTATTTCTTTATTATCAACAGTTTATTTATATTTTTTTACACAAAAATTACTGAAGAGGATCTGCAATACAGAATCGAAACGTATAAATTGCATATTATTATAATCTGGCCGAACAGAAAAACTAATTAAAATGAAGGACCTTCTTTTAAAATAGACGCATAATAGCTCTACTAAGCACCTTCCGTTTGTGGATTAAAAAAAAAGATTTAATTAAACCTCGAAAATAATTCTCATTTAAAATTCTAAAAGGTGTCTTTTGACACCTTTAGTAGAAATAGTGTTCAAGACTGATGAATCTCTGATGTCAACTACTTCCCGAAAGAAAGGCCCATTCAATTTAGGCACACTTCCGGTACAGAAGCTTCTTCATGTTATTACAATTGCAATACTGCAGCAAAATATCTATTTTCAGATTTCTCTCCGCGACGGAATGGTCATGGTAACTTTTCACTCCGTTTCACTGTGTTGACAGTCTAATTTGAACCGTTCCGCCGCATATTCTGCTTCCATTCGAAGCAATCCTTGATTCGTCCCGCTGTATTTACAGCATTAGACCGCTTTTAGAGCGAAGTGGATTTTATGGATGTTCAGAATGGCTCTTTTCAAGCTGTGCTTGAAATCAGTTCACTATTAACTCATCAATGATATAAACCTATACACGTAAAAAGGGAAAATTGGCTCGTGCCAATATCGAGCAATGAATGTATTAGAACATAGCCTTTTTCCGAGATAGAATTCATCGACTGTCTGAAAAATAGCTTAACGCTATTTCCACCAAAGGTGACAAAAGTCACCTTTTAGAATTTTAATTTAGAATTATTTTCGAGGTTTAATTTAATTTTTTTTTTAAATCCACAAACGGGAGGTGCTTAGTAGGACAATTATGCGTCTGTAAAAAATTTGATAATAATTAAGAAAATCTATTTTAATTATAATTCTATATTTTTGATTTTGGATTTTTGATTACGCACGATTAGCGCTGTTGAAATTGTGTTAAAGTTACGAAAAGTAATGGCGAATACTTTGATCGAACGATTTCATTTACTTTCTTTTAAAATTAACCTTGAATATAGCTAAAAAAGTATGTTAATTATTTGTACAACTAATATTGTCTAGGACTCTTATTGCAGCTCAATGCCGATGTCTTCTTCACTCATTGCCATCCGTAGGATTACTAAGTGACACTATCATTTGATTCGTCCATAGATATACTTCTAGTAGCTTTACAATTTTTTTACTGGACACTTAATTAGCCTGATTAACATTAAATTTTTCCAGGTAGATATCTCATGTTTCCTATTTTTTAATTTATTTAGTGAAGATATTTTGCACCGGGTTGTTTATCGGTCATTATTCCGTTGCGCGTGGGTGAGAAGTTCTACTTTGCAGGTTTTGTATTTTTAATAAAAAATTTTGTAATAATAAATTTCATATTGATAAATTCTCGTCGAATTTGATTATAAGTAAAAGTATGAAGATTTAATTAAAACAAATATTAATTAGGTTCAAAAAGGTGTGAAATTAATAAAAGTTTCAAAGCATTTGCTAGGGTTTCAAAAGTAATACAGTCTCCCCATGTGCGAATGTCGGTATAATGCCAGAGCTGACAATACGGCCCAGAATTGGCGCAATCCCGATTGCCATATCTTGTCTGGTGGTACCGCCCCAGTACTTGTACAAAACCTTACCCAAAAATGGGCCGGATCCGGCTGCCAATGCTGGGCAAGGTCCGTAAATAAGATCCGTCTTATTGTTAGTACTGTGTGCATCCTCTTAATCTACCATGATACTTAACCTCTACCATTTTTTATTTACAATTAGACCTAAATGTCAGAATAGAAGCTTTTAAATTCTATCAAAATTCGTTATTATTCATTTAATGCCCTGGGACAGGTCCCCTAAAGCGTGGATGTAAAATATACAATACAGAAAATACAATTTTACTTATAATAATAGTAATATACTCCCCTAAAAGTAATATAATATAAAAATAAATTAACAATAACATAAAAATAACAAAATAAAGTAATAAAATTAATGCAATAAAGTGGCAGTTGAGTAATAAAAACAGCATAGAACTGCAGTTAGGAACAGTTTGCTAGGGTTGATTTTTGATACCTCGCAGAGATTATGAACTCAAAAAAAGATTTTTTGAACAGTTTCAGTAGCTGTAAAAAAAAATTGTCGCCTTATTGATATTAGTATAGAGGTATTTATAAACAAACAAAGTGTAAAAAAAGTAGCAATTCTATGAAATAAATGCATTTTTGACGAAACAACGAAGTCTAAAAATCTGGAAATAACGTGCAAAGGGTTCTTAGCACCAAGAACGGTCAATTATGTATTTGTTGTCAAATTTGGATTTGTAGAAAAATAGTATATGGCTCGAAGGGTTAAAGATTGTAACCATGTGGGTTTCCCGTCAGCCCTTAAATTCTATCTTACGTAAATTTTTAGTTGTTGATAATATAAGATTTGCCAAAAATAGGATGTCGACATTCAATGCATAGTGTATAATATTGAAGAGATTGACAGTTTTTGTATCGAGGAACGTCGGTAAACCAGAGAAAAATGTGTGATGATGCTATTTTGTACTAAAGCTCGTAATAAATCTGACAAAATGTAGTGTAATTTCTTCATAAATGAGGGTAAGTTTGGAAAATGATCATCTTACTTCCATTTGCCATATAAGGATAGGAGTTAATGCGTTACTAACGTAACATAGATTGACCCCTCGTTAGTATAGCGGAAACATGAAATCCGAGGCTTTTATTAATGGACTATATAAAGTGATGAAAAGAAGGGTGGTAAAATCTCCTAAGATTGAAGGTCATGTCAAATGCTGTTACGTGTCTGTATATACGAGTAAAGTCTTTGTTTACATACAATGAAAGCTAACGGGGAGGTATATACGTAAGACACGTAAGTTAGTAAGTAAGTAAGTAAGTAAGTAAGTCAAAGAAACGAACTTTCGTTTGTAAACGTAGCTTTTGAAATATAGGATGCCATGTAGTGTGACGTCGTAGGATATGTAAACAAAACGGTGGAAGTCACCCTCCATAAGTCTACACGGTAGTGCCAATAACTGCCAAATGAAAATATATCTGTCTACAAACAAACCCACTTCTTTGTCGACGAAATTTATATTTAGCTGCAAAATCACGGAATGGGATATTACGGAAAAGGGAAGAAGAACGGGAAAATGTTAAAAGTTCTCAGTATAAAGGAATTATAAAAAAAAATATATTTTCTTAAGTTATTTTTTGTATGTTATGTGTTGGGATTTTAGCTCAACAATTATTTTCAATTAATTATCATTTAGTATTCATTGATTAACTCAACAAAATTGTTTTCACGCATAACGCCTCGTATATGTATAAATATTGTACATACTGGGTTTTGAAAAAGTTGCGGACCCGCCCCTTGCCTTGGAATCGACGAGTTATAGGGAAATATGACTCGACTCCAATTTTAGGATGTGCCCGTTACTTTTGCAAAACCCTGTATATTATACATTTTTTTGTAGAAATATACAAGTCGTAATGTTAATTTATAATCAAAAATCAGTTTCGACGGTTTTTTTTAGCATAGGTATACAAACGCAATGTTTCTGGTGGTAGAAAAGTTACTAATTTAACATTACTATTGTTCTGTTACACGTTTTCTTAGTTTCAAATCCAAATTTACTGTTTTGGAATAAAGTTAGTGTTACAGCTCCGATTTTAATTAACAAAAATTTTATGTCGTTTGTTGCAGATGCCAGCAGTTCGTATAAGGGAGGCTGGAGCCATACGGCATCACCTGCACCTGGTCAGGGTAAGTTCCAAAATATTTTTATAGAGCTTCTAGTTATATCAGTAAATAGGGTTAAGTTAGTAGTTACATATTTGTTAGAAGAATATCGTAGCGCTACTAGTAATTACATTCTGATAATAATAGTAATAATAATAATAATAATAATAATAATACCACTAATAATAATAAACAGTAAATGAGGTTAGAAATAGCATTTTACTGCCTCTACTTTGGGCATTTGTGAAACGTCACAAAGATATTGGTATTAAATAATATTCACTAATATTTTTATAATAACCACCTAACTGTTAAAGAAATTGATTAAACTGAAACTTCAGTTTTGCGTTTTTTTGAGGATGGAAATTTTTGAACTGGTTACATCAGCCTCTGGTAATGGTGTCCTTAAAAATATTGTCAAGTTACATACACTTAAAAAGCAAGAACCTTTTCAAATGCCTTTCATTCCCAGAATCTCATTCTCTACTGAAACAATTTCGTACAGAGTTCAATTAAAATCCGGAAAATAAAGAGAAGAAATTTCTTATACATGATCACTTACGCATACATTTAAAGTCGATTGAGAGATGGCGAGTGCCACTTTTGGTATTTAACACTGCCGTCCGCACGTCTGGTCGAGATTCTTTCGTTTGGCGCCGGTATAAAATCATTATGTACGACACCAACGTGGTGCCACCGGCGCTTCCCCGATAGTTTTCGCTTGGCACCAACGTGGTACCACCGGACGGCATGGTGCTAATATCCCTCAGAAAAACAGGATAAGAATGCATTTCCTTTGAGAATCGGTAACTCGGAAAAAATTTGGAAAAACATTGCAGCGCCTCTAGTGGTGGCATCCTTGAAGCCTTAGCGAACTGTACCCACCGAAACGATAGGAAACGTTTTGAAGTACCTACCGGAAAATCTTCCGAGTCCTTTTCACTAGCCGAGCCTCATTTCTTGGTGAGAGCGTTTCGCCACAAAGTTCGATTAAAACCGAGATTCGTGAACCGTTAGAAATCCGAAAAAGGAAAAGGTAGGAAAGGAAGGAAACTAGAAAGAACATTTCATTTTTTCTCGTACATGGCAACTTACACATACATTTAAAGTGGATTGGGGGATGGCGAGTGCAAGTTCACGCGTCGCGGCACCCGAGTTGTCGTTGAGGTGGAGGTACATACATACAAAGCAGAGCATAGAGTCACGGGGCGTGGGCGTCCCGGCGCTTTGTGGCGCGTTGAACCGCAGCCCCTTTGTCGTGGAGAGCCCCTAGGCTACGTAGAGACGCCTGACGTACTGTACAATACATTTTACCCAAAGAGAACGATAGAAAGAGAGAGTGAAACCCTCACCTATGAACAAATAATAAGGGAGAAATAGAGATGAGAAACTTGCCGCAGGCATCTTGTTATAAACGGCTTCTGACATTTCGACCTTCCAGGGGGCCACTTCTTCATCTCTGATACCTCTGACCTCCCTCTCTCTCTCTCTCTCTCTCTTACTCTCGCTCTCTCTTTTCTGTCTCTTTGACTCAGATTGAAATTCATGATGAAACGCGTGTCCACCGGTACCGTGAAATTGAAATCAAAACCAGTGTGTTGAAATAAAAGGAAGGGCAGAGCTGGCTGGCAAGTGGCAAAAGAGGGCCAATCATTTGCACGCTGCGGAATGAAATTTCTTACGGTGGTTTTACGTGAGAAAAGTAGACGAGATTTTAAGATGGAGAGTTAGTAAGTTTAAAGAGAGAAGATTTCTTATACCAAGTATGTACCGCTTGAAATGAAATTGGGAAGAGAGTCACAGCGCCTCTAGTGACAAAAGAGGGCCCATGATTTGCACGTTGCGGAATGAAATTTCTTACGGTGGTTTTACGTGAGAAAAGTAGACGAGATTTTAAGATGGAGAGTTAGTAAGTTTAAAGAGAGAAGATTTCTTGTACCTAATATGCACCGCTTGAAATCAAATTGAGAAAAGAATCACAGCGCCTCTAGTGGTAACAAGTGGCAAAAGAAAGCCAACCATTTGCACGGTGCGGAATGAAATCGGTAAGAGAGTTACAGCGCCCCTAGTGGTAGCAAACTGGTCAAGGAGAGCCTGTGATTTGAACGTTGCCGAATGAAATTTGGCAGACAGTCACAGCGCCTCTAGTGGTAGCAAGTGGCGAAAGGGAGCGAATGAATTGGACGTTGCGGATTTAACATTTTTAGGTTAGTTTTATGTGAGGAAAGTAGACAAGATTTTAAAATGAAGAGCTAGTAAGTTTAAAAAGAGGATATTTCTTGAAACATGTAGAGCTTGAAATGAAATTGGGAGGGGATTCACAATGTCTCTAGTAGCAACATCACTTAATTGTTAAATGAAAATTGGTAATCTGGAAGTCTAAATAATTTAAAGCTGAACTTTAATTTTCAATGAACATTAATCGATTACAAAAATTAGTAATTCTAAGTGGAAATTATCATTACAAAAAATCATAATGAAGGAGTAAAAAAGTTGAATTTGCCCCTGGGCCGGGGTAAATTGAATTTTTGCAAAAAAAGATAAGAAAATCGCCGCCAATAAAGTCGAAATTACATTTTTTTTTAATAGTACAATATTCTGTTGCTTAAGTATTTAAAAAAGAATGTAAAATAAATTTTATTTTCAATAAAAAAAATATTTTTTCAATTAATTTTTTTTTCCAAATATTATTCAAATAACAAGATGTGCAATCCAACTTTATCAATTTTATTTTCGTGTCTTTCCAGTTACACTTATTAGAACAATTAGAGAAATTCAATTTACACCTGTCTCCCCTACAAACCTTATTGAGTCATTCACTACGAATTTGATAACAATTATAAAAAATACAGTAAACTAAGTAAACTGCTCCACCGGTTCTTACTAACCCTTCGCTGGTCCACTTCACGAGAATAACATAGTTGGTACACTGGGGCTCTCAGACCCCATCGAGAAAAATTCATATTGCGTAAATGCTATTGCCTTTTTTAACTTAAAAAAATGTACGACAGTTGTGAAATGTTGTTTTAATAGATAGTATAAGTTATTTTATGAAAACATAGTAAAAATATAGTAAAAGTTTCCCACTATAGAGATGCTTAAGTCGGAGCTGAACGAGGCTGGGGCGTCTCAGACCCCAATAGGCCAGCTACAGCTTAATTATTACAGTAATTACATACATTTACATATCGTCGCCTGATAGAAATCGAAAATTTAAAAAAACGTCTTCTTAAAACTGTAATAGCCCGAGTCGAAATTTCTTCTGCTTGAAAAAGTCCTTGTATTACCATTTTTGAAAAATCCTCCCACCCACGTTCTCTCGCTAGGTAAGGTATAAATAGAAAGAAAGTGAATGTGTTACGGGGAAGGCAGTTTCAAGAATCCAGGTAAATGTTACTACATATATATGCTAGGGGCAATAAAAAATATTCCCCGAGTGGATTGCGTGACTTCCTGACTCGACTCTTGGCTATGTGGTGTAAACCTCGGTTGTGTCCGTAAACTCTGGACGCTTATACGACGTCAGTCAGGGTTTAAACCTTCTAACCTCCTCCCCTGCTTTTTACTGTATTCTATGATAATTATATACTTCTCCACCATGGCGCGTGCCTTGGCAGCTATATACGCTTTCTCACACTTCCTATCATCCTTCTATTCTATATACCCACAATTCACACGCATGTGTATGTGTGGCGTAGCGTGACTATCGCAAACCTCGACACCATAGAGGGTTAACGATCGAAAATTTTCATTTTTACTCCGCACTTCACCTCTTAACGAGTTTCGTAGAAAGTGGGCAGTGGTGAATTATGTCAAAAAGTCAAACACCACCATTCTCCCGATCGCTATCGCGATCGCATATCGATGGAATATTTAGTTGAAACAACCCTACAAATCGGTCACATTTACGAAATTCTAGCGAACCAAATTTAAGGGTTGTAATTGTTGCCGATGTCGAAATCGATATCATTAGGGGTGAAGGGGGTTAAGTGAACCGAAAAATCTTTTTTTTTAATTTCTTTTGAATAGAATTAGAAAAAATAAATAGCTTGTTTTCGCAAATAGTAACTTGATATTTATTTTACGATTTCCAATAGGTAAATTAGTCGCTAAATGAATAGAATTTAAGAAAAAAAAAATATAATTATTTAAACATGTCAAGTGATTCAATTGACCCCAGTCCAGGGGCAATTGAACCACCAGTTGGGATCAAACATTATGATAATTAGTATATTATTAGTATTTGTTAGGTATGTATACTATTTCAATATTGAAATATAAAATATTTTAAAATATATTAGGTTGTACCATAAGTTCCTTCCTTTCCGACTCGAGGTCATACGTAGCGTGGCGTGGGAGATTTAATTTAATCTTTTTTCGAAATCCACAAACGGAAGGTGCTTAGTAGAGCAATTTTGCGTCTGTAAAAAAATTTGGCACTGAATTAAAAAATTCTATTTTGATTATTACACTATATTTTTGGATTTGGATAATTGAATACGTAAAATTACCTTATAACCCTTCGGTCCCTCACAAATAGAGTCACTCCTCCCTTCACCTAAAAATGTAAAACATTTTTTTCTCGCGCATATTTGAGTCTCGGCAATTCAGTTTTGCAAATGTGTACGTTATTCAACAGTGGAGTAAAAACAACGTGCGAGATTTTTACAGATGCTCATCTTTAAGTAGCAGTTGGTGTCCGCTATGTTAAGCAATTTGATTTCGTACGGGTCTTGATTGGGTCGAGTAGAGGAAACTTTCGGAATGATATTGATGGTACAGAACGAACTGCTCCGTTCTCTTCTCTTTAGTCTGGTCTGGTCGAAGAAGGGTCGATTGACGCAGGAACTAAGGGGTCCGCCGCAATCAGTGCAGCCGCGGGGCTTTTTCGCATCGTTCCTTTTCCTTCTCGTCCATCTCTTTCTTTTCAAAATCACATATTTGATCCTAACGAAATCTTTCTCTTGCCTCAGTTATTGGCATTATTATTGTACAAAGCTAACCAAATTTCCGTTATTGTTCATTTTCAAGAATTAGCCACGTCACAATGTCTCAAATTACCCAAAATTGAAGAACGTAAACTTTGCAAAAGTAGGCAAAAATCTTACGTTTCCGAATTGTGCCGAAAGGACCATTTTCTCACTACAGACATTCTTAAATTGAAGCTGATCTAGATTGGATCCTTTCAGACCCCAGTAGGCCAGTTAAGGGTGAAAATCCGTTGTAAGCTTTGTAAAAGCATACGAAAATCGGATGTTTCCTAACATCAAATTAACAACAGATAGTGCCGAAGGGACCATTTCGTCACCACGGAGATTCTTAAATCGAAGCTGTTCTAGACTGAGTCTTTTCAGACCCCAGTGGGCCAACTGAGAGTAAAAATATTCCGCAAAAGCATACGAAAATCTTAAGTTTCCCAAAATCGTCCTATTTCTTCTGAAGATCTTCTATCTTCTTCGCTCTTTCTTATACATCCTCCTGCAGACATTGTTATCGGAAGCAAAGGAGAAATCAAAGGTATATAACGCGATTGATTTGACGATGTTACGAATGTAACGGCGCTCTTGCTTTCCTTTTATCGGGCAGCACATGTACGTAAAAAGTGTATATGTGTATTCCTATGCACGGTACACTCTTTTCTCTTTTCTTTTTTCTCTCCTCCATTGTCACTGCCGTTGTAGTCGAGTATATCTGTGCATTCACGAGCAATTACACTGGGTGGAGTAATCCTATTACACAGCGTTGCTCCAACTTAGTTGCTCTTCAAGGGAGGATCAAAGGAACTTTATACTGCAGCAGTGGCACACACGCTTCCAGTAGCACTGGCAGTGGCACGAGTAGTAGTAGTAGCGCCGTAGCAGTAGCAAACCCAGTTGTCGTCTTAGTCGTATTTCCACACTACTGGCTCCTCTCTTGCGTCGCCTTAGACTACAAAATTGTGTGTATCACAAAAATAAAGAAAAACAAAATTTGTACCAAAAAAAGCGGATGGACGGAATTAAGATGTTAAATGAAAAAATTCGGTAATATGTGTCTCTGTAACCAAAATTTCTCTGATTTTCTTTTTCTTTTTTTCTTTTCTCTCACAGATAAGTAAAATGAATAAATAGTTTCACCGAAATTCCGTTAGTGTCGCTTTGGTATTGCTCTAAATCAGACTTTTTCTTGCCTCTAATGTAAAATTTACATTTTTCCACTCATCACTTTTCTCCTGCGGGGGTGCGATATGTCGACCTATGCAACTAAGGGTCAAAAGATGACCCGATGTTACTCGAATCGATAGAAAACCATCCCAATTGCAATGACGAAATATTTCCTTGCGCGACACTAAAGTTAGCGTCTTGGGGGAGCCTTAGAGGGCGCTGTCCATGCGAAAATTTGTAAACCTTTAGATTATACCGAACGTAACGTACTGGTAATTCAATTGAAACCGACATTAGGGACGTTTGCTGTACAAAGGGACTGCGAATATAGGTACCTATATATATATGTGTGTGTACAGACCGTGTCTGTATTTATGTACGCACGCTTGACCTCAAACGTTACACCTTTCACAGCCCTTTCGCTCCCTTTGTCTATTGTGCTGCCCCGTAACTCGTTACAGTCATTAGTTGGCGAATGGAGGTGTTAAAAACTGATTCGACTGACTCATATCTAATTTCAATTCAGGGTTGCTAATGTTTCAGCATCGTGAGTAGCTTGCGTGTATGTGTGTGTGTGTGTATGTGCGCGCGCGTGTGTGAATATATGTAGGCACATATAAATGGATACAGTCGTAGCCACTCTTGGCAAAGACCATTCCATGTGTAATAATAGTATACAAGGACTGAAAAGGGCGACAAAACAATAGCTGTAATTCTTAGGAATGTTCTGGTGCATTCATCAGAATTGCTCTAATTCAAATGGCTGTAACCTCCATCCTTCTGCACGGGAGTTAAGTCTTTTCGATTTTAAGGGTATGAGGCATCTACTTCCTCTTTTTCTCCCTTACAAGGGACGTAACTTACCAACGTAGAACTTTTAGACTTGCAAGAAATAGTTACAGCGAAAAAAGTGCAAGCACTAATTATGTCATTTCTGGTTGACTCAATCATGAAAATAGTAGAAGCAATAATAAATATAATCAGAATTACTAAAAATAAAGTAAATAAGCCGTTTATTTTGAAAGTGGTCTAAGTCCATTTGTAAATTTTTTGTTGTTAACTGAGCCACATGACATTAGCTGTCATAAAGAACATTTTGCGAAATTTATAAAAATTTGGACTTAGGCCACTTTCAAAATAATCGGCTTAAATGTCCCTATTTGTAAAAAAAAAATACGAAATTGCTTTATTTTGGTATTGCAAGACTCGCAATGAAATAATTTCTATTAGTTTCTGGTTTTCAAAATTAAATTTCAATCTAAAACCTCGGCCCGGATTGCATTCTATCGGGACAGTCCCATAGCGTTTAGTCGCGCTCATAAAAATTAACACTATTTCTAGCAAAGATGTCACAAGACACCCTTTAAAATTTTAATTTAAAATTATTTTTGAGGTTCAATTTAATCTTTTCTTGAAATCCTCAAACGGGAGGTGCTTAGTAGTGCAATTGTGCGTTTGTAAAAAATTGGTATTAATTAAGAAAATCGATTTTAATTATAATTTTATATTTTGCTTTTGGATTTTTGATTACGTATAATTAACGCAATAGAAACAGTGTTAATAATAATTAATATCGATCGAAAATCAATGTAGCAATTTTAAGTTATAATTGAGCTGAACCCATCAACCCTCGGGCTATTTTCGATGAAAAGGAACACTATGGGGTCTGTGCACTTTTGACGGGTCACGATTTTAAAACTACTCGTTCCATCGATTTAAAAACCAAATTTTCAGATCTCGTAGAATTAGTGCGGTAGAAATACTATTGAGACGCTAATGTAAATGTCCCCATTTGTGGCCATGACCCTATTTGTGATCACTCGCGAAGTTTTATTAAATTAATCAAAAGTTTTAGGTCATTCATCTTCGAGAAGAGTATTTTTCATGTTTGCTGATTATTTAGCGACGGTTTTATACATAGTTTCAATGATATCTGAAAAACAAATGCTCATAAAAATGTGAAAAAAGGGCTATGATTATTTTCATCACCAAGCGAACTCGGTTTCCTATTGGTTGTCGCTAGACAAAATTGCATACAAACACTGTTTTGTACATAACAAAACAAAGTCCCGACAATATGTAATAAAATCTTAAGTATTATCCCCTCGTCCCGGTCAGATAACGCAACTTTATTTAGATTATGGGTTACCGGATTGTACGATGGAGTTGGCAAGGTCGTAATAGTTGCTGTATCCTTTGAATCCTGGTTCTAAAGTTTCTATTGATATTTCAAAGCGACACTTTATAAGTAAGGACAAGGAGCAGGTGAGAAACTAGAACGAACAAAAGTGTAAACGCAGAGTCGACCAAGAAAGAGTCAGTAAATGCTGGGCAACTGTAAAAAGAGTAGAAGTAAGAGTTGCTTATGAGCAACAAGAGTGGAATTCGAGATCACAACGTAGCAGTGACGGAGTCCTTTGAATCCTGATTTTCAAATTTCTTTAGACGTACCGAAGTGACTATTTATTTAAAAGTTTAAAGTGACGATTTATCGTTATTTCAACTGCTTTCAAGATCAAGCCGACTAGAAATGAAATAATTAGTGCCTTTATTTTTGTCGGTTAACCCATTCGAGAGGGTAATTTTTTTCGAACCCGGTCCCCAAGGGCGAACTGATAATTGCTCATTACTACTATTGCACACCTGGTGTGCAACCGATCTTACAGTCTCGGAAATCAATTGCACGCACGGTGTGCAATCGGTATCGAATGAGTTAAATGATCAATAACTAGTGCAGTGACGGTAATTTTGTGCTAAAACGAATTTTTTTCCCCGGTATATGTAGAATAAGTAAACAGCCAAAATGTCTAAGAGTTTCAAGCGAAGGAGTTCAAGGAATTGCAGGAGTTAAAGGCGGTAAAAGGATTGGAAGCATATTAGGAGCAGGAGTAACAAGACTGGAACACGAGTTTGAGTGAAAGACGTTTGCGGGAGAATTAGGACAAGCACTGGAAGCTTCAGGAGGACCAAAAGTAGGAACTAGAAGCAGAAACGCAGGAAGGAGCAGCAGCAGTTGAGTTGAAGTTGAGTTGAAGTTGAGTTGCAAGGCTAGGGGTCGGAAAAGCTAGAGGTAGAAGGGTTCTGGTTTGGAAGTATCGCGAGCAAGAATAAAAAAAAAGCTGAGGAATTGCGAGAAGGAGAAATCTGTTGCGAAGAGAAGCTTGAAGAGTGCCAGGAGTGCAAAGCGTAAGCAGTAGTAAAAGGAGCGAAAGCTGAAAAGCGCGGGCAGCGGCAGAATTAGGAGAAAAAGTTGGAGTCGAAGTAGAAGAAGTAGGAGGGGCAGGAGTCAAAGTGGAAACAATCCCCAAAGTCTCACCCTAAAAAGCGAGGAAAAAAAGAAGTCAAAGATGAATACGAGCTGATATAGGGTAGTTGAAACGCGGTCGCTCATGTGTAAACGTGTCACGCATAGGCACGTGACCATGTATGTACTAGGAAAGAAGACATAATATAGTAACGGCGACCCGACGGACGGATCAAGCAGTCCAGTGACTTTAGTTACACCAACACTCCGCCTCGTTGAAGGGACCCCAACAATATGTTTCCCTTATACATATTCCCCAGTGGTACTAATGTTCCTATTTTATTGTTATTTACTCTCCCATCTTCATTTTCATCCACAATTATGTTCGGAATTAATTCTCAGGATTTGAGAAACGATTTTCCCTTGTATTTTCTTCGTTTCGCAATCAAGTGAAACAACCCTCGACGAAAAGGATATATGCGAAAATATATAGGGAAATACTGTAAACATGTGCTGAATAAAAATGTATTGTAAAATAAGCAATGGCGTATATTTATAAAATATATTATTTTAAAAAGTATATTTTCCAATGTATTTCAATATAAATGAACTAATTTTCAAATATACCTAAAAACGTGTAGATACGAATATGTGTAAGATTTATATTTCTTAATTAAAATAGCAGCATATATTAATTTTTAACAAAACGAAAAATTGCTCTTGTACATATTTACAGATTGTAACTAGATGTATGTGGAAAACATATGCTAAACATTGCATACTCATCATATATTTTAGTTATTCCCTTTCACAAATCTGGTACTGTGTCGTTTTGAAGTGTAATAAAAATGTAATATTGTATATTTTACAGATAAATTCGGTACAAATTGCATTTCATTTTCGTCACATGTATTAATTATAAATATAAAATTATTTTACTTTGAATTATTCCAACAAAATCCTTTTAGAAGCTGCGTTACCATTTTTTTCTTGAAATATCATGAAAGTATAATACTTAATAAATATTTTGCATATATTTTTTATAGAAAAAGTATATCATTTTCTTCTCATGCATTAATTAAGAATAAATACACAAATATTTCAAAATATCTCTGCAACACAAATACAATAAAAATACAGTAGAATATATCCGCTTACATTGCAAACTGTATATTGTTGCATCTAGGAACAAATAATTTATAATATCACCATTGTTCTCGAAATCGCAGACATTAAGGTACATTTTGGAACTTCCGTCAGGTGTGCCTTCCTCTTGTTTGATAAGTTAACACCGGCTCTAAGACAGTTGGTGTTCAATTTAACACTACTTTGTGAGAGATTGACAACAAAAGTGTTCTCGTGCGTTCACGATCCAGACTGATTCGGGTGTATACGTATATAGGTATATATATAAAAGTCGATAAAGGGATGAAAATCAGAAGGAAGCAAGATAAAGAGAGTCAGAGTCGAAAAAAGTATATGTACATTGTTCGTTCAACCGATAGAATCCGTTAGAGAGGATTTCCGTGTAGGCAAACACGACCAGTTTTCTCAACTACCTATTTCTGTTATACTAACGCGCGGTCTATTCCTATTCCTCTTTTAACTTATCTCGGCACTTGCCTTTATGCGAAACCTTTAAAGTCGTTCGAATCACAAAGGGAATTTAGCGCATTGTGTGCAAACCTAATTAACTTTGACATCAACCCGAGCGTCATCGGTGGTATGGCGAGAGTCTGGCAGAAACTCGATAACGTTCGAAACTGATCCAGACTTTTGCCATACATCAATCGTCCCGGGAGACTCCATGTCTTTACACTGAAAAAGATTTGTAGCGGTTCTAACTATTGCTAATTTATAGTAATTCTAACTATAGTTAGAATTACTATATATAGAACTATATATAGAACTATATATAGAACAACGCATCAACTATATATAATTCTAGTAATTTTAACTACACTTATGGTTACTCCAACTATTTTGTCGATTGAGTCAACTAGAAATTATATAATTAGTGCCTTTATTTCTTTTGGTGGAGCTGTGTCATTAACACTTGAAAATGCTGGATTTTTCATACAGTCAAACCTGTTTTTGTGCGGTCCTTTTTTATGCGTTGTTCCTTTGTGCGATTTTTTTTCTCGATATCCACAAACTGTACAAAAAAAATTCGCACAAAAAATATCGCATAAAAGAAATACGCATAAAAAAAGATCGCACAAAAACAGGTTTGATTGTACATTTTTTATCGCAGATTTTTTAGAAAATATTTTCTGCAAAAGATTTATTTAGAACAATTATGAATTTGTTTCGATTGTTCAAGTATCGATTTTTTAAATATTTATAGTCAAATTTTCATGTTTACATTTCGACAAGTAATAGGTTGTCACCTTCAGGACTAGAAAAGTAATTATAATAGTGACATTTGTGTAACTTTTTGAAATATTTATTACAAATACTTTTTTTGAAATTATTTTACAAAAAACGATTTGCTGATGGGAATATATTAAAATTAGGGGAAAACTACCATGCAAGGAAATTATATTAAAATTGTTCTTTCTGTTTTTCAGGATACAGTAGCAGTTTATCAAAATCAGCGCTGGACACGCACTCGCATCTGCGGCAGCCTGGTATGTATTAGGTAGATATATGCCATATATACATATTTGTATTTAAATATATATAGGCATTTATGGTTCATTCGATATATTTCATAATATATTTCAAGAGAAGGGATCTGGAGTAGTATTAGGTCGGAAGGGATCTGATGGGCTCCAGTACGTTCGTAAATGCTGTTTTGTAATTCTGGAAAATGCCGGAAAATAAATAAATAAACAGTAAATAACAGATAAAACAAAATAGTAAATTTTAATAGTTAATATTACCTGTACTTCTAGTTCTGCTGTATCTTTTGCCGTAATTGTATCTTGGTTTCTGTATATTGTTTGGTAATTGTATATTGTTTTACTTGGTTGCAAAAAAATAAGAAAATAATCTTTACGATTACAATTTTCGAATTATATTCAACTACAAACCATGATTTCACTTTATAAGAGAGTATGTATTAACTAGCAAAACTAACAAGCATATATTATTAATAGTTGGTACATACTAACTACAGAGTAACTATCTATAATAATTATTATGTTGATATATAGTATAGTAATTAATTTTTTTTACCATGAATTACAATAACGTCGATTGCTTGTACATTTGTTAATTACCAACTATTCAAATTTTGATTCAGTTTGGTTAAAATATAGTTTGAAAAGCTATAAAAATGTATAACAACGAATTTTCAGCTTTCTGCTATAATTAAAATTATTAGTTTTTTTATATTGTATATATACTACTACATTGCAAATATATGAAATTGAAAAAATGAATTTTCAACAAAACCAAATTTTTTTCTTGCCGAGTTTCGAAATTTCAAAATCGCATATTCGCAAGTTATCCAATTTTTTAAAAATTCAGTAAGAGTCTTAGGGAACAATTTAGTTGAATCTTTTCGATTTCATCTTTTGGGTCTGCCCCATATAAAAAAAGTGTACCCACCTAATATGTGAGAAACCGGCACTACCGTGACCTCCACGATTATGGTTATTTCCTAATAGCCATCAGCATATAATCACGCGAAGTTCTTTTATACACCTGGTATGTGTATTGTATATACACTGGCATGTATGTATAGGTGTAAAATACACCACACATACGCATACTCGCATGTGGTACATAAATTTATATGTATATATGTATATATGAATTTCGTCGTTCTCACAGCTCGGCCTGATTTGGTTTCAGCCACGCCCAAAAAATTATTTTCTAATCGATAGAAACAAAAAGACGGAGTCGACACGATTACACATACATATACATATACCACATACGATAGGGATGGTCAAAAATCTGAAATTTGAGATTTGTACCGGAATTCGGATTCTCGTTTTAACTAAAACCAGTGCTACCATTACCCCTTTGAACCACGAATTTTTCTATTTTTGGGTTTTTCATAGAATATGGTAGGGTGAACAGTCCAGTAATTGACCGCCGGCGAATGACCATTGCACAAACAAATGCAAATTACAAGCTTCGAAATGAGTAAATTTATAAATAAATCTGGTTTGTTTTTTGAGGTTCAATCTTCCATATTTTCGTCATCTATTGAGCTTTTACACGTGTTGTAGTTTATAGTTAATTTCAAAGTATTATAATTATATTAACAAGAAGTAACTATTTTTACAAATATGTAAACAAAAATTAATTGTCCATGCAATTTCAATAGTTGTTTCATTATTATAAATAAATTTAATTAAATATAACCTCAGTAGTAGGTAAAATCTACAATTCAGTCATTTACTGGTTCGTTTACCCTACGTAGAAATATTAAAAATCGAAAGAAATATCGGGTAAACTGCCAGTAATTGACCGCGTGTCAGTGAATGACCATTGTACAAAAAAATGTAAATTAGAAGCTTGGAAACGCTTAAATGTTTATAAATCTGGTTTATTTACAGCTTTAATCTTCTATATTTTCGTATAATAATCATAAATAAACAGCAATAAATAATATTCTTATTTCACTCAATGGAAGTACTCGTTCCTCTATTGAGTTTTCACACGTGTTGCATTTTATGGTTAATACAAAAGTAATTGCGATAACAAAAATAACTATTTAGACAAATATGTAAAGAAAAATTAATTAATTGTCCATGCAATTTCAATATTTGATTCATTATTATAAATAAATTTATTCAAACATACGTAAACTCAACAATTCGGTTATTCACTGGTTGGTTGGCTCTGTGCGGCAATATTAAAAATCAAAAGAAATATCGGGTGAGCTACCCAGTAATGCATTAGTATTACATGCCGATTGTACATGTGTTTGTCGAAGATCCTCTTTTATTCAGCTTTTTAATTGTTCGTATCAGATTACATGTATTGTCTGTTATGCCTTTGTGCATGACAGTCACTACAGGCACACCCATTTGTGAAATAATATTCTTACACTTTCTCCATAAGATATATTGAAAATTAGGGATCATTAATTTTCTCCTCCCCTAGTTTTACATTTATTATTTATTTATTTGGTGCATAAACATAAAATTATGATTTCTGCGGTAAGGTTGACGGTTGAGATTCAAAATTATTTCTGCAGCACACCAATGTTTGGAAAAAATGTTGGGCTAGAATACTGTTTCTGCAAAAAATTAACATTCCCTAATTTTTTACAGAAACAGTATTTCAGACCACAACGATAAAAATTTCTATTGCGTGGAAACTAATCATTTTTAACTTAAAAAAATTGTACGATGGTTGTTCAATGTGGTTTTAACAGATTGTATAGGTTATTCCATAAAAATATAATATTTAATATAGAAATAAAATTGTAGAAATTTCTTTCCAATGGGGTCTGAGGCGCCCCAGCCTTGTTCAGCACCAAATTGAGCATCTTTAAAGTGCGAAATTTCTACAATTTGTTGTTCGCACCATATATTATATTTATATAAAGTAACCTATACTATTTGTTAAGTCGACATTTAGCAATATTTAACACTATTTCCATCGCTCTACTTAGACCAAAATATATGCACTTTTGCAAGTGCATAATTGCTCTACTAATCACTCTCCGTTTGTGGACTTCAAAAATGATTAAATTAAACCTCGAAAATAATTCTAACAATAAATCAAAATCCTGAAAAGTGTCTTTTGACATCTTTGGTAAACATAGTGTTAACATCCAAAATTTTAACAGATAAAATAAATATTCATATTTCAAATATGTATGCAGGTAATATTAAATTTTGTTTTTTATCATTTATACAAACGTGTTACGACTAAAAGCGGGTCCAGCGCTTTAAATGTTAATTGTTACCATTATTGATATTCTCATCCTGTACATGCCTTATTGTAAATGATACATTTCAATTTCGCTGAAAATATTGTTTTTTTATCGGAAAAGAAAAATAATAGGAGGTCCCGCTTGATCCAAATTTTTCGCAAACGGGACGAGTAAATATAAATGACGGCGATATCATCACACCCGTTAAAAAAATTGATAACTTTTGGGTTTCCCTACAAACTATTTTTACCCTAGACCCTACACGTACCATAAACCCGCCTTTAAAAGCTTTACAATGCGTCATCACGGTCGCTTACTACTGTTGCTACTACCACTGTTGCTGCTACCTCTGTATACGAGCCGTGCCACTGTACTACGGCTCGTTTGGTTCATGAAGGGCCCTTACTATACCTACTACTGCACAAAAGGATATAATCGCAACCCTACAATAGAATAGAGTTCGTTTGGATCATAATAATTTCAATTGAAAGAAGTAAAGAATCCTAAAAAGGGAAAGAGAAAGAGTAGAGGCAGTAAGAATCCCCCCCCCCCCCCCTCCCCCTCTCTGTCTTGTATATATATATATTAAATAATAATAATAATAATAATAATAATAATAATAATAATGATAATAACGAATTACAAATCTTATGAATATCATATTAAATTTAATTAAGCTAATATAATAATAATAATAATAATATTAATAATAATAATTATTATTATTATTATATTAGCTTAATTAAATTTAATATGATATTCATAAGATTTGTAATTCGTTCATATAATATCGCACTATTGCTACAAAAAATGACACAATCCAAAAATGACTTTTTCGGATTGTGTCATTTTCTGTGGCTTGACTAGTCAGGAAAGGAAAAAGACCCACTTCCAACTTTATAAATAATTGTGAAGAAATATAAAGAAACAAACTTCGATAAAATTATTATCTCAATGAAGCTTCTCTCAAGAATCATAAAGCAATTTTTTTTATTGTAATTTGGTAATATTTCAGGTGACGATGCGAGGTCTTGACAGTTAAAAGTTAGTCTTTTTTGAGTTGTGTCACTTTTGTAGCGACAGTGCGACAATATGTATGTACCCGATTTAGATCTAAGATTGTCCGATGTTAAAGAAAAATATTTCTTGATTGTTTTACGTTTGGAAACTGTCGAAATTGAAATCGAAAGGGAATAAAAGAAAATATTGCAATATTTGGCAATTACGAGAGCAATGTAGAGAGAGGGGGAAAGAAATAGGGGGTCAACGGACTATGATCGAATGGTATTCCCATCTATCGAATAGTAACGTAATTCAGTTACCGAGTTGATAATAGAAAGAGGGATGATGCGATGATGATGTGAACGTATATTTCATTGATGTCTTGTCTTTTCGTTTATATATATAGCTATAATGGTTTTCAGGATCCTTAGGAACGATTTATGGCATGAAAATAAAATTATCGTCAGTATTTCTTCGGAGTATTGCCAAAAACTTCGTTAAAAGTAATAAATAATAGCGATATTACAATACCAGACTAATAAATGTTAATTACGATAAGTAGATTTGAATGGACCCCTTTTTATATTGTATAAATAAGAGAAAGAGCAAAAACAGGAGTGATCGCGATGCAATGACTAAAAAAAAATAATATAATCCTCGTTCCTATGAGGATTCGGATGTTTGGGATGTTTATTATTAGTTATTTGATTTTGAAATTTAACAAGGCTAGCCTATCTCCGACCAACTTCTATCCCTGGAGGATCTTGACATGAAGAGGCCTATCATTATTGAAAAAAAAACCATGATTTTTTGGAGCATTCCAAAATTATTTAATCTAAGATAATAAATTCTAAAAATGGTTAGAAAATTAGTTTAATTACTTCACTCCGAAAAATTGAGGTTTGGTGATGAAACTTTTTAAACAAGAGTTGTACCGTCGTTATTTAAAAATAATCATGATTTTTTTGAAACATTTCAAAATTGTGTGATGCAAAATAAAAAATGGTTAAAAATTATTTTAACTATAATACTTTACTCCAAAAAATTGAAATCTGGTGATGAAACGTTTTAGACAAAAGTTATACATTAATTTTTTTGTTACAGAACGCTGATTTTATTATGTATATATATAAATTCATATTTTATAACAAAAACCATAATTATTGCAGCGCTTTAGCTAAAATTTCCAAGAGAATAGCAAATAATGGTACGAAAGGCAAATCGAAAATTTTCATATTACACTTTAACCTTGACTGTCACGTTCCGTGGTATCAGAAAATCGTAAATTTTTGAAAAAGACTAATACATAGGTTTGGCAAACTATCGGAAGCAACGTTCAACCAATATCCTTTGCCAAATATTGTCCAGATCTGTCAAGTGCAAAAAATATGAAAAAACAATCTCAAATCCATATTTTCCATTTTCTTCTGATTCAAGATCCCTATCAGATGTTCGGAGCAACGAGTAGTCGATTGGCGAGTTCAGGTTCCGGCCAAATACAACTATGGCAATTTTTACTGGAACTTCTAGCAGATTCGAGTAACGCAGCGTGTATCACGTGGGAAGGTACAAACGGAGAATTCAAGCTGACGGATCCTGACGAAGTCGCTAGAAGATGGGGTGAAAGGAAATCCAAACCAAATATGAACTACGATAAATTATCCAGAGCATTAAGGTAAGTTTTCCCAAGGAAAAATGTAAAATATAAATTTTTTTTAAATAATCGTGTATCAAAAACAATATTTATATGGGGAATTTTTGAGAGAAGCTTGAAGGTACAACCAAAAATGGATTCTAATATTCTGGAGTCTCTCTCGGATTTTTCCCATGTTTATATTATTGGTCGTGATGTAAATAAAATTCTTTAGTAGGATATTTTTTAAATTTGTTTATTCGACGGATAAAAATAAATTATTTTATGTTAGCCGATTTGTTATATTTTTAGAAACCCATATTTTTAACCGGTAATATTAGCCGTTCCTAATAAATTCCCTTAGTAATTTTTTTATGATAATTATTCAAAAAGGTGAAGATTAAAATTATTAATTTCTTTAAAGTTGCAATTTTAAGTTGCAGTTTGGAGATTCAGTTATTTATTTAGTAACTTTTTGAATCCGATATTTTCGCTTGAATATTTACAATATAAAATTAATACTAATATTATATAACTTATATATTAAAATTGATATGAATGTTTATTTAATATTTTTCTACGGCAATCATTCCGAAACATTAATAACAATAATTGCAATTCTTTTAAACTACAATATTAGGTTGCAATTCGCATATCCTATTATTTTCCAATTACTTGTTGAGTCCAATATTTTAGTTTCAATATTTACAAAGTGAAATTGATACTAATATTTTACACAAAATAATAAATAAAAATAAATAAAACAACTATGAAATAAATCAAAATACAATCGGATCTGTAACTTGCAAGTTTAATAGTATGGCATAACAAAAATCAGTAATTTATATTATTAATATTCTCGATTGATTGATGTTAAAAATATTAAAATAATAAATATATTTAAAAAATGTAAAATCGTTAACGAAACGTATGTTTAATAAGTTGCCCAGCCAAAAAGTGTGCGTAGGTATTACTACAAAAAATTCGTTTTTATCGGTCGAAGAAACCAATTAAATAATATTCTGCTGAAGAATTTTTTCGCCACATTGGCAGATCTCGCGCAGGATTTCTTTGATGGTTTCGAAGTTGCTGGTAATCAAGGGTACTCAAAAAGGAAAGCCTTAAGGGTTATTTGGGGAACGGAAGAAAGAACAGAGATATCACCGAAGGGTATCTCAACACCTCGAGTGTTCCTACATAAAAGCTTTGCTGTAACTTAATGAAAAAATACTATTTGATCATCAAAGCAAATCTTGACGTTGTTAAAATAAACAAAGGAGTTCCCTAATTTTGATTTAATGAAAGTCCAGTTAATGAACAACGCGTTACTAGTCCGTAACCGCTCGTGGAAAATTGATTATTTTGCGAATTGACACCTGTAAGTGCCAAAGGTGGCAAATTCGCAAAATAACTAAAAATATTATAAAATAATGAAATAAATATAATAAATAATACAAATATAATAAAACCCCTAATTGCATTTTGGGGGCAAATTTCTATAAAAAGATTTCCTCATTAATCACCTAACTAATATTGACTGAAATTTTGAAGAATTGATTTCTTTCACGCGAAGCTTGAATTAATTTGTAAAGATTTAATTGATTGCATAATTTTACAACAGAATAAAGAACGTTATAATTTGGTTACATACGGATTTTGTTAATAATAAAATATGAAGAATATATTTAGGACTTTGTTCATTATTTTTCACATCATATATGTAGTCAGATTATAAAAAATTCCGGAATTGATACCCAACATGCCATACTTTAAATAATAGCTTTTTGTGTATATTTTTTCTGTTGTAACAAAATAGGAACTCTACAAAATTTTGCACCAAACATATCATTTTATATATTTCGCCGATTGGAGTTTTAAAAATTCGATTGTTTTTTTATGCAATTCGCGCAGCAAGGAAATTTCTCCAATTTCCCTATTTTTGCAAACGGAAATGAAGAGGCAGAAAAAACAATGGATTGTAGCATAATAATACACGCGTAATAGGTACATTTAAAAACGACGACAAAAGGAAAGTTTGATTTTTTGTTTTAGTTTTAATTGACAATAGGACACAAGGCGGAGCGACGAAATAATGCAATCAGACTTTTGATTGAAAAATAATCGGTCGCTCTTTTCCTTCTCCACTTGGAGAATTGAAATATCTGGCAAACCAAACTGTCTGGAATTACTGTCAAATGAATTTTCCGCAGTTCTGTCCTCCCCTTCCTCTTTTATTTCTTTCCCCATTTTTCTTATAATTGCAGGGAGGGTTGTAGTTCCAGAGAAAACTTTTACAATCCGATACGCAATTTTCGAGAAGCGTTTAATCATTTTTTGAATCCCATTCCGGATTTGTCATTAAAAAATTACGAGAAAAGAAGGCATAAATTATTTATAACACATATTATTACGTATTCCGTCTATCACATACGTATATTTATTGTTATTAGCATTTCGGATTAATCGATTTATAAAATTATACTTATCTTGTCAATAACTAGTGTATAGTTTCCATACATTACATACACGCAAGCATAAATATATGTATCGCGGTTTTTTATTACTATAATATTATGAGCATCTTTTTTCATTTTGTTGTACTTTTAGATATTATCAAAATTCTTTAATTTAAAAAGAATATGATTTGTAGAATTCGCTCAAATCTATTCAAAATTTGCTCAAAACTAATAATAATAATCATAATCATAATCATAATAATAATAATAATACAAGTATTTGAGTGTGGAAATATTTTAAAACCTCAAAAAAAAAATGTTTTGAAATAAGGAAACATTTTTACTTATTTGTTGTTTATTTTTTTTTGGCTTATCTACTTTCTAGTAAATTATTTACATCGAAGTAAACTGGATGGAATGTGATCTGTGACGGGATTTTAGATTGGAAATTGAATCCAGGTCGGGAATTATTTTTCCATCCGTCACTTTTTCGCTTAAAAAATTCGAGAATAAAAAATCAAATTGCTTGATTTTTATGAAGAAATGTCCCCGCCTTTAGTCGACAAGCCAAAAAAAATAACATCCAAAAATCTCATATTTAATATAGCGACTCAAAACAGCAACTCAGAATATCAGGGTGTCCCATAAGTATCTTCCTTTCGGGGTCGAGATCATGCATAGCGTGGCGTGGAAAAAATTTACGGGACACCCTAATGAATTACATTAGAAATATTTGAAGTATGGCAATGTGGGTATCGTTTTCGACTTTCGTGGGGCTGCTGATTTCGAAAATGACATTATTTTTCCTCCAAAAACAAAGATTTTGGAATAAAAGTGTTATTTCCCAAAAACATGTCCCAACCATTTATTGAA
The DNA here is from genome assembly GCA_949825005.1 of Gasteruption jaculator. Taxonomy (NCBI): domain Eukaryota; kingdom Metazoa; phylum Arthropoda; class Insecta; order Hymenoptera; family Gasteruptiidae; genus Gasteruption; species Gasteruption jaculator. Next base: position 14,642,412 of record OX463763.1, read on the forward strand.
ATCTGAGCTGGAAATAAAATGGTTCTATGGTCCTAAAATACGTGAGTTATCGGTGATCTTTGTTGCAGGTATTATTACGATAAGAACATCATGACAAAGGTCCACGGAAAAAGGTACGCGTATAAATTTGATTTCCAAGGTTTAGCAGCCGCGACACAGCCAGCAGCAGCCGATCCAACCGCGTACAAGTACCAAAGTGAATTATTTATGTCTGGATATGGTCATGCAAAGTTAAATTTGATGCCACCGCCAGCAGCATCGGTATCGGTGTCGGTGCCGGGTGGTTTGTTTCAATCGGCATCCAGTTACTGGTCTACCAGTCCTGGTGCTAATCTTTACGCGGGACATCACACAGCCTCTGGTCACGTACCACCTCATCTTGGTACTTATCCACATTACGCATGACCCAGTGCCGAGCATTGGAGTGCCACTTTGGGCACACCGCGTTGAATGACATTTTATAAATAAACAAATTACATATACATTTACAAATATATTACGAAGGAAAAAAAGACAGAAATCTCACAAGCAAAAGCTAATAGAACGGCAAACAGGTGTTTCTATTTGCTTGTTTACGGTGTACTCGTGCATACGTAAGGTGTACGTGTTCACCTGTAACTTTTTCTTCGAGATTTTCATCCTTATAAGCGACATATCGACTGTACAAAAATCAAACCTTTTAGTCCCGTCCAAAACGAATTCACAAGATTTTGGGAATCGGGGACAATGTTTTGCGTCAGATTTTCGGCACAAGTGCACAAGATACTGGGGGACGCCCATTACCTTAGTGGCCACACCAGCTTAGAACGAAGCTGCACGAGGTACTTGCCCCTATGGTCGATCGAATTCATAATACCCCTTTTTTAATATTGAGTTGATGCACAAACTCTAAAAATATCCATTTTATAGTATTGGATCGGTTCAAAATTACCGACGATTGCTCCGCGTGAATGTTTAGTTAAAAATCGTCGTTAATTATGCACCAACCCAGGATTTATAAAGAATTTGTATAATTTCATCGTTTGAACAATTTCATAATTTATTTGTTTTTATATACACATATAGTTGTATCAGCAAGAAAACATTCAATGCAAATTTACGAAATAAATATTGCTGTTTTTTAATAACGAATTTTGCAGAGTGGCATTCATACATACTGGGTTGGTGCATAATTAACGACGATTACTTTACGTGAACGTTTCGTTGAAAACCGTCGTTAATTATGCACTTACCCAATAGTTTATTAAGAAATTTCCTAATTTCATCATTTTTATGCCTAATTTGATAGACTTTAATTTCTTCAAATTTTTATTGAAAATTACACGACTTTAGAGAAATGTATAAATGAAAATAAATAAATAAAATTGTTTTCTTACGCTCAAGACACTTTTCGTGATATTACGCTCAACAAAAATTTAGTTTCACATGATCGACAAGTCTGCTCTGCTTTTCCGCTGTTGTGTCCACTAAGATTTAGAAATATCTGAACATTTGGGAATATTTAAATTTTGGATGTAACTTCCGCACTTTTTATATGAGGATACAAATTAGAATAATCTTGAATCCGAATTGCGACAGCGATGTGTTAAATATGGTCAAGATTTTGAAAGAATGTCGCAAGACTATTAAGGAACGAAATTCGAATGAAATTTTGAATAAGATAAAAAACATTGATTCTATTAAATTTTGTCAAAAAATTTAATAAAATATTGTCGTCAACCCTACAATCCACATTTGACAGTTTTTGTTTTACTTAATTTGAGATTGGGTATAAAATCCATACAATTCCGTAACACTTTGAGTGCCACGTCAAATTTACGTTACTCCCTATTCACGCCATGTGGGTCGCAATGGTATACGCTATTGCATTTGTCATAACCGGCGCGGCCTGAACGGAAAGTTTAATTTAACCGACATGGCAGTTATAGTGTTAAATAATCCATAAATATCCGATTTCATTTCTACTTTAAATGATAATCAAATTTTATGAATTGTCCTAGTCACATCCGCAGGAAATATAAACCCTGTCGCAATTCTGACGTGAATCTGATGCAAACCTGAAAAAATTGTCCCGAATGGAATTTTTCTAGCGGAAAAAATGTTTAAACAAGTAGAATCTGAAATTTTAACCTTTCTCCAAATAAAAAAAAATGAATAAAAACAATCAATTTAACGATAGAACAATTTTATCGAATTTCTGGAAGAAAATATTACAGGTGGTCACGCCAGTACCTGATGAAAAAAAAGATGATATATTGTTTTACAACTCATGTCCGCGATAAGTGACAAGAAATGAAAATGAAAATAGCAAGAATAGAAGAACACCAAAATAAAAAAATAAGACAGTGACTGACCAACAAAATATTTAACAAAAAAAAATATGAGAAGTTCTTCTTTCATTATAAAAGTAAAATAAATAAATAAATGAAAAAAGTCCGGTTATATTCGTACTAATCGGTGTGAAATTTTATTGTAAGAAAAAGCAATCGCGTTGTAAATATTCTCATGCAATGTACTAATAATAATAATAGTTATAATTATTATAATTATAATGATATTGATTATTATGAATAACGATTAGGATTAAGGGTGGAAAAAAATTAACAAAATAGTATCGCGACGGTACGTCTGTCTGGTGATTTTTCATACAAACGTGTTCAAATCGGCAGCACTTGTTTCAAAAATAGAGAATTCGTAACTACCGGAAATTAATTTCGTTTTTTTTTTAAATTTATTATTTTATAATATTTAATTTAATTTATCTAATAATTTTAATTTAATTTAATACAATATTTACAAATACAGTTATTAAAGCCTGTTTTTTTCGAAAATATTATTTATAAACTCAAGTAAATAATTTTCAAATTTCGTATTATCAAGTCTGTTCCTTTTTGGGTACAAATGGACCTTTTGAAGTACAGAAATGACGAATATGAATAGATTACGATTTTATCCATAGTTTCCAAATTCGGTATAACTAAATCCGGACAAATTAAATTTGGATCAGTTCGAAAAAAACTTGGCATAGAAATGCAAGTGCTGCCATTAGAAAGAACTCGTGACGTAATTCCGCATACATAATGATTCGTAATGTCAAATCTAGTCTTTTTGTTTCTTTCGTTCCAATTGAACCATCTTGTACAAAAGCGGAAAAGTTACCAAAAAAGAGAAGCTAGTCCAATCATGACAGGATCATACAGCGCGTCATTAATTGGTACCGAATCATTGTGTAGAAAAGGAAAAGAATGCAATAGAATCTCTCATTACCGTTTTTCAGATTCACTAAACAGATGAAAGAATAAAAATTGATACCAAAGAATTTTAAGTGTACCTCTCGTCTGAAAGAGTTTCCTAAAACTAAAAAAAAAAGAATGGTGAAAACTAGTATTACTACTGTAAAAAACACTATCGCATCATAAGAAATCAAATATTACTATTAATTAACTCATTAATTAGAACTGCTGCTGGGATGTTTCTTTAGAGACGATCTTGAATGGAACAAAATTGGGGAGTTATTTATTTACAAAAAGGACGGAGTTAAATTTTTTTTTCATTTGCTGGATTTAATAACTTTTCCAGGGACATTGATAAAAATTATACCATAGAGATGGTAGGTGAAGTAATGGTAAATAAAAATTCGCGGGCCCTTTATAAAGATTTTAATTAGCTGAGAAGCAATTGAGTGCCATTTGTAGAGTTGATGAAATAAAGTACTAAGAATGATAAAAATCTGTAGAAAGTCTTGGAAATTCGGGTTTTGTGAGCTAAATGAAGAAATTTAGTGGTAGAATTAATATGGAACTTTTAGGAATTAAAATATTAAATTTCATATTAATTAATGCGAAATTAATAAATGCAGGATTCCTAAATGTGAAAGTTGAAAATCCAGTAGTATAAAAAATAGCTGCTAAGGCCGATATTTAAAAATGCAAAATCAATAAATGTGGACCTCGTGATTTAAAAACAAAAATTTAATTGCGGCACTAAAATCTGAGTTATCAAAAATTCAAGTAATGGAACTTCTAAAAATTAAAGTATCAAATTCGATGTTAATTAAAACTTAATTAATGAATGCAGTATTCTTAAATGTGAAATTTGAAAACCCAGCAGTTATAAAAAAACAGCTAAAAGATTAATAACTTCGTATCTCATGACCCAAAAAATAAGTATTTAGCCGTGATTTCAAATTATCGGAATTGCGGAATTCTCAAATCTGGAATTTAGAAATCTAGTATTTATAAATACCCCGTTATTGAATCCTGTTTTGTAAATTCGAAATGAACGAAATCGGCGACATTGAATGAGGAATTTTAGATTTCGGTTTTTATAAGTACCAAATTGGTAAATGCCAGATTTCAATTCTTTTGCTTACAAATACGAAATTCCATTTTTAATAAAACAAAACAGGGCCTTTGGTGAATCGAGAAAATATTTCCATCATTTCTTTTTTCCAGAAGAAAGACATTGAATCGATAGAAATTTGAATTTGAATTTGATATTACCAAAAAGATCGTTTATAAAGAAGCATCCGAGAACTGACTGTAGATAGAACGTTTTCATGTTTAGATTTTAGGAATGTAGAAAACTCTAGTCTCACTGTAAGAAGTAAAGTAAACCAAAATTGAAAAACAGAAAGCATGACATTAAAAAAGCAAAAACACGAATCGAGTGCAATTGAAGCAATTATGTTAATTGATGATGGATGTATGATACGAGTAAGTGCGTGAAAGACAAATAGAAGAAATATGTACCAATTTGTATGCGAGAATACGTGAATACGGTGCTGTTGTATACATGTGTCCAAAATAAGGAAAAATTATTACATGAAAAAAAAAATGAGATCAAAAACGTGTATAGATAGCACATAATGTAATTTTTAAACTTGAGAAAGACGACTGATGGTGGCTCGAAAGCAGCAAATTTTAAAAGCATATACAAATGAAAAGACGTATCAAAATATCGACGACTATCGAAGTCTCTAAGTCGTTGAACATTGAAATTCTGTGGCAGGTGAGGAAAATGTATTCGGTTCGTCTTGTCCTTCCAATTTCGATGTCGTTTGTGATAGCCTGGAAAAATTTCGCAGGCGTTTATATTGTTTCTAAAAGTATTGTGCAATATACCCTGAAGTTCTAGTTATATTTCAGTTTGCTTGCGATTCCCAAATATTTTGTTTTTTATTTCTAGGGATTTTTTTTTTGGTGTTCAACATTTTTAGGATACACCTGCCGAAACAACACTGACAGTTTATGGGGACTAGACACAAAACTAGTGACAAACCTAGTTCTACAAAAATTTGTTAGGGTCTCCCTAGAATCCCAATCCAGTTTCAGGCAAAAAATAGGACTTAGATGAAAATTTTCACGTTCACTACCAGAATCTGAGAAAAAATGTTGAATCAGAGCCAAGGAGACGTATTTTTTGTTGTAATAGGTCTTTAATTAACATAATTAGAGTTTCAGGGAAAAAACAGGACTGAAATTCTAAGAAATGGGAATTTAGACGTTCATTACTGGAATCTGAGAAATAAGACTTGGATCAGGGCCCAGAAGACACATTTCTTGTTATAATATGTCTCTGGCTAGCATAATTAGAGTAAAAGTGCTAATAAATATGCCTAATTATCTCGAGATCAAGAACGTCGTGCATTTGTTCTATTGTTTTTAGCTCAACAGTTTTGTTCATGTCAAAATTTGTCGCAATACATTTTCATAAACTGATAAAGAACACGCACACCCGCGGTTGTCGGCTCATTCTCAGATACAAGAGCCCTGACGCCGCATATATGCGGCGCTAATAGCGAACGTGTCAAGACTCTACAGGAGGAAGTCTGGCACACTGGGGAATCCCTAGCAAAACGGAAACATTTTTTTCTAGAGATTTTCTAGAGTGTCCCTAAAGTACCAGTCCTGTTCCAAATATGATAAATGATCGAAATATGATAAAGAACAGATATAACGAAACCAAGTCAAGATTTTTTCCTTGAAACAAGCATCCTTCAATTGAAAACAATAATTTTTTTGAGACAAGTAAATAAATATTTCCATTGACTTTCGCTTTCACTTTATACCATTTTTGGGAACATTTTTGTTTCCTTAGAGAAAAATCCATAGAACTTAAATCTAGTTTTCCTGAAACGTGCGGACTTGAATCTCTGTGAGTGAAAAAAAAACTAAAAAGACTATATTTCAAGTTATAAAATTTTTCTCAGTTTCTAAATTCAACGTTTGTATTCGATCCAAGTTAGGCTTGAAAAAAAACTGTTAAATTTCAAAACCCTTAGCCCCAAATTAATCTAAACTAAGACGAGGTAAGTCGTTTGTATATTCAACTATAAGGAACATTGATTTCTTTTGTTTCGTGGGTTTGAAGCTAATTCGAAATTTTTCATCATCATTACGACGTCATACATGGAAAAATAACCCGCGACCTGGAAAAAAATGCGAGTGAAAGAAATATACATCAATCGCTTTATCTTGGTATTACAAGACTCGCTATTAAAATAATTTCAATTGATTTAGATTAAGTTTCCAATCTGAATCTCGACCCAGACTACATTCCATCGAAATAGTCTCAATTTAATTTACTTCATTAGTAAAAATTAATAATAAAGTCGTTAAACCAGAAAAATAACACCCAAAAATTTAATATGTTATGTGATACCTTCATAAATTAAAATATGACAATATTGTTTAATTTAAAAAGCAATAAAATTTCTGTGCAACATGGGTCTATTTTATGACCTGAATTCCTGTGCCGCAAAGAGTTAAATCACGAAGAACTACAATTATAAGAGACAATGACTTGCCCGGACAGACAGATTCAATACGATTTTGGGAAGATTCTAGTAAATTGACGAAACCTTATCTCGGATATGGTCCAGATCCAGTCTGGCCTCAGACCCAACGTCAACGTTGAAAACGCAATAACAAAAAAATCCCGAGTGATCGGAAAAAAGGGCATTTTTGCAATCCAATCTCTTTAATTTCCATCCAATCGCATTTAATATCCGAAGGATCGTTAAACTTCCAAAATGGCGCCGAAAGAGATCGATTTAGAGACTTCGAGAAAGATGAAAACTGAAAACCCTGATAATAGTAATGATGGATGAACGGAACGAGGGAGAGAGAAAGAGAGAAAGGGTGAAAGAGAGAGAGAGAGAGAGAGAGAGAGAGAAATAGTAAAAGGTGGTTGGGTGTAATGTAAGCTACCGATATTAAGTTCTAGATAAGAGCGCGATCCCTTTAAAAAAAAAATAGGGTGGTATTCCATCGACTAAAAAGCGAAGAAAAAAAAAAACATTTCCAGCAGATGGATACAATGATTGGGTTTGGAAAGCAAACGGAGCTGTTGTTGTTCTTGTTGTCGTGCGCTTGTATAAAAGTCGCCATGTTCTAATTAAACGTGCCGACGGGGTTGTATCAGTCGTCGGCAAAATCAATGTACACGTTCCCATTATTCCCGTTTTTCAGTACTTTTCTCTTTCAATATTATATCGGAACCCAAAAAAAAAAAGCTACTGAGATAACAAATAGCAGTAGTAGTGAAAAAGAGAAAGAGAAAGAGAGAGAAAGAGAGCGAGAGATCGGTGATAAAATAAAGCTCGTCGACGTGGTTGGCGAATTGGTTGGGTTGCCATGGAGAAACACCGGGTAATCCCCTGACGGTACCGCCCAAACGGGAAACCCCCATTCGGGAAATTCGCGGCGACGTCCGCGGCGTCGCTACTGCCTCACGTTTCTCCTATCATCCGTCCCTCTCTCGCTCGCGTTACCCCGGCTAGGGTGAGTTCCACAATACACCCACGTTCCGAACACACACACCGTCCTTCTCTTTCTCTATTCAAAGCCCAACTATAGCACAAGTTTCCTCGGCTAATCGATTTTGCTACCAATCAGCACCCTCGCCTCCCACTTTCCTTTCTCTTACTCACTCTTATCACATTTTTTTCCTATCAGCCACTCCTTTTTCTGCATCCTGAAAATAAAAGTGATGCAATTGTACAATATTATCCCTTTTTTGAGGAGGGAGCGAGAAGGAGTCAAGGAACGTTGATTTAAGGTCCTCCAAACTCCTACGCTGTACAAAATTTCCTGTGAATTTCAATACAATTTTGCGATATTTGGGAAATTGTGATTTTGTCACATTAAGTCCATTACGAGTTCGTGTATTTTCTTGGAAATCCATCGTCTCGTGTAAAATCATTTCGCGTTTTACCGTAAAGCGGCCAGGTGGGGTCCAACCGGACCCCAGAGCACGTTCAATGCGATTTTTTTTATTAATCGCACCAGGTCAACCCCGCCAATAATTTTCCAAAAAAATGTGGTTTATTTTGTAAAAAGAATTGAATCTTCTGCTCCCGGCCTGTCAAAAGATTCGACTCTGGAATGTGAAGAAAAAAATTTAGACTCAAAGTTCAAATGTGATTCAAAATCATGCCGTGGTTCGATTGGGGTTGAGGACTTTCATTTAGAGTCAAATCGAAATTTTATACAATATTTGAGGGGACGTTTCCGAAAGTACAGCTGATTGCAAAAATTTTTACATCTGGCTTGGCAACTAATTTTGAAGTTTGATATCAAGTAAATTCATCAATGTTGAGGCAATTAAATATACATGCAACTTCCGAAGAACGTGATTCGTTGGTTCCGTGTTCTTTGGAACGGTGTTATTTGAGACTACCAAAAACGGGATTCCATTCCAAGTGCAAAAATTGAAAAAAGTTATTTTTTAAAATCTTTTTAAGAATTAAGAATTTTCATTTTTTGAATTCATCTTGGTAAGCACTAAAAGGGTTAAAAAATCTTGCATTACGTAATACAAATAAAGTTTTGAATTAGTTTTGAGAAAATGTTTTATCTTAAATTTGTATTATCAAAATAAAAGAAAAATATAACAAAAAATAAATTGGAATTACATACTTGCATATGCAATCGTAAGTAATGGGTATGTAATGTGTATTTATTTCACTTAAGATGGAATGATTTTGCGAATTCGTAGACGTGAATTTTCAAATTTCTTGATAAAAGTTATAATTCCCTTATATTTCTGAACAATTTTGATCCGTTTCCTTCGGGGGTTACCTCTATAATAATGGATACTTCGTGTTTAGGTTATGATAGATTAGTTGGATTTCGTTTAATTATACGTTCTTTATTCAAATCTTTATTATTGATATGCGCTGGTTATGTTATTGTCATGATAAAAAATTCTTTTTCTAAAAACCACGATCATTTCGAAGCTAGTATTTAGCCAGATTTAATTTTACTAAGAAAGGAATCCCGAAAAAAATCAGTCAAATCTGCGCAAACACAAATTCCTCATACTTACCCTGCTACGGCTATTGCAATATTTTTAAAAAATAGAGTTAGATCCATAAACGATTTCTTTCCAATGGTTAATAAAACGCACATGATCTAAGACAATCCCAAATGCCATCTACCGAACGATATGTTGACTAACGGAAAAGAGAACAAAATAAAATATTGAATTATCGACTGTTACTACAAAGGTATGTTTCTGTATCTTTTTTAAACACGTAGATTATTTTTTTAAGTATTACAATGTGATTGATACACTGGTTATGAAAAAAAAGCAATTAAATTGTTATATTTTTAACAAAAATTGGCGCATGGCATCTGCATGCCATAGTTTGGATTTTGATTTTTTTAAAGTTCTTATTATTTTACTTGTGCCTATATTGCGATAGCATGTTCAAAAAAAGTTTATTGAAAAACTGGAAAATGTTATGTTTCTGTACTCATCAGCGTTGCCATAAATTTAATAAAATTTTCCCCCGTCTGCTGGTGAATGACAGTTACGGAGTAACAGAGGGACAAATTTCACTCATTTTATGGTAACGCAGGTAATCATTGGTAAAACAGATTCTCAGCTAGAAGTCTAATGATGATCGCAAGATAAAATCGTTTTCTTTAGATTCTTTTGCTTCTCGATCTTGGTTACACTTTCGTTTCTCGGAACAAAAATAATCCAATTTTTTCATTACATATCTTATTGCATTTTTCGCGGAAATCACAAAAATAGTAATCTCGATGTTCTGATCTTATCTCTGACAGTTCAACCAATCAAGTTCAGCCAATCGTCCCTAATGCAATATTATGCACGCAACGTCACTACCAATGTCGGTAAAGCGGGTAAGTGCTTTACCGACATTAAAGGGGGCCATTATTTTCAGTAATTCTGTGCATAGAATTTGTGGCGGTCTTTTTCAATTTAGAAGACTGTAATCATGATCAACGGAACCATTTTTAAGGAACTTTACTATTGTCAATCTTTAATTTATAATGTCTCCTAAATAGGAGAAAAAACCTGTAGTCCGATAATCTTTCGAATGAGTCTCACCTATAGGTGAAAATAGATTATAACATTAAATTACAGATAACGGAGTTCAAAATATTGTTGCATCAAAGTTAGTGCGATAGGTCATAAAAGAATAGTTGAGCAATGATCATTTGAACTTCAGTTTTGTTATAGAATAAAATGTTAATGAATATCAAAAGGAATTCATAGAAAAGCTTTTGTGAAATGATATTTAGAAATAATAATAATAAGACAAAAGGAATACCAAATCGTTCTTTCAGTTTTACTCATAAAAAAAATACAAAAGTATATCTTACAGGAATATGAAAATACTATTGATCTTATAAAAAAAGAAATATTCTGTTAAAAATTATTGAATAACATGGAATACAAACCAAAAATTAAAAAACAACCAAACACTAAACAAGCGGCAACCATAAATGACTTGGTGTTTTCGTGCCTCAGTTTTGCAAGTTTTTCTTCGTTTTCTTTCAAATTTCCTCGTACTTGGTCCAATTCCGTTTCGAGTTTTTCTCGATTTTCTGTAGTTAATAATTTAGATCTCAATCTTTTTTCTATGTTATCCACTCTTTCTAAGGCACCTTTTAGGATTTCTTCCACCGACTCCATCTGCAAATGAAATAAATTAAACACTTGTTTCCTTTCAAATTGTAATTTCAAAGTTTGGAGTGGTAGGTTGTTTGAAACAAATCTTGCAAATTTCTTTAATTTCCAAATTTTTCTTTTTTCTTCTGTCATAACTTTCTACGAAATTATTTATAATTATAAAACGAAAAAGAACAAAAAGTCAGAAAATTCTCAGAAAAGTACTATAGGTACTAAACTCGATAACCATGTTTCAAGAAAAAGAAAAAGAAACATGCACACAAATATCAATTTAACCTGTTCCTTCGGGTCAGAAATATTTTATAAAAATCACTAAAGAAAGAATTCCCAAATTCTTAACCATTAACAAAAAATGTATGTAAAGTAGAACCGTGTTAACGCAGGATCAAGGAAATTTGTCAAAAAATTAAAACCATATTAACACAGGTCTTGGTTAACACTTTCACTATATATGTGACCACGGCTCGCCTGCGAGTTTTTCATTAGTGCGTAAGGTGACCATAGGTAGACCAAAATTGGGCCAAAAATTATCAAAATCTTTATTGAATATAAGGTGAACAATAAATGTAGTGCAAAACTATAACAAAAAAGTCGACAAGTTATTCTTTACTATTTTGTTTCGAATATCCACCGATAAGTTTAGGTAGGGAAAGTGTCAAGATGTTAAAAGAGGTTAAAAATTAGAAGATTTATAGATTCGTATAAGCAAACATCTGTTGATGAGAATGAAAGAAAAAAATAATGAAAATAAACTTTACTTCTTTCATAACACTTTTATTCTTCGTCATTTTATGTACAAATGTCCACCAGTTTCACGCGTGAATCCTGTTGCAAATCTAACATATGGTGTATGATTGTGTTTTATTTAAGAGCCATTCGCTTTACGATTTAACATCTTTTTTTATTACTCTATGAATAAAAATATTTGCTGTTCGTAATTGTCACGTTTGGAATTCATAAAAATAAGTTATTGAAAAATATTAGAAAAATAATTTATACACAATGTGGTTGTAAAACTTTCACACCGCCATTATATGTATACATTCATGTTTCATACCATAGGAAGCGGGAAGGGGAATCATGTTTCAATACAATAATAGTATTCGTAGCATATATGTAAAGGATGAGGGTCCATAAGGCAAGATTTTGACCCTAATACTTAATAATTGTTAAAAATTATAATATCTCGGATTTATATAACAATCTTTTTAATACTTTCAATGTTTTGTTAGAACAGTATTAAGTCTTTTTTAAATAATTTAAGCCCTCTTTTATTGGAGCAAACCTAAGTCTTTTTATTATTTAAAAAAAAACTTTTTTGGCACATTCAACCGCGTTTTTTAATATGAGCGCCTTATGGACCCTCCTGCTTTATCTACCGAATACTTTCAGGCCAATTTTTACAATAGTAGATTACTTTAGGAGTGGCCGCATATTTTGGGAACAATCCAAGAAATATTTATAATCTTTTGTGTACTTTATTGTAAGCACTAATAATAAGGCACTCATCTCTAGTGTAAATACTGCTCTGAAGGGAAAAAATGAATTTTTCAATAAAAATGATAGTTTTGCAGAATCGTTTTTCGAAAAATCTTTGAATTTTTCAGAAATTGACAACATTCCTCTGATATTTCTCAGAAAATGTTATTGTACTTTTTTTGAAATATTTCGAAAATTTTCCAAAAATATCAGAATTTCTCTACTTTTCTCCAAAAACTTCAAAATTTCTGCAATACGATTTTCTAACTTTCGTTACATTTTTTCTGTAAAATTTTCTTATACTCATTCTGAAATCGGGGAATTTGAAAAAAAGTTTCGAGAATCTTTGAAATTTTCAGAGAAGTTCAGATAAATTTCATAAATGTTCTGAAAAACAATTTCTTTGAAAATCTCTGAAAATACTACAAGTTGTTATGGAAATTTCTGAGAAATTCTGAATAATACTTTCACCAGGGAATGCAAAACCTTTTTTTCTGGAAATTCTTTATTTTTGAGTTATTGTATTTAGTTATTTATGTCTTCATTTAAATGGTGCGCTGCGTATATTATGTGATTTAACTATATTTATGCTTTATAAATAGCGTTATTTTTCTACTAGAAAAACATTCCAGATGAATTTAATTCAAGACAAATCTTTGAAAGACGTTAGAAACAATATTTGACATTCATCAGTATTTTCTAGATAGTTTCTTAAACACCATTATGTACAATAAATAACTTAATCTTCGCTATATTCATTAAAATAATCCAAATAAACAAATTGTTGTAAGAAAAGGTGTATCTAAATTCAACTTTGTGGCGCCAAAGTAATGCATGGACTAGGAGCAGTAGCTCCATCGTTCCAATTGCAGAAGAATTGCAGTTAATAAAAGATGAAGAGTTTCTACATATCTATCGGTTTATGCTGTTGTAGCTAAAAAATAAGGGGTTCCCCAAATGCTCAGTTAGAGAAACTGGTATGAACCCATCCCTATACGGATTCATAATCTATCAATTGTTATCCACATATCTTCCCTACTACCAATTGTCGCACCTCCTCGCAAGGACAAAGAACAGTTGATACTCACAGCACGATTTACGAAAGCTAAGACCGAGTTGGGATACATATAATTGATTAAAGAGGTACGATTCCACTTTTAAACAATGTGGCGAGTACAAAAGCTGTGTCTAAATAATGGCGTTATGTATAGCTTTCGTTGGATGATAGCAGATTTTTACCAGAAACTTCTCACCACTCCTACAACAATTTCACACAAATGTAACTTTTTTTATAATGGACAGAAATTAGAGCTCTCGATGGAGGCTTTAACCTGTTCGAAAGTGATGATTATCGTTTTTCATATAAATAATTAGATTTCTACTGGTGTTGGTGTGAGTGTTACAATTTTAAATGCACGTGCGGACGAATGTGCCTCTGCATTAACTAACGTTCAGAAATGGGACATACACCATCCTATTTCTGTAAGGGTGGATACATCGTGCATCGTCAAAGATAAACAAGAGTATTTAAGTAATGATGCTCTTTTGCTGTCGTGTAAAATCACTATTTATAACAGCTTTGATGCTGAAGAGATGAGTATGCCAAGTGATCTTCATATCTTGTCGAAGACTCCAAGGATGGACGGCTTAAATTATTTTAATAATCCTACTCTCAGTGACATTACGATAGTTGTAGGAGAAAAAACTTATTATGCACACAAAATTGTTTTGGCTATGCGCTGTCCATTGTTTTATGCTATGATCGTCAATGGAATGAAAGAGTGTGCGGACAATGAAGCGGTGATTCAAGACATGAATCCCCATCGGTTTGAAGAAATATTATACTTCATCTACACAGCAGCAGTCAAAAGGGGAAGTTTAGCAGTATATGCTTCACAGATGATAGTGGTGGCTGATAAGTACAAAATGGATGATTTATCACTAATCTGCAAAGAATATCTATTGAAGAACATTACCGTGGACAATGCCTTTAAAGTTTTTAATACAGCTGTTACTGTGAAAATGACGGATCTTGCAACTGTAGCTCTAAAGCTCCTCACTTCCGACGAATCGGTAAATCTGCAGAGTAATACAAGTAAGAAGCTGGAGTTTGGAAATGCTGAGGTCGAGTGTCTCTTAAAAAGTATCAAGGAGGTCCTGAAAAAGTAATTGGTTTTGTAAATGATATTTTAATTATATTATACAATGTTTTCAAATTACCATTTATGTTATACAGCTTAACTCTAATGTTCGTTTTCTTCAAATCAGAAAATAAATTACGTATGGAAACGTTATTACTTTTTGAAAACCATAAACAGGTGCATCATACTATAAAATGATTTGCTATTATAATAATATTGCAAGAGTGACATTTCTCCATTATAAGCTTATATTCTTTCATTTACCTACGCATTGTATTTGCGTTGCGCTTATCATGATTAAGCAGATAATTTTACTTTCACTTGTATTTTCGTTAGATAGTTTAAAAATTACTTACACATTTATACGATTTTCTTTGTAAACACAATATAGCAACATACTAGGATTGAGCTATTAAGATGTTTGGCAAAAATACAACTAGTATTTGTTTAATAAAACCAGTTTCTTGAAATACTGTTGTAAGTAAAAAATGCGTTATCAAAATAAACTGTTGTTTTTCATTTTCCCGAAATTCCTCTCATGTTACTTGTGAATTTATTCACCTTTTTGGGTATATTATGTACTGGAATTGTTATCAGTAAAAATAGTTTAAAGCAATCCCTCAAAATTATAATTTGAGTAAATGTATAAATTTCTCATTCATTATTGGTTTAATCCTTTTAGTGCCAGGGTTTTGCTAGGGTTCGACCCACAGCCCTTAAACTAAAACTGCCACAGGTCGATGCATTGTGGCGGGCTTACATGCTGAGGAACTAAATCGGGCTACATCATTTTACGCATGTACTCCATAAAATGCCTGGCACTAAAAGGGTTAAAACGCTAAAGGTTAATAGCAATAAAATAGTTAACCATTTTTAAGATAAACCAAAGTTAGGAATATATTATAAAATTTATAAAGAAGCAATTTTATATTATGGTGTGTTTATTCGATCGAAAAATCATTTTAAAAACTTTTTGGCAGTATTGCCATTTTCTCAGTCCTTCCTATATAAGTTTACTATAAGAGGGACAATCAGTATCCATGATTAGGGCTGTCTAACTGGGCTTGACTTTTATAGAGAAAAACCTTCGAAAAAATCATACCTTAGAATTTCATATAATACATTTCAACAGAACATAACATTTGTTCATTTCAGTACAATAAATGAAGACTGAAGGGTTAATAGTGTTATACGCATAAAAATAGAGTGATTTTTATAATTATTTATTTATAGTATTCATTTATACAAGAATTACTTTCAATTACAAGTAACGTTTCATTTATATTTCCTATTACGTACTTATAGAAAT
This sequence comes from Gasteruption jaculator, assembly GCA_949825005.1. NCBI lineage: Eukaryota > Metazoa > Arthropoda > Insecta > Hymenoptera > Gasteruptiidae > Gasteruption > Gasteruption jaculator. The sequence continues at coordinate 14,658,288 of OX463763.1, forward strand.
TTCCTAAGTGGAATTATTATTTAACATTCCCCAAGACGATTTTTGTAAACGTAAGATAATAATTTCTTCTTTCGTTACAAAGATCGAAGCTGCAAACAAACGTATACTACCATTGGACACTTTAGACGCAGTAAGAAATTGCAAATAAAAATGTAAAAATTCACCCATTAAATTTATTCATTACAATCTAAAGCTTCACAAATAGTAAAAAAACTAATACAACAATAAATCTCAGGTGATTAGAATTCCATTAAACTTTATGGCGACAAATTAGGTTTTCAACTACATGTAATTGAGAGCAAGAATTTCTTAGGCACAGATATAAAGGGTATGTTCTTACCTAAATTACTCATTAATGTCAATAAAAATTTATTATAATCGGTTGCTTTCGTCACATTAAAAAAAAGATTTTTTATTTCATTCAAAAACATGGCTGCTTCCCAACCTTGAACCGTAGTATCGCTTTTTATGAATTAATCGCTTTTAGTCCAAAACATTGAATGTGTAATTGGCAAGATGTGAATGTGGGAATGATTATTGTAACAAGGAGAAATTTGATAAAGCATTTTGATGCAATACATTTTTATTCCATTTTTGAATTACAAAATATCGACTCTGTATATGATTAATTACAATAATAACAATTTTTATATTTTTTAAATTTAAATACAGTTATTTATAGGGTAACAAAAATAATTTCTTTGTCTGTAGAAATATAAGCACTGTTTTAAATAATTAATCCTATTTAACTAAATATTGCCATTTATTCAAAATTGAGACTTGAACATTACCTTGTTGTTTACGTGTTCTGCACAAGTTCCATTACTTTAAGAAATGCAAAAAGTGTGGTACAATGAATTTTACTTCGGATCCACTCAAAAACCGGTATAACTGAAGCATTTTTGGACCAAGTAGTAGTGGTCTTTGTACCACAAAGAAGTAAAAAAGCTTTAAAAAAAATGCTCTTAGAATAAAGGAGAAAATATCTGAATAATTGAATGGGTCACCTCAACAATGTTGTAAGGTACAAATTGCAAATTGTTCAAAAACCTCCGAAAATGAAAAAAATAAGATCTTGTTAAACAAGTGTCATTAAAAATGGATTTATTTTTTAAAAATCCATCAGGTTATTTTTTTCATTTTCGGGGGTTTTTGAACAATTTGCAATTTGTACCTTACAACGTTTTTGAGGTGACCTATTCAATTCATGATCAATTTAGGCTGTCAGTTAAAATCTATTGCAGATGTAGAGGATTTCCTGGTTCCGAACGCTTTTTACTCCAGTAGTTATTTTATTATTACTCCTATTTTTAATATTATTATTTTATGAACTTCAAATAAAAATCGCCAAGTCCGTTGCAAGGTAAAAAATCTGTCCATTTATTGTGCACGGGAAAAACCTCAACTTTTTGTAATAATGTCGAGATCATATTGGGGCGCTCCTGCAAGGCGACTCTGTATATACTTAGCATGAATTTTTGGTTCAAGATAACTACCTCGTACCGCTGAATCTTCTTGCATCGCATTTTTCCATTCCAACTGCATTGTTAAATAAAAGGAAAAAATTAGTTTTTTATTCAACATTTGAAATCGTATCTTCATGGCACATAAGTCCCGAAAAGTGATATCCCAGTCGGTTATTTCGTGAATTTTTGGATAATGAAAATTTTCCAAATATGTTGAAATAAATTGCTTTTATGAAAAATAATTATTCCAATTAAATTAACAATTAGAGTACAATTAATAGATTAGCTTCAATTAACTTTTAAATAAATAATTGTTCTAATTCATTTGATTTCTTTAATTTTTAATTTTATTTATATTTATACATCATAAAAATATTTTTTGTCTGATATTTGTGGCCCGAAAAGTGTATTATTCTTTCAAGAGTAATAATTACTTTATAAATACTTACTAAACGTAGGAACCGGTCTCTGGGTATCACGTAATGCTCTCCACGTAAAATTCGAATAATTTCAGCTCTTTCGCACCATGGCCAAATCATTAAATCAAGCATTCCTGGCTGTTTCCCACCAAAAAATGGTGTGCCACGCTTGGCGAGTTCTCTATCGAAGATTTCTAGACCAGTTAGAGCTTCGCTAAAGACTTTCTCATCGAAAGTACCTTGGTACAACTTGAAAATAAAATGAAGTTAAATCGTAAATGACAAATAGGGGTTATAATTCAAAAGCAACATTTCCAAAATATGTTTTTGCAATATTATTAACTTTCGTATTTTTAACTACTTCCATGATATCCAGAACTGCATTTACTTCTGCGCTTGTGAATTTATAATTTGAAATAAATTTGAAATCTGCAATTAATGATTTTCTTCTCTAATTTTAATTTGCATTACTATCTTATCACAACAGAAATTGTTGTCGTAAAATCTTCAAAACTGAATTTTTCAATCCAAGGTTCTAATCTGTATTTTTTCTGCTTTATTTGGATCCAAAAGTCTCAAATTTTGGCTTTATACTTTTGCCATTTCTTTTACTCCTATTTTAATCCATAGAAGGAATTTTAAAAGTGGGTCATTCCCTTTATTTCAATAATTACCTTGAACATTTGTGTAATAACGACATTAAATCGTTCGATGAGAAGCTTATCTTTCGCTTTGGCCAAAGGATCTTCTTTGTAAAGCTTATTTTGAGGATAAGCTTCATCTAAATATTCTGCAATTATAAGGCTTTCGTACAAAGTGTCTCCATTTTCAAATTCTATGCAAGGTACCTTTCCCAATGGGCTTTTTTCCAATAACCATTCAGGTTTCGTTGCCAAGTTAACGTAAACCACGTCGTATCTATAAAACAGGGTTGACGAGAAATATGTATGACAAAAATAGAATTCAGTGATACATGTTAAAACATAGGAATTTTTATTAGAGGCAGTATTACCAAAGATAGATAATTAACCCTTTGCGGACTAGCGCCACATATATGCGTTCGGCGGAAACCATGAATTTGGCCAAGGAACGCATATATACGTTCGGCATTGATTAAACTTTTAATTAAACATTTTTGGGTTTGTCAATAAATATGGTAAAATATTTGTACTTTCGATTTCTAAAAGATAATGTTTATAAGTAAGTAAATATTTTAATTATCTTCTGGAGAATTTGTGCATGTACATATCTACATGTCTATAATTTGACATCTTGGAGCGCTATGAATGAAAATCGCTTAAAGAAACATTTCTGCTGAAACGTGCGCTGCTAATTTTAAGTAACTATCGCGATAGCGGTTCGGCCCCATGGTAAGGTTTACTCAAAATCGTCCCGTTCACAAAAGGTTAAAGATAGCGTTTATTGGTCTTATCATGATTAAATATTCAAACTCGTATGCATGGTATAGCAAAAATATAAAAATCTACAGTTGCAATTTTTTAAAGAGAGTTATAAACATTCGTAGAAATACAAAAATCGAGGCCTCTTAATTTTCAATATTGTTTTAAGTAAGTGTAGATTTCAATTTTTTGAAACAAACTCAAAGACAAAGTTCACAAACAAGGATCTGGTGATTATCCAGTATTCAAAGTCAATAAAATTGTAATGAAAGATTCGGCAAAAAATGTAACATCTAATAATCGGAAAGAGAAAATTTTCAGTTTATTTCTTTTTCAACCACTTTCTTGTGGTATTTCACTTACGGAATTTTTTTAGCATCAAGGACAAGATGTACTCTTTGAGCATATGGGCAAAATCGCATACTGTAAAGGCGCAGTTTGCCAGGTACTACTGCTGGCACTGTGGAACCTGAAGAAAAGAACGCATTATAGATAAACAATATCCTACAATTCTCAAGTTAATAAAGAAAAAATAATTAGTCTATGAATTCAAAGTAACAATATTCTCTATAATCTTATTAATTCTCAAAGTTTCTGGATCATATCTAGAATTGTTTTTATATATCCTTACTTATTATCATTTTTAACACACGTGACTTTAATTTTAAACAAAATTAACATTTATTGTTATGTCCCAGGTCGAACTTTCTGAAATGTATAACATGTTCATTGTTTGTTATCTTTTCTTTCAATTTTAAATATAATCGAGAAGACTTTTCCATTTACTTTTATTGATTTTCCAAGGAATAACTATTTCTGGGATTTCCAAAATAAAAAATCGCAATGCTTTGTCCTTTAAATTCTACTGCGCAATAATGCAGAAACGATAAGGTTAGAGAAACATCGAATCTCGACACAATTGTGTCGAATATCATCTTATGCACATATGTGCTTGACGCAACATTTTTTTGTTGTCATAAGTTTATAATGAAAATTGTACATAATTCCTTCTTTTTCTTTTCGAGACAGAATACTTGGGTTGTCTTCTTACCGGTACTTAAATGTTTATTGCTCATGTTCTCGTTAGTATGAACGATGTTACTCTCAAATTCACACCTTTGTGGAGTCGATAAAGTAGGACTCATTTTAATCTTCTTTGCCGATGCACTTATAGTCTTTACATCCTTTCTATTCTTCATAGGATTCGGTCTTTTTCTTGGTCTGGATATGTTAGCGTAATGCTCTTTTCGAGCCGCTCTCGAAATTTTCCTTGGCATTTTTTTTGTTCAAAATATAACTTGGAAATGATAAGAATACCTGAGTAAAATCACCAAGTATACGATCGATTCACCAAAAATTTGAAAGAGAAAGAAGTATAGTTTCTCCGGCTACTTGCCTGCATGTCGTTCTTGGGTGGTTCAAAAGGGGCAAAGCGCCCTTGTCTTACTGACTTTTACTCCAAATGACCTGAGATTTTGGGAAATTATATTACTAAGAAGTTGTACTTTTATATAAAAAAATTTCGAAATAAAAACGGATTTTTGAAAGTGGTTATCCCCCCCCCCCCCCCCCCCCAAAGCTACTGACAAGAATACTTCCTGTCATGTCCATACTGATATCTTTGGCTGTGTATGTGTATGTGTATGTACTTGAAACCTGACTTATCTATGATATGTGTACAACATTTGACATTTCCTATAGAAATTTCAAATAAATCCTTTTTCTTTTTGTAATAACGGAATTACACGAATGGCCTAGAAAGAACTACCGGTTTCCAAGCGGTAGTGAGAGAGTGAGAGAGGGAGAGAGTGAAGCAATATATATAATAATGAGTGAAGCAAGATCCAAGGAGAGAGCGATAAGAGAGGGAGCGATGAATCATAACAAATGTTAAGTTTACGCTCTATGTAAGAATTTTATAGCTTGTTGTGTATGATGAAGAATTGTTGCGACGTTGATAAGAAAACGCGCGAATTTCGGATTTACCTAATCAAGGAAACACTCGATTTCATGAGTGGAATTATAATGGACCTGTAAAAATATAACAGCCGAAGTTTAGATTATGTTTGTAGATTTTACGAACCTCTAAATGTATTGCGCACCAACTATCTCTCACTATTAAATGCTACGTGGGTATTTTGTTTTGCATCGTTCGTAGTTTTCAGACGTTTAAATTTATTAAACTAGTTGATTTTAATGATAGATCTCGTGCACCGTGCTCATTTTCGTCGCGATCATTCACTCTGCGGTTTATCATGGCGGAGAATCGTCCCGTAGCTAAAGGATTAAATAATGTTTTTCATAACAAAAAACATGATGGTTATAACTTATTAACTAAGAAGAAACACCTTTCCTGAGTCATAATAATTGCATTTATAAATTCTATTTCCAAAAATACTACTACTATTTAAGGTCGTCCTCGAATAGTTAAGTTTCTGCGCTGGTTTAAAATTCGTCCCTTTGCATGTTTAACATTTTCAGAGTCATGAATGCAATTAATTTGTTATAAATATTAACAACTGAATACATAATTAGCTTCAATCTGAAATTTGGGCATTTTTGTATTTTCCCGAAACTTGGAAAATTCTGGAAGAAACTCCGGAAGTTTTTCGATGAGAATGTGTGGACCTTTGCTACTACCGCCATCTCTTGCATAATACATAAACCAGCGAAGGTATCTTTCTAGATTGTTGCTGCGAGAGAAAAGAGAAATGATACTTACGTGGGGAAAGAGAGAGGAAGAGGAATAGAAAGAGACAGAAGGAATGAGCATTTTGTCTACGTTACTCCAAATCTACAATACGACGTTGAACGTTGAAGTTGGACGTTTGGTGAATAAGTACATACGTTGTAACAGAACGAAATAAACACACACGTAAGTTCGAGAATTACAATTACACGAGTGGAGACTTACATACTTTCTGCTGCTTGAAATCGGGCGAACGAGAGAAACTTACGGAAGAAAGTGATTTTTATGAAATAAATGTGATGGTTTCACGTATTAAAAACGAGGTACGTGATAGCTCTACATTTTTAACTATTTTTCTTGTATATTTATTTACCAAATTGCACCAATTTGGGTGGCTACGAGTGCCAATTCAGCGTGAATTAAGTTATAATGAGTGAAAATGAAGTTTCGAAAACAATGTTGCTACGTTTCAAATAAAAAGAAACATACTGTTGGGAAAGACGTTGTATTAAGTTTTCTTCTACATATACATTTGCAACGTTGTGTTGTCGTCATACGATATTCCGTATCGTTCAACCTCGCCGTCGTAGTTTATTCGTCATAATATTTCTATTTGCAACTGAATGTCTCGAAATATACAACGAAATTATTGCTTTGTTATCCGATTTTTGTGTATTTCTTGCTGGCTGGCAGTTTAGGCCAATGATGTTAATTAATTAATAACTCGTGGGTATTTTCTTCTGAAATAAGGTTTTCAGTTGTTTCGATTTTCAACGTAATGTGTGACTTTTTAAGTGGAACCTATTTTTTAAAATTTAGCTTCAGGTTAAACTTGTAATATAATGTTTTAAATTTCAATGAGAAGAAAGTTAGACAAAAAATTTACGTTAACGTTATTTACAACTGAATCTCACAAAATGTACAACGAAATTATTGCTTTGTTATCCAAATTTTGTGTATTTCTTGCTGGCAGTTTAGGACAATGGTGTTAAGTAATTAATAACTCATGATTTTTTAATTGGAGCCTATTATTTAAAATTTGGTTTCAGATTCAACTTGTAATATAATGTTTTAAATTTCAATCAGAAGAAAGATAGAAAAAAAAGTTAAAAACCAAGTAACGAGCACAGTTTTTCAAAATTCCATTAATTACCAGTTGAAGTTTTTTCCAGTTTAACAGTTATTAGGATTTTTAAACGCCGCAAGTATTTTCTACAGTGTAATTCTTATGAGTCGGAGTGTTTCTGACATTAGAGAGTTTTTGGGAATCTAATCGCTCAATGATGGAATTGATAATTTTTGAATTTTTAAAAACCAATAGGATTTAACGAAAATTAAAAATTCTCCAAGGTCATTTGTAGATAGAAATTGTATAAAAATCTAATTTTAAATGTTACATTTAACCAAAATGTCTTTAAATGATCTTAAAAGAACATTATAAGTACATGTTCAATGTAAATGTTATACAGATAAAGTTAAAACGTTTTCACAACGTTTTTGAAATGTATAGTATCAAGTCAGCCCTTGGTGCAATACTTTGTAACAAAACTGTATTTAAAAGTTAAAATGTATAAAATAATAGTTTAAAATGTGAGTGATCAAATTTTTACAATTTTGAATATTTGTGGAACTGCAAACATTTTGGAAACCTTTTCTTTATACAGTGCAATTTGATAAGTCGTTGAAGATTTTAGTGATAGATACGATTAGATTAGTATTAAGAGGCTTGCTGTTAGATTTTTAACCTTTCATATAAAAATGGTAAAAGTTACTCTGAGAGAAAAATTAATTTTATGTGGACTTAAAATCTTTAAATCTGTAATTATTGAAAATTTTTACTGTTCCTTTAGAAAAAGTCAAAATTATTAATATTTGGTGTCTAAAGTTTGTATGCTGAGATTATTTAGCCATTTATTTTTAACAAAAAGAGTTGTAAATTTTTTATTTTGAAATGAATAGCATCTTTTTCAGTAAATTTTTGGAAAATTACATCAATACTCTTAGAAATGGTGTAAATTACACATGATAACAGTAAAAATACTTCAGATCTAATTACTTTTCTAGGTTAAATTTAGCAGTATTAAGAGTAATAGATTTCTATGATAGTTTAGAACGGATTTAAAATTAATCCTCATAAAGTTTGCTAATATACTTACGTAAAACTCAGGTGTTCTAAGTTTTCTTTTTAAAAGCTAAGATAATCACATATTTCTTATTAAGTTTGGTTTGCAATTAAAATGGGAAAATTTTAATATCCAAAAACTGTATTTAATTTCAACTACGAATTGCTTTTATATTATTAATATTTATTTATTATTACTATATTTATTAATTTATGTGTATTTGCAACATTTTCGCAAGTACTAACACTGGCAAAAATGTTGTTTAGGGATTATCTATAATTGCTACTGTAAAACCGACACAGACAATAATATTAGGGTTTAAGACTCATTGAAGACAATTTATATGAATTTAATAAATGGCTGTGTTGTTGCTTTGTACTTTTTGATAAATTCAATAATAAAACAAAATTCTCAATTTATTGTAATTTTCTATTGCATTTTTTACTAGTTTGAATATTGGATCCCTGGACTGAATCCATTTCTTATTGAATATACTAAAAGTAATAGATTTTCATGTTCACACATACATTAGCATTTTGCGAATCAATTAATATCTTTGTTCTTGTAATAAGTGATATTTGAAACGTTTAAAAACTAAAATCACAGTTTAAACAATTTTAAAAACTAAATTATCAAATTTAAAAATTTTATATTATAGAATAGAAAGTTACTATCTGTATGAAACCTAGCTAGGTATGTTTAGCCTTTTTTAAAATTTCTTTCTGGTTGTTTTATGTGCAAATTATAATCGCTAAAGCTACGGCATCACTTGAGTGTTTTGAATCTCTTTAGATTTCCAACATGCAGAGTTAATTCTACAGTGTCGCTAAGGACCTCCATTGTTGAACTGACGTTAAAACTCTCGAATAATTATTAATAACGAAACACGATTATATTATTGTCAATTGAGAATAGTACCGATTATTAATAAAGAAGCTCTTTTAAATGATTGTCATATCAGTCGAGAAAAGTACCAATGTAGTATCTTTTTTCCTTTGCTGGTGTGACTGAAGGAAACAAATTTGTGTTAAAAGTATGTGCTTCAGAAACAAAATTAACGAAGAGAATTTTTAAAGTTTTCTAAATGAAAATTAACAATTTGAGGAAATCATTCATTTTTGTTTTGCACATTTCAGAATGCCAATACAGGCACCACAGTGGACTGAATTTCTCTCTTGTCCCGTCTGTTGTCACGATTTCGATGTGACTACACGCGGGCCAATATCTTTAGGATGCGGCCACACCATTTGTCGCACGTGCCTTGCAAATTTACATCGGAAACAATGTCCATTCGATCAGGTAATTACTGCACACCGGAAATTTAATTTAAGTCCTAAAAATCAAATTATTTTGAACATAATGTTAATGTAAAGTGTTTAATAAGTTTTGAAATTATTCATTACAACGCAAGAAATGTTTATGTAGTTTGAAAATAATGTTAATTAATAATCATTTTATCAATTGCGATTTAATTTATGGCTTACATATACCCAAGACATAGTGTGAAATAAATTTTCTAAATAAAAAACCATTCCAAAGTGAAAAAAGATAATAATAACATAGAAGCTCATAAAAACTCATTATTAATATTTTTGAAATTAATTAATAAAATTAATTAAATTCTGTGTATTATTTCAGAGTACCATAAACACCGAAATAGAGAGGTTGCCACTAAACGAAGCACTTTTGCAACTAGTGGGTAATCATTCCCCATCAAAAAATGGCACATCATACCAGAAACTTCTACCACCCGAGGATCATACTCACTATTTAGTAGCCAAACTTTGTATTGAGAAACTTGCTTTATATTTGAAACCATGTCAGACTTCAAACCCAGGAACGAATACAGGTAAGATTGCAATTAAATTAGAATTTGCAAAGTTTTTTGGAATTATCTTCTTTAGTTGATTTAACTATAAAGAAACTTTTTAGTAAAAACTTTTTAAAAAAAAGTTATTACATTATTGACTCTTTTCCTTTATTTTATTGAGACTTATATATATTTATATTCAAGTTCTAAGCAAACTTCATTTTCGATTTTGGCTCGATTTGTAAAATAGAAGTCCTATTTTTGAATTGGAATAATTGCCATTGTGATACTTCTCTCAAATGTATTTGTAATTAATTTTAAGAATTAAACTGGAAAAATTACAAAAATTATTATACAATGCTTTTATTGGTAACGATAAAAGAGTTACCGTGTCTTTAATATTCTTTTGTATTAAACTGAATCTTTGAAAACAAAAGTGATAATCGAAAACTTTCCGCTGGGAGTGTATATTTTTGTCCTATATCGAAAAAAAATTCAATGAATCAAACAAACCTTTCTTGATTCAAGAACGTACTTGACTGGGGAAAACGACAGGGAGCTGAGTCATTCTTTTGCATATTTGTCAATAAACGTTTGATGATTTAAAGAAATTCATTATCTCCATTTAATTATCGCTTTGTCTAAATTAAATTACTTTAGATAAGCATAAGGACCCACTATACATTAAGATAAAGTAACACCGAAGTTGAAAAAATTGATTTCTTTGAATCGATCACATATTTATTATTATTTAATATATAAATAAATTAATCATTTAATATTAGCAAATCACTCTCCAGTTAAATACGTAGTTCGCAATTCAAGGAAACATTGTTTTATTCAATAAAGTTTTTTTTTTCCTCTGCGTCAAGAACAATCAATTTTAAATATGTACTATATGATGTGACTTAAAAGTTTTTGTGCGTTTAAGTAAGAACAACTTGTCCTCAGTGTATATTTTCCTAGTTTTACTTCTGCGTATCTCATTTTTAAGCATTTTGGATCCTTAGCGTAAAACTCTCTTTTTTAAAACAGAAATAAAGGGAAGGGTATCCAAAGTTTTCAAACAGTCTTTATTTTTATTTAACTTTTTTTTTATTATTATAATTTGTACGAAAGAGTAAACATTTATTTGTTCCTTTAGGCGTTGGATTGGTTTCTCGACCGATGCAACGAAAACTTGTAACTCTAGTCGGATGTCAGTTGGTCGAACCGGAAGGAAGAGCTCGTGCTGTACGAGCAGCTCGAAGCTTAGGTGAAAGATCGGTTACCGAGTTAATCCTCCAACATCAAAATCCGCAACAACTGAGCGCTAATTTATGGGCGGCAGTTCGTGCAAGAGGATGTCAATTTTTAGGACCAGGTGAGAACCTTCTTAGTAATTAGGTGTATTACATAACTATTCTTCAATCTCAGAAATATGAATGCAATAAAAATATTGTACTTAAATCATTCATAGAAACTTAAACATGAATTGAAACTAGAACTCAATACAATAAATTAATTTAGGTTCACAAAATTTCACAAAAAGTTGTTGATGCAGTATTAATATCAAATATATGTATATTTTTCCAGCTATGCAAGAAGAGGTGTTGAAGTTAGTGTTGCTTGCTTTGGAAGACGGTTCGGCGCTTTCTCGGAAAGTTCTAGTAATGTTCGTAGTTCAACGTTTGGAACCTCATTTTCCGCAAGCTTCAAAAACTAGCATTGGACACGTAGTGCAGCTTTTGTACAGAGCTAGTTGCTTTAAGGTACAAATGCACATTTCTAATTTCCTACATGGAATATTATTTACGATTTAATTGTTATTTACGTTCCTCTAATCCCAAAAGCCATCCAACCATTTTCCAAACCATTTATTTTATAAATACACTCTGTATTGCAAATCGAATATTCCAAAATGATTATTAACATTATGCCGTCCGGTGGCACCACGTTGGTGTCGTACATGAAGATTTATAACGGCGCCAAACGAACGAATCCCGATCAGACGTGCGGACGGCAAAGTGTTAATAGATCACGACTAAACTAAACATCCAAAATAAATCCGTATAAATTTTAGTAGTTTATTATATTTTTTTCTTAAATACTCGTGTTCCTCGGAAAAAACTTTCATCAAACTGTGATATGTTTGCAGGTATCGAAAAGGGAAGGGGATTCTTCCTTGATGCAGTTGAAAGAAGAGTTTCGTACCTACGAAGCTCTGAGGCGGGAACATGATGCACAAATTGTACAGATAGCAACGGAAGCTGGTTTAAGAATCGCCCCTGATCAGTGGTCGGCATTACTTTACGGTGACACTGGACATAAGTCACACATGCAAAGTATCATCGATAAGTTACAAACACCCCAATCCTTTGCACAAAGTGTCCAAGAATTAGTAATCGCTCTACAAAGAACTCCCGATCCCGGACAACTGAGTAGCCTACGATCGCAATTGGAATTATTAGCAGCGATTGATCCCAGTCCAGGTAAATGTGAATTTGAACTTACCTGTAATTTTGCTTTTGTTTCATATTTCTAATTTTTTCTTAACAATAGATACATCAAAAATTTTTTCACAACATACTTTTACCTTTGTAACATCATCATAAAAAATGAAAATGAGGATTATATTTAATTTCAATGTATACAATGTTATGTTATTCATTTCGAAAATTATATTATCTGTCGATTTATATTTTATTACGAAATCAACGCAAAAACATTTAATGAGGGGGATCTGCAACAAAGGATCGAAACGTATAAAGAATAAAAATTACAAATATTGGTTGAACAACAAAACCAAGAAAAATAAAGGCTTAATAACACCATTTTAACTGTTTCGGTAGATCCACTGTTAAGTTACTAGATATATTAGTGAATAAACGTTATATAAGGTTTTTTTATTATATATTTTCCATCTGTCTTTTGCTTTTTATCTCATAGTTTTCACTTGTTGAATTTTGTTTCGTAATTGCAAAAATTGTTCTATGTGTGCCAATGTTAACATTGTTACAATTTTTTTATACCATTTATCCTCAGAAGCTGAGCCGCCAACGCTTGCTGAAACTAGAGCAGCTTTAGAGGCTGTAAAAACAGTAGTAGCAGCATTAGTAGAATTTATTCAACAACATGGAAACCGAAGACCTCAAGACGGAGTTCACAATGGTGGATCTGGACAACCAAAATATAAAGTCAGCATGTGTCGAGATCTGGCGTTAAGGGGTTCTTGTCCCCGTGCTACAAATTGTACATTCGCACACAGTGATTTAGAATTGGACAAGTGAGTACAAATTTGAAAGTAATGATAAGTGTTTGAAGTTCAAATCAAAAACTAAACGGAAGGCAACATTTCATAGAAATTCATTATTTAACTGTAAATTAAATTACATATTTGATAATAAAACCTTTAAAAAAATCTGTACTACCATTTAATTACCAGCTTCCATAATTTTTCTTTATACAAAAAGTGTAGGTGTAGTCAATGAAATCACTGTTGTATAAATTAACACTGTTTAGTCTACACAAATTGTAGAATTAGTTTTATTTCGATATTAAGCAATATGCTCTTTGAAAATATCACTGCTATCTCAGAATAACGCATTTATCCTAGACCCAACAACAAAGAATTGTTTAATTTTCATATGATTTATTTAAAACGAAGAAATAAATAGTCTTTTATTTTGATATGAATTATTGTACACTTAAGTTAATTTTCTATTTATTGATCAATTCATGTACATTCATTTCTTTGTTACATTCCATTCGTTAATTCGTCGTTTTATCAGTCCAATCGTTTCAAACAATTACCTTTTCCTATTCATCGATCTTTTTCTTATGATCTTGCAATCATATCTTTCCTATTGAATATCTTTTTTTGTTTCAGGTATAGATCTAAAAATCGTAAATTAAGCGTAAGATCAAGTTTACCGTTGACAACTTGCGAAACGAAAACACCAGTCGAAAAATCAGTGTCCGTTCCGGGAAAAGTTTATAAACAGAATGACGAGTTAAATTATTCAATAAAATCGAACGAAAATCCACGAAGAGATAGTAAGTGAAGATAGAAAGTTCATGAAAATAAACTTCTCAAAGTCTAAATCAGTTATATCGAGTGCTTCATTGAATTACTATTTATTTTTCAGACTTCAACTCCTTGAACAAAGCCAACACGAATTACTCGAACGTAATTAATGAATCTACTGGTTGCAATTTTATTGGGTCTGTTGGAAGTTACACTTTACCGTCACAGCAAGCTTTAACAACGACGCATGTTGTACCCTCGAAGAACAACATCGACTTACATTGTTCGAGATACACTTCAGTTCCTGGTGTTCCCTTGGAATACACCTCTGCAAATGTCAACGTCTGGGAAGGCTCTCAGTCAGTTCAGAATAATTTTGCTAACAATAGTAAAAAGGTATTTTTTTCAAATTTTCTACCACTCTTTTACTTTCAGAAAATTATATTTTATAGAAACATTTACAAAAAGTGTTGATATTTATCATCATTTATTTCCATTTGGATTACTTATCTTGTTTTCCTAATTTACTTTTTCTTTCCTTTTATTTCAACACAACGACTAACTTTCATTTTATAGCGAACGGTTGCAAAAACCTTGGCGATGTTGCTACAGCGAAAAATGGAAATCATCAATCAACTTGAGAATATTGTTGGTAGCCGAAACATTTCCCAAATGAAGGATGTAAGTTATATATTTACTACGAGAAAACTAAGATACGAATGTACGGTATTTTGAGAGGATATTGAAAGAGGATTTGATATTAGTTTTTTAGTTGTGACGTACTTTGTGTTTTCAGAATTACGAGTCTTTTGATACTTTGTCACCGAACTGCTCTATTTGGGCGAATGGAAGTGGAAATATTGGACCAGTTGCTTCTATACCAACTATTAATTATCAACAAACCGACACTGTGCTTCTCGACGACGAAGTTTTACCGCAATTCGATTCCAAATACAACGCGAAAATCGCTAAACCGTTACTAAGGTACAATTGAACAAGATTTCGAGATTTTATTACTTGAAATATTCATTCATGTTTGAAGACTACGTAAACTTTTAAAATCAATAAAAAATTGTATTTTAATTTTTACATTGTTTCGATTATATTATAAATAATGTAATTATTGTTTTTCGTAGAACTTGGACACTTCAGACTAATAATTGTGTTACGAAAATAATAATTATTAATGAATCGCTTCGAAAAGAATTTTTGATTGCAAGAATTGTAGGATGAATGAACAAAGAAAAATACTACCTCTGTTCCATAATAATAGTAGCAAGTGAACACTTAAACGGGGCATTAACTGCTACTATTATTCTGGGACACAGGTGGTATAACATTTAGAACGAAAAGATCGAAATATTTTGGATTAGTTCTTAACATATGGCGGTAAAATTGTTAATGATAGAATATCGTTATGTTTTGTGTTCAATTAATTCAGATTCTTCTATTTTAGAGCAACTAACGGATCCCAAACGACTGGGTTATACAGCGAAAGAACTATGGCAGTACCAACTTTGCGTCCAATACCAACTACGAGTCCTCTACCACCTTGGTTTCATCAAAGTGTTAATCAACGTAAGTTCATTATTTCTTAATAATATTAGGTTGTCCCATAAGTTCTTTCCGCGTCACGTTACGTAAGATCTCGAGCCGGAAAGGAACAAACTTATGGGGCAACCTAATATACTTAGCACTCTATCGTTAATAGCTTTCATTATATAGTATGTGCATACGAGAAAATTTGCATTTTTTTGGAAGATTGTCACTTCATGAATTTGTTGCTACAATATTTATGGTAAATTACAGCGTTCGGGAATACGAATGGTGCTCTAACAACAACAACAACAACAATTGGAAGCAATGCTTTCACGGACGGTGGATACATAACTTTCAGTCGAAATATCACTGAACCATCTCTTCTTTCTCGACAGGAATATGTGTCAAAAGAGTAAGTTTCCGATCTAATGATCGAACGAAGTTTTAAATGCTGAAAAGAAATGAGTGAATAAATGAGTTAGGAAATGAGAGGAATGTTTAAGAAGAGTAAAAATTGATACTAAATGAATCAACAAGGAATTATTCATCAGTAAGGTATAAAAACACAAAATAAATGAAAAGAAAAAGGTGGGATTTGGAGCGAATCTCACCAATTGGGAGTAAATAATGGTAATAAATAAATAGAAAACGAGTGAATGGGATAATTCAATTGCAAATATATATGGAATTAAAAGAATGGGTACGGATTTGGAAATAGAAAGTGGATGAAATAAATGAAAAATTTACATGACGCGAAGTTAAAAATCGATGCATGAAACAATTACTTTGAAATATACTGAAATCATGAAAGTGAAAATTCAAATTTAATTCATTTGTTTGTGTTTCAGCTTAATATTGGAGTCGCAGCGTGTAAAACAACAACTGAAACACCTGGAAAAAAAGATTAACGATCTAAAGGTATTTCCATTTACAAAACTGATCATTTTTAGAAATACGTTCATCGAATTACATATTGTTTGATTGACTTTGAGTTTCACAATACTTATTTATAAATTAAACTATTTTTTGCTATTTTGTTTCATTTTTGATCTAATTTAAATTATTTTTGGAAGAATCTATCACTACTATAAAATGCATATATGTATTTTCTGTATCGTGTATTCTATATCCGCGCTTTAAAGGACCTACCCCAGAACGTTGAATGAACAACTTTAACTCTATTTGTTTATTAACATTTTTAATACGAATCTAGATGGCAACTCAAGGAGCGGCATTTACAGAAGGAGAGAAATTAGCGCAAGAGTTACAGATGATAGAAGCTGGTATTCGTGAGAAAGAGAAAGATGTTCGTAATTGGAGTCCTTATGATACTGTTCCGTGGATTCAACCAACTAGTTACTTACTGCCTAATAACAAAAATATCAATCGGACTGAGGAGGTACTGTATTTCAAAGAATAAAATCGAAAATATACTGACAAATTAAAGAAAATTTAGTAATAAGAAATTACCTTTGTATGAGTCTGAAAGGTTGCACTCATATTTAACCCATTAACGTCAGGATTGCAACTTCAATCGTATCTTGCTTAATAAATATAATAACAATTTTCATTGAAAGTGCATATTCGAGTATTTTCGAGTATGCCCATTCAGAATGTGGCATTAAAAAATTCAGAAATTAATAAAAAAAGAATAAACACTTCAAGACGCTCTGTTCATTTGTTACGAACAATCTCCCGACAATGCACATTCAATCATTTTCCTTAGACGAGCTAGCAGCATACGCTTCATGCATTTTGAAAATTTCTCCATGTATACAATGAGAAGTTAAATATTTTTTAAATGTTTCCATGTGTAATTTGATTATTTACTTTGTTTGGAAACACTTTCTCATGTATTTCGTAAATAATTGACGTATTTTCCAAATGCGACTTTTTTTATACGGTCCCTTTCAGCCACATAAAAAAAATTTTCTGTAATATGTTGTGCAAAGTTATTTGTTATATGTAAATATTTATGAAATATCCAAACACAGGTTTGGATATTTCAGTTTATCCAAATAATACAAACACAGGTTTTACTGTATACATGTCCCATAAAAATTGTTGGTGTAATTCTGACGTTAACGGGTTAATTTCTCTGGGTAATTCTCTTTTTCTTTTTTGTTTCTATTCTAACACTAAACTTTTGTTTTATGACACAGGAAGATACATACGAAGCTGGAATAGCCAATGATATGCGTGAACTTGAACTGAAATGGGAATACGAACTTCAGGAGCAGGAGAAGCATTGGTCGAGTGAGGAAGAGAATGTAAAAAAATAGGAAGGGAAGAGGCGAGAGAAGAAAAATCCGCTGCAAAGTTAATGCAAAAACATGTTAACAATTCAACGTCGTTCGTTTTTTCATTCTATGACGTTGCGTTGTTACATACTTCTTTTTTCCACTCATTGTTGGAGTGCAAAGAGGAAAGGAAGAGTGAAGTAGGAAAAAGGTCGAGAGACGTGTGTTATGAGATTAATTGCCTTCGATTGGTTGCGTAGAAGTTGACAATATCAAGGTTTCATGTTTCACAAAGAAACGGCACACCATAAACAACGTTAAATCAGAAAATTCTGACAAAACAAAGGACAAAACAAGAGATCAACTACTTGATTTCCAAAAGGTAACATACATTTTTTTACGTTTTAACCAAAGAAAATTGATAATGTTTTTTTTAGAAGCGTTAAGGGTTCGAAATATTTTGGATTTCATTCATTAAAAAATTTTTTCTTTCACTTTTTGGAAAGCTCGATTTTCAAAATTATTTATTAAATTTTGATTATTAAAAGATAATCCGATATTCTGATTCATCAATGACATACCACAAGACGAATATTTTGTTGTATCTTAAACACTTATTAATAATAGAAATAGTAATTTCGAAAATTAATTTTCGAAATTACTGTTTTGGAATTGTTATTAATTTTGAAATATTCCATTATCTGAGCTTAGATTGATTCTCAAATACTTTTCATATCAGTTTCTCATCCATAAGCGGGAATAATAATATTTGAGATATTTCGAGCCGCTGAACATTTCAATACGTCGATTTTGACGTTTCAAAAGTATTGAAAATTTTGAAACATACAAATTTGGAGAAAGGATTAAACACGAGAAAGAAATTTTCGCAACATATATATATCGAATGTTTTAAAGAAAAGAATAGCAAAATTCGGAAATTTAATAACATTCTTATTGAAATAATTTTTATTCAACAACAGAAGTTATAATATTGTATCAAAGAAACCGATTAAACACGATAAAACTAGGAATCAGATAAATTCGAAATGTTTTTTTTTAATTACAAATGCAGTTATTTTGGCACATACTCGTTAAAAATTTTTTAAACGAAAATAAAATCTGATTTTTGTCTGTTTAATTGGTCTGATGTATTTGTCCGGTTTTATTTTAGTGTTGATGACATTTTATTTTGAGTTCGAACTTTTTGTTATCGAGTTTTCTTTCTTGGAGGATTTTTCGTTTAAACCTTCTTCGATGCAATCATAAGAATGATGAAAGTAGAGGAAGAAATGGTTTGTTAAAATTTAACAGGAAAAAAATCATTACTATTGAAAAAGTAAAGATTCTTTGCTGTCAGTGTTTTATAAACATGACACTTAGTACCATATTTATTTATATGAAAAATATACATAAACATAATTACTTGATTCTTCGAGGCAAAAACAGAACAAAAGATCAAGAATTATTGTATAATTATTGATATTCGATTTTGTCATGTGTTGATGTTTGACCTGTATTTTTGTTATTTGTACAGTTGAAATAGTACATAGGAGGATTTATTTTTTTGTACAAAAATTTATTTTTCAAATAAATTTCATACAATTTTAGAACCAATGAATATTTCCAAAAATTTCGTATTTAGGAAGTTCCAGAAAAAATGATGAAAATTAATCTAGTTTTTCATGAAAATCAATTACTTTAAAGAAGAATTTTAAAAAAAGAAAGTGAAATCAAATTTTGTAAAGACCATTTCCTTTGAAAAAAATTTTAGTTTCTCGTTAAATACTCATATTTTTTTCTGGAGCACAATGCATTTCGTCCAAATTTTCACGCGTTTATCATTTTTTATGTTTTCCTAACGTTAATTATTTCACTCATTTGCCATATAAGCTTTTTCGGCAATTGAATATCAAGTAAAACTGTAATTCTACTTTCCTATAAGAAATCCTCTTATGAAAACTAAAAAAAATTATTAAAAAAATAGAAAGGGTGATAGCCAGAAAATTATTTGTATCCGAAAAAACCATGATGATTGTGTAAACAAGAATTTCGCTTTTTTTTTCAAAATTGAAAAAAAAAGGTCATGAAAATCTCGTTATTTTTTTTTTCAGTTTTTTAAGTTTCTTTCTATAATTTATGTACCTTTGCAAAAGGCATACCTTTTTTAAAAATTTTTAATGGGAGTTCGATTCGATTGTCAATCTTTTGAATGAAAATTATTTCATTATGGATCAATTCCTCCAAAACAAAACGAACAAGATTTACTTAAATTTTTAGTTACTTTCACATTTCGACTTCCTTTGACCTTATAGTTCAAAATCTTAGGAATTTCGCGCCTGATTCTCGGAAATTATTTAATATCTCGAAAAAGCTTAAAATTTCAAGGTTTTCGCGGTTATAGGAGAAACCCAAAAAATACAGATATTAATTGCTTAAAATATAATGGAGAATTTCGATAAATTTTTTCGAATATAAATGAAAACTTTAAAACACTCCAGTAAATTTATAAAATTCCAGTTGAGATTTATTTGATGTCAAAAAGATAATCGAAAATATCAAGATATTTAATATGTTGAATGGAATCAGAAAATATATGATAATATTGTGAGAAAAAAATTCGTAGTAAGAGATATCTAAATTGACTTTGAAAATTGTCAGTGTTTCGAAACAATTTGAAAAAGGTTGCAAATTTTCAGTGTCTCGAATGGTGATTAATGGTTCGAGATTTGAAAAAATCTTAGACTATCGACTGATTTCTTAGAGCAATTTGAACCTTCCCAATCCTGTAATTAGGTTCGTAGATATTATCTGATATTTATATTCCCTTCTGAAAAATAGGGAGGAACCATAAAACGATTCAAATCATTTAACCTTAATTCGAATTTTGTTCAAATATCGTTATTTTACCAATGTTTTAATAGAATTTAGCTAAAGTTGGAGGAATTGACTTTTAAAATCTGTTAACTGAAGGTACAGAAGAGGAAAAACAACAAATTTTTAATTACAGTTAGAAAGAAAAATATAGTAGTTTTTCGCAGAGTACGAGATCATTTTTACGGAGCACTACAATGATAAAACAAAAAAAAACGAGATGTATAATGTGTAATATTTTGCAAAACTCTGGAATAATTGGTTATTGCTCTCTAAAATGTACTATATATTTCATTCTTTGCGAAACGAAACGTCGTTGGAAGCGGAGAGCTTTTATTTATTGGACAATAACATTTTTTCGGACAGACATATTTCGAATGCATTTTTTTAACTCAAAGCTTATGTTTATTATCAACGAATGAATTCCAGAAGAAATTATTGTCAAAAAAAAATTGAACTTTGCACTGTTGAGAGTATATTTCTGAAAAAGTCTATTACTTTCGACCGCTCCAATTTAATTAGTTACTTACGATATTTTTAACTCTGATTGTGAGTTGTAAAAAAAGGGGAAAAAGCTTGAATTTACAAAAAAAAATCTTCCAACGACGCCTTGAGGCAGAAAAATCCAAATAAATATGAAACAGAAGAAATTATTGATGGTATCTATATACGAAAGAAATTATATAGGAAAGAAATATTTGATATTAAAAAAATTACAATTAAACAGAAAAAAGAAAAAAATATGAAAAAAAAGAAATTAAGAAGAAGGATAGAATATATTCTGTTCTTGGAATATATGATGCGTTTTACATTGTATATTACAGGGATGTGTCATATTAAATTTTCTAAATGGAATCCATATTATATATGCTTCGTTTTTTTCTATTATTATTAATTATTAATTATTTTTATTATTGATTGTGTTATTATGTATTTGAATGACATAATACGTGAGATGTAAAAAATAATTTGTTTACGTGAATCATTTGTTTATGTACCACCCAACGTTCATGCCAATGAAAAGAAACACAAATTTTGAAAACAATTAGGTAGTGTGAGCAAGCCAAAAAACTTATGTATCAAGAAAAAGTCAAAATCTGGAATCAGAAAATTCCGCTAAGTTTACTATAACTTTATAAATGATCGATAAGGAAGTTAAGTTTTTTTTTTCAATTTTAAACATATTTTTATTTTGGAATCTGGATGATTAAATTTCTCTACATTTCAGGTCTGCAAATCGTTTTTCATAAATATTTGATGTTGATCTCAACAAAAAATTTCTTCTTGTTATTACAATATTTGAAGTACGTAGAAATTTTAAGCGACAATCAAATTCAATAACTTTTGGCACTGATAGATCCACTTTCTAAAAGAACGTCATAAAATTTTGATACTTTGAATACGTTATTTTTATTGTCAATATCCAACAAAATTGAATCTTCAAATATTATAGCACCCACTTTCTAGAATCTTTTTTAAAATTTACTTTGTAAATTAATTTATTTTAGTAGAAGTTTACTTGAACCTAACAGATTCACGTCTTTTGTTGTAATTTTGATTTCTGGGGAATCGGTGATCTGTTTCAAAATTTGTTTTAAGATTTGTTTGAAAAATGAATGATTTATTCAATAATTGAGGCCCACAAAAATTTCGGGAGTTCAAAATGCAAGAGTAGTAACAAATATTGCAAATAATATAATTGCAATAATAATAATATTGCAAATAATGTAATTGATGCCCACAAAAATTTCGGGAATTCAAAATACAAGAGTAGTAACAAATATTGTATTCTATTTGATTTCTGAAGCATGAACGTTGGGTCGACAAATTCGATGTGACTTAAACACCGAAAGAATTCCAGTTTTATTGGAAAAAGAAAGTGAAAATGTTATAACGGAACTCCATGAGATGAAAATATAAAAAAAAGGAACAAAAGAAAAATTTGGAAAGGATAGACACCGTTTCCAAATTTGTAAACATTTGTCTCTTATGTTAAGGAACATTTGACTGTATTGAACCACATATTTTTCCGTTGGTAATATAATAACCATCAAATGAAAAAAGAATAGCAAATCGACAGTTCGATTTTTGTACGCGAAAATTTGTAACTAAGAGTTTTCATTTTGTTACAAATACAATTATTTGTATAACCGAAGTGTCTGAAATATTTTAATACGCAAGATTTTGATATCAAAAACGACAGAAACGGAAAATAAAAAATACAGTTGGGTTCCTTGAAAACGTAGAAACTTAACGGTGCAATTATTAACGAATCATAAATGTAATACTATTTTGTAAATGTACAGCTGTTTATTATTTGTGTTTCTTTGTTCATCAATTGCGATCTTAATTTCCTTTTATTTTGTTGTAATAATGTAAACTTACATGAAAATGAAACAACAAAACAACAACAACAACAAGAACAACATCAACAAAAACTGGTAGATTTAGTTGTGGAAGGGAGTAAATTAAACGATTTTTTATCACTCTTGCAATGTCTTTTATTTTATTGGTACGCTCCCTTCTAATTCAGTTTCTCCTGCTCCTCATTGTCAGGATTTTTCTGGTTTTGAAGGCAGGATGTGGAATTGTTACCAAAGACAAATTTCCTAAACAAAATATGCTGTCCTTACATGAAAATTTTTAATTTACATAAAATTAAGAAACTGGTCTTTTTTAATATTTGTTGCAAAAAGCCAGTAATGTTGCAAATTATATTTCCAAATAAAATCAATGTGAAAATATAAACAAGAACGTTTAAAAGTAGAAAAATCTCCTCATTTTCCAATAAACCGATGTTTTTAATGCCATCATTTTGACTTTAAATTATTTGTACATTTGCATTAATTATGATGTTAATAAAGCATATCGAGCCTTCGTTTTTCCTAGTGATTCTGGGGTTTCCCGCTATCTAGTAATATCGATAATACATGGTTGATAGAGTGTAAAAATAAAACAATATCAACAAAAATTGGTAGATTTAGTTGTGGAAGGGAATAAGTAAATCAAACAATTTTTGTATCCCAAGTAATGTTTTTTATTTTACTGGTACGATAATCAGCCTGCTTCCTTCTGATTCAAAATTGTATACAAAAACAAAAACACCATTTGAGCACTATTTAGTCGCCTCTATTCAGTTCGTTCCTCTTCAAGGACATGATTATGAAGAGTCCTCTTGAACGAGGAGGTGGAATCAGAGTTAGTGATAAAGGATGATGGGGAGTTCCAGAAATGAGTTGCAGATACAATGAACGAACCCTGAATCGACTCAAGTGGGGTCTACGAAAAAAGTAAAAATGGCAACTCTCCCCTAATCATGGACTTTCTGTAATAATGTCATTACGAAGGCTCCCAATTAGACCAATCTGACAATGATACACTACCGATTAGACCCCACATAGATGCCTCAAGTGCTGACATCTACATTTGTTTTCAACTGCGAACAGAATTGTTACTACAGACGTGTTTCCTAAAAAATATGCGACCCCTACAGGAAGATTTTAATTTAAATAAAACTAAGGAATTGATCTTTTTCAATATTTGTTGCAAAAAGTTTGGAAACTTTGCAAGATAGTTCTAAATTAAATGAATATTAAAATTTAAACAAAAACGTCTAATTAGAATAAGTTGCAAATCTGCTTATTTTCCAATAAATCGTTATTTTTAATGCCATTTTTACTTTGGATTGTTTGTACATTGGTATTAATTGTCAAGTTGACAAAGCAAGGCGAGCCCCCGTTTTATCCAGTGACTCTGGGGTTTCCCACTGTCTAGTAATATTGATAAAACATAGTTGGTAGAGTGTCCCGTGGTTTTTAAAGTACCGAATCGTTCGGAAGTGATGTACAGAGGGCACTCGTATCGGTTTCCAGTATCTATTAATCGGATCTCGCAAGGTTTCAACCAAATTATGGGCATCAAATCCCATAGTACTTTTGGGTAGCTTTCGTTCAACATCTTTGACTGTATGTCCCACCTTGCACCTGCTAAATACATACCGTAAACGTACACGCCATCTTCCGGGGATGCGCTCGTTTCGTAAACGGACATCACCTAAAAAAGTAGAGCAAATCTGTGGAATTCAGGTTTGCTACAAAACTTTTTCCTACTTATTCTCGTACCTGGAAATCAAAATCAATAAGATCGATGGACATCTTGTATTTCCGTGCAAAATTTTGCAAAGTTCCTGTTAAAAAAGCATGAACAAATGAAAATCCAGATATCCAAAAGCTTTTCGGCTTGCCGTGGTCCAACCAATTTTGAAAAAAGTTTAATCGAGCTATAAAATCATTTATAAAACTCGGTAAGGGTTTTAAACACGGATATGCACTTTTTTGCATCCAACTTGGCGGGATTTTTGAACTTAACAGGTGATTGGACAAGATCTGGAAAAAATTGGACGATATTTTACATTCGCCAGTTAAAAATGTTGTTAAGTTTGGGAAACACGGGTACAATTCCAATGGGTATTACGAAATTTGAAATTTATAAATACACTTAATTTAGGCTTCTATATGCGCACATAATAATAATTTTATACATATCAGGTCTGCAAATCGGGGATTTACAAACTTGAAATAGATTTGTAGGCCTATTTAAAATTAACATAAAGTGGAGTATAATAAATTTTTTTGTTTAAAAAAACCGCTTAAACTCTTGATTGGACAACTGATCTTTAAACTGACCTCTAAGCCTGGTGTCAAAACAATTAATCCTTCCAGTGCTTTTTCTAATAAATCCAAAGTCCTTCTGATTTCATGTAACAGAATATTATATCGCTCCAATTCCTGCGTTAACACCGTGTTCATAGATTCCACATAAGAAACCGGATACCTCTTTTTAGCGCTTTCGGTATCGAATAAATTCGGTAAACGCTCATAAATGTCCCTTTTAATAGCTAGAATCATTTTATTTTCCTCCGACGTGTCTCCAACGGTAACTTTTCCTTGTATCGAAATTAATGAGTCGAAAAAATCGCGGGAAAGCTGGAGATCCCTTGTGATGCCGGCATTTGTGTTCAATCCAAATACTTCTGGAGGCGATACCAAGGGTATTGTTTCGATTTGTTTCAAGTAATCTCGGTAATCGTATCTAAAAATTATTGTATGATATTGTATGTACATAGTATGGGTTATTAGGTGTTGAATTAGTATTTATTGGTTCATATCTGACTGTTAGAATTACAGAGGGCGTATCAATGCAAGTTCTAACACTTGAATCGGAACACACCCATTGTCTGATTGGGCGAGTCTGTTGGCCTTTTTCTTATTCTATTCCTACGCGCTTCGTCTTTGGTGCTGTATACCAATTTTCTATATTCTTAAGGTAGTACCGAAGGTATAAAATTACAATTCACTTAATTATGAAACTTAGCATATCGATACATATTAATCTAAAAGTGCTCCATAAAAAATTTTTCGAAGCTAGGGTACTTGAGAGAAAAGTTATTAACATTTTTATTTAACACGTGTCTTATGGGAAATCACAGTTATTCGCAAATTTCAAAAGAACTACAATTTAGATTTAAAAAAACAGTAAAAGAATATAAATTGGATATCTGCAGAACATTTTGGCCACTTGAACGTACTGATTCAGTACGTGTGATGGTAGAAATAAGTGAACAAACATCAAAATTGACGTTTGAGAGCCATGATGCATTACATGTGGCTACATCTAACTGTAGGCGTGTGAATACCCGGGTAATTTTTCACACGCCAGCCCGATCACATGTAAACATATCGTCTGCTATCTGATTCAAAGAGAATGAGACGTTGCCACATCTACCTACTCTCCAAGTCAAACGAGAGACTCAAGAGCGAGCGCATACATTTGATTAGCGGAGTAGCTACAGTACTACCTTAAGCCACAAAAAAGTTTATTTTCGAGTAACATTAAAAATAATATTAAAAAATGGGATTAGAACAATCCTAAAGATTAAGTTTTTTCGCTCTTCAAAATTCTCACCTTTTCGGTAACATATATTCAGGCCCGACTTTTTCAGGGACAAAGCAATAATTTGCATCATTGATCACATTAATATTATAAAAATCGTCCAAAATAGTATTCAGACATCTTCTGTCCCGATCATCCGTCACTCTTCCACCATAATTGCACTCTCCAGTCAGATACTTTATAGCTTTGAACGGCACATGGTCGTATTCATTTATAAATATCTGTAACTGTTCCACTGAAATCTCGAAATCTGATTCATTGAAACCTATACAAAAACAAATTTTCATCGGTAATTTCCGCTCTTATGGTTATTCAGTATGACATACATATATTATTTTTTTTTTCAGAGATTTTGGGAATTCTAGCATTTTTGTTAGTTGCGATACTTGCCATATCTTATGTTCCATCCTTGAGGCCCATAATTTCGTCTTTGTTGAACGACAGCATGGAAGAAGCAAAGTGCATAGAGTAATCTTGTGAATTCCTTTTTCTTTGCATGGCAGCCCTCAAAGAATTCGGAATTGTTCAGGGGTTCTGTGGTGTAGGATCTGAAAGGTTTTATAAAAATAACAAACTCAAAAGGTTTTGAAGGTCTATTAAAGATTGTAAGAGATGACGCAGGCATTTTATGAGGTAACATGTTTTCCCAATAAAGAGTTTTTTAATAGAAACGAAATGATGTTAACGCTTTACCGATCGCTAGCGATTATGATTATAAATTCAGTTACTTAATATGTAACATACCTCATCATATTAAGTTGCAATCCTGTAGGTGGTTCGTTGGTCATTTTAATTCCATTTTGGAGCACGGCAATAGGGAATTTAGGAGTGGGATAACTTGTGAGCCAAAGGCGAAAGTTGATTGAAGTATTGGTGAGATCCAAGTTTTCACATATTTTCTCAAGTTCCGGCATCCAAGAAACCGCCAAATGACAGTTTTGCAAACACACCCAGGATCCGTCGCTCTGTCCTTGTTGAATAATCTGTTTTGCTATTGGTCCTTGTCCTTGTCCTAGAGACATCGTAAATAATCTCGAACTGGATTCCATACTTTCGGCGAAGTTTGTAAGCGCACTCATGGGATCCGACCCGGGCGACAAAATGAATATTAACGGTACTAAGCAATTCGAGTCTCCATAGGACTTCGCAATATCGAAGGAAGGTGGTTTTACAAATTTGGGACCTAATCCATTTTGCACGAATTGAGAAATCTAGGGGAAAAATAGAGAATTTCAAAGATTTATCCATTCATGGGTCTTATGAAGCGAACAACTCGTGTTACCATCAGCGTGTTGTGCAATCTAGAAAGTGTTTTAGAAATTATTTTATAAATTGATGTTAATTAGGTTAATGAATTATTGTTGTTATGATTTTAAATGAATTCATGATAATTTCTTATCGTGGAATTGTATTGTAAATTGTTATCATGAACGAATTGCTACTTTACTAATGTTCTCCAGAGTCCACAACTACTGTCGACGAGGACGTCGACCAATAGGATGGCCGAGATTGTGGGAGAAAATGTTATAGTAAATCAATAAAAAAATAGTAACAAATCGAAAAGGCATTGGTCACTTTAGTAATAAAGAACAAAAGGAAGTTGTTTAAAATTCAAAAAATGTAAATGCATATCCAATTTCTAAATTAATATAGCATTCATGCAGACAGTCTTAAGGAACAAGCTAAGAAGTTCTCGATTTTACCACCAGAGGTTCCTTAATCATAATCTTTCAACCGCGCGAATTTTAAAACTGCATTGTTTAAACCTTGTACCTTAGAAATAATTTTATCCGGTCGAATCATTCTCATGACAATAAGCTTCTCGAAAGCTGATAATTTTTCTTCCCAGGGAGAAGGCAATTGCGCATCTTGAGGATCGATTAAATCGTAGAACTTATGCCACGGGGTAAGATTTTGTAAAAAACTTTTCGGAAAGTCGGCAAAAGAGGGTAAAGCATTTCCAACTTTCGAAATTTCTTCCCACGTCTTGTCAGGGATCCAATTAGCTGGTTTTTTTTCTATAGTTCCTACTGTTATACCTCCAGATAGAAAGAACGACATTTCATCTTTACCCATTTCGTTGTTGTGCAGTAAAATAGTTGTGTATAGAATGAATGAGTATAAAACCTGGAGAAAAAAATGAGTTTGAATTTTTGAGAGGAGTATAAAAATCACGGGGTATTGGTTGAAGGCTTTTAAAATCAAGCGTTCGCAATAACTTCATATAAATGCAATTACTAAATTTCATAGAAGTGGATGATTAATTAGTGTATCGTTTCAATTTCAACAAAATGTTATACACTGTAAATATTAATTTCTAAGATACAGTCGGGTTTTATTAATAAGGCTAAATCGGCGTTACTTGCAAAATCCATAAATATGAATTTCGTGGAATCATTTTTACGAATCTCAAAATAACGTACTTGTAAAGTTTGTATTTTCTCTAATCTGATAAAAAGATGGATTACTATATATAAATCTGGGGAATGATTTTGAAAATAAATATGTTTTTTGGCTGCTGTTAAAGTTAATGTTATAAATTCGACTAAAAGTAGTTTCATAAATTTTCTATTTGCAAATCAGAAAATGTTTTTCAACTTCTGTATTGATAAATATTGCAAGGATTAGTTTCTTAAATCCCATAAAATCTAGTTTCATGTATTCCCCATTTCATAGTTTAAAAAAATATATTACTATCATTTTTTTTATATTTAGAAGGCTTATAAATTCGCTATTCTCATACTTAAATAAATAATTGCAAATTTCTGCGTCTATATGTGTCAAGAAAGTTAATTTTTTAAAATGCCACACAAAATAAATTTAGAAATTCTTCGTTTCTAAATCTGAGGAAGGCAAATTTATAATTCTTATTTTTTGAAACGTAGTAAAGATTCATCATTTCAAATTTTGGAAAAAGCAGTTTTACAAAAGCCGATCTTCTAAAAACTTTTAGAAAGTGAATTTCTAAATTTCTCAAAACGTATAATTTCCACGATTTGATGGAGTTATAAATTCGCGTGCAATTATAAGTTATATTATCCGATCCAAATGGAATTGTAAATCGATTTTTCCATATTTTCCAAAAATAGGTTTATAATTCCTGCATCGTCAAATATCATAAAAACGTTTCGACAAAAGTCACATTTGAAAATCCTGTAAAAACTGGAAAAGTTTACCTTATCTTTTTCAAAAAGAGATCGGCAAACGTTCTGGTACAAATTGTAGGTGAACGTGTCTTTCAAAAACATTAATCTTCTTTCCAAAAATTTGCTTTTGTTTGCAGTTTCTATTGACAAAATATAGAGGTTGATAAACCAAGCCAATGAATATTGATACATGGGATCGATGTTTGGCAAATCGGTGATCGTATAATACAAGGCTGAACTGTGCTTGGCAATTGGCTTGTAGCTCATTCGAAAAGTCTCGATCGTGGCTTCTGTTTCCTTGGCAGCTTCTTGTTTGCGAATAATGTCGATCGATAAGATCTTCGACGAATCCAATATCTCAATCGCTTCTTCGTCTTCCAAAATCGTGTCGCCAGCGACCGTCAAAGTTTTCAGGATGTTGTCTTCCGTTTGTTGCAAGGCTTTTTTGTTCGCCGCTGATTGGATGATCAAATTTTCGCGTTTCTCTTGCAAATCCGGCCTCTCTTTGGCGACAACGATCCCCAACAACTGGTCCTCCAAGCCCTCTATGGTCAAGGCAAAATTAATCAGCGTAATTTTGTTAAAAATTTCAGGCATGTAATGAGGATTTCGGAGCTTGGTCGTAATGTACAATCGAAATCTTAAGTCGTATTGGATGACCTTTTCCCCGAGTGTTATGTACCACAAACCCCCAACTTTATAGTAATTCTTCGTTAAAATCGGATCCAAAGCAGGATCCAATTCTTCTCCAATATTTTCAACAAGAACTGGTTTCCCTGGAAAGACAAATTTTCTTATTGTTAGTAAAAAAAAAGTTAGGGGAGACTGGGGTCAATTGAAACGCGGGTCATTTGAAACAAATGAACTAATTCGAAGTTAGGTTGGATAACTTTTTATGGAATCGCGCTATTAAAGCCGCGAGTAGAACCCATAATTAGAACACAATTCGAGGAACATTTCCTTTAAAAAATAATAAAGACCATGTTCCCATTTAACGTAGGAATTTCGCACAGTCAAAATAGTGCTAATGACGACAAAAGTGAAAAAAAACAAAATGTTTATGAGGTCGAGCAGACATACCATATTCGATGCACTGCTCCATAATTTTCATATAACTCGAATCTGTGAGTTTAAGAATTTCTAACCCGCTAAATTTCTCCATATTCCGTATCCACTTATTGGCTTGACTTTGCGGATCGACGAATAAACTCCATCGTTTCGAGGTATCCATGATAATTGCATTTTCTGTCGAAAATGAGTCACGTGGTAATCCAAAAATGTTCCAAGAGTTAATCTTGATTTCTGATCCCAAAGTTTCCACGAAACCATAAGACTCCGAGCAAGGAATTTTCAAGTTCTTTATATACCGCCGCCACTTTTCCAAGTTTTCCAGTCTGTATTGCGTTGTGAAGGGTCCTAAGTAAGCGATCATTCCACAAGACAACAGGATGTCTCCAGGTAAAGTGTCGTAGGACTTTTGCAGATTTTTAGCGCATTGCGTCCAACGATCCTTCTCTCCACCCAAGCCGTTTATCAGTTTCTCAGCTCGGATTAATTTATTTCGACAAAGGGTCACCTGTTTTGAGAAATCACACGTTGAGTTTCCCAAAGCGCTGACTTTAGGAACCAACCCAGTCAACACAAAATGTAAATGTTACATTACACATGAGTCACAAGTTACCTTCTTTTTGTTACATTTGTTGTATATGATAATTACATAGGGATTTATTTATTATGTTGCAAAACAATTACTTACCTTCTTGTTATATATGAGTTATATATGAGCGTTACTTTTATGAGACGTATTAATTGTTATATCGTAGTAACGTTTCTTTTACATTACATTGCATTGATGTCGCATAGATATAACGGAAAAAATATACATCTCATAAACGTAACAGGAACATAACTATGTTACTTCACATTCTTACACAAATGAGTGGGAACTTGTTAGTCACATGTGCGAGTTTCTTGTGACTACCCTGTTATGTCACGTGTGATTTTCAATTTGGTAAATTAACGTAATATTCATGTAACTGTGTTCTCTGGGAAACGCCCTTCAGTGCAAATATCGGCCCTTCAAAAATTGTGCGTTTTAGTACCTGATTCTCGAGGTCGATTTTGCGAGCCAAAGTTTCTTCCAAATTATCATTCAACATCTTTAACTTCGCGTTTAGTGCCTCCAACAATTGTCTTTTTTCATTAAGCAAGTTCATAGTTTCTTCATAATTCTTCTGAGCGCTCAATAGTTTCGCCTTTTTGGGCGCCACCTCTTTTGCCACTTTGTCGTACAAGACCATGGCCCGAACCCATTTGCAAAGTCCTTCAGCTGCTTGAGAAGCTTTCGCTACCACTTTTGGCTCGAAATTTTTATCAGTCATGTAGGTATGCTTTATGACCTAAGAGACGTAAATTTCCAAATATGTAATTTATAAATATTAATTACTTCGAACAATACATACACTATCTCAGATTTAAAATTCCCGCATTTCTTCTATTCCAAAGAAATGGTGGGAAATTCAAATTTTTAAGTGACTCTAAGTATTGGGAACCCCAAATAAGTCCAAAACGCATTCAGTCGATGGTAAAAGTTGATTTCTGCTTTGACGAGTTCGACAAAAGCTCTCACCTGCATCGTATGAACCGGGATATTATCCTTATCGTAATGTCTCAAATAATCGAGGAATTTAATGTCACTCAAAATACGTTTACTCGGTCCCCAGTAATCCAGAAGTATTTTGCCACTAGTGGGATCTGGAACTCTATCAGGGGGAATATCCAACATGACGCAAATAGCTGCCATGACTAATTTGACTCCCTGGGGTGGGTTTTTCATAGCTTTCACGAATGTTATGTCAGCCGGTTTTAACGTATCCAAAGCAGCTAATAAAATAATAAGGCAAAAATCATTTATTTTTTCTATTTTTGTGAGAATTAAAAATTGATCTTAATTGGGAAAACTAATTGAGCCTTCGATGTCCAGAGATAGTAACTATCCTAAATTTACCATAAAGTGTAGAAATTATCATTGCGCTACTAACAATTATATTTATAATATTCTTATATTTATAATATTAACACTTAGCCAAGGACTCGCGTTTTAGCCAATGGAGTGATTTACTTCAGGAGCATTTGTATTAAACAGTAGGGTAAACTGCCCAGTAATTGACCACATGCCGGTGAATGACCATTGCACAAACAAGTGTAAATTATAAGCTTATTGAAAATATTCCACAAGTATTCGGTCACCTATTGGGCTTTTACAATTTGCACTTTATAATTAATTTCAAAGTAATTGCGGCAACAAAAAGTACCTATTTTTTTCAAATATATAAACAAAAGTGAGTTCTTTATGCAATTTCAATAGTTGTTCAACGACCACTTCCGGTTGACATCCGGCAGTGAATGATAGCAACCCATGGACATGGTTTATTTTGTCAAAAGGTTTAGAGTTTCCGGTCCGGACTTGTCAAGAGATTCGAATCTCGAGCGTATTTATCTTTACAAAGTGAAGTCACCAACCTAAAGCATCTTCCAGGACTGGTAAAGCTTCCGCCAAATCTGCCTCACACTCTGTTTTAAGTTCCGTAGCGATTTGGGCCTGAACATTGGCAACGTCTTCCTCCTTCTTCACCATCACTGTAGCCTTTTCAACAGACACGTTTTCTCTCTCGATCGCTTTCATAGTTTCAGCGGTCAGCTTGTACGAAGCTTCCAACTGGGGTTTCAGGGCCTCCAAAATTTCTTTCATCTTGGTCACTTGCTCAGCCGCGAACTGGACTTTATCCAATCCTCCTATATAGCGATCCCTAAATGGCCCAACATATTACGGATTCACGTCGCTTATACAGGCTGAGGCGCCTAAAACAGGCCACCTGCATAATTCGCTTGCTTCTGACGATGGTAAAAAAGGTTACCAGAAAAGTTTGGTTTCTAGAGGCGAGTAATGTAGTGTTAATAACTTTTTTATCGGTGGAGGTGTAAAGGAGATATGAAGGTCAACTCTATTTTTTAAATGGAATAACATGGTTTTTATTATGTACCATTTAATAGAGCGTTCCATGCGAATAAAACGACTTATTATAAAAGGTCATTCAAGGTCACACAAGGCACCGTATTGATTGTATCTGAAACTCACCTAGCTGCTATCAACTCTATCTGTTTCTCCTTCATAAGCTCTGCATAAGACTTGATCAGGTCCAGAAACGCAGCGGATGTGACATAAGTTTTCCGGCCATAGGCCTGGTAAAACCTATGACTAATATCTTTCGCGCAAACGTGGAAATACTTGGAAGAGACAACTGCGTTGATTTTGACCTCCTCTGAGACATCGATATTCGTGGTACTGCGAATTGCAACTTGTTCCAGCGCCTCTTCTGGCCAAATTTCAAACCAATCGATGGTACAACAATTCACCAGGCTTGTATAAACTCGTAAGCGTGTTCGGAAAGATTCCCCGATTGGGCTGAAGCATAGCATCATATGCAATTTCTCCCGGCACCGATTTGTGAAGAACGCTAAAACGGATAAGATCGAGATATCCAAATTGCGGTTTCCACCTTGAGCGTCTAATCTCGTCAATTCAACGATCTCTTGTCTCTCTTCAACCGAATACATGTTCGGGACTTCTCCAGAATTGAGCAAACTATCTATGTCTTCCAGGAAACTCTCCTCTTTAATCTGCCCTTCTGTAAATAAAAACACAAGGTCTTTTCCGATTCCACCGGAATTCTTCAAAACCTTTTTAAGGTCTTCTCTCCATTCGTGCAGGAAATACGTGGAACTAATCTCAGGTTGGAACAACGGATATCCCGTCATCTCGGCCGCTAGACGGGTCAGTGACTGCCTTCCAGAACCGCCAATTCCTATCATAAGCAAGCTCCCGGCTGGAGTCGCGAGAATACGGGAGATTCGAGCCAAATGTTCCAAAGCGTAGCGGAACAAGACGATATCCATTTGACTAGCGTGGGTATTGTTATACTCTTCAAGCGCGTTCAAAGCGACCTGTCTGTAGTCTTCCAAGGATGGAATTTCTTCATACTTTCGATCTTCGGGAAGACTATCGTCCATAAAAGTGCCGAAAATGAGGTCCTTGAGGCTCATCTCTGTTAATTCTTCGTTAAACTTCGGGAGGTTTTCAAACACGGTGTCAAAAGAGTCCCTAAACACCGTATTAACGGTGCTCCGAAGTTCCTGGAACAGCCATCGATGATCAGCCTGTTCGATCAAACGGTCACCGAATACACGCAGGATTTCATGGACCCAAAGTTTGATGAAACTTTGCTTCGATTCTGCGGATTCTTTTTTCATTATGGCGCAACCGGTTATGACTCTCGAAAAGTCTCGCAAATTGAACAGGTAATGGGACTTGATGGGAGTCGGACGAAGTTGCTGAACAGCGCTGTTGAAAACTGCGCCGGTTGCATTGACGAGGCTGATGACAATCGGCATGACCTCACTCGAGAACCCGTTCCTTTTCAAGCCAGCAAAAGCCACATTCGTGAAAATCTTGGATATACTATCAGTCGAAAACGGGCAGATGGTATAAAGATTGAAGTGCCTTAGGAAGCGGTGATAGACTTCTTGCCTGCGTCCACCCATAGCGCAAATGATCATCGTGTCCAGAATGTGAATTTTCTCCGGCTCTTTCAATCCGCACCACTCTTTATGATCGAAATACTGCCGAAGAAGCTCTATAGGCGGTTGCGCTCCATATACTTCCTTAGAAGGTACGTTAACATCGTCGATAAACACTACACAGTACGATTCGTTCATGGGACCGAAATGCCCCCGTCGTCGTTTGAAGAGCTTCGAGACAACCAATTCTTGAGTCTGACTGGAAGTCGTTTTCGTGGTGAAAGTTATCATGTTTACGAGGTACTCTTTCTCGGAAAGCTTATTCATCATCATATCTTGGATGTAGAAGCTCTTGCCGGTACCCGTCTCGCCGAACAGTAGGAACCTCGAGCGACGTTTGATGTGTTTCAAGAAAAGATCTTGATATTTGACAGTGTCTATCGTCGGTATCAACATTTGACCGATACTCTGCGTGTCCACGATCCTCTCAGTCCTGGCGAGTTCGTTAAATGGCTTCCAAGCTCCTTTCCCACGGAAAACGTAATAACAATCGTGGACGAGGTCCTCCGTTGGCAAGGAAATCACTGAATTTACAATACTGTCTGGCATCGGGTGATCTGGAATTTGATTCTGCCACATTTGCATCCAGAACTCGTTAAACATTTCTCGGGAGGGTAAATTCAAAGTTCCAGCCATGCCCCAAACGAAGGCTACTATAAAAGACGCTTGGATCCAAGGGAGAACGTAGTCCTCCGAAAACTGAGCATTTTCAGTGCTTTCTTCAACGGCATCTTCCATTAATATTTCAATAATTTTCAAAGTGGACACGATCAAGTTAATCCATCCCGCGAAGATGCTCATTACGCACTGTTTCCGGACGAACAGAAGACTTGGCTCGATGAGCCAATTGAACAGGTCTTCCAAGATTTCTTGCTTTCCCCAAATTGGATTCACCTGGTGAATCCATGATTTTACGAAAGGCTTCCATCCGAGCACTTGCGATTCTATGTAAATCATTCCACAGCGCGAAACGGTAGCCGGTGATGCGAACATTAGATCCATAGCTTCAAAAATCATGGACATAACCGAACTCATTTGCATTATCTCCCCCGATGTCAAGCACAGTTTCTTGTTGTCGTCCAGAACGGTGTTCAGGTTTTCGATCCAAACCGCGTCGACTGGTCCGTCGAATATGATCCACTTTCGATCCATGTTTTCCTCTGAACTGAACTGACGGAAAGTTAATGCGCAGATACCATCGGACCATTCGGAGGACACCTCGTCGAATTGACCATACAATTGTCCTAACGTTATCGCTTTGGGGTTAATAGTCGTGTACCTGGTGACAGCTCCGATTTCATCACCCCAGGATTGCAGTAACGTCAGAGCATCGGCAAGGACATGCAAGACCGTTGTCTTACCACCAAATGGATCTCCAACTAACATGAACCCGTGTCTGACTATCATCATTTCGTACGTTTGGATGATCTTTAACAACAGACCATCCACTGGTTGGAGATTTCTCGTGACGCATACTTCTCTGATGGCTTTCAAAAGCGAATCGTAAGTCGGCGATGGAAGCAAAACACCCGGAAACAGATCAGCAATGATACCTTCAAACAACGGCACGTCGTGAGCTAGAAACTTTGGTAGATTCACGTCGATTATGGATCTTAACAAAAGAGTCGTCTCATCGCCATCTGGATATTTCAGTTTAATGTTCTGGGCTGCTGTCAAGACTGACTTCACCG
This sequence comes from Gasteruption jaculator, assembly GCA_949825005.1. NCBI lineage: Eukaryota > Metazoa > Arthropoda > Insecta > Hymenoptera > Gasteruptiidae > Gasteruption > Gasteruption jaculator. The sequence continues at coordinate 14,695,277 of OX463763.1, forward strand.
CTCTCATGCCGTAATCGTAATGCGATTGCGTTGATAATTGCTCGGAACATAATTTGTAAGTCGTTACGATTTTCACGGACAATACTCTGGCCTTGCTGAAGCCAGCGGAATATAGGAAAATTTCTCCGATCATGGCGTAATCTGGAACCATCATAGCGACAGTCCGAAATAGAACCTTAAGATTGTCTGGAAGTTCCGAGCGACCCGCATAGCCGGGGTTCATCGTGATACAAATATACACTGCAGGGTTTAGCGGCACTTCCGTTCCCTCGATCACGAGTGATGGGGCATCTGCGCGAACAGCTAGGATTATGGACAGAATTTGCTGCGCGACCACCGATAAGACTTCCAATTCAATTCTGTTGAATTCATCGAAACATGCCCATGCACCGCAAGCGGCTAATCCTTTGAAGAATTTTCCCATGTTCTTGTAATCCAGGCCTTCGGAGCAGTTGAACACCACACATTGAACGGCTACAGCTTTGGCTAAATCTTTCACCGTCTCTGTTTTGCCGGTTCCTGCAGGACCTTCGGGTGCTCCGTTTAGATGGAGCGAATAAGCTCCGACCAAAGTGCGATAACATCTGGGTTGAAGTAATGGGCAAAGAGGACGTAGGATAAAGACCTAATTGAAATTAATTTTGTTTCGGGTCCACTCTCCAACAAAACAAAGTGTGTCTATATTGTCTATTTTTGTAGGAGTAGTGGCCACTTTCCAAAAAACGCATTTAACACTATTTCTCCTGGGTTACTTATACGTATTTAATAATCGAAATTCAAAAATACAGTGTTTTAATTAAAATAAATTTTCTAGTTCAATACCAAATTCTTGACAGATGCATAATTGCTCTACTAATCACTTCCCGTTTGTGGATTTCGAAAAATGATTAAATTAAATCGCAAAAATAATTCTAAGTTAAAATTCTAAAAGGTGTCCTTTTACACTTTTGGCAGAAATAGTGTTAAATTTGAAATTTTAACCATCTCTTTCGACAACATTCTTCAACTAACAATTGGCACATCGAATGAATGCTCAAAAGCAACGACGACTTTTATAGTCAATAGGTGATAGTATCCAATATCTGACTCTGGAAACAAACTCACCTGTCGGTTAAAGGAGTGATGACCAGCCTCGAATCATTGCCCAGATATTCGTAAGCGGATGGAACAGTGGCGTTTATGATTCTTACCAAAACATCATCTTCCCAATAATACCGCAACTGCGCAAGCCAGTCAAAGTCTGTTTCGTCGAGAATGCCTTTGTCTATCAATAGCTTTACGATATCTTGTGCATGAACGTCGATTGTTATCAGGGCAGTTAATGTGGTGCGATTTTGTTTGGAAAGTTGCCCTGTTATTCATTCAAAGAAGTGTTTCTGATTATTAATGGGACTCGATAAAAGGATTTAAAGATATCATCAGATAGGGAACGTATCACATGGAATGGGATAGACAGTTTGATCGTTCAAGTGCTAAACTGGTAATTTCAAACCAAATGCTGTATTTATTGGCTGTACCTTTTACCAATTGTACTAAATCATAAATCTGCATCCTCAGTTTGTCATAAAGAGTTTCCATGGCCGACATAATATGTGTCATCAGACAATTTTGGACTTCGATGCTCCAGTATATTTGGGAAACGCATAGGACTACCATTCCTGGCCATGTTCGGACCCAGACCACTCTTTCGTTAATCTCATAATCCAGATAACTCATGACAACTTCATGACGAACAGACTTCACCATCTGCGCTTCTACCTTAAGACAAACATTCAGTAAGGAACGCGTGCTCATACCTCCTAAATGATCTAACCCTTTGGATGCCAGGTCCATTTTCCTGGCTACCCTTTTATTAATTACTTTATCAAGTGAAAAATGGCGATTATCGACCCCTAGCATTTCTCGCATAGGAACTAAAGGCCAACAGATCGGTTCACTGGCATCCAAAGGGTAACTTTCTTTTCAAACACTGTGAAAAAATGTTTACCTCCACCAGCCATTTTTCAACACATCCACGTGCAGCCGCAGTAGAAATCAATTCCTGAATTTTTACTTCTTCCAAATCATCCCCAAACATCGAAAAGATCTCCAAATCTTCGTTAAACCTGTACATTTTTCGGATTTGCATTTTTTGTTATTTCGCGATGCTAAAGAGTGATTTCTGTATGTACCCAAGCTTGTTGATACCCTGGAAACATTTCTTCAAATGTGGTTGAACTCTTAAAGGGTCTTTGGTTTCCGATAGAATCTCCAGCATGTCGTCGTTACTTAAGAAGAAGAATCTGGGGAAGAACAGTCGCTTCTTTTCCAAGTAATCCGCAACTCCGCGATTTACTTCCTCCATCATTTCATTGGCTTCTTTCATCGCTTCGTATAGACCAATCTTACACGGAGTGAAAATAGTTATAGAAATTTTTACTGTCAGCAACGACGCCAAAAAGAGCACAATTCTTAAAGGAATGAATTTTGGTCAAGGTTACTTGATCAAATGGTACTTATCTTGTAGGGCATTGGAGATTAGAAAATTTTAATTAAAAATTAAGATGGACAGAATACTGAGACTTTTTTTCTATGTGTGATTTCAAACATTCTAAGCTGATCTTTTATATCAGATTATTCTCAGTGCGTATACCAAAGCTCTAGTACCATAATTTAAAAAAATTAATTTGTTAAGGGCTCACAGGAGCCAAAGTATAAGATGCTGTGAATTATAATAATCAGTAAAATTTTGGTAAACTTGTCAAAAAACAAGAATATAACTTTTTTTTATTAGCATTATAATCAGCATTGATTATCACTTTTAATTAAGGACTTATAAAGCCCAATATCGTGGAAACCACTTTGACCAAAATCCAGTTAAAAGAAGAATTAGATAGAATTTTTTGCAGTAATCCTTATGAGAAATCGTTTCTTTTTTGTCAGAAACAAGTAGCAAAATGTACTAACAGATCCGGCTGTTTCTCGAACATATGGGTCTCTTGTAACACCGATCATGGCTCGACGAAAAACACCATCGACTTGATTGAACAATATAGCTTCCTCTGGCAATTGTGCCACGATATCTTTGCTAGAGAAGATTGGTAGAAGGTACATCCACTGGACTTGGACCTATCCCAGGAATTAGAAATACTATTTTAGTTGACGTGGTCAAGCATCGTCATTTAACGTTGGCAGTATTCTGGCATAGAAGATTATTACATTTTTTTGACAATAAATGTTTTGTAAAGTCTCGGATAAAAATGATTATTTACAATTAGATATAATCTGAAATTTCATAACTTTAGTTATGAGCTGGATATGAATTATGTATGGCCATTTATGAGCCACTCTTAATTGTAACATTTACATTAAAACCTCTATATAACAATCCCTTCTGAACAGAAAAACCTTCTTATAACAATCTTTTCTTTAATTCCCAACTGCGTGGCTATGTGTGACTAGATTATAAGTTTAATGCACAGCAATTAGCGCAGGAGTATGCGCAGGAAGAAAATTTTCCTCATTTTACCAATATGATTCTATATATCCTACCTAGAAGGTTCAAGTAAAATTATAAATAACCATTTTTTTTATGCGGTCCCTGTTTATAGCAAAGTGACATTTCGAGCTTTCCTAAAAGCGAATGTTACCCATACTGCCATTGTAAATTGCAATATAATTATCACTAGTATCTCTATTTTGATTTAAAATCACTAAAATCTATGGCACCTTGGCCCATTCTTCCAGAGTTTGATGCATTCGAAGTAGAAGTTCATAAAAGGTTTCTACTTCTTCGCGAATGGGTTTGACAAAGGCTGACCCTCTCATGGCTTGTACTTTAACGATATGTTCTTCTAGCAAACTGTAAATGTCATCCAACTGAGATAAAATGTTTACTCCTGAGTCTTTATGCGGCATTGTCTGAAAGACTACGTTGTCCCAATCGTGGATCATTTTATCCAGAAGTTGTTGGAGTGCCAATTCCTTTGTCGCACTTACACTGATTGTTTCGTATCTAACGCGGATCCAATAAAAAAATTTACATCGCTGTCAAAATATGTTAGGCTGAAAATATGGAAATTGAGATTGGGCGCATCGTACTTATCAAGATTTTCAAGTAAATCCATATTGATAATTTTTCTAAACGTGGTTCCAGCGTCTGGGGTTAAATCAAAACCAGCTATTACCGACATGTCGTCCCAGTGGCGTTGGCGTAGTGCAGGGTTACAGAAAATTAGAGCTAACGGCACGTATTGCTGTATTGAGAAATGGCGTATTTAAAAATATTGTATAAAATACAAGAGCACAGAGAGAGGGTGAGGACAGGTTTTTGACCTTAAACCACTTGACGGATTCCATCAATTGGTAGCAGAGCTTCATCGGTGCCGGCTGTTGAAAGGGATCTGGATCATCCACGAAACCTTCAAAGCTGTATTAGACATTATGGAAGAAGAAATAGAAAGGTCATGTTGGATTTTAATTTTCCGCTTCCCACAAAAGAAAGTGTTTGAACTTCCTGGTGTAATTTGCAGTTTAGGAAGAAAAATGTGTAACCGAATACTTATAGTGAAAATTTTTAGGAAGGAAACATAACATACCCATATGCATAATTCATAGCTATTTGCATCTTTATCTTCGTCTTGTATGTTTTACTGGTTTTCGAGAAATCCACGTAGTATTCGTTGCACTTATTTTCAATAAATGGTGCGTCGAGGTTCTCAAAAGGTCCATCTAGCCAAACACTTAAGTGTCGTTTCCACTGATAACCCCGATATATCAATTCGTAGTACGGCAGGATTATGTCCTTCAATTCCTTTATTTGCGGATATACCGTTTGTGGAAATTTAAACAGCGTTTCTTCATTATTCACCCACTCCACCTTCGCATCTATTTTGTCGAAGTTCCTCACGAATTTTCTCATATCGTCGATGTACTCATGGATGCGTTCGAAGTCATCCATGTCGTCCAATATTACCAACCTATCAAAAAAATCTGGTTGGTAAATATGATATATCTTCGGATAAATTAAGTGGTTTCTAGATGAATTAATGTTTTTTTTTCAAATAAATCAATGAATATCGATAGGTATCAATGGCTTTCAATGTGCACTATCATTGAAAAATTTGGAAGCAGCAATTAAAGTCGAAAAACTCCTTCTATGCGAAACTGTATTATCATTCCTTGAGGTACACAACTTCAAAGGGTGATTTGGTCCCTTGGAACCATTTTTTGCCGATAAATTTGTTCCAAGGGGATGGCAGTTAACGTGTTAAGGAAGTCTTTAATAAATTTAATAACCTGGGAAACATCTCCTCGATAGCATTATTCAGTTGCATCCTTTCGGACTGCAAATGTTCCTCTAATTCGAATTTCGTTTGCTCAAAGCGCAGGCTATTAAAGTCGAAAGCTTTTTTGACTTCTGTCAACCAACTAATCGTTGTGTTATTCAACTCGATGTGGTCCTTATCCAAAGTAGTCATTTCAAATAAGGAAGCTATCATTGATAAGGACATTGCGATCTTCTGACGCAGTTGTTCCATTAAAGTTGTCGTTGCAAAGACCATATATTCACCTACGAAGTGAGTAAAGTGAAGATAAATGGTTTCAAATCATCCTGAAATGGTTGTAAAACGTTCCAAGTGGAATTTATAAGCATTGTTACAATATTTATCAAAATAAATTTCTAATAAAAATAGTTTCGCGAAAATCTCTTCCCTTTAAAAGCTCAAATGTTGTTATCATTTCTCTTCAGTGATGAAAATTCTATACTTTCAATCTATAGTTTCTTCATAGTAACAAAAAATGATCTTTAAAAACGTACCTAATTCAAATAATTCTTTTGTGGTACTCGGAATATTTGTCGCCCGTTTCACTATTGTTTCGAATTCGCAACAAATTTCATAATTGAAATTCCGATGACGCTTGATAAGTTCTCCAATGATAAATTTTCGAACTTCTTCGGTATATTTTTTTAAACCAGTTTTAGCGTCTTCCAAGCGTAGCTGGCATACTGAGAAATATTCCCATTCCGTCTGAAATGAAGTTGAAATTCCCGCGTCATTGATGCCCTTTCATTTAATTTCCGAAAGGGGACGCTGTCAATGCAAACGTCCTTGAGATGCTTAAGACTTCGTTATCCGACGATTATAATTTTTTATTTTTGAAACTCACTTCTTATTTTTTTTGTTTTAATTAGATTTGGGAAGATGGAGCCACTACTCCCAATCCATGCATTTAAAATCATTAATTATATAATAGATTTTTGTTCAAAAAGTTTGCATTTGTAAATAGTTTGATTCCTAGCATTTAGGATTATTTTAGCGTTAATTATTAAATTATTGTTTAGGGGTTTAGGGCTGGTTTGTGATACAATATTATTAACTTATTTTAATTAAAAATAGGAGTTTAAACGATGGGAAAATTGGTGACGGTTCTGATGCATTCATATTCTACTGCATTGATAGCGTCCTCTGGTGTAGCTTAAATAAACGATATCGTTACATTGATCCAGGTGCGGGAAATTTAAAACAACTAATTAACATTCTTTTTATATTAAAATGTTTCTAGTCTCACTTCATAATAAATTTAAGTAAATCTACTTTTATAAAAACTGCTTCGACGGTTAATCTAATTTTCACATTAGAAATTAAACTTTTCTTAATAGGATCCGCATCAAAGTTTCGAAAAATACAGAAAAAATTCTTTCTCAGTTACCATCCCATTTATTTCTTTGATGAAGTTGTTAAAATCTTCCACTTTGTTCAAACAATTCTCGAATTCCCGTTCAAGGGCGACGTAATTCACGATCTCTTCGGGAGTGAAGGGATTATAAACAACCTGAAATTTCTCATGTACGGTCTCAACGTAATTGTTGACGGGCTCGAATAAAGTCTTCAGTGTCATTGCGAGTGTTTGGTGACATTTCTCCAAGTACCATTCTGGCAAAACGGTTGGTACGAATTTGTCCTCAGTTTTTATGGCCATTACCGATTCTAAAGACGGCAACTGTTGTCCCAATTTTGATATTCTTCTTATGATACTGTGGAAAGTCGAATATATTTCGCGCATCAGTGGGAAGATATATAAAGTATGGTTCGCACATTTTAAATCCAGCTGTGAATTAAAGAAAATCTGTTATTTCAAAAATTCATCTCGTTGCTGCATAGGGGGGACAGTTGGGGTCAGTTGAAACGCGGGTCATTTGAAACAAACGAGCTTTGGTTCCGAAGGGAAAAGGGATCGACTTTCGTGTTTCAATATGGGATTGCAAAATAATGAAACAAACCAAAAATAAATTTGGCAGATTAAAAGGGCTGAAGGATTAAGGGAGCGCTGGAAACTCACTTTCAAATACGGTGCGGTCAGTGGGTCACTCAGAATTTCTAAAAAACGCTCGAGAGTACTCGCCAGCCTTGCTTTTATTTGCTGCCCGAGAAACATCGAACAGCATCTGAGAAATCTTGGTAGGATTGCTTGGGGAACATCGTGAACATAAAATGGCTGTAGCAGGAGTCGTACGATTTCGGTATAATAGGAGTTGATGAGAACTAAAGCCCTTTTCAAATCCGTTTCCATTTCCAGGACGAATCTTTAAAAAGAATTACGATAATATTATTAACTTTATAATAATTTCGAATAATCTTTATTCCATTCTGTAAATGATTGCATCTGAAAAAAAAACCTAAAGTACCGATAAACAATGTGAAACAATTTATAGGGTAAACCAACCACTGAATGAACGAATTGTTGGGTTTACGTACGTTTTAAGTTTTATTTGTTAATAAAATTATGAACAATTTGTGGAATGACCATTCATTGGTATGCGGTCATTTACTTGGCAGTCTACCCTATTATCATTTTTTAAAATCTAAAAATGTTTTCGATCGTCGTTAAAATTATTCGCAATAAAATATTAGAGGTATATACTTGTCTATGCTGAGCGTTAACTTCCGGTATCGGTTAAAATCACATAAACATTCTGGCAATTTTGTTATTCCTTTCCAAATGATATTCCGAATTAATTTATGAGTGTGTAAGTATTTTTTCGAAATTAAACAACGATTTTTCAAAAATCTTCTCCGATGTTCAGTTCGAGCTTGAAATTTGTAAGGCAAATCCCTTAATTCTACTTCTTCTATGTTCATGATATAATTTATTCCAATTCGATGTACTTCCATTCGATAGTGCATTTTTACCTCTTCCATTTGTTTTTCGATAACGTCATGAAACTTTTTCTTCAATTTAATAGGTATCAAATTTCGAATATTTCTTTCCCAATCCTAAAAATAAGAAACAGACGATTGAATTTCCCGCTCAATTGATAGCCCGAGTTGTCTGGGGCAACTTGTTGCTACAGAAAACGTGGGAAATTCAAACACCATTTAATCACTTTTCAGTAATTTCTTACAGGAAGCAGATTTTGATACGACGAGAGTTCTGCAAAATTCTTCATGTTATTGAAAATAGTGTCCTTCGACATTTTTAATAAACATTCATGCTCCGTTTCATATTTTCCTAAGTTTTTATCGTTTTTTACTTTGGTTGCGGATTCCTCCAAAATTTGACGTAGTTCCAAGCTACGAATCTGGATAATGAAAATAAAAAAATATACTTTCTTTAATCATTTTTTTAGAGGCATATTGAGGTAGATGTTTGAATTTTTTTCCAAATCAAGATTAAACCCGAGGGATCTAATGGAATCTGATAACTTACCAGTTATTTCTTCAGAAAACTTCAATTTTCTAAAGTGTTTGTAGGTATTGACCTTCTTTCTTTTAAGCCTACACGTATCTGTACTAGCAGACTTTGGGTTTGCTCAGGAATGAATATATTAAAATCAAGAAAAATTGTATTGCCTGTATATAATATATCTACCCATCCATTTATTTATCTGTGTACCTTCATTTTCCTACTTCCGCGCACTGCTGCGCTCTATGCGGAGACGCGCATACTAACTGAATGCGCCTCAATACGAATTGCATATCGAGGTAGCTTTTTAAAAATTAATTTATAACAAAATATCGATACTTTCAAATTAAGGTTGAAATATCAAATTTAGTTATAAAATAATTTTTCTAAAATTGGCACTGATGGGGCTTATATTATGTAATATATTATATTGATGCAACGAAATTTTTTATTTCAGATGACTCAATCGCAAGAAAGAATGGAAACCGTAAAAATATGGTTTCCCAGAGAACAGTTGTAGCCTTGCTATATGGTAATTTTTTCCAAACATCAAATAAAAATGTAATCATCGAAGTATAGTTTTCAAGATGCAAAAATACTTATCTAAAAATGTATATAAAATTCACTAAAATATATTCGGAAAAATGTATGTACTTTTAATTCATTGGACTAGGCACACTCCTTAAATTGGAACTGGTCAGCTAAGGTTTAATGTAAAAACGTAATTTCAAATTTCCTTGTTATCCTTCTATATGATAATGTACCGGAATAATAATTATTAATAAATTTTCTTAGAAAGTGAAATCTATCGTATGAAAAAAGATTTACCTAAACCGATGTAACACATTTTGACATGAATTGGTACATTGAGATTTGAATTACACATACATGTGTGTTTCATATTCAAACACACATGTATGTTTGTAAGACAAACGCCGTTTCAAGGGAATAAGTAATCAAGTAGATTGGTATGTTTGTGCTCCTTGTGTAATTGGTTATTTCTCGTAAATCCATATTTATAAATAATCATGTTTAATTATGATGGAATCTTATATATTTAAATATTTATATGCGTAATATATATACGTAAATATCTATAGACGTATAAAAAGAAAGAATTTAAATAAAACATAAGTCAATCAAATTTGCCGCATTTTTATGATCAATACACTGATAAAACCACTAATAACAGTCTTATTTTCTAGAAGAAGTATTTAATTAGGAGAGCAATGAATATTGGTTTACTTTTTCGGATCGAAATAAACGTAATGTGTTTCCTTCGGCTTGTTTCGCATTGTATTCCAACAAATCGCTTGGAATTTCTCTCAAAGGAGTCATTTTAGGAACCCTTGTTGTTCCGTATAGAAGATTATAAAACTCCGAAGACTTCTCAGCCATTTTTCTCCCTTTTTTTTGGAAATTATATATTTATTTGCCTGTCTTAATTGTTAACTTATTCTTGCGTTAATATCAATAAACGTCAAGTTTGCTATGGTAAATATTTCTTTTTACGTCTCTGCTATAACAAATGAACGTACAATGGTCCTATAGTATCGATTTGCGGTCAAACTCGCAATTTAGTAATTTTTGTACCCTTTCAAAAAAACATTCATATTCGAATTCCAATGTTTTTTTTGTATTTGCAATGTTTTCACTCGTATTAAAAAAAAACTGAAAATACTGAAGTTCGAATTCAAACATGTATGCATATTTTCGTATACATTGTTATTGATACTTTATCGCCGTGAATTATTCTTCTAGGGACTATTTATTGTGTAATGGCAACTACGTCATATTTGTCACCAATTGTATAACTACTATGGCATTATAGGAACTCAAATTGAACCTTCCTATTTTCTCTCTCTCTCTCTCTCTCTAATCAAAATATAACTCTTCATTATTAAGTTTTTTGTATATTTTATATTTTTTTGTTGTTGACTACTCTTATTTTGAATCTTTCGCTTTCTCTATACATAATTTCAGTGTTAATATTATTTTATTTGTAGATATGCACATACAAATATTATTTTATGGGTCTATGGTATAATGACTTCTTTGCAATCATTTTTGTAATTTTTTTTTACCATTCGCGCTTTAGAGCTCCTATTATTATTATTGTTATTATTATTATTACTAGTAGTATTAGTATTATTATTATGATTATTACCACAGTCTATGATATAGTTACCCTTCTTCACTTTCGTTTATCTTCTCCTTCAAAAAATATGCAATCTATTGTTGTATCGAACAAGGTTCTCTCTTCAACCTTAATTCTTCAACCGAACGTTGGAGGGCGTCGTTCATGGCGATTTGGCGTGAAAACAGCGCTTACTTTAATTCGGGTGTTAAATTTCTTCCCTTCAAACCGTTCAAAATTATGATAAAATTTTAAAATTTGTGAAAAATCACCCGAGAAAGAGATAAAATTCGGAAAAAGGCTCTTAAATATAACATTATCAAGTCCAATAAAATGATAAAGGGGAAGAAAGGGATAGAAAGCTTTTCCATCATCGACATAGTAGGAATAAGATAAACATAACGGTTAACAATGGAAGCTTTTGGGTTGATTCTAGTACCTAGCAAGTTGTAGCAAGGGTGATTGGGTATTTGAACGGTGGCGTCGCCTACGGCGACGGTGTTTGCCAACATGAGTGAAAGAGAAGGGAAAGAGAAAGAGGAGAGAATGGAAGAGGAGGAAGAGAAAGAAAGAGGGACTCGCCAACTGTGTGAGTCAAGGGAGTTCAATTGGTGGCGGCAATCCCAGTAATGTACCCGTGGGGCTATATCAAAGCTACATTCTAAAAGAGGACTACCATCCTGTATTTGGCATTTGAAAATTTTTCTTTAAGATTTACGACTAGAATAAATGTACTCTCTTTTCTACTTTACTTTGCAAATTATCTTATTCTTTTTCTTTTGAGAGGCTTCCAAAATATCCTCCGCGTGAAGGAAAACGAGGTCGAACAGGAAACTGACGTGGATAAAGAATGGTCGAAGCGAACAGACGAAATTAATTTAATTCCGCAATAATATTAAATTATATTACGAAGATTCCACGGAAAATGAGTTAATTTCATAAAGCGGCTGACAGATTTCAATTACGACGGCATTTAGTGAAACAAAAATTTTGTGAAGAAAAAATAGTTAAAATTAAATCTTACTACAAATCAATATAAAATTAATATCTTTAATAAAATCACAATGAATACAAAAATTGACTTGCCCCATTTTCAAAGTCAAGGGCTCGTAAAAATGTATGTCTTATTAAGTCTATTATAAATAAAAAATGGACTCGCCCTATTTTGAAAAGAAAATAGGGCAAAAATAGAAGGTGCAGGTAATCTACGCATATATACTGCATTTCTTTATGTTTTTATTCAGTTAATTTCAACGCAGTGAAAATTATAAATTGGAGCATTAGCTAATCAAATAAATTTAGGCTTCGTATTTCCTGAAGAATAAACCCCAAATTCCAAAAATTCTTTTCGAAGTGGGACAAAGCCATTTTGTAATAAAAATAAATACAAAAATGGATTTGCCCTATTTTGGAAAACGGCGATTCTTAAAATGGAAGCTGTAGATGATCCACGTGTTTTTCCTTAATTTCTTCAGTTCTTAATTCAAGTTACTTTCAGCGAAGGGCTGTGAAAATCGACACGTTGACTGCCACGTCAAATTTACGTGCCTCCCTATTTGTGCCGCGTGGGTCGCAATGGTATACGCTACTGCATTTTTCACAACCGGCTCGGCCTGAACGGACAGTTCAGTGCCTTGGCATTTAAAATAGAAGCATCAGCTAATCGGACAAAAGACGTCACAATTCCCGAAAAATGCATCCCAAATTTGAAAAAATCTGTCGGAAATATTATCTTCCAATTTGTGCTTGAAAAAATAGAATATTCTGTTAATTCCCTGATACCTTATCACGCGCTACTACCGCTACCCTACCCTAAACTTAATCGACGTACGTTATGTATATATTTATACACCCATGCATGTACGTATAGACAATAAATGTCGTGGACTGTTTTACTAGTCTACAAAAGTACATACAACCGTGTATATACATACGTATATGTATATAGTTGTATGTACTTGGTCATTCCCTTGATAATTTAAGCAACTTTTAACTGCAGCCTTTATAACCCCCGCGATAGTTGCGACTCCGCTTCTACTATTTGACCCCGGAAAAAAAGCCCCTAACAAGGTAAGTTCCTTTCGCGCTCTTTACGACTAGCCTCAGCTCTCTTTACGGAACTGTACCATCTTACATAATTGATTTTAACGCTTTTTATACTGCTCTTTTTTTATAACTATTTTATCGTTTCACCTTCATGTTTACACTACGTCCCTCTCTGTTTTTTTGCGTCTTTTACTTTTTTTTTTACTTTCCTCGTATTGTTTTAATATTGTTTTAGAAGTTTCATTATATTTCATAAAACTTTTGGCTAAATTAACAAGAACTAAACAAGGAAAATACCCATGCCTGAAGAAAACTTACAGGAGGGCAATTTTATGATGATTAATTGGAATATTATGTCGCCATTCCTCGGTTGAGGTTTATCTTAACACCGAAAAAAATGAAAATTTCACCCCTAGTTGACTTAAACATCAAAGTGCTTGGAATAACAACAAATGTAGTTACAATTACTAGAAGTATATGGTTGATGCCTGATTCAACTATAGCGATAGTTAGAACTACTATAAATTTTTTTCAGTGTACGTGCTTTGCTGAATTTTAGAAATTGTACATTTAGGAGAGAAAGAAAGACCGCTGGAATTTACTTACTAAAGTGGTCCACCCAATAGAGGGCGCTGACGTTTTTCGTTGATAAATAATTTTCCGGATCAAAGGTACAGGTGTGGTTTCAGGGACTGGAAATTAATCGTAAGGCTCTTAAATTGAACTAATTCATTGAATTTTATTTTTTTTTGTATCTTGAGTTCCTTCATTCATATTTTGAGGAAAAAAATAGAGAGCGCCAGAGTGTACTTACTAAGTCCAGTTCTTAACCCTTTTAGTCCAGTTCTTAACCGAACAACGATATATCGTCGTTTTCTAACCGATATGTCAGTCTTCGGCACTAAAAGGATTAAATTAACTTAAAAACCCAATAGAGGACGCTGATGCTTTTCGCTGATAAATAATTTTCCAAATCAAAGGTACAGGTGAGGTTTCAGGGACTGGAAAATAATCGTAAGGCTCTTAAATTGAACTAATTCATTGTGTTTTATTTTTTTTTTTGGTGTTTTGAGTTCCATCATTCATATTTTTAGGAGAAAACTTCAACCAACGTTACGAACAAAAAAAAATGATATTTAGTTTCGGCGAGACATTCAGCAGAAGAAAAAAGTGAAATGGAGAGAAAATTCAAAGAATCCCAGTATGAACGAAAGATGAGTTTGAGACGAGAGGGTGGAAATGGGGTTAAATTAGCATTTTCTGAATCTATCAAGGAATTGAACTGTTTATACTAATTATAATTGAAAAGGCGATGCCTAATTTTGAAATTACAGGCCTTAAAGCGAAACCACGTAACTGTGTTCCTGCTAATAATTCTTACCGTTGTTGCAAATGAATTGCAATTGCGAACTTCAACTTTTTCCAACGTTATGAACAAAAAAAAATGGTATCTAGTTTGGGCGAGACGTTGAGCGGAAGAAAAAAGTAAAATGGAGAGAAAATTCAAAGAATCCAAGTATGAACGAAAGGTGAGTGTGAGGGGTGAGGGAGGGTGAAAAGGGAGGAGTATGGGGTATGGTATAGAGAGTCTACATACGTATAGTGTGGAAGGAGCAACACAAAGGAAAACGTAGAACCACGTTCTGCCATACAATACACTCACCGAGCATTCGTCTCGTATATACCTTTATATTCTCGGGTTGTTCACGTATAAGGGATAGAAAACAGGCATATATATATATATATATACATATACGTAGGTATACATAGGTACCAACACAGCAACTGCATACTTATGCCAACAGTGTGCACATAAAGTCAGAGGGTTGCGCTGCCGATCTTGTAGGTTGGTGCTACTACTGCTTCCGTTGCTACTACTGCTACTGCTATACCGCTACTACTTGCTACTACTGCTACTGCTGCTACTGCTGCCGCACAAGAATAAGAAACAAGGAGCATACATAAACAAGAAGGTTGGGGATGCAGCAATTTAAAACGTACCCCGGAATTCTTCCCACCGGGGCCGTAGACTCGGCCCTCTATATTACGTATTCGCCTTTCCCTCTTCTTCTTCTTCTTCTTACCAATCCTCTCCACCCTTACCTCTTCCCTACACCCTTCCCTCCTTCAAACCTTCCACAATTCTCCCTCGAAAACTATACTGTGTGTGGAGATGTATGTTTGCACATACACACGCAGACACACACACACTCGCGTACACCCAAAGCTACCGAAAATTTCAGTCTCTACCAAAACACAACTATCAGTTGCAACGTCGTAAATTGCCCGCAATATCTAATATCATATCGTTCCGGTCTTGCCTTTTCCCCTAACTTTCTTTTTTCTTCCTTCCTTTCTTTCTTTATCGCCTCCAACAATTCGGATCTTCGGATATACCTACCTCGCTTGTATTAAGTTCAGCTTCGAGGGGTTATGTGGCCTCGTAAAGTTTGCCTAACGGAAAGAAAATTAGTTTTTTTCCGAGTGTCGGAGTTTATTGCCTACGTCATTAGCTTCGCTTTTGGCTTTTTGCGAAACTGACCTTTTAAATTTTAACCTAAAATTAGGAAACGAGGCTTGGCACATGCTCCGTTATCAATAAGATCACGGTTTTGCGAGTTCCGTGTGGAATAAAGGGGGAATGGTTCGTTTAGGGCCCGACAGAGGGCGCTGTCTGGAGCGTTCCAGCGAAGAATTACAAAAGTAGAGGTTATACGCCTCTTAGAAGTGTAGATGGAGTTTCTAATTGGTGAGGAATATTCGAAATTTCGACGTAAGGGAAGAATATTGGAATGCAATATGCAATAGGATGTGTTTAGCCTAGAAAATGTCGAATAGAATATAGTCATAAAGGGTGGGATCAATGGCAGGTATTAGATCACGGGCGGGCTTTCGTGTAGAAAATTGTTAACCCTTCGTCCTACAAATTATCGAAATATTTCTTGGAGGAAAGTTGACGGATAAACTTCAGAAATATGTAAAATAATTAATCTTTCAGATTTTTTCTAAGTTTTTATACATACACATTCATACTGTATTTGCTATGTTTTGTATTAATTTGTTAATTAAATAGTGGGCTCTATTTTGTTTTCTGCGTTTTAGGAGACTTGTTCTGAAATGTTGATTTTTTGATCTACAATGAGTCTTCTAAAGACCTACCTTCCATTGATTTTTGAAGTCTTAAGTGAAATCGATTACCAATTATTTATTTTAAATCTTCCTAAAAGTCCTCAAATGGAGGACTCAGAAGTTCGTTCAAGAATTTGAACTTTGGAAATACCTTGTCTTCGCCTAAAAAATGGGTAAATATCAAAGTTTCAAAAATCGGATTTGCGGATTTGAAATCATCGACCCGAAAATCCACTTACAACAATTTTTTTACGAAGTTTAAGACATTGATCCGTTATCAGCAACCCCAAAAATCCCTATGTACCATATCTTACGAAATAATGAAGAATACAAAAATTCTTGTCTCTAAAGGTTAAACAAATAACTCTAGCTCTAACTCTATAAATACCACGAGTGACTTTTACTTTATTAAATTATTTATTTGTAATTTCCTCAACGACTCTGAGTCGTTATAAAACAAGGTTCTGTTCGTGGACTGATGCAATTAACGGTCCTGATAATCTATATTTTGTTGCAAGAATATGTATACTTTGTTTCTTATTCCATTTTCAACAACGCTTTAAAGGACTTGTACCAAAGCGTTAAAAAATAATCCTAACTCCAAATCTTCATTAAAATATTTACTAAATGTCTTTCATGACCTCGTGTTACACAATATTTGTCTATCTTTTGGCGAAAGTAGTAAATCTAAAGCAGTGTATCCGGAATGTGCCTTTTTTTTTATTTACTGTCGCAAATACTTCGTTGAATACGAGCTGAGGTCCATTATATTACAAAACTTATAGTATTGATTTAGTTATTAATTTGAGATTGTGCACGAAACTTGCTTTTAAATTGAAAACTCGAATGTGTCCTACAAGAGAAGAGCTTTTCTTAGGAAATCCTTTTCAGGCCTTGGAAAATGGACTTTAAAAATAATTTCTAATTTTTCCTTGTTTTTATAACATCGATTTGCACACCCACTCGCAAATTATAATTGAGTTTGAGCTCAAAATGGTGATTGAGTTTGAGATTCGTACTGATATCGACTTTGAGCATGAAATTAACTTTGAGAAAAAGATCCTTTTTCAATTTCAGCTTAATTTCACACTGACCCTTAAGTTTCGGTTTAGAATTAAGCTGGAGGCCAATGAGAGTCATCACGAATTGCGAAATCTTTTTGAAATTTAATCAATCTCAATTTCAAGTTTGAGGGAATTACCAAATAGAATTTTTTTTTGAACCAAGCTTAATTGTTTCTCTTCCCTGGAGTTCCTCACAGAGTCTACAAATCGGAGAAGATTGTATACCCACAGTTTTCCTTAAACCTTCCTCGAATAAATTTTTACTAGTTTCTCGGCATCGAGTGACCCAAAAGCAATTGTACAGGGTGTGGATTTCGCCCATTGTATGAAAGAGAGAGAGAGAGAGGGCTAAGCAGACACTTTAGTAGAGATATATGTAGAGTGAGAACAGAAAAGAGAGACAGAGAGAGAGAGAGAGGGAGGAGTGAGAGAATGAGTATCCTGGCGAAGGGTAGGTTTGCCAGTGCAAGTAAGGTTTAATATTTGATAACGCGGGCTGGTCATCCTGCCAAGGCGATAACACAAGCCCCCCGGGAACCTTCTACCCAACATTCCATGGAAAACGACTCCCTTCCTCTTCTCTTCGCTCCTCTTGCTTTCCCTATCCTTGAGGATATTATTCTATTGCCCTCCCAGAGATATCTTTCTCTTTTCTCCCTCGTACCTTTCTTCCTCTATTCTGTTTATAAGTTTATGTCCATGTCCGTTTTTGCGCGTGTGTCGAGTGTACGCGCGTGTACGTGTTATCCGCGTGACCACATACAACTTATTTCACGGCAAATGTATTACATTACAATTAAATATAAAAGCCTCCGAACGTATAAGTGCAATCGTTTGTCAACTAAACTCGTTTTACTTCGTTTTAACTCTCAGGTATATGGAAAGATTTGCGTAATGCGATTGCGGTTTCATTGGGTTTATCAATCGTGGCCATATTTTAGGAACCTGTATTCGTAATAAGTATTAACCCTTCGCACTCGAAGTACTCCTCGCAGGTACTGCCAAACTTTGGCGTTTACGAATAATTGATAATTGAATGGGTCACCTCAAAAACGTTGTAAGGTACAAATTGCGAATTGTTCAAAAATCCCCGAAAATGAAAAAAATAACCTGATGGATCTTTTTTTAAAAATCTATCGATTTTGAAAAAAAATTGTTTAAAAAAATCCATCGGGTTATTTTTTTTCATTTTCGGGGGTTTTTGAACAATTTGCAATTTGTACCTTCCAACGTTTTTGAGGTGACCCATTCAATTATAATTTTTATTTACAAAATGTTCATGTGGTAATAATAATAAAATACCTGTAAAAATATCGTACTTTTTAAATTTTACATGCAAATTTTAGCTTCAAATGAAAGCCAGCGACTGCAAAAAAAGTCCCAGCTGATGAAAGCTTTGGGCGAGAAAAAGTCCGAGTGCAAAGGGTTAACATCCATTTTTCTGTAATATAGGAAAAATTGCAGTTCGATCTAAAACTTTCTTTTCTATTTTCTTGTTCTTGACGTCACAGAAGGGAGTAATAAATGTCGTATGATGATGGAAGACTACCAAACCATGATCCGCGGGATCGAAGTTCACAGTTCACTGCTTGGTTTAGGGATCTTAAGGTGGCGCTGTCTGGGGCGAAAATTTGGCGTGGTTTGATTATTATTCTTTTGAAAATAAAGGAATTTTCTTGTCGGGAAGCTGTAGTTTGATGGGACAAATTTATGAATACTAACTAATTGTAAGACTCAAAATTTCACAGAACATTGCGGAATTATATCTTTGATACTTTTATATACAACTACGTAAAATTTCGTAAAATACATGCAGTTAAAAAGGATAAACTAACAACAATTAATAAATAATTAAAAATTAAATTTATTAACAATAATTATGTAGGCTGAAATTCTGATATATTTTTTTTTCATTGATGAACATTTTTGTAACAGATTTTTCGCTATCTAGGATTTGCTTATCATCATAAAATTCGTCTATTTTTAGGAGACAGATTTAGAAAAATGGAGTTACAAATAAATAAACAATAGAATTGTATTTATTTCCAAAAGAATATATTGCATACGAAATCAGATTTTCAACTCTTAGCTGTTCAGCTCCAATTTGAGTTTCTTCCTAGTAAGAAAGTTCTAAAATTTTTTTTATACTATATGTATATTATATTTTTATAAATAATCTTTACTGCCTGTTAAAGTAACATTTAAAAACTATCATAAAATTGATAAGATAAAAAGTTAAGTTGAAAAAATCAATAACTTCTCCGTAATACTAATTTTTAGCGGTGGGTTAAGTATTTTGTGCCAATGAAGCGGGCCAGTTAAGGGTTAAAAATTAGCGCGCCTCATATTAATTCGCCACCACAATTTTTCAAACTCAATAATATTAAATATATGTCGAATAAAATAATACGCATCCTAATATAAAAAAGCGAGTGACTGAAAATTAATATATATGATACTTCTCATACGTTAAAAGTATTATAAATATTCTAATTCGTATATGTGCAAAAGTTCGTATTAGAATATTACATACGTATATTAAAAATATTATAATTCAAAGTCGTATAAATTCAAGATAGGACAAAAAACGTTATAACAACGTTAAGAAAAATTGTATCATACACTCCATGATATCTACAATGATACTCCGATAGTAATTTTCCGATTTTCGTCCTGTAGGACACAAAGCAAATACTCATCAGAAATAACCCCGCTCATCCTTCTGACACAATGTCAAAAAAATCATCAATGCCCTTCCTGTGCTCTCGTATTGCTGGACCTAACCGCATTTGCAACCCCCCCACCCCTAATTACATACCGCAATTAATTGAGAAATCTTGTAAACAAAAATCCTCATGGATCGGCATATCCTTTCCAATTTGAAAGAGGCTCAAAAAGAAAAATATTCAGACTCTCAGATGTGTATGTGTGTGTCTGTGTGTGTGTGTACGTGTAGACATATCTACCCAAAATGCGAAGTTCGAAAAGGTTCTTCAGACCCATGCTCCGATTCCTCCACTAGCATCGGTCGTCGTTGGTCGACGGCAGCATGGGTTTTAAGCCATGCAAGATGGCGTCTAAAATATTGCCGGGGCGCAGGCGTAAACATCAAAGGAAAGCCCCGCCTCTGAAATATATCCCACCAGCAGTATGAAGCAAATCAACCCTCCTCTCTGGAACCCTTGAATATTCCGAGGAAATCGCCAGAGAGAGGGTAGAAAATGTACCGAGGGTGCAACGAGCAGGCGCCGATCCCATCCAGCTACAACCCTCTTTCTCTTTCGCTCTGTCTCTCCCTCGTTCTCACCCCTCTTCTTTTCCAACCCTCATACTCTTCACCACGAGATAGGTGTCTCATCATTCGGCAGAATATGTCGTGTGTTCTATCTAAGCAGTCGGTATGAGTAAAATTTCCCGGCAACTCGAAAAAAAAAAAAAAAAACGCTAATTTGAAAAGTGCTTCCTCGAAGGTCGCTTAAAAGTAAACGAGTGTTTTGCGAGTCCCTCCCTTGTAAAGAAAGTGTGGGAATATATCGAAAGAGTGCAGCTAAACCAAAAATGTGCAAAGAAAACTACTGATCAACATTCGACATACGGCGCAATTGGAGAGAAAGATGTTGGCCCCACGTATGACCCTTTAGTTGTCAGTTCCCAGCAACACGATGTTGATCTCGTAATCGTAAATGTTGGATAAACTTGTGATTGGATGTTTTCGTTACTGTTGTTGTTCTTATCAATAATTGATGTGGTAACCATGAGCAGCTCCAAATTGGAATCGCATTAATCTAATTTGAAACCGATGTAACAGTTACGGAGAAAGATAGTGTGGTTACATTCTGGACGAGGATCTATCTCAGTAGATTCTTCGTGCCACGAAAAGAGGATGATGTATTCGCCAGATAAGATGATGGGGAGCAAAGGGCTACACGGGGCACCTATTTCAGCCCCCAGTTGCTTCCCTTCTGGAAGATATTCGCCTCCACCGTATCGGGCTGCTCCAGATCCGATGCCTCCACCGCCCCGTCGCTGCATGCCTAATCCAACGGTAAGTAACGACGCGCTAAGAAGGATTATCTTGATTTAACATGTAACTAGCCCAATTATCCCCATTTTTCGACAAACGGAACGATTTACCACGACTCGGGGATTTCCAGCAGGCTTTCGGAACGTAATTTGGTGTTACGTCGACAAAAAGTGGGCATATTCCACTCCACGGTTGCACACATTCCTAACATCCAGGTCCAGTGACACACAGGTGCTTCCAGAGCACCATGAAAATTAATCGGTTTATATCTCTAGTGTTTATTTACCAGATTTATTTAACTTTTTTTAATTGGAGGAAAAAAAGCCAGTGTTTCGAAGGAACATAAAAAAAATATTATTAAGAAACAAATGATTACAACTTTCTTTTTTTAATCCCTTATGGGGGCACTTACTTTTAGAGAAAATTCGAGTTTCTGTAGATCAGATGTTTAATATCAACTTGGAAATGAATTATGTAACAGAATATTTTTATAAAATTTGCATAAATTAGACTTTCGAGAACCTAAAAGGATCTTATGTGTACTTAAAAACTGTAAAATAGGTCAGAAATGGAAAAAATTTGAAAATAAGTAGGTGTTGTCTCTGACGAGTTATGGGGCATTGAAGGAAGAGCCTGAACCTAATTCGCACCTGTGTGTACCAAAAGGGCCAACCTTTAGATCGTCGTTGGTCACTCTAATGGCCCAGATATTGGTCGGACCTTTTTCCTACTGGTTTCCCAAACTCGTGTATGAATTATTTCCCCAAAACCTGTGATTTCTTGATATCCGAAAAACGACGAAGTCGAAGAGACAACCCACTTTACAACGTTTGTTGTTGGTGTGCTGACAATATATCTTATCCATGTCCCTTACTTTTGACACAAAGCTTTTTCCTCATTAAACTAAAAAATTCAGTAACGAATGTGAATATTTTGTTTTTTTAATATAACCCATAATGATTCTAACCCCCCACTGATAAGATTCCAGACTTTCAAAGATGTTGAAATGCGTATTTATGACGGCAAACAGAGAGCATATGATGCCCGCAGAGTTTCGTTTACCGGTACTACGTGTTATCCGCGTTACTTTCCTAGGTATTATAGTTTCGGCATCAGACCAACAAATAGTGAGCATATCTTGTCCACTGCCATTCGTTCGCCAGGACTATGGTGCCTTTATGTTTCTAGTCTCTTGGTTACTGCAAGTAGACTATCAGAAATTATATGAATTTTGTTGTCTCGATGAGATTGCATCGCAATGCAAATAACAAGGGGCTGTTTCCTTGTAACACGTAATGACGTCCATTAACCTTGCTCCTAAAGAATTGGCCCAATAAAAGTCTCCCAATCAGCCTGAAATAGGTATTTAGGTCATACTGCAGTGTGGCAACAACAAACAAAAACGGGGATGTCGAGTCGATTAATATGTCGAATATTAATTCTACGACGAGTAGTTATCTTTAATTCCTGTATCTGAATTTCGACTAAAATCGCGTCGGTTTGATTCCTTTTCGAGGAAGTGGAAAATCGTTCCTGAAACCGATTTCAGCCTCAAAACAGGAGCGAACGCGCATTTCAAACCGGCACGGAGAAAAATAATATAAAATTTTAGAAAACTTATAAAATTAGCGAATAATAATAATAATAATAATAATAATAATAATAATAAAGATATTCATGTGACGAGAAATAATAAAGTTATGTGCAAATATAATAAAAGTCACAAAAAATTTTCTAAGTTATAAAATTTTGTTTATATATAATTTGTTTATAATTGTATAAAGGATCATGCAATTGGAGGCTATATTTTTTAGTCCATTGAGAGTAAATTTTACTCCAAACGATGTTTTTATCAAATAAAAGTTTTCCTTTGTGACCATTTGGTGTATCAGTTATATTAAATTGACTCAAATTTACGTCTACTCCAATTACTAGCAGATTGAATTTACATTTACAATTACAATTTAATTGACATCTATTTCAATTACTAGCAGTTGAATTCATAATTAGTCAGATGAAACAGGTTTCTATGAGTGAAAGAAAAGCTTCGACTTTGTTTTTTTTTTTTGTCCCATCTTACCCTTTTGTAACAATTGACAATGCGACCATTAATTGGGCAACAAGTTTAAAATATATCATAAAAATCATATCCTTGGTTTTACCATATTTTACCAATTTTTGTCTATTGCCTTCGCATGTATACGTTTCAATTGTTAGACTGTGGCATTTCTCAATATAAAAAAATCGTAGGTTTTCGAAAAAAAAAAACTCATATATAAATTCAGGCAATTACCAGGGGAAAGGTCCGACCAATAACTGGACCACTAGAGTGACCAAGTGGTATTGTAAAGGTTAAGAAGTATCGGGTACCTACAAATGTCGATCAAAATTAAAATCAAAGTCGCACCATTCTCAGAGAACTGTCTGATAAGAATTGAGATGCAGATGCTAATTTCAAACGGATTATAATTTTAGTACGTGCTGTTTCCACGCATCAATTTTCTGGGAATTGCGAAAATCGAACCACACCTATATACTTCACATGAATCCTTCCGCGATAGGAAGGCATATTTATATGTATATATAAACATTATTAGCTAAATTTGCGAATTCGACAAATATTATACCCCACTAATGGTTCCACGCACACTCTTCCAGTTTAAGCTAAAAACAACACCTGAAAATTTGAAGGATGCGTTATTTTTGCCTACAAGGTGTCTAGAACTGTATCAAAAGTAGCCTCAGAAAATCTAAATCTAATACAACAGGAATCTGTCATTCCGAGGGAGCTTGTGGTCCACTTTTAGTTAATTCGCGAGTATAGAAGCTCAGTCATGTGTGCTTTAGATGACGAAGCACTCAATTTCTTTTTCCAAAATACCGATACGTCCATTACAGACGCGGAGATATAGTTTTGCATTAATTTTTGCCTTAATTTTAACGCCAAATGGTCATAAAGGAAAACTTTTATTTGAAAATAACATCGTTTGGAGTAAAATTTACTCTCAAGGGGATAAAAAAATAGCCTGAAACTCCATGAACCTTTATACAACCTTTATATAATTTTATAAACAAATTTTGATGAAAACTACACCGAATTTAAACTTACACGGTTGAAAAAAGGCTTTTAAGTTTTAAAAATCCATCCATTCTTCCTTATTTATGACGCAAAAAAATGTGTTATTTTTATAATTTTCTAAGAAGCGTCACCATTCGTTAATTTTCGATGAAATTTAGAAACTGAGCTTTATATAACAACAACGGTGACACAGATTAGGAATCTCTTTCGATTATCTCTCTCAAATATGCGCCAGCAAATCGAATATTTCTTGATCGGTGTAAAAGCACCTTTATAATTAAATAAATACATATTTTGCAATGAAAATAATTTTTTTTCCTACTCTCCGGAGTCATACCTTTTCAGGAAACAAGATTTCACAATTATGCGCAATAGTTTTGGACAAAAAATATTGAAAATTTGTTTTTTTATTGTTGACATTAGAAAACTCCTTTAATTTTGATCATCGAAACTCCGTCAAGGATTTTCATCCATGCGAATTTTTATAAACCTCAAATCAGTGCCTGATGAACCTATGCATTTCCCTTTGACACGCAATTAGAAATTTCTAGGAAATTTGATGATGCCAGAATTGACATACCGAGCGCAAATTTGACTATTACACCTACGATTTATAAAACCTGATTGGTGGGATTGTGAAAAATTGATGTTTCCGTGGCGAATTGAATAAACAGTCAGTACCGACGGATGCAATGAGCACTCGTTTTCCATTTCTTTACGTGCGACCTGAAGGCGTAATAATATCCCCTGTCTGTGCGACCCATCCTCTACCTACGTAATTTATTAAATGCAATATCTATGACACGTAATTTCTCTTCATTTACAATCGCTGCTTCATGTGCATATATTATGCATGTCCTTGTACATAATATATCCACTTTTTGAATAATTGCAATACGTCTCGGAAGACTTTAACAAGAGAAACTCATCCGGATTTACGTTCCGAGCTTCGTATGCAACTTTTAACATCGGTGCTCGGCATGCAGGTCCGTGAAAAACCCGTGTACCGGATGTTTTCGTATCATTCACGCGAATACCAGAAAATTGCGTGAGACGCAGGCAAATTTGTATTATCGACACCCGAGAAATGATTATTTCAAAATTGATGATTATCATTCTTGTGTGTACCAAGGTTTTCTAAAATCAAATACGAAATGTAAATCATAAACCTGTATTTAAAAAAAAACGAAATTTTGTACCAAATCAGCTAGAAAAATAAAAAAGTCGAGGACCGACGTATTTCAAAATGAATATTAATTAAATTGCATAAGGCACATTGACGTTTAAGCTCAAAGAAGCTTTGAAAAGCGATTTTTGTAATAACGGTTTTTATAATCCCATTTCTGCGCCATATTTTTGGACAACTCTGTCCACACTACGCAGTTAGTATTAGTTTTATCACTTACGCGTATATACCAAGGATGGGGATCTAACCAAAAAGAACCGGGAATCGGATTTGGAACAATTACATTCATTTTTGAGGACTCCAATTTGGAAATGCAAAAATTATTAAATTTAACGGTTTCAATGATTCTACATTCTACGTAAGTTCTTTTGATTACAAAAAATCGTCTTTGACATGTGAAATATATTCACTGTTGAAAATACAAATTTTCAATGTAGTAGAAATGTTAAATGTCAAATTAGTAATGGATCATTACGTAACATAATTTTCTAGGAAGCTATTGTTATTTACAGTAGTTACATTTTGAATACTATAATTTCACTTTTATTTGGGACTAAATTAAATTTTTTTTTGAGATCGTTTCGTTTAAGGTTTTGTAAAATCAAATTCCAAATATAAATCGGAACCGTTAACCTATTTTTTAACTAAAACGAAGACATTTGAATATTTACCAATTTTGGAACAATAATAATTTAGAATCTCAAAGAAAAATCGTTTTTAAATAACCGAGAATTGAGATCGGAACAATTAGATTCATTCTTGAGGATCCCAATTTGGAAATGGAGCAGTTACCGAATTTTATACTTTCAAAGATTCTACATTTTATGAAATAATTTTTTTAGTACAAAAAATGGTGGTCAACGATAGACTTACTCTCAGAATGAACTAGGTCGAATACAAACTTTTCTAAAGAAGAACAGAAACAGGCCTAATATTTTGACCCAGGGTTTTCGATTTTCTCAAGAATAAAAGCTAAAACGCTTTCGGCGATAAAAAAAAGTTCAATTGCAGTGACAACTGTGGAGACACAAGTCATTTCTTGTGTATCGACCACTGTTTCGTAATTACCAAGACTGAAAATGGCTACACTATACCAGACGGCACCGAGCTCTTTCGTTGTCATAATTCTCGGTTGTGACCTAAGTAACTGCCATTCTTTCAATTGTCATTTAAAACAGAGTAACTTGAGTAGTCATTTACTTAAATGCCAATTATTATGATCTTTTCCGTGTATGCGTACATGTATGGTTTTTTGCACAAATAACATTATTCCAAATCTTGGTACTAAAAGTTGCTCAGAATGAGATGGTCAATTGTCTCGACGATTTTTTTCTTTATAAAGATTATTTTTGTTTGCAAAAAATCACAAAAACTTCTATTTTCCAAAAAAATGTGTCCCTGAAAGGATTTTTTTATTGCTTTTTCAAAAATGGTAACTTCGAAGAATGAATTGGGTCAAATTTGATTTCGGTTTATTTGAAAGCCTAAAAACATTTTAGAGTCTACGGTTCATCCGACGGGATCGAGCGCCCCAACGATATAGCAACTGCTTCTCGATTCATTATACATATAATAACTCATTCATAATAATTTTCATCACACTACTTTCTCCTTCTCGTTAAATCATCCCTGTAGGAATTTATGTGGACCCAGTGTCGGCGTACTTTGGGGCCAAGTGGCAGAAATTCCCTGTGGGGACTTGGAAGTCACACACAAAGACAAATTTCATTTTTAAGGGAATTCCATAAATCATCCTGCCGTGAAAATGGATGTAATTATCGTTGAATAATTTCAATTCCTTTCATCAATATTTCAAAGGCTTGTGTAGAACCCTGTATTAATTAGTATGGGGGTGTTAAAACCTTTCCTCTCTCTCTTACTCTCTTTATATCCGCTGCTTACTTCGTTAGGTTTTGGTTATTAGCAGTCGACGAAGGCTTTAATGACGTTCTGCCTTGTGACCTTAATTTGTAATTTCTGTCGGTCCGTTTATTCCTTCTGGAACTATTTCATTTGATTGTCATCAGTGTTATACCCTTTCATAACATTAGGTACAGTACAGGTACTCATAATTGTATTTCGGAATGTAAGAGGGAAAGAGGGAATTTCAAATTATACACGAAAACTTTTGCTACTATTTGCAGACTTTATATACACAAACATTAGTGTTGTGGCCGGCGTGTATTTGTGACGCAAAGGGTGCATTTGGGGGCCATTCTTGTCAAAATTCGAAAATTAAATCATGTGTGAAATAAAGAAAAAGAAATTAAAAAAAACAAAAAAATAAAAAAGAGGAATGTTAGAAACCCAAATTCTAAATATAAAAGGTAGACAGTAAAAAAAAAGAAAAACTTGACTAACTGAAGGTTGCTAAAGTTTCTTTCGTTTACCTCCACTGGATCTGTTTGCAAATGGACAAATTTCCAGTCGATAGTTCTATTTATTATTGATTTTATCGCATAATTTGACGTTAAATAATAAAAATAAAATATTTGGCATTGAAGTTTAAATTTAATTATTTATTTATGTATTCATTGTAAAAAAAGACGGGCTATTGGATTATAAATGCAGCGTAGATATAAGCCATGTGTGAAATAATATTAAAAAATAAGAAAAAGTGAAGAAATGAAAAGAAGGACTGGTGCTAAATCAAATTTTAAAATTGAAAGGTGGAAAATAAAAAAATTATCTACCTTATTATCCATCCACTGCCACCTACAACTGAAAAAAATTACACAATTGTTCAAATGACTACCATTTTCTAAATAATGGTTTGAAGTACTTCGTTGGTAAAATTTTTATAAATCTGAATTTTATTTTTCTTCGTCACAATTGTTGACCGGTGATGACAATCAATACTGTCAATATAAAGCATGATATTGATTGTCATCATCGATTAACAATTGCAACGAAGGCAAAATAAAATTCGACATTACTGCAATTTTGTAGTGGCCGAATTTAGGAAAATTTGTCTGATTCAAATTAGGCAAATTTGCAACATTTCCAAAAAAATATTTTTGCTGGAGTAACTGAATGAAACTGAATACAACATTACGAACTCCATTTAAAAAAATATCTCGATTAAGAATGTAATAATGAAATTTATTTCATTTTTAATGAGGGCAACTGGGCACTTGAAAACTAAGCAACAAAAATGACAAGATTTGCAGATTAAAGTAACAAATGGATATTGTAGCATAATAAGTTAGTTAAATATAAAAAGTTAGTAACAAATTAACAAGTAGTAGTTGATTTGTTACTAACTTTCAGTTTTCTTTTCAAAACATTATTATAGTTAGTTTGAGGATCTGTCCTAGATGAAGCTTTAATGTCAACAATTTCTTCAATCAAGGATTGCTCCTATTTATTGATATTTTTTGTTACCGTTAATAAAAATTGGTAATGTGCACTAGCGTTGAAAGTCAAAAACATGTGCCTGCTTCGTATTAGCTATGGGGTAATGAGGATCAGTACCGGAACATTATTGGTTAACTTCACGCCCATCATAATCGTGCGACGTATTTGTTCCGCGTACATATTTGTTGGAAATTGCAAACATTGAAGGCATACGTAGTATTTCAGGTCATCAACTAGCGCATAATAAAAAGCAATGTTCCAAAACTATCGGCTAATTTTCCACTGAGAGCAGAGTTTTGTCCCAAACGAACTAGAAAATTATAAAAAGCGAGAGCTGGAGTATTTCAAAATGAATGTTACTTAAATGGCATAGAGTAGATTTTAAAAGTGATTTTTGTAGTAACGGTTTTCAGAATCCCTTTTCTGTGCCCTATTTCTAGAGAACTCTGTCCATACTATTAGTATTAAATACAGTTAGTATTAAAGTTATCGCTTTTGAGACTCGGGCAAATTTGGGATCTAGTATTAAAACCTGGAGAAATGATTATTTGAAAGGTTTTCTAAAATCAAATATCAAATGTAAACCATAAACCTGTTTTGTAAAAAAATGGAGTTTTGTCCGAAATCAACTAGAAAATTTTAAAAAATGACGACTGCCGTATTTCAAAATGCATGTTACGAAATGGCATACGCTACATTGACGTTTAAGCGTAAAGCCGGTTTTAGAAGCGAATTTAATAATAACGGTTTTTATAATCCCTTTTCGGTGCCCTATTTCTGGAGCAACTCCGTCCACACTACGCAGTTAGAATCCGTTTTATCACTAACATGTATATGTTAGTGATAAAACGGATTGGTTTGGATTGGAAAGAAGAAATTCCCGGTTCCCAAAAGAACCGGGAATCGGAATCGGAACAATTATTTTCATTTTTGAGGACCCAAATTTGGAAATGGAATGGTTATAAAAATTGTTCGGTTTCAATGATTCTACATCCTATCTTAACTAAACAATATGACAAAATTGTAGGGTGACCTGAAACTTTTGGTACTCACTGCATTTGACAGCAAATGCAAAGCACATTGATTAGAACAATTAGTCCTTTACCTTGAAGTGCCGTGTTCGAATCCCAGTTTAACAATGAAAGATTGTACTGTTTTTTTTTAACTTTGCTTTTCAAGTTTGCTTGACATTGTTTGCTGAAGCAATAATTACGGATCTCAATTTTTTTTTAAACAATCACAAAAGTGCTTCAAACTTATGGGAAGTTCTATTAAAATTAGTGGAGCAAAAGTTTCGAAACAGGTACACGATGTAAAAGTTCTGTACCTATATCTACAGTAGAATATAGAGGTCCGGTGCTATATCGTGAACAGATAGTACTTCGGAGGTCACTTTAAGTCCTATCGCTAATAACGTTAGTAATTGCTGCGCTATTAAATGAAACGAAAAAGGGACAAGATAAAAATCGGGAGCATAGTAACTACAGGAAAAATAGTAAGAATGGGTAAGTATGCATTCCTGACACTTCGGTGGTGCAATGTTGGTAAGATCGTTGGCCTACGATAGCAGTAGCTGAGAATGACTACAGCTGTGCTACAACTCGTGCACCACTATTCCCATTTTATCTAGAAATCTGTTACTACGTTAGGAAATAAAAATTACGGAAATGTAGTAAAATTCGCTCTTTGGGAATTAACAATTGTTGTGACAAGCTTTGTACACTCTAAAAGTTAGCGCAGCTTAATAAATTTCGCTTCCTTTAGCGCTCTACCTTCTCTTCTACTTCGCACAAATCGTAGATTACCAGGTTCGTGGACAATAAGAAATTTAATTGTACAAAATCTATTGCTATTAATCGCTATTCGTGTGATTTAAAGAGAAGAACAATAATTTGTTATTTTAATGACATACTAAAAAAATCGCTAACTAAAAGTATGTTTATAAAAGATGTAATTTGCATTATTTGGCAATTATATGTGAACTCCAGGTCTCTTATATTTTATTATTTATATTAATTCTCATTATACCGAGAATATCTAATTTATATTATACATTATAACGATGTTCACTAAAGAAAAGAATTTAATTTACTTATTTCATTAAAAAAGAGTTTCTAAACAAAAATTGAGAATATAGGGGAAAGGGGGGTTAGCCCCGGCCAGTGGGTAGCCGCGGTCATTGCAAAAGTTTAATTTGTTTTGTTAAAATTAAAATATCTACAAAGCAGTGGTAGGTGTTAAAATGGATATTACAAATTAGTGGGAACTTGAAATTTTTGCACTAACCGCGGCTACCCACTGACTGGGGCTAACCCCCTTTCCCCTACCCCATTTTTTGCGTCACTAGGTGTACATAATCCCTTAAAATGAAATACAGAACTACATCAATTGTAAATGTAGTTTATTTTAAATCTTGGTCCTGCAAGTTGGAATCCCTAAAAGAAAAATCTTTTATTTCTAATGGATCTTAAATGTTCCTGTATTTTCAACACACACTGTACCACCTGATTGTCTTTACATAAAATGAAAACGAACTTTAGCTCTAAAAAGTAACAATGAAAATGTGAACTCGGGATGCGATTTATTATGATACTTAAAAATTTTGAAATGTATTTTTTGCTGGTCCAGCAAATTTTAATTTCAACAGGAAAAAATCTTTATTTTCTAAAAGAACCCGAATCCTGATACATTTTCATCACATAGAGTGCCGCCTGATTGTCTTTATAGAAATAAGCACGGGCTTTACCTGTAGAAAGTACCAACGAAAACACGAACCCAGGATTCAATGTAATAAAAACTGTTTAAATTGTGAAATGTATTTTTTTATTCTGTAAATTGAAATTACCACAAAAAAAAATTTGTTTTCTAAAGGAGCTTAAATTTTCCTGCATTTTCATCACATACGGTGCCACCTGAGAGTCCTTAAAGAAATAACCGCAAGCTTTAATTGCAGAAAACAACAACGAACGTATGAAAGCACGATTCGGTGTAATAAAAATTTTTTAAATTGTGAAGTGTATTTTTTTCTTCCGACATATTGAAAACAACATATGGTCACATGTGACTGGCTGTTTTTCTACAGCGTTTATTTTACACACTTATGTGCGTGACTGCTATAGCAAACCTATAGGTACATACATACTGTAACTCCTCTTCCCCTTGTCTCCTATTTTCCTCCTTTTTTTTACTGACGAATATCTACCCTTATTTTATACTCATATATATCCAGTTATACTTATATCTTCTGTCCCCCTGACCCCTGTTTCCCCCCTGCAGGGTAGTCTACCCTTCATATTTGTTACGTGTATTTCAACAAAGACTATATAAGAAAAAAGCAACAATTGTAGTCAGTTACATGTAATTCAATGAAAATTACCTGGAAAATTATACCATTATTGAATTTTCAAATTGAAGGTTGCGATAAGTATTATTGAGGTACGAATTGCGCTATTACGATTGTACCAAATGTATAAATAAAGTGAACACACTGATAAGGTTGAAACTTTAAGAAAGAATTCCATGGAAGTTTGAAATTTAAAGGATTGACAAAAAAAGAGAAAGAAAGTTGCTTTGTTACTTTTGAATCGCTGAATTTAGAAGACGAATTTTACAAACTTTCCATTTCTATAAATAATATTGGGTCATATAAAAAGCCTCCGCGGATTTTGTCACTAGATGGTGTTGAAAAAACCACGGAGAATCTTTATATGACCCGATACTAATAATTTGTGATTCCAAGTTCCGCTATATAAAATTACAGAAATTTTGGGTTCGCGTTCGACCTTAATTGTGTGAATCAAAGGTGTATCGAGAAATTGAAAGCTTTAAAAACAAGACATTGTCCTAAAAAAAACATAGTAGTTACAATTTTCAATCTTTTAGTTTACATTAGTAAAAGGATGTATAGCAAACTCCTAGTGTTATTGGAAAAATAATGGTTTCCTATGGAGTTGCACATTTTTTTCCCTGGGGTGGAGAATAAGCAAAATCAGCTGGTAGGGTAACGATAAAAATTGGAGCTCCGATTTTTTGTCACTTCTCAATGCGAATTTCGTGAAAAAATGTTATGAATTTACATGGAGGATTCTAAATTTTACACAAGAATTTATAGAATAAATTTCTCAAAAGTCATTTCCCAAATATTTATTTGTAATACTATACAAGGGTGATTAGCTAATTCGCAGTAATATTGAAAAAATAATAGCATCCCATGCAGTTGCACATTTCTTTCCAAGGGGTCGAGGATAAGCAAAATCAGGTAATGGGGTATGGATAAAAATTGGAGCTTCGATTTTTTGTCACTTCTCGTTACGGATTTCGTATCAAAATATTATGCAGGACTCTAAACATCGCATAAATGTTTAGAGAATGAATTTTACAAAAATCGACTTCCAAATATTTATTGTTACTACTACACAAGGGTGAATAGCAAATTCATAGCATTATTGGGAAAATAATGGCATCCTATGCAATTGCATATTTCTTTCCCTCGGGTTGAGGGCAAGTATATGATCATCTGATGGGGTATTGATAAACATTAGGCCCCCGAGTTTCAGTTGTAATAAGGGTGACCTATATATAGTATAACGAAAGAGCGCAGCAATAATGATACGGAATAGTAGCAGTTATGAAATAATAATGATAATGACAGAAAAAAGTTTACACGATAAGAAAAATTAGTTGGAAGACAACATTGAAAAGAGTACAAGGACGTTCTAGAGTTTGATGTTATCGATCAACTGTGATTGCTTTAATGTGACTGAAACATGTCACAAGTAGTATCTGCTGCAACTTCGTCGGTTGACCTGTTTTTGTTAACGCTTATAGATTCGTAAGAATCGAAAAGATGGATGAAGTATATAACTTCCTGTTATTGATATATGAAATTTCATTTCTTCGAATTTTAGCTTCCTTCACTTGTTCTTCCTAACCTTTTAAAAATGGGGATTTTTCCTTTGATCCCCTCGGATCTGGTCCAAATTATAATGTATATTAACTTCATTAACTTTAAATTTTTGTAAAATAAATAATCCGTAGGTTCAGAACTTTGAATCACTGTTTTTACATGTTAATGTTCGAAAGACTGCAATTGGTACTGCCTTTTGGGTACAGAAGTGAAAATTCGAGCAAAAACAGAAATCAGAATTTTGTACTCTTTAAAAAAAAGTCAGGTCTGAAGGGATTAAAGTTACCCTTTTTTTTAATAAAAATTTATCTAGGACGAACTGCCCAGTAATTGCATGCCAGTGAATAATCATTGCACGAACAAATATACATTATAAGCTTTGAAGTAAGTTAATATATATAAATGTGATTCATTTGCAGGTTCAAGCTTCCACATTTTCGTACAAGTGTGATAAACAAATAGTTACGATTTTTTATTTAGTATCTGAATATTTTTTTGCTTTTTTAATAAGTAATAATTAAAATGTGTTAATCCATCTATTTTTTAGCGCGACATATGTTACCTATAAACTTTCCTAGAAAAGTTAATTCTGTGCACTCCAAACTTAAAAAATTAGCGACTCGTTTTTCGAGTGCAATGAATTAACAAATTATATAAAAAAGAATATATAGAAATCCATATAGTAGCTCTTGAGCAAAAAGGTAAATGTAATTTATGAGAACATTTTCGTAAAATCATTAAACGATATAGCTAATTATATAAGTATCTCATTCATTGAATAAAATGCCACTTACTTATGAAATGAAATTTAATATGTCAATGAATAAAAAATATACTCGATTGGATAAATTATATTTTGGCCGATTTAAAAGGGTATCTAGTTCGTTGTATTCGATTTTATAACAGTATCCGCTTGGCTATACTTACACCTGTTTGAATATTTTAAAAATCGAATATATGTATTTTAAATAATTTTTTATTTTTTCTCAATATGCTAATTGTACACCAATATTTTTGTTTAAGGTTCTTCTTAAAGTGTTTTTACGTTTTTCTTTTAATATTCTTATTTAACAGTCCAAAAATATATATGTATATATATGTATATGTATATATTGGTCAATAAAAATTTAATATTTATTTGATAGTTGCTACAGAAATAATTTTCAAAAATCAAGGGCTGCCACAAACATTTATTAAATATTGTCACTGAACCAATAATAAAATTCCTTGAACAAAATTATAGAATACTTGACGCATTGTTATTGCTATTGAATCAATTTTATTTTTTTCCATTATGCTAATATAGTTAAAACCCAGAGCATTTTTTTACTGTACAGTAGTGTACAGTAAAATTACATTTCAGTAAACCTCTTTCCTTCCACTTACATCTGTTTTGTTTATTTTGTTTGTCTTATACACATCTTCAAGACTGTGGGCGTATTAAATAACTAAAGCGATGTACTCGAAAATCTTCAAAGAGAAACAATTATCACTTTAGATCCTAATAAATGGAAAACATACTTTCGAGGAAAAATAATTTTTTCTCTAAAGGCACGAAATGTGGAAGAAATAATTGAGAAGGAATGCAAATTAAATAATTGTGTAATCTAGAATATCGGATCCAGTTAATAAATTCCATGGCAGTATTGAATTATTGTAAATTCTTATTGGGTTTACTAAATCGGTTCATCACCAGCGATCCAATGGTTGGCAAAATTTATATTATCTAATGTAATTATATCTTGTATGTTGATGAAAAATACATTACCATTAAATATTGATAAAATGTTAAAAATATCCTTTCTTTGACCTTTGTTATTTAACAATTGTTTTATTTATAGGTTTCCAGTATTGTCTGTTAAAGAAGAAGTGATTTTTATATAATTTTGTAATTAGATAAAAAGGTAAATAAAATTATATACAGAATTACATAGTTATATGAAATATTATAAGTAAAAGCCCGACGTAAGAATGTCGAAACGTCAAAAGGTGTAATCAAATAAATAATTTTCAAACCGAAGGAATGAACAAAAATTCTATATTTATTGATAAAAAGAATAACCACTGAATTCTAAGTCCGATGGCAATGTGATAGTTTTGTAGTATCTTTATAGTGGCAAAATTAAATTGTTTAATAATAAATTGTACAACGATTATATTCTAAAATCGTTATATGTACTGTACAATATATTTTGAGAGCAGATATACCAAAATATCGTCAACAGGACGATACTTACAGTCCTGACAGTGGTGTTTATTTCTGCAACAGCAATACGTCTCAATTATAAATAAGATTTGATATTGTGGTAATCCTACGACTTTTTTTCAATGTAGACATGAATTAAGCTTCTATTTCAGCATTTTCTTCAAAAAAGGAAG
Source organism: Gasteruption jaculator (assembly GCA_949825005.1). Taxonomy (NCBI): domain Eukaryota; kingdom Metazoa; phylum Arthropoda; class Insecta; order Hymenoptera; family Gasteruptiidae; genus Gasteruption; species Gasteruption jaculator. Next base: position 14,731,251 of record OX463763.1, read on the forward strand.
CGTATAACTGACAATGAGCTATAACGACAAAAATAGCTCAGGCGAGTAAGCGTATATGAATATGTCAAAAGGGATTCTTTCAAATGGAAAGACACTCATTAGCTGTTTCTGAATCTATTTATTCATTTCATTCATGTATCTTTTTCTTTTTTTTTTACTAACATTAAAATGTAACACCAAATCTGTATGTTACGTATCAACTTGAAAAGTGCTAACAGCATTGATATCCTCCATTGCCTGGACCTCTCAAGTGGTGTCACCTTATCCCTTTGTCGTGTCGTTTTATACCAGCCGTATTACATTCTTGTATAAGAAAAAATATGGTTTCCTTTACAATTGATGATGTTGATAATAACCGTTTGATTAAATTGTCCAGTTACATCTGGTTTGGGATGTTTCCTCAAGTTGCGTATATTAAATATGAAATTTTAACCCTTTGCGATCGAATGTCTTCTCTCAGCCACCATAGCAAAGAACCATACTGATTACAATTATCTAATTGTAAGTACACAAAAATTTGTATAGAACAAAACTTTTGTTTTTAACAAATTTCAAAGTCACATTAATTAATTTTATTTTTCCGCAATTCCGACCGCAAAGGGTTAAAATATGGGATCCCGGTCGCGGATTATTTTTCCATGTATGACTTCTTCGTTTAAAAGTGCGAGAAAAATTCAGTCTTGGTATTTGGTATTGGTACAAGACTTACGAATAAAATAATTCCAGTTAATTTAGATTAAATTTCCAACCTAAAGCTCATCCCAGACTACATTCTAACGGGATAGTTTGTCTTTCCTTGTTTACGTCATTGTAAATATTTATTGGAAAGTCGATAAGCGAAAAGAAATAATAACATTAAAAAAATTTCAGATTTATCCAGTTGTAAACTATTGACATAAATAACTTATATTCAATAGAATTGTGTTTAATTATTGTATTTTGTATTTTTAGATTAGGAGTTGGTTTAAAGCTAAATAAGGGCTGGATGATCATGAAATTTTCCACATATCTTAATAAAATACCAAGACACTTTGTAGTGTTTCCTACTCTCATAAAAATGGCCATAAAGTCTTCGAATTTCTGGCTGGAGAAGTTTTTGGTCTATAGTTAGTACTTCAAAAATAACCCATTTCCTTCTTACATTCCTCTTTGATTTTCCTGCAGACTAAATGCATTTTCAATATACTATTACAATTAATATAATTGTTTTATTTTAAATTGGTGTTTATGAATTCTTAACGAACTTATCAATCGCAAAAACTTAAAATTTGTTAAAAGTTTCTTGCCAATTGTTCAATTTTCTTTGAGTCATTTTTCTCAAAACTACCGATTCCAAAACAATTCTATAAAATCCTTTATCAACCCTAACCTAATTTATTTTCAATCTCACTTACAATTAGAGTCAAAATCATCATAAAAATAATTTCAAATATGAATTAAATTCCTTTTTTTCATGTCTGAATGACTTTTCTAAATTTTCTGCTTTGCCAATTGCATCAATTTGCCAAGTTCATTACTAAAAGCTTCCAAAAGTTCCAAAATCAGTCGGTCTTTGCCCCCAATAGTTTCTCAAATTTTTCTATGAACCTCTTTTTCGAATAATCTTCGGTTTTTTGACATAAAAGAGAACGTGGAATTGTAAAAGTCAATAAAAATATCCTACAGAAATATTCAAAAAGTTCTCACTCGGAAATCGTATTTTCGATCTTGACCCAACAAAACGCTACGTTTTTTTATATCTAGAGTAAGCACATGTACGAAAGTTACGTGATAAATGATATTCGATGTGAAAAGTAGCATCGATATACCCTTCTCTCTAGTGCTCTAAAAGAAGATATAGCTAAAAGAAAACTATCTTCGTTGAATGTCGAGGGGATGTCCTCCCAAACCCTTACGTAAAAATATACCTCTTTCCTTTTCTCTTTTACTCTCTTCTCAAACCCATCGAAAACATGGTGCGGTCGACCCCGTACAAGGGACACAGGGGACACATAACACTCCCCACTTACATCCAATCACTCCTGATTTATATTTACTACTCGCACAAGCCTCCCTTATTTATTGTACTTCTATGGCAGACGCACAGAATAGAAACGTTAATTTACACAAATTGAAAATAATGGTGGCGTGTATGTGGCCAGTTACAGCTACGAAAGACATCCGAAAAATCAAACGTCAAGCGTTTTTCTTACATGACAAACTTATCTTATTTCTTTACTTGCAGGTGTACAGTACCATTTTCGGTTTCATCCCCCGACTTGTGTTCACTTTTGGTCTCCCATCCACTTTCATGGCGAACCTTATCTCGATTCTTATTCCCACACTTATTCGCAATTATTTACTTTTTCCCTCACTCACTGTCACTTCCCTTCTCAGTCCCATCGCATATCTCTTCTTCATCCTCATACTTAAGGTAGTTCTCTCACGGAAGCCTTTTTTTCAAGATTTTTCTGAAACCCTTATGAGATGTTAACCCCTTGACATACAAATTAAATGGAACTTGTTGCGACCGAAAAATACTATTTACTTTAGCTCAACTGAACAGTTACGTGAAAGCTGAGAAAGTGTACATTTTATTTTGAAATTTGGATTTTTATTAATCAGGTTACTGTTAACAAAGAAAATTTAAATAACATTAAAAAATAATAATTTAATAGTTTTGTACAGTAGAGCCATGAAATGAATGACGGGTCAGACTCGTCATTGTATGCCAAGGGGTTAAACATACTATTTTTTTTATCGATTACTAAAATTTGAGCTCGAGCGTCCGTTGAATCGGCTTTAGATTTCGTGTCGAAAAAGCCCAACGCATTTCGTCGATACTGACAATTGACGAGCGCTCAAAATTTGCCGAAACGCGTTGAACCTTTCACATTTTAGTAATAATAAATCTGATTTTTTAGTAATAAGAAGATCGATTTGTCACAAGAATCAAGCTTGTCGATTTAACAATAAGATGCCAACACAAAAAGCGCGGTCTCGTTGCTTATCAGGTAAAAATAAATCACCGGTTATCGCACCCCTTAGCTTTTTTCGACACAAAATCGGAGGAGAGGGATCGCGGCTCTCGACTTTATTCGATACAAAATCTGAAGAACGCGAAAGTGGCTCTCGGCTTTTTTCGGGTTTTTTTAAACCCTCTTGGGATGTAAACGGTTAAAAACGGAGATTTATGCAATTAAAAATAGCAATTTCTATATAGCAGACATGGGGAGTATCCCTCTTAGTTATACTTCTTAATTTTTTTCGTGAGAATGGATTTTAAGATGTTGGTAAAAAATTAAAGGGTAGTACATTAGTCTGTATTAGATGTTAGAAAAAAAAATCATAAATATCGTCCGTTTGGTTTAAAAGTTATAGTTTGTTAAAATATCTATAACGCTGGTAACTGGTGACTGTGTTGGTGTGTGCGTTTATAGTACGCATCTATGTATTAAAAGTTGCTGTGTATGAACGTCATTGAAGTTATTATAGTGTAAACAAAGGACCATTTATATTTTGTACACACTCGTTCAGAAATTTCTGACCATAACCATATTGAAATAATGAGGCAACTCATATGGCGTAATTGATTGTTACAGAAAAACTACCTTAATTCCTGGGTAGGACTATTATTCCCATTTTCATGGTGAACCTTATTTTTATCTTCATACTCATACTTATTTCTATTCGCAGTATTTTTTTTTCCATTTACTCACGTTCATTGGCACTAAAAATTTCATTTTCGTATTCGTGTTTAACATCAGATTGCCCAAAGAAGTCATTTTGACTGCTTCTTACTCTGGCAATGTAGGTGTATACTAATTTTCAAATTTTCCAATGTTAATCGCTGTCTCGGATTCATTCCCATTATTTTCCAATTTTATTTTGAGTCTCCTTCTCATTACCCTTCATTATCTCGTCACTTTACCTATTTTCAATGCCATTCTCAGTTCTATTATCAATTTTTCTTTTATCCTCATGCCTAATTCCGGAGTAGGACTTATTCCCATTTTCATATCTATTTTCATGATGAACCTTATTTTTATCTTCACACTCCACTTATTTCTATTCGCATTCATTTTCTTTCCCCTTTACTGACTTTCACTGCCGCTAGAAATTTCATTTTCACATTCGCCTTTAATCGCTGCCTCGTACTCATTCCCATTTTCCACTTTTATTTTGACCCCTATTCTCATTCTCGTTCAATTATCTCATCCCTTTACTTCATTTTTAATGCCATTCTCATTTCCATTACTAATTTTACTTTCATTCACGTGACTAATCCTTGATTCGAGCTCATCTTCATTCTCACATCTACTTTCACGGCGAAACTTATTTTTATCCTTATTCCCATTCTCATTTATTTTATATTTCTCCCATTCACTTTTTTTTTCAATTTTCGCCATTAATCCCATTTCCAATCTGGATTTTACTTTTCTTTCCCATTCCCAATTTTCAATTCTTTCTCAATCTCTCCGACAAACTCATTATAAGTCTCGTTTCTATTTTTATTATTAATATTCATAATATCTAATATCAATAAATTGGCATTATTACAAATTTCGCCCTAAAACCATCCCCCGATGCATCTTATTCCCAGTTGCATTTTAAATTCTATTCTTATATTTGCCCTAAACCAAATTTTTAGCCTTTTTAAATCCAAATGTCAATTTAATTCACAAAACTCCTCTCAGTCTCATCTTTACTCTCAATATTATTTTCGCGCTGAGTCTCATTATTTGAATCTGAATCTCATTATCAATCATGTTGATCGAGTGCGTAAAAGTGGGGCTAAGAAGAAAATGGGAATCGGGTAAATTTAATGAATCACTTTCGGTAAGTATCCTTTTTATCGAGCCTGTCTGAGCTGATGGATTCCTGCTTACTTTTCTGCCAACTGACAGAATGTTTTAATTTGTTCAACTAAAACGGTATTGTCAATCATACATTCTATGAATTATTCAGTCGAGTAAGTGGTAGCTATGATAAAATTCAAATTGAATACAACTGGGGGGGGGGGGGGGGGTCAATCAACAGGATTTGCAAGAACGATAACGAGATTGTTTAATATACTATTTTCGCAAATAAATTTCTATGCATCACAAACTTCCTTGTAGCTGTTATTACTTTTGCATATAATTTTAGTGCTTTTCGTCACAAGCGCACTTTTACTCTTATAAGGGAATTTTTTAAATCCTTCTTCCCTCTGCAAGAGAAACGCCAATTCATCAAATCCAGGAATCTTTGTAATTTGAAAATGAATTGCAATTGAAAATGAGCATGCGATTGAGATTGAATATGAAGTTCCACATGAAAATGAGACTATGAATGAAAATGCGAAATGCACTGGGAATGCAATTACCAATATGGGAATGGGTGTGAACTAGGGATTAATCCCATTGCACCTGGGAAACCAGACGCAGTGGGATCGATCTGGAAAACCAGGTAAGATTTTTGGAGATGAAATGGGAAATGAAGACGATACTGTGACGAGAATGATGCGGAGATTGAAAGCCACATTGATAACGAAATTACGCCCATGAGACTGAGAATGAAAGTAAGAATTAAATCATGAATGAGACTGGGAATTAAATTTGCGGCGAAATGGGGAAAAGGACTGAAAACGCGAACGAGGCTGGGGGTGGGATTAAAAATAAAGATGAAACGCTGAATCAGATGTGAGATTGATCCGAAAGGTCAACTCGCCTATCCCTTCAGGATTGCTACTTCGGCAAACCCCAAGCTGGAGTTCGCAAAAATCTGCTAATTTCAGGACATCCTCAAGAACACCCACCTACTCAAATATGAGAAAGCAAAGGGAAACAAATGACAGCGAAATAAAGGCCTCTCCTTTCGTTATTTCATCCTTTTTCCGTTTGTACGTACTACGTCGGTTCGTGCACAGGTGTATACACTTGTGAGAGACACAGGTGTAGTCACAGGATATCGATTATGCAATCTCGTGGCCAAGCCAGAGCCGAGCTATGGTCTCTTGTACATACAAACGTAATGCATACACCTACACGGGGAGTATATGCATCCACACATGTACATGCATCCATATGTACTCTATATAAGCATACTTTTATATATACATACACGTATGTACAGCGTGAATATATATATACCCCAGCTTTTCTCTCTCCGTCTTTTTCTACCCCCATTTTCCTACCCTTCTCTTTCTCTTTTACGTAGACTCTTTCGCGGCCCTCTTTTTACCTATAGGTTACTTTGCCATGCTTGCTCGCTTACTTGCTTGCTTGCCTGTCAGACAGTCCTGACATTAATTATCGTCCTACTATCGTTGCACCATACCACTTGGCACATATGTTAGTTCCCAGATTTTACTTTACTGAGGGCCTTTAAGAGATTTTACCTGTTTAACCATTCCAACGTCACACAATATCACCGGTTCTTTAAACCCTCTCTCTTTTATCCTTTATGCGTTTCCCTTTTTTTTTTGCGGGGGATAGTGGGGAAGGAGATTAGTCGGGGGATGAAAAATTTCTAACTCCGAGGGGACTTTGTTTTCGATGCGTCAAACTTACGGGATCGAAAAGGGGCACGCAACGCCCCAAGTTGACGTACCCGATATTTTTTCCGTGCAATTTTGAAACACCCAAGGTTCCAGGCCCACGGTTTTAATGAAACTCGGGGAAAGCTACTTCGTATAAAAATTGCCAACTCGCAGGCAAACTATTACGGAGTCTTGAAATCCACGGGGTTCGAAGGAGGGATCCTAAGTTTCAGCATCCGCTAAAGCGGAAGTCGCTAAAACTTTGCTTTCCGGAATTACGAGCGTTCAGAGTCAAACTTAATCCCGCAATGTCGAGGAGAAAGAACGGCAAAGCTTTAAATCGCGCTAAACATCTCCAAGCAAAATTCAGTTTATTTAAATAATGCTTCCATGTTCTGAACGTTTTATTCGCGAGTACGAGAAAATTCTTAAAAATATAAAATAATTGATATAAAATAACTTTTTCGATTAAGAAATGCAAGAAAAAAACAAAAAAATGCTTTTTCTTGGTATTGCAAGATTTGCGATAAAATTATTTCAGTAGTTTTGTCTTGGTACTACAAGACTCCAAGCAAAATTCAGTTTATTTAAATAACGCTTCCATTTTCTGGACGTTTTATTCGCGAACGCGAGAATATTCTTTAAAATATAAAATAACTTTTTCGATTAAAAATTGCAAGAAAAAAAGACAAAAAATGCTATTTCTTGGTATTATAAGATTTGCAATAAAATTACTTTAGTAGTTTTGTCTTGGCATTACAAAACTCCAAGCAAAATTCAGTTTATTTAAATAACGATTCCATTTTCTGGACGTTTTATTCGCGAAAGCGAGAAAATTCTTAAAAATATAAGATAACTGATATAAAATAACTTTTTCGATTAAAAAATGCAAAAGAAACAAAAACAATTGCTTTTTCTTGGTATTACAAGATTTGCAATAAAATTACTTTAGTAGTTTCGTCTCGGTATTACGGGACTTGCTAATAAAAATAATTTCAGTTGATTTTAATTAAGTTTCCAATCTAATTCTCATCCTAGACTACATTCCATTGGCATGGTTTCTCCTTGTTTACTTCATTGCTAAAGTGTACAAGAAAGTCGAAAAACCAAAAGAAATAACAACATTAAAAAATTTCGTATTTAATATACGCGACATGAGAAAACAACCCGCACCAAATATAAAATAACGTTAACGTCTTGATAAAATATGTATCTATAATGCATCCTTACTTTCCTCTCCCACATAAAATTCCGTAAATCCCACACACGACGAAAGAAATTTCCGACGAAAGGTGGATAATTTTTTAAAAAACTTTCTAAAAAGGTCCGGGTAAGTCCTCTATAAATATGCATGTGTATGTGTATACGGGACACACGCATAAGTAGATAAATATATTTGCGAAAGGTTTTAGGTGCAACGCACCAGTAAAAGACATTTCCGGGTAAAAGCTATAGAAAATGTAGATGTAGATGTACGTGTACATACGCTCCATGCACGTATGTGTATGTGTATACCTAGTGTGGAATGATATAGAGGCAGAAATCACCCTAGTGTCCACAAAAAGACCCCTCACTCTCGTATACGGAACTTGACTGCGAAAAGGACCATAAAATACGCCATGAATCAATATTCATGGGATATTTTATGGATCTCTGTTTGAGTACATACCAAATTTCCCTGGGATTCATTCCATCACTATTTCTCTGTCCTTTCTCACTTCATCTTCCTTCTCTCACCCTTTCAAAGCTCTGTCTCGTCTGGAATGTTATTACTATTATTATTACTATTGTTTTTTTTACTGACATGCTAATATCGGCACTCATGGTGTGACGTATTATACAATTGAGGCGTGACAAAACGAAATATTTCATTTCAACGCCGAAACTATGGTTAATATTTTAAGAATTTCTATTATTTGCGAAATGAGCATAATTTTGAATTTCATATTTATTATTATTATTATTATAATGAACACAGGTTGAAGCAAAACCACGTAAATTAATGCCATTTATGTATGTATTTAGAAGGTAAGACGCTGAAAATGAGCAAAAATCGCGAGAACTTTACATATTGCACAGAAGGGAATAATTTTTAAACGAAAAGTTTACATTTTTTAAGACGAATGATGAAAATTTTCAATGCTGAATCGAAAAATGTAAATTTCTGAAGAAAAAAATAATGATGAAATGGTTCTAGTTTTTTTTTTTAAATTTGTAAGTAGAAGAGGGAATTTTTAGCCAGGTTCGAATTTACAATGCTACGCTGTAAAATGAATAAAAGAACAAAATTTCTACTCTCTTCGGCAAAAGGTAAATTTATTTCAAAGCTAAATTAAGAAATTGTTAATTTTGAAGAAAATGAGGAAATGGTTTGAGTCTACGAAAATGTGTAATTCAAACATAAAATTTTGCAGGAGCAGGAAATTTATAGGATCAAAAGAAGATATTCCAGACTTTGAAATAAAGGAAAGAGGATATTTATTGTACTTTTGTTTGGATGAGAAATACCAATTCAGAAAGTAAATTTTTTAAAATTTCAAGCTACAGTAGAATGAATAGTTACGACGAGTATGTATCACAAAAAATGCAATTGTCAATAGCTGCGAGATATTTTAAAATTATGTAGTTTTATTCTATCTAGTATCTGACTGATTTTATACAGGGTGGGGCAAAGAAAGTATCCACCTTGAGATATTGGTGAATTGTTTTGTATATAAAAAAAATTGTTAAACAAAAGTTATTAGGTTTGAAGAGGTTAACAAATTGGTATAGTTAATTTTCTATTTTCGGGCGATTTATTCTCTAATATTAAAAAATATTAGAGAATCATTTTAAAAAATCAAAAATATTAAAGTTATTTGTGTAAATGACATGCAAAATTGATACTTGCGAAAAAAATGTTACAGACAAAAGTAATTTATTTTTTCATATGAAATGATGTCTTCTAATAAAAATTATAGGTTTTAATTCAAGAATCAAAGATGACCTTAAAAATGCCTTACAATAACATATAATTTATTCCAGCTTGTAAAGCTTTTCAAACCCAACAACTTTTGTTTCATTCGTTCATCTGTAAAACACTTTACGAGTACTTCAAGGTGGACACTTTCTTTGCCTCACCCTGTATTATGGCATCACAGAAGATCTTATGAATAATTTCTCCTGGAGACTCGTTTTTCTCCTGATTTGGTATTTTATAAACAGTTACATATTTATCCAGGAATGAAAAAAAAAAAACAATTCTCTTTTTCCTTCATTATACATGGACATTATTTTATTATACATGTATAGTATAGACGTATAATAATAATACTCCTAAAGGAAGGAAGGAAGGAAGGAAGGAAGGAAAGGTAAAATACGTATAACATTTACTTCCGCTCCGCCTGCCGCGGTTTAACGCTCTTATTACTACTTTTATTACAGACCCCTTACCATTTTACTTTACTTATCTGTCCGTCTCTCTCTCTCTCTCTCTCTCTCTCTCTCTCTCTCTCTCTCTCGCTCTCTCTCTCTTTATATCCACACACTTACGACGTCCACCAACTGTATAATTCCATAAGCTATACCACAGGGAACACCCTTGCCTCCCTTCACACACACACAAACGCAAAGTGAGTGCACAGATATGAGTGCTGCGCTCCGCAAACACACGTCCACTCACAGATAAGCCCTGGAACTCACTCGTGCACGCATGCACGCTACACATACACACGCGCGCACACTCGTTCATTCACTCACTAACTCACCCCCATACACGCATTTGTTCACTCCAACGCTCTTTCTCTTACTCACTCATTCCCTAACTCGTTCACTGCACACTAGCTTACTCTTGTACTCGTAGACGCGCGCTCATACATACATGTACACACATATCTGCATACATGGTCACACATCCAAGGCTGAAACATTGTATGGGGTATCTGTGTACCGTGTGTGTACGCTACGTACCTAAAAGTTAACACAATTAACGGAACATACACACACACACACACACATACAGCCGCACTCGCTGCCCCACACAGATGGACTATTACGGAGGTAGTAATAACAATGTAGTACGACAGAGGCAAGTAAGCGAGGGTTACACGGGAAATAAATTTAAGTGTATAATTACAATAATACTTATACCAAACTGAAGGGAAGGAGGCAGCTTTTCCCTATGGTTTAGTTCAGCAGACCTCCCTTTTATTTTCGCGGTTATAAGTGATGGGCACATGGAGATAAATATACGTGTGATTACAGAGTGACATTTTGCGTCTGCATAGGTAGAAATGTGCACTTGAGTGGCACGCATGTAGGGTAAGGTACCGTCCTATCTCACCTAGTCGTAAAGAGCCACGAGTGGCAAGCCATTCGAGAACATTGGCGATTGAGTAGAAAGGCCCTAAGAAGTTACGCGCACGGACCCTAGTCTACGTCACGCTGGTACTTGTGACTTGAATACTTGACGCATTGTTATTGCTGTTCAATGAATTTTATTTTTCCCCATTGCACTAATGTAGTTGAAATCTAGAGCATTTTTTTTTCAGTGTACATGAAATGTTCGTTGGTCGAAAAAATTCGAAATTAAAAATCAAATACATGGGGGTTATATGTGTTCGTATTCATTATGGACTTTCCATACAAAGAGCAACAAAATTATCCAGTGTATCTTCTCAGTGGATCACTCCAAATGAATTGCTAGTAAATACGAATTTTTCGAGATAAACCTTGACCTGGAAAGAACCATATTTCTGGAAACTGACAATATCCATATTCAAATTATTTCGAAACTAGACTTCATTAAATATTCTGCAAACGGTCGAATTTTTGTCTCGCGATCAGTCAGATCTGTTGAAACGATTGGTAATTATAATCAATATCCTGCAAAGTATTTCTCAAAATATCATTACCAGTATATATTAGTACACCTCACACTGTCAGTGATGGTAGTATCAACTGCACTATCTGCTTTTAAACTTGTCACAAATATTTGATAGTTGGTGCATCTAATTTCGTCACTGAACCAGTGACAAAATTTCTTAAATAAAACTATCGAATCTTTGACGCATTGTCATTGCTATTGACTAAATTTTATTTTATCCAATTACGCTGATTTAGTGAAATACAGAGCATTTTTTGTTTCAGTGTAGTAAAAATATAATAATAGAATAGTAAAACAACAACAATAGCAAAAATAACAAAATATCAATGGCAGTAACCGGAAGAAAGACGCAAAGGATAAGTTAGCTTGATAAGCAGTAAGAATTGAAAAATTGACAAATTTGAAAGAGTTGACTTACAACTTTTGTCATTAATTTTTTTTTAATTTTCAATTCAGCATTTCAACGAACATAAATTAGTAACAGCAGCTTAAAATTAGTATACTTATCCCACATTCTAGGCATTTGAAAAGAAAAATTTATTTTACTTAGAATTCAGCTGTACTATTGTTAGTCTATTATTGAAACATGCAACGTATAATAAAAGACGGAAAAAAAAATTAATATACGTTTTATTGTTATGATAGGTGACTTAATCCCCTTGAATATAGGACCTAGGTCCTTCTGATTCTTCGCCCTCTTGCCCTCAATATATACATATACCTGTCAGGTATGCGTGTCTCAAACCAAGCAGGTACCTGCAAAATGATGTCCAATAACAAACTCATCGAAGGGTGGCTTGAAAAAAAGGGAAAGGGAAGGGAAGGACGACGAAGAAGGTTGAAGGGTAAAGGGTGGAAAAGAACAGGGGATAGAGCGAAAGCTCTTGTCGACGAGTGGATGGATACTTAATGAGTCTTAAATTTAGGGGCGATATAATACACCTGTGCACGCATTCTTTGTTGTACATACACGAATTTATATCGCAGGGTAACCCCTCTTACAATACCTCTCATATTTCGTTTTATTGTTTTCGAAACCACAATCACTCGATCGTTAATTAGCTTTGAATAGAGATAATAGTTTTAGTCGTTAATGTCAATTTATTATTTGAATTATTATATCAATACCATAATGCGTATTTTATTGTTGTCCACATACTGTCTCAAAACGTAGGACTTATACCTTCGCAAGCTATAACAAGACGACCGAGGCGCGTTGAAAAACGAAAATAAAAGACGTTATCGTTCTTTTAGGAACCTCCAATTTTTATTTTTGACGTTTAATAATTTATTAAGCCGACTCTAAATTGCTTATTACGTCGCTTTTGGCTTATGCATTGAATGCTTTGGTATCTTTATTGATTTGGAAATTACCAACAATGTTTAGAGAAGGAGACAAATATTGTTTATTTAAAATGTTACAAATCTTATAAAAAAAAGTCGTTATTCTAATTTTTGTCTTTATCGAAATACTGTAGATACAGGTACTTGGTATGGGTATTTCAGGTACTCAGCCGCCAAGAGTGTTGTTCTAATATTTTTAATAATTAACACCATGCCGTCCGGTGGCACCACGTTGGTGCCATGCGAAAACTATCGGGCAAGCGCCGGTGGCACCACGTTGGTGTCGTACATAATGATTCATACCGACGCCAAACGAAAAACTCCCGACCAGACGTGCGGACGGCAAAGTGTTGATATAAATTTTTTGTAGATTTACTAATTTTTTACGACGTTTACTAATTAGTTAAGCTAGCTCCAAATGACTAATTACGTCCTTTTTGGTTTATGCATTGAATGCTGTGCTCCATTTATTGAATTGGAGATTACCAACAATTATATAAGAAGAAAAATATTGTTTTTTTTACACAGAAAAAAATATTATTGGTTCAAGAACAAAATTGTCACGGGCTGCCACAAACATATGAGAGTTGTTCTATCCAATTTTGACACTGAATCAACGACAAAATTTCGTCAACAAATCGATCAAATACTTGACACATTTTTGTTGCTATTGAACGAATTTTATTTTTTTCAATTGCTCTAATGTAGTTGAAATCTGGAGCATTTTTTTTCAGTGTAAATATTACGAATCTTCTAAAAAAATTTGTTATTCTAATTTTTGTCGAAATACTACAGATCAGGTATTTTCTGTTCCTGGCAAGGCTGTTCTAATATTTTTAACAATTTATGTACATTTTTTGTAGACTCAGTTGTACTCTTTTATAAAATTCTATTAATTGCAAATAAATATCTTTTGTAAAATGAAAATCACTATTAACGCTCTATAAATAGAAAAAATTATGTCGCAAAAAGAAGAATTGTCATTCAAAATAATTCTTCTTCAATTTCATAGTTTTCAAACTGTAACAAAGGATAAAAAAACTTAAATTTCGATTCACTGATGTTTCCACTAAAAGCGATGCATTAAAGTTTTCACTAAATTATTAGCATTCATTGCATATACATATTACGAACTTTGAGTTCTAATTCTGTCTACGTTTCGTATTTTGATACTTTTTTATAAACTTCGCGCTTCAAGTGACAAAAAATGCCAGTAACTCTACTTATAATAGGATGGATGAATTTTTTATTAATCCTTAACTGGCCTAGTGGGGTCTGCGACGCCCCGGTCTAGTTCAGCTCTAGTTTCAGCATCCTTATTGTAGGAAAATTTTACAATTTTGTATCGTACTAATTATTATGTTTTCGTAAATTAACCTACAATATCTGTTAAAACAACAGTTAACAACGATAATACAATTTTCTTTTGAGTTAACTCTTAACAGTCAACATGGCAAGACCTCGCAACGAATTTATGAAACAATATAATATTTTTTTCCAAAAAACTTTTTAAATTTTCTAGTAGAAATAGGTTGAAACAATTTACTAGCATTAATTCAATAGTTCATGTTTAACCGTTTGACTGCCAAGCGGGGCAGTCGCGTTTTTTCTGTTCCATGTCCAAAAATGACAGCATTTTTGAAATATGAAATGAAAAGAGTGCTACCACGCCGCTTAGTAATTTTCGATTTGGAAACAACAAAGACCCGTAGCATTCCAACGGTTAACTCGTTAACTGCCACGTCAAGTTTATGTGAATCCCTATTCACGCCACGTGGGTCGCAAGGATATACGCTATTGCATTTGTCATAACCAGCGCGGCCTGAACGGAAAGTTGAGCGTCGGTCACCGGTGATCGACATGGCAGTTAACGTGATAAAAAGCTTCTTTCAAAGTCTTGAGGTTTCCAAAGTATGGAAAAAAAATGGAAAAGTATAAAATTTGACCGAGGTTGCACCGGTAGCATTGCGACACCATTTTATCGATACCTTCTAGGTATAAATAATATACTTATTTATAATTTATTTCCAAAAAGCTTGGCTTCTTCTAATTACATTTATTTTACGTGAGACATGCTACCACCGGAGATACCAAAAGGTTATAATCCGATCGTAAAACACATTTATACGCATTGGGCAGCAATATTTTTATACTCGGGAGATATCTATAACAACGTCACAGAAGTGACTTTATGGTGCAGCGAGTATGTGTCCTTCAAGAAATTGCCTATTTAGGATCACAGTCACGTTCACAAGTGCTTCTCTTTCTAACCTCAAAACGTGTATATGCGGACCAGACATGCATTTATATACGATACACATACCAACGCACTCAAGATATAGTTCAATTGCTTGTGTTTTACGAGTATGCCAGAAATATACAAAGTTGATGGAGGAATTGCATATGTAACGGATACAGAAAAGTGAAACTTTCCTTACAGTGCCTCTAGTGCTAGCGTCGCTGAACTATACACCCAGAAGAAATAACGAAGGCGGGTATTATTTGATTTCTAGTTGACTCAATTATGAAAGTAGTTGGAATAATAGTAAATATTGTTGGAATTATTAGAAATATGGTTCCGTGGTTGCTCCTTAGTTGCTTTTCCATTTGTGCTGCCCTTGGCATTTGTTCTTTATTTTTTATTCTACCAGCAACGACGCGCGCGCTGCGCCCACGTTTTTTTATCTCTTATTGGCGGTCACGCAATAACTTAAATAATTATTTAATATTAATACTTGTAATTTATTAAATTAAAATTAAAGCTAAATCCGAAATACTTTTGGTACCAACTTTTCGGCACTTTCGGTATACCCTTATCTAATAAAAATTAATAATAAAAATTCTTATAATTAACCGGTCGTCAAAAGTTTTCTTCTTTCTGCTTCCCTAGGAGGTACAAATGTTTTACTAATTTTTCGACAATATCGCAAAGTCAAATACGAATTCTTCTCCTGATAGGTCAAAATCTTCAAGTTCCTAAAAAGGCTTTTAAAAAAGAAAAACGAAAAAGCAGACGCTATCTAGGAACCCTCTATCCCAAAGGGTTGCTGGAAAAGCATGCCCGGTTTATTTTTCACCCAAACGTATCGCACGAAAAATTGTTAAAATATGACAGTTCCAACCCACTTTTTCCTAATCCAAAAATAATTCCTGTCGCGAGCCAGAGATTCAAACCCAGGACACATGGTATCAAAAAAAGGGTTCACTGAAATAGAACTTTTCCTTTTATTGTGACGGAAAACAATCAAAGCAAAATGCTCTTGACTATGGAAAACACAAACACTCACACATGGACTTAATTCACTATCTAAATCAAGAGCTTATTATTATGACCATATGTTTACGCGCCGTCACGATTGTTTCGTGACACAGTACTGCACTTATGTGCCCCCATGTAATGTCACAGGACAGGACATTGGGGCCAACAGGACCTTTCCAATCCATACCACTCCGCGTAGAGCTCGACACCTGTTCTTTCATAAGTTATACCAGGTTTGCCCGTGCGTGCAATGATGACTGGAGTGAAAGCAAACAATTACAACATCGGTAAAAAAAAAGGGAAGGTAAAGAAAATGAGAGGAGAGAAAGAGATGTGTGTCACTCTTTAAATAAGAGCTAATAGGACACTGTTTATTTTCGTCTACTCCCAGCACGTGCATCGATCGTCCACTCATCCGACGACTACTTTCTTTTTCTCGATTCACTGTCCTCGTATTGCATTTTCATAATCTTTCGGAAAATCACGTAAATGGATCGTCTAGCGACCTGGAGATTTTTCTGCCTCGAAAAATCACACACACCTCTCAGTCAAAGAATCGCAATTTTCCTCAAACTCCGTGAGTTTCTATCCAATCCAAAAGTTCTCGTGGAGCCACGGATGCAGGAAAAAGTTCTGTCTAAAAAAAAATGGCTACTAAATTGTTCGTTACAAGATTCTCGCTCTTCTTCGTGTACTCATGAATGTTTAAGGAAATTCAAACATCCCGAATTTCCATCTTGTGTTTTTGTACGTAAATATTTGCCGTTGGAGAGAAAAGAGAGACGTTTATGTGCACATATACGTATATGCCGGGTGTATGCGGACAGAGACAAATTCATTTCGATATATATTGGATCGTATCCACAAATGTGGTAAACTATTGATGAGCTACCAGTAGCAATCAAATCGATTCCGTTCATTATTCGCAACATGGTTGCTGCATATATAACTCTTTAAATATTCAATATCTGTCCGCAACACACAACTCGTTTGACCTATGGTCCAACACTATCTCATTCTGAAAGTTTAGCTTTCGCTTCAAGTATACATCGAATTGGTACATATAGTTTTCTAGACAATAAGAAAACCTATTCGAAATAGAACGTGTCCATTGCTGTTGAATTTCTGTCACTTTCAACCGCAAAATGCGTTTTATTAGCACCTGAAATTTAATTCCTTCTTCAGTTTTTGCCTCTATCTTTGGAAATTCGTGACGATGATTCTACAAATGCTGAAAAATTGGCTGACATTTTGTACGATAGTTACGATTATTTCCATCCGAATGATAATCTTGGGGAAACTTTTTATGATGCTACGAATTTCTACAGGAAAATTTGTTTTGATTTCGAGAATTTTGAGTCCCATAATGGATTTCAAATTTGAAGATGTTTTGCTGCTTTTGATTTTAATTTCGGATGTTTGAATTATATTTTATGGTGTTTTCTAGAGTTGAAGGTCACCTCAAAAACGTTGTAAGGTACAAATTGCAATTTGTTCAAAAATCCCCGAAAATGAGAAAAATAACTTGGTGATGCGATAATAGAATGGGTCTATGGGGATCTATCGATAATAGAATGGGCAATCAAAAACCCAAAATCAAAAATATAGAATTATAATTGAAAGAGAATTTGTTAATTGATACCAAATCTTTTACAGACGTGTAATTGCCCTACCAAGCATCCCCGTTTGTGGAATTAAAAAAAATTAAATTAAACCTCGAAAATAATTCTAAATTCAAAATCTAGGTGTCTCTTGACACCTTTGGTAGAAATAGTGTTAAAATTCCAAACTTCAGTTTATTTTCGTTTGCTTGGTTTCGTTGTAATCCTCCTGGACGCCATAAATTCATTTCGAAACAGAATGACGTAAAAATATATTAAGTTTAAAAAAAACGTACTTTGCAACTTTCGAAAGTGGAAGAGGTTGATAAGTTCGCTTAATCCTATTAGTTCCCGAAACTGGGGCAAAATCTGCAGTCACCCGAAAATCAGCCATTTTACCCCATTTATCTGCATTAATGAGCACGCATTGAAGTCCCCAAACTTGACTTGACATAAGCGACGCCATAAGTACTCGCCGTCTTACAAAGTACGAAATGAATTTTAAATTAGATTAGGCATAAAAGAAGAGTGGAATTAGCCGGTGGGAAATTAATACAAATTGGAGTATCAATTATATGGCAATTTGCGATGAAGGATTATAATTGATATACATATATATACTCGTACCTACCCTACGCAAAAAAAATTGCCTACACATGACCACCCACACAATAGCACAAATTCGATACCTTACACTCGAGAGTATATCGAATGAGAAAGGTAGAAAAAGATGGGGATGGTCGAAAGAAAGCCACGTGCCAGCACGTGTCACTCTGCTTGGCACGTGGCAGAACGACACACTCGAGTGTTACTCGAGTTGTAACTCGTGTCGAAACATTGAGGGAGAAGAGCGAAGCAACAACCATAAGAAGACGATATCTCTACACCTACAAATGTCTTTTAAACGTTGGACAACTTCATCCCTTTATTCCGCTATTCAATGTATACGGGGTCTCTTTTCTAACGTATTTTATGTATACGAGTGTCCCACTGAAGGGAAAACAAGCATTAAGAAAATTGAAACGTCGATTTGTCCTCCGAAAGTTTGCCCGACGATAATTTTATTAAGAGAATTTCTAGGGGATGAAGAGACCAGAAAGGGAGATACAAATTGGTCCAATGGACTAACTTAACTTAACCAATCATATAATAATTTTAATGTCGTTTTCTTTCGCTTTCGAGGGATACGTGCAATCTAACTCTAAGTGCAATCCCAACCGAACAGAATTTTCAATCAAATATTGACTAGATTTTTTCAGCCTGGGATATTTGTAGGTTAAATCGGAAAATTTTCGAAAAATATAAAAACCTCTGGTGCTTTTTTAACGTCATCTTTACATTTTCTTCGAAGGGTCTTCATTAACACTGTTTCTGCCAGAGGTGTCCTAAGACAAATTTTAGAATTTTAATTTAGAATTATCTTCGAGGTTTAATTTAATCATTTTTTTAAATCCGCAAACGGGAAGTGATTAGTAGAGCAATTATGCATCTGTAAAAAATTTGACATTGAATTCGAAAATCTATTTTAATTATAACACTATATTTTTGGTTTTGGATTGTTGAAGACGTATAAGCAACGCGATAGAAATATTGTTAACCCCTTCGCAGTCGAATGAAAAATAGCTCTTCGTGCGTAAAATGTGTTGGACTTTTGTTTCTCGAAAATCACAACACAATTTCAAAATAAAAGATTGTCGGATTCACCGAATCCAAATCTGACGTCAAATTTGGAGAGTTTAAAATTTGTGAACCCTATGTACCGGATCAAGTCATGACCATTTTTGCTAAAAGATTAAATTTTGTAAGTTGTTGCACAATATTTATTTTTGATACTTTCGACATTCCGTAACAGTCGCTAAACCTATTCAAACAGAGCTTTTGTTTTTTAAAAATTCTAGTAGTTTCAAGTCTACCCGAAAATAAGACAAAAATTAATGCACCAAACTGATATAAATATTGAAGGATAAAAAATTCTGGTTCACTGAATTGTGGTAACGGTTATTCTTAGACAATTTTCAGTAAAAAAAATGCACAGGATTCTAAATTTCATATGATAGAAATAATAAATTGAAATGTGTTTAAAAAATGTTGGAGATAATTGTATTAACCCATATTTTTGATATAATTTTGTACAAACTGAAATAAAAAATTTATATTGTTTATTATTTATCAGTGATATTATAAAATTCTTCACTGCAAATGTTACATTATTGAACGATGATATAAGATATGTACGATTGTGTGTATCGCATGAGAAAGCGTGTGACAGTAGAGCAACTATTTTTGGCAGCGGATAACAGGAAAAACCTCTTATCACTCACCAATAACACATCTTCTAGAACGTAGGGAAATCATCGGGGGAGCGGTGACTCTTGAGTGAATGACATTCCCGCTCATTGTCGGAAAAAGTCTATTTGCTGTCCTATTAATCACCAAAGCAGGTGACTTATCTAACAAAGAATCTAATTTAAATAGACCAAGATTGATGGCGTAATGTGAAATAACGGATAGAGAAATTTGCGAAAAAGAGTATCTTTATTTAACGTCCCGTGCTTGAACTTCCACGAGTTATATAAGGTTCAATTAAATCTGCTCTATTCTTTTCAAAATATAATATTTTCATTAATATATATAATTTAGAAACAAATTAAGTAGGCGCTACGTTCCAACGTATCAATAAATAAGACAACGTTAATTAGGAGAATATTGCAATAAGTAAAATCAGTTATTGCAACAATGTAATATGCACTTTTTTTTGTAATTGTAATGATTCAAATCGTCCACACCCCGGGAAAAGTCCTGAAGTTAATCAAGTTCGTGAAATGTGGTCCGATCGTGTGCAGAAAACGAAGGGAAATAATTTCCTCGGGCCCATTGATGGTCGTATCTACATCTGTGCGTGCACTTTACAAATTAGAGATAACAGATTGCGTCACGGACAAGAAATCTTCCAAGCGAAAACGGCACGTAATACATCATTCGTGTTCATCAAGTACGAGTTCACGAGTTTCGTTGAGATTCGTAGCGGTCATATACTAGACAATCTTCTACCAATCGACTTGACAAAATTATTGCACAAAAAGACAAAAACAGAATGCATTCTACGAATATCAGCTGACCTATTCGAGACTTTTTTCGATTTTTTTTAACACAGTTCCCAAGAGCGAAATTTTTTTAATTTTTGGCGAGGCTATGAGACCACACCAGCTGTGCAACATTTGTGCAACATTTTGATATCTTTGAAAATAATCTCTTGTGACTCCAAAACATAAGTGTCATACCATTTTTGTTAAAAGATTCAATTTGTTAAGTTGTTGCACAATATTTATTATTGATATTTTCGACATTTCGTATTAATCGTAATAAATTTATTCAAACAGAGCTTTTGTTTTTTTTTAAATTTTAGTGGTTTCAATTTTCAAATTCGAATGGGTTAAGCAAATTTTTGGTAAAATACTAATAATTTCTAATTAAAGATTTTAGGGTATGAAAATTCACCAATTTCTTTTCATACTAAATTTATGTCGTCATAAGATAACCTTTACTGTTCGTTCAATTAATTTTCAGTGTTCTCGGGATGACGGTGTGTTGGTTACCGAAACGTCATCATGTGAAAATGTCAATGAATTACTTTTAGAACGGGAAACTAAAAGAAGAAGGTTTTATTTATGTGACCGTAGGCATTAGTATGAGACGTGTTCTACAGAAAAAGTAGTCTTCCGCGTGCGTCCAATATAACAAAGCAAGAACAAATGGATATATGAGCGAAAGATAGACACTAATAACGCCGAGTTTGTTCATTCGATACTTTCAATTTATAACCATATTTTGAGAAAATAAGTCAGGTTGGGGACAATATTCCAGAGATTAAAGAATTTTAACTATTGAAAATAAGTTCAGCTAGACGAAAATTTATCGAAATATGGATTTTAGGGGCAAAAATTTAGAGAATATGCTTAAAAAGCTTTAAAGTAAAACGTTTTTATATGACATTCATATATTATTGCAATATATAAATATATTATTCAAAAAACATTGGAAAATTTTTAATTGCAATCTGCTTTTTTTTAGGTCGGTGCATAAATAACGACGATTACTTTGCATGATACACGTGAAAATCATCGTCGTTAATTATGCACCAGCCTAGTATAACTTTACATTGTATTATATTTTTAATTATTTTTTAAAAACCAGATGTTAAAATCTTAGTATTTAGGGTGACTTACGATCTGTCTTCAACAATATAAGTTTATCTATCAGTATATACAAATTTCGTTACCAGAGTAAATAAGAGTGCAGTAAATAAAGTAGTTACATTTGACTTATATATTAAAAATGTTCTTATGTCCTAATGTTATAGTTGAAACAGATCGAAACAACTAACATTTACACGTAATACCTACACTTGTACACATACCTATCGTTTTTTTTTGTATGAGTGTATCTTTTGTAATATATACTTAAGAACTTGTATTTATGTATTTCATAATTTTTGCAACGAAGTTTTTGTGTCAGTAAATCTACAGAGTTTAATCACTGATTTAAAAAAAGAACTATTAATATAATTTAGTATGAATAATATATTGCACATATAACAAGGATCAACAAAGAATTCTAGAGTATACATGTTACTTTAACTCTAAACTGACCTACTGGGGTCTGAGACCCCCTAGCCTAGTTTAGCACCAATTTAAGTATTTTTATAGTAAGAAAATTCTACACTTTTTTTCATACTAAATATTATATTTTCGTAAAGTAATCTAATTATAGAGGGTAATTATATACAGGGTGGTCCGTTTAAATAAGGCCATTTAACTACTCCTCGAATATATTATAACTCTATTTAGGTGGCCTTATTTAAACGGACCACCCTGTATAATCTAATCATAGAGGAGTAAAATAGGTCGATGTAGGACATTTGAAATCGTGAAAAAATTGGCGACTATTTATTAAACTAACATTTAACAACGATTATACGTTTTTTCCAAGTTAAAAAGTCAACAGATTCCACACGATAGAAACTTTTATCGGTTGGGTCTAAAAAGCCCCAATATACCACCTGTGTTATTCCGGTAAAATGAACCAATTAAAAATTAAGTCAATGATCCAAACCTACAATTTTTGGAATGTTGTCTTCCAATTCGTACCGCAATATATGTTACGAATTTTTATGGTTCAACCCTGGGCCTTTTTTCCCATTGAATTGCTATTCGTTTCAAAAACAATGTTTTTAAGAAAGTCGAGACTAAAAGTTCCGGGACAATTTGCTTTGACGATTTTTGTCTGCATAAATACTGTCTTAGAACTTCGTTCTTAGAACGTTCTTAGAACTCGGAATTAAAAATTCCCCCTATAATCCTATTTATATTTGAAAAACGTTCATATACCTTCAATATATTGTACAAGTTTACGATAAAGCGGGGTCATTTGTTGATCATTGAATCATGGATCGATTTTTTAAAATGCTGTTCTTTAATTGGTTCCATTCGACCGAAATATTTCTGTTTTAGAACCAGACATATCGGCCAACAGTTTCTCTAGCCATTCCCGGTGGTACATATTTAGTCATTTGCCTTGAATTAGTTATTACTTTAATATATGGAAGTAGTGGTTGCCATGTATTAATTTCAAGATATATCGATAGAATTTATTTAACATAAATTCTTAGGAGATAAATTTCACTGGAGAGATTCTTTATTTTTAATTAATAATCTAATATTTACCAGCAACAAATAAAAATACAATTTGTGCCGATGTAATATTTTTAATAGTGATAAGTGATTCTATTATGGTCTTTGTATCAAAACCCCTTATTAGTAATTAGTGAAAGAACTATAGTCATTAATATAATATCTAAGTTTGAATGAATTATTTACTATAGTGAAGTTTTGAGGATTGAAATTTAATAGAAATTAATTTAATTCACAATAAAACGTTTCTATAACAATCTAGTGGGGACCGAAAAACTCCTTATAACAATCTCCCTCTTAATTCCGAGAGTGGGAATTGAGGGGAAACGTGTCTATGCGTGACCAGGTTGTAAGCTTTATGCGAAGTAAAAATTTCAAATAAATTAAATATGCGCATTTTCAACTTCAAGAAAGGTAAAGTTTGAAAGCTGTAGGTTATCTTCTGAGATATTTGAAGAGAAATAAATTTCCTCTGGCGCGTCATATATCTTTAATGTGAAAAGTCCACAAGCTTTCGAAATGGGAACTAGGAAGATTGTTATCGGGAGTTAATTTTGCGCCTCAAACAGAGATTGTTATAGAGTGAAATTGTTATAGGGAGGTCTTACCGTGTTTTAATTCTTGAACTACGGTATTAACTATAGTATTAGGTACAGTGCCAGGTAAGTTACCAATTGTAAATAATTATTATTTAACCACTGATTTACTAATTCGTAAAAATATTATATTTCAAATTCTAGATTTCGGAAGATGTCTCAGAATTCGAGCCCAAACGTTCCAAAATTAATAATTCTGTATTTCAATAATCGTTTTATAATCAGAAAATTCTGCAAATGTATTCAATTCTTATCTTTCAAAATAGTAGTGATGCAGAAGACGGAAGTCTATTTGTAAATGAATATAACTCACAAAACCAATTTGAACCTGTGTTAGAGCAAGATATTCAGAATAGAGGAATGACGAATTAATTTGACAGTTGATATTGTTACCCATACCAAATTGATGTTACTATTATTCATATTATAAATATACAGTTGCAAAATAAATAATCAAAAATTTGTTTAGATAGACCGCTGGGTCGCAATGCATTTTTGTGCGCTAAAATTCGATTACGATTCTGACCACAAAAGCTTCAGGGGAATTTAAGTTTTAGAGATAAACGTGGCAAAGTTCTCTTAAAATGTCTTTTTTTTATTCGTTTTTGAAAGTCTATAAAATTTGTCAAAAAGTGCACCAATTTCACCGCAAAGTATTTACTACTAATTACGCATTCGTTTTGGTTTGCCGTGATCTGACCCTTCATTGCCGAGATGTAACAAATTGAATTTTGGTAGCGTTTAACGCAACACCAGGCAAAGGAAGGAGCAAGCGTGTGATTCAAGTAGTTTCATTTTGAAAATCTCTAATATAAAGTTGTCCACCAGGAAAAAAATGTAAAATAGATTCGTGAGGAAAAGTTAAGCTTGTAGGTATCGTTCAATGCAATATAATGTATAATATATGTAACTATATGAAATTAAAAGTTACGATAAAGTTATTGTTCCGAAACAAAAATTTCATTGAAACTTCTCATTTGGAATTTTGGATCAAAATATCCATGATATGGAATTAAGTACAAGAACGAATATTTTCTAGTCGAAAAAGTTACATTTTGTTGCTGCAACAATGTAATTATTTATACTATGCTGATATAGTTAACACTTATTGTTACCATTACCATCATGTATTATTATTATTATTATTTTGAAATGAATTGTAAAATCTGTTTGAACACCCCGACAAATGATTTGACTTAAATTAATACTTTTAAAGAAAATACAATTAACCCAAAGATAATTAATTAAACATTTGACTATATTTTTTTTCTCAGTGTACATATGTATTATTGTCAGAAAACTTGGTTTTCCTACCATGCTGGCAAAATCAAAGCGAATCTGAATATAATTTCACCCTTAACTCCTACTTTCAACCTCTTAGGGGGTACGAAACTGAATAAAATAACTCTAAATTTAATTAATCTTTATTCCTGCTAATGATTTTAAATTATTGTACTTCGGTAATAAAAGATCGATTTGGGGCAATTTAAAACGAATTTCAAAGATAATAAGCAGTAGTTTGCGATGTGATATATGCAAATAGTAAACGAATGAAGCTAAATGTTTCATGAATTTTCAAAACAGGCTCAAATCGGCAACTTTATCCCGAAAATTTGAGATTCTGCCCAAATTCTGCAATTAAATTCGACTTTAACGCTATAAATTATTAAGAAACCCTACTAACTATATAAATACTATTACTAAATATTACTAAATTATTTTTATTATTTCTAAATTTATTATTATCAAATTATTATTATTATTATTAAATTATTATTACAAAATTTTTATTACCAAATATTACCACTACGAACCCTAACACTAATAGAAACTACTAAAATACTACTATTAAATACTAACTAGTAAGAACCTACTACTGAAAAGAACCCTACAACCATGTGTTATTATTCTTACATTTTACTTTTTTAACAAACCATTTTCCTGTTATTTCCCCATGTTAGTCCAACAGTAACATTATCAATTTGTGTACCAATTAGTTAACATTTTAGCCTGTTACTATACAAATTAATTTGTGTACCAATAGAATTCTAAATATCCCATTAAAAAATGGATCCCATGTTGTGTTTTCAGAATATCCATTTACTT
This sequence comes from Gasteruption jaculator, assembly GCA_949825005.1. NCBI lineage: Eukaryota > Metazoa > Arthropoda > Insecta > Hymenoptera > Gasteruptiidae > Gasteruption > Gasteruption jaculator. The sequence continues at coordinate 14,757,210 of OX463763.1, forward strand.
CTTATATTTTTAACACCGTCGTCGATATCCAGCGCAGGCTTGTCCCACTTTGCTCTGTTGTTGGACACCTTACTGTCAGACAATTTTTTCAAAACTTGAAGTTCATGGGGTTGAAAGAAGAGCAATATTTACGTTTCCCGAAAACTCTGTGGATCTGTCAGTTACACCCACCTAACTCGTGGGACCAGGAACTCTTTCCATTAAAAGATAGGGGTTGGAAATTCCAGCATGATACAAATACGACCTTCTCACTCTTAGTATTCGTGTACACACACACTGGTATACTGAACATACCATTTCTCTTTTCCCCATACTGAGTGGCTATCGTTGTATGGAAGGTACAGCAATTATCTTTATTTTCCTCTCGGATCATGTTTATAGTCGGTCACGTTAGCAACTAAGAAGGTAGAGAAGAGGGAGATAGGAAGAAAGGGCGATAAGGATAAGAGTAAAAAGAGAACACGTGGATTTAGTTTATAGACCATTTTAGACCCACCCTTCTACCGCAAAATCTACGTGGGTGGTAGCGTTATAGATTGCGTTAAGCATAAATTTCAAAGTTAGCCCTATAGTAGCTGTACAGGCGATGTAGTAACTTTTACTATACCGAAAAGTATTGTAATGATGAAAGTAACTAGAATACTCCGACAAATTTAATTACATTTTGGAAAATGGGAAAAATCGGGGTAGAAAAAAAATTGTTTATTAGGTTTGGTAAAAAGGAGAATATTAACACTATGCCGTCCGGTGCGAAAACTATCGTCGGTGGCACCGCGTTGGTGTCGTACATAAAGATTTATACCGACGCCAAACGAAAGAGTCCCGATCAGACGTGCGGACGGCAAAGTGTTAATAAATAATAATGGAAGATATCGTCCCCGCCAGAAAAAGTGTTATGTGATAATTCGAAAAATGCGAATTTCAAAGGAGAGGCAAGAGTAAATTTTCATTTCCGAGTTTATTACCAATTTTGAAGGTAAAGGAATAATTTTTTGTAGCACGTTTTCTATAAATTCTACTTGTTTCACATTTCCTGTGAAAAGTTTGATATTTTTCGAATACAATTGACACATAATACGAATTTTTCTAATTTTTCAATTTGTGTTACTTTTCTTTGGGGGGGGTGTGATAAAAGAAAATTTCTGAAGTAAATAATGTAATTTCAAAAATAATGTATCAAGGAAAATAACCGCAAACAGTTACTATAAAAAGTGGAATAAACTAGTACTCATTTAGGAATATCTGCTATTCACTGAAAAAAATGAAGGCACTAATTATTAAATATTTAGTTGACTCGCGCATGAAAATAGTTGGAGTAACAATAAATATAGTTGAAATTACTAGAAATTTTTGTCAGTGTAACAAAGACACGAGGAAAAGAAATTTTGAAAATCGGACGACGTTGTTGATGGTAAAGGAACCTCTAAAAGATCCAAAGCCTTGAGAAATTTGAAAGAGATGGTAAAGGCCTTTTTTCAAACAAAGCTCTGGATGAAATGCTTTAAAAGACCTCCAAGTGGATTTAGAAAGTTCTCATCGGAACAGCGCTCCGTAACAAGTTTCAAGAAACTTCTAAGGTTGTCTCAATTGCCTCTTTTCAGAAAAGGAATATACGATTTTTCTGAATGCCACATACTAGCTATAACTTTATCGAAATGTATCCTAATATAATGAAGACATCTACAATGTCTAAGCAAGTTCATCAGTATCTCAGAAGCCAACAATCGGGTCTTCGAAATCGCTTAAGAAAATCCGTAGATGTGAATGAACCACAAAGTTTTGAGATAGGAGCTAGAAAGATTGTTATATGGGAAGTAATTTTGCGCCTTATAGAGAGGGATTGTTATAGAGTGAAACTGTTATAGGGAGGTCCTACTGAGTTTTAATCCTTGAACTACAGTATTAACTATAGTATTAGGCACAGTATCAGGTACGTTACCAATTGTAAATAATTTTTATTTTAATATTCATTTATTAATTAGTGATAAGTAATTAAAAGACCAGTGGTTGTATAAGCAAAACCGCGCAATTTCTCTCGTGGGCACGGTAGCCATTACTATATTGCAAAGGTGCAATATTTATGGCAACTAAAAAATATAGTGTACTAATTAACCATGTGTATGGTAGAATTTACCATAAAAAGTTTTTTCGGCGTAAACATTTTCACAAAAATAGTTCCACTGTAACTTTCTCCACAATATAGTTACGTTTACCAGAAATTATGCTACGCCGAACTACACATATAGTATAGCTTAGCTTTGCTAATATAGTCCATTTCACCACTATACGAAACTATATAGTAATAATGTGTTATGCTGAACTATGCAACCTTAGCCATTGAAAAAAATGAAGGCATTAATTATTTCATTTCTAGTTGACTGAAACATAAAAATAGTTGGAATAACAATAAATATAGTTAGAATTACTAGAAATTTTTTGTTTATGCCATATTTAACTGTACCAATAGTAAGAATTACTATACATTTTTTCCAATGTAGAACACCATTTTACCACACTTTTTTGTCTCCGTGTGTTATAGTTAAAACTTCTAGCTTTACTCTCTCACAATCAGTGCGAATATGTATATATGTGTGTGCGAGTGTGAGTGTGTGGAAGGGAAAACAATCTAATTTAGAAATGGCCCCATGAGTTGGCCTCTACCCAATCCCACCTTTACCATCCATTTCTGCTCTACTATTTCTTCCTTAATCTCACGATATACTTTCAATTGTTTGCTACGATACTTACCAATATGGTAGTAGATACGATACAGACACGTACAACACACACACGTATGGCTACATATGTACTATAATACTACGCCTTACACCTGACTATATACATGTACATACATAAACACATATGTATACATGGAGCCAAACTAAACCTAAAGAAAGACGATTGCTGGCACCTAAATCACAGTACAGTGTATTCTGGGTAGCGCATATACTACTGCACAGTAGTAAGGTATCACACAGATTCGATTGGTTGGCTCAAACTCCCTTTTACCTTTTCACATCTCTTTCCATTTCCTAGCTCTCGGCGGCTCTCCCTTTTTCTCCCTTTGCACAAGCGATGATTTATACCATACTACGTGTATGTGTGATTCTCCTTTTCCGGCACCCACACTCCTTTCCGTCTTTCTTACAATTTTTCATATACACACAGGCAGGTACGGGCTTATGTAAGTACATAGTTGCGTGTATATCCCCTTTCCCTCCTTTTCTTTCTCGCTTGCATTGCCATAGTAGTATAGTCTAAGGCTGAGCATGGCGGACGAGAGTATAGTAGTGGACTGAGTGGATCGATGAAAGAGAACGCGACGGGGTCTGATTGGCGGGGCTGCGGGGGCGGAACATGTTGTAGCCAATGAGCGGTACTAACCTCAATATTGTACTCACGAAATCAGAGTAATACTAGTAGCAATAGCATCAGCAGCAGTAGCAGTAGTAACAGTAGTTGTAACAACGGTAGTAGTGTAGTAGTAGTAGTAGTAGCAGTTGTATTAGTCGGGGTAGTGGTAAAAATAGCGATGACGGGAGAATAACAATAGTAGTATAGTAGTAATAGTGTTAGCAGTACTAAAATAGTAGTGGTAGCCGTATTACAAGATTGTAGCAGTGGTAGCTGCAAGAGTAAAGTAGTAACGGCAGTAGTTAGTAGTAGTAATTATAGTCATGGTAATAATAGGAAAGAAACTATAATATTCACTACCAGAATTCCTTATTATTGATCAAAAGCGTAACATTGTCATTACGATGAAAACTACCATTATCACGCAGGAGAAAGAAAGCATTGAATAATAGTAAATACGGTAGCGTTGTTGCAATATCGTTGAAATATCTTTGAATCAGAGTTATACTAATGGTAAAAATAGCGATGATAGGACAATGATAATAATAATAGTAATAGTAATAATAACAATAGCAGTAGTAGTAGTAGTAGCAGTAGTAGCAACAGTAGTAGCAGTAGTAGCAGTAGTAGTAGCAGTAGTAGCAGTAGTAGTAGCAGCAGTAGTAGCAGTAGTAGCAGTAGTAGCAGCAGAAGCAGCAGTAGTAGCAGTAGTAGCAGTAGTAGCAGTAGTAGCAATAGTCATGGTTAAGGTAAAAATAGCAAATACGGGAGAATAATAGTAGCAGTATGGTAGTAATAGTAATAGCAGTGCTAAAATTGTACTAGTAATAGTAATGGTAGCAGTATTGCAACATACAGTAGCAGTAGTACCGGCAGTAGTAGAACAGTAACAGCGGTAGTAGCGGCAGTAGTAGAGATATAGTAGAATTAAATTGTTGCAGCTTAGCGATAGAACTAATGATAGTGTTAGGATCAGCATTAGTTTTTTTTGGTAGTATCGCTAATGCCTCCGATATACTATTATTAGCATGGCTGTATTACTATGAGAGTTACCAGTTTCAGTATAATACCTGAGTGCGCGATTATTTTTCCAATAATGATGCATGGCCATGGATAATTAATATAAAATGAAAGAAACGAAATTCAAATCCCTTTTGATTGAAACAAAAATTACACCAATATCTCTGATATGGAGTATGCATTACAAAGCAGCTTAAAATTTAAAAAAAAAACCGTCGGATCGTATTGACAAATCCATTACATTGCGCGCTAGGGACTCGTAGTCTTGCATGGAAGTGCACCACCAGTGAAACGACACCGTTAAGATAATTAGGCGGTGCTTGTACACACATCTGGGGAAATTTTGAAATGTAAACATAATTTTCATGATTTTTGTTTCGGTCACTCGATGTCAAAATCATTACAAAAAATTTTGCAGTACCACAGTCTACTTGTCTTTTAAATACTTTATTAACCCCTTCACCGTTAATGATGCTTATATGCGTAAAATTAAAAGTCGTGACTCTTTTACTTCATGACGCAAATAGGCGTGTTTCGTAAAAAATAGCAAAAATACAGTTTTTGTACAAAAAGTGCTAAATATGTATTGCAGAAACACAGTTTTGACACGAAAGATGGTAAAAATACAATTTTTGCACCAAAAACAACCAAAGATGTATTCTAAAAATACAGTTTTGGCGCAGAAAAATGGTAAAAATGTATTGTAAAAGTACAGTTTTGGCACAAAATACAGTTTTTGTATAAAAAGTGTCGAAAATGTATTACAAAAATACAGTTTTGGGACAAGAGCTTTCAAAAATGGGAAGAGGTTTAAATATTAAATGGTTAATGGGCTGGTTACCGAATTCGTTTCAACGGGTGCGTTCATATCCGATAAAGTTGAGGTAAACGGAAGTAGATGTATTTACCTGATAAAAATACACGGGAGGTGTATATAAATTGGATTATCATATCAGTATTGGTATAAAAAGCATGTAAGAAGAATGTCTTAATATGAAAAATGTATATGAGTATGCGTTTATAGATAAGGTAGAGTCCATCTTTCAAAGCTAGCGAATGAACAAGAAGGAAATTGTGCTTTCGCGTGTGTAGACACACACTCGCGTAGGTACGTGTATGTATATAGTAAATACATACCGTGTCTGCGAATCAGAATATTACATTACGAAATTTCATAAATTCTCTTTAGAGAGCTCTTAGGCGCCTTCGTGCTTCTTCCTACGGAGACTTGTGTTTTTCGCTTGAAATAATAATGAAGCGACTCAACACAAATCTACCTATCTATCTATCTACCTATCTACCTATCTACCTATCTGCCATCTACCTATCTACCTATCTACTTACCTACCTACCAACCTACCTACCTCACTTGTTTTTACTACCTAACGTGTCCGTGCGTACATGCACACGTACGTGTGCACGCATACACGCGTAAACATCCTTTCATTATTTCCCTTATTCTTTGCATTACGGCCATCAGCGGACGAAAACACATGAAAGGGGAATTGGTCCTCTGAAACATTGACGATTTTTTTCTTCAAATATTTTTTATTCTCGGTAAGGGAAAGGTTCTGGTAGAGGAAGTGCGTCTAATTTGGACCTGTTTGCAAATGTGAAGATTTCCAGTCGATGGAGCTGTTTATGATATTAATGCCTTAACTGCCGGATGACCGACAATGAACTTTCCATTCAAGTCGCTCGGCTTATTACAAATGCAATAGTATATACTATTTCGACCCACGCGGCATGAGTAGAGAGTCACGTATATTTGACGTGTTAACATAAGATTAGATGTGAAATAATAACAATAACAATAATAATAATCATTATAAAAGTATAAATCAAATTGTTTATTTATTTAGATGTTATAAACGAAACGAGAGATTTCGGATTTTGGAGAATTTTTGTCACACCTTTGTTCCAAAAGGCAAACAAAAATTATATATTTCAATATGAAGTGTAACGTTCATTAAACACTAACTGATCAATAAAAGAAAGATCCACATTGACCACAGATGACTACAGTACCTTTTTTATTTCCGCTAAGTGTCGCATTTAGTGAAGGTTCGAGTTTAAAAATTTCCAAATTTTGTGAGAATTCAATAAATTAAATACAGAACTCGAAGTATCACATTTTTCAAATCATTTTCAACGCTATATTACTGTTACAAGAATTATTTATTATAAATACATAATTTTCTGAAAGAGAAAGAATGGATTTTGAAAACCGCTGCATTTGCATAATCATACGACGACATTTTGTTTATTCATCAAGAATTAAGCTTTACACATATTGGTCGTAAAACGCTCATATTTTAAAGCAGCTTCACACTGTGCTAAGTTTATTATTAAATTTTGCAATAAATGACGAATATGAAATACGCGCTTTATGTATTTGCATATGTAAGAGAAATTATTGCCAATCGTTAATTATTATAAAATTTTACGTTGCATTAAACATCTTGTAAATCGGATTTCATATATTTACCGGTATTACTGGTCGTGAAATGTTGTCAATAATATCGACTCGTATCCAGGGCCCTGTGAATTAGTCGCACTTTGTCGCGAAAATTCTAGGGGTCTGTCTTTAGTTAGTACCATAATTATCATAATTTCGTCATTATCATCAATAATTCCGATATCGTTATCACAATGTTGCTACAGTGAAATCTTAATCGGTATTATTCTCGTAACCAATGTCAAATATACTATCGAAATTTCTTCGAATCGAAACTCTTTCGCTGTCAATGACACGTATACGCTCGCAGAAAGGTGGTGCCAATCATGCTTCATGACGCAAATATGCGCATTTTGCAAAAACATAGTTATTTTTCAGGTTGCTGAAACTAAATCTGAAATTGAATTTGAACTCAAAATTTCAAATAACAAATCTGATATGACGAGCTCAAGTCTGAGTTTTTACGAATTTTTGAAATGATCAATTTGGTTTAGTAATCAGTGACCTCAATATTTCAAGAATTTTATTCCAGTAAAGTAATTTTTCGAACTTCGGTTCACCACATAGGATCCATAATTTTGGAATTTGAAGATCTGATATTAAAATATGACTCCGCGACCTCAAACACCGCGAGAGACGGATTTTCATAAAAATCCAAGTATTTTCCGAATTCTGGTCCCCTATGTTAGATCCGCCACTTCCGAATTCCCAAAAATTGACATCAGGTTCGGATTCTGCAACGCAAAAAAACTTTCAAATTTTCGTGCAATTTAAAAAAAAATTATCCGCCACATTTTCGACACGAAAACCTACTTTTCGTCCGACCGCTAAGGGTTTAATATCACGATCATTATTGTTATCATAACATTATAACATAATCATTATCAGTATCGTACCCAGTATAGTTCTCAATATTCTGACCGTGTCATTATCAGTTCTGATTAATCTATATCATGAACTACATGTATGTACCCTTATCAGTATCGTTACGATCATCACTCTTTTGTTACACTATACAATTATCACTAATGCGGAATCTTTATACAGTCAGTGTCGATATTGTTATCAGTATAGTCGCTACTATCGCGTCGTTAGAGTTATCAGTACAGTTGTCAGGGTCATATCATCAATAGCACCATTGACTGATTATCAGTGTCACTATCAATGTTCGTGTCGGCCTTACTATTACGAACAAAATAACTATTATCAGTGCTGATATATGTAGACGCTCTTATTGGTTACCATTCGCAGCACATTTATTAACAGAGTTATCATCACGGTTGGAGCTAGCGGTCATTTCTTTGTTCGTATTAGCCCACCTAAATCGAAAAATAAAGACTTATAGTGAACTTTCCGTTCAGGCCACGCCGCTTAAGGCAAATGCAATAGCGTATACTATTGCGACCCACACGGCGTGAATAGGGAGTCACGTTAACTTGACGTGGCGCTTAACGTGTTAATCAGGTGTAATTTTTTAAACATTTCTTCTTTGACTGTAGGTTTTAAATCAATACACACACACACACACACACACACACACACACACACACACACACACATTATTTCTTCAGTCTTTTCGGCTTAAAATCATTTATTTCAATATTGTGTTGACGTTTCGACAACTAATACGTTGTCATCTTCAGAACTATACAAACAAATATATGTTTAATATAACAATATTATAATTAAACACGATTTCGGACTAAGAATTGTTATATATACCATTAAATTGAATTATTATTACTTCATATTATAAATGTTTTTAAAAATTGTATTAAGTGAATTATTACTTGTAGTAAATCTTAGTTATCAGGTGAAAATAAGGTTAGAGAACTGATATAGTCCTAAACAATTTTTGGAGGTAACCTGTAAGGTAGAAATAAGGTTTTATTCATAATGTTCATTTAATTTAGATTTTTTATCGAACCAAGTTTAATTTTATATTTTTACTTGAGCCCAGTTTGCAAGAAATGTTTCACGTGGTTAGGGTAGAATCAGGTTCAAATGGATAAAAAATAAGTCTCAGTTAATCGGCATGTTTTTACTTCAAAGGAATAAGGTGAAAATTAGACTGGATTTTTTTGACTCGGGCAATTATCAGTGACCCTATCATGGGTATTATCGATATCACGTCATTATAGAAAATTCACGAGAGAAAAAGTAACTATCAATTATGAGAAATACTCCGGACATGTAAATAAGATAAAACGATCCAATAGGATTCAACAGGGTTGGGGAAAAGTTAGAGATACGGTGAACATATATATATATATATATACGGTGTAGATGTTTTACGACTCATTTGTTATTAAATAATCCAAAAGAAACGTCTACGTCTGAAAAGAGGACAGATAGAAAGAAGGCAGGAGGGAAAAGGAAGAAGAGGAAAAGTACGTAACAAGTAGCAGCGCAGCATTACGGAAAGGGAGAACTTTGAAAACATGACTTTACACTTTGACTCAAGTGCTGTCCCGAATCTCAGTAATTATCGCTAAACTTTCTCGGAGAAACTTGCGCTCCATGTTTTACCTCCTCTCCTTTTTTCGTCCCTCATTTCCCTGCATAGTACCCCTGTTCAATCGCTCCAGTCTGACTGTATGTGTATAGAAAAGCCCTTAAAGTATTACTACTTATGTGTATTCTAATGTCCCATGGGTCCCTTTGTTTCGTTCTTGTGCTCCACGCATCGCATCAACTCCTGAGAGTTCACATTGGATGTTTGATCTTCGACAAGACGAATTGCAAATTTATGTAAACGACAAAGCTGGTTTCAATAAATAAATTACATTAATTGGTCTGCATATCGATGTCACTTTTGTCAATTTTTCGAGTTGGGGTGAAGGGGTCAATTGAACCACGGGGCAATTGAACCAGTCGATTTAAAAATATTATATATTAAAAATAAAAAATTAAAGTGTCCTTTGAGAATTCAGGGTTCAACATCCACGTACGTATTTATTAATATTATGGATTTCAAACTGATGTTGCCACAAATCAAACGTGTTTATTTCAGTAAGGCAACAATTTCTGTATGACCTTTTTTTTTCAAATTTGCACCAACTAGGGTTTATAGGCAGGTGGAGAGCATATGATTATTTCTAGCAATACCTATGCTCCAATTAAGGAATTACTATCATCCGATTTCTAGGAGAAAAATTAGGAGCGATCCTTAGTGACATTTTCAGAAATTCACGCGACCGCCGTTTCGAAGTGGCCCCTGTTGGCACTTTGCGCTATAATGAATATCTCAAGAAAAAATAGTGTCTGATAATATTAAATTTCTGCGCTTTAAGACAGAGATAGACCATTAGTAGGCAATATCGTTTCAAGTATGAAAACGATTCAGTGTCACTGTCGTCAGTCTTGTCAGTGGAAGATATAAAATCTATATTTATTGTAACAGTTGAATTCTGATTTCTCTTTCGACAAAGGAATCTATCGGCCTCGCTTTCAATGAACTAAAATGCATCCCTCAATCTTCGTTTCCTATTAATATTTATTTCCGCTGTATGCTTCCATTAAGTCCGATTACATATTCATAGGCAACAAGAGAAAGTTAGAATTTCATTATTTAAATTTTAACGCACACTTGATTTTGTCAATTTATTTTGATGACTGAATTGGAACCGTTTAACGGATTCTCCTCGTTATTGGTGTCACCATTGAAGACTGTTGTTCTTGGCTCAATACATATCACCGTTGAAAGCCCCAAGCTATCACTCAAGAACTTTTCAGTACTGGCCCAGCCGTGGTTGCCATTAATAAACCATTTAATGAGAGCTTGGCCAGCGATACTGGTATATTAATGGCCCGGTTGTTTTTTCCTACACGGGTTTGCCTCGCATTCTAATAGGTGAAAAATTTGAGGATACACGTAGGGGGATACTATTATATCGGTGTATCGTTTCATTTGATATCAATACATCATGCAATTTAGAATTCGTTAGTTCATTGCCGCAGTATAAAAACTCATCAATTATTCCTATTCTTCGCCCATTCCTTATTCATTATCCGCAAAGGGCACTCATTTTCTTCTTTGCTTTGTAACTCGTCTTGTTTTTTGCTATAAAAACAGTATCGAGTATGTAAATATCTATTTTCCAGTAATAAAACCCGGGACTGAAACAAAAGCTGACGCTTTGACTGTGAATCTTCTCTTTTTTATAGAATACACTCGTATTGTCACGTGGTTTAAAATTTGCGATTTTTAGTTACCGTCCAGAAAATATCAGATCTAGAGCAGGATGTTACTACCAGGTGGTGCCATTGTAAAGAAGGAATACTTTCTATAAACAAGGAATTTTTGTTCGTGTTGCACTGAAAATGTATGTAATAATTGTAACTATCACTATAGTTAAATATGGCACCAATAATATATTTTTAGTAATTCCAACTATATTTATTGTGACACTAACTATTGTCGAGATTGAGTCAACCAGAAATTGCATAATTAGTGCCTTCATTTCTTTCGGTATAACAACTTACACATAATTGTACGAACTTTGAGAATTTTTAGCCTTACATTTCTAATTTCACAACGATAAAAAACGAATTTATAAAAAATTCTATCAAAAGTATGGGAATTCGGAAACCGTTAGGATACTACTCTACCAATAGGACAAATGTCAAACAGTCTCAGTGGAAGGTAATAGAAGAATAACAAACCAAGAAGACTCATCAACCTTTAAACCGCAACGTTTCTTGATTTTAAAAGATGGAGGATTGTTGAAAAACAAATTCATAGAGATACAAATTTTGGAAACTAATAAGGTAAAGATCGGACCAATATGTGGGCCGCTAGAGTGGTCAAGCGGTAATCCGAAGGCTATAACTGGAAAAACTTAAAATCAACGCTCACGATTTTTGTTTCCAACCACAAAAGGTGTCGTATTGAATTATTGTATTGATTGCAAGAAGATAAAAATCTTTCGCGTCTCGGGCACTAAAAATTTAAAAGAAAGTGTATGTGTAACATGTGGACACTCCTGTGACCATTATATCTCATCCAAAGAAAACGTGATTATACTTATTGTTAGCAAATTTGAAAAACTCATTAGCTCTTTCTGACAAAACTTGCAGTCGTCAGATAGAAAAGGACAATACATAATTAATATACCGAGACTTTGACTACTCCATCCAAAGATGTAAAGTGTATTACATTGTAGGCACCTTCGTACCCCGGAGGATATTATCTCTGTTGACACACGAGGGGTCCACTAGGTTTTAGTAAGTAGTGATTAATTAGGAGTTTTTTTATTAAACGTGATTTCGATCTAGGTTATTTTGAGACAACATGTAACAAAACTCTTGGTTAACTTTTAGACTACCGCATTTTTTATGTAAAAAAATAGTAAGTTTTTGGAATATAGATTTGGGAAATTGATAGGAAAAAAGGTCTAACCAATATCTGGGCCATTAGAGTGACCAAAATACCCAAAAAAAACCCTTGGTACAAACATAGTAGAATGAACCTCTAATGTCCTCAAAGTATAGCATTTGTACATTTTGCGAACAGTCTTCAAACTATACAGATGTCCCCAAACAATACCATCCGTAACATTATTTGTCCTCATATATAGAAATATTTAAGATCCTGAAATTCTCATCGTAGGCAGTGCTTACAATTGACTCCTAAATAGCCTACCTGTAGCCTTTATTTTAATTCTCACATTTTTCCTCCCTCGTACCTTTTATTAGCGAATAATTTCATAAAGGTCCTTATTTAACATTTTCAGGTCTTACATCGCGAACAGTATGAGTAAAGAAGTTATAATTGTAACATCCTTCAATTATTCCTACTTTTTGTAACTTTTGTAGCCTTATTTGGCAATAAATGGCAAGAAAAAATATCTTCCTTGGCTGCATTTCGGACAAGAAATGTATCTAAATTTTCATGTAACGGCATTTATTTGCTCTTATTGCGTACATGTGATAACTGAGATGCTACTTTTAGATGTCTGAGTATAGATCAGCAAGTTACAAGTTTTCTATTCTTCGTGTATTAGTTTCTCCAATCAGTATATTCCTGATTATATACGAAGAATTTTTAATCGTATGAATGATTTACTAGTAAATCCAGACTTTCGGAGTAATTATTTATGAACCGTCCCGACATTTCAACCCAGTTACAGGTCACTCTTGAAAGTGTATACCCGTCGAGTATCAGTTTCGTACAAGCATTCAAAAAGGTACGAATGCCGAAAATATTCTTGCAGCAATTCAATATAGTTTGTAACTCAAAAAAGCAAGACATTTCTAACATTTTTGCAAATTAACTATTGAGTAACATAAAAAGTCCATTAGAGAGGAAAGTTTGTCTTAGATTAGTTACACCTGAAATCTAGATCTCGCAAAAAAAACGAAATTAAATTGAACCCCTATTATTAAATGTAAGGGCGCTAGGTGTAAATGTTTTTTTACATTCTAATAAGCCATCTAAACAGAATTTGTGATTTTACTCAATTTTGTGTCCATATATCTGACTTCTGTGATATATCTAAGCGACAAAAGACTAGAAAAAAAGGGAATTTTGGAATCGAAACTATTGCATTTGCCAATCATACAAAGTTGTGAGATCACAAGTGGTTGCACAGGGTGAATGAAAATTAGCTCTTCGATTTAGTTTGATTATAATTTTGAAATAATTAAAATATTTTTGTTTTTTACAAATACTACCAACAATGCGCGCAGGCGTCTTGCGTTTTCTTCGCGATCATGTAAAACCTTAAGTAATTATTGTTGATATTAGTTTAGAATTTTATGCAATTAAAATTGAAGTTATGTCCAAAAAATGTGATTTTTAGAAACAACTTTTGGGGATTTTTGAGAGACCCTTATCTGATATATTTTTTTGGGGAGGAAATTATTTCCGTTATTAGAATTCCAGATATCCAATGAGAAACATGATTTTTCCACAAAGAACCTATTTTTCACCGAGTTTTGCTAGGATTTCGTGAAATAAGACCTTTGGAATCGATTCTAAGCGACAAATTACTCCTAGAAATGAGTTGGCTAACCACATTTTTGAAAATTTAATTCTTACCCCATTTTTGGGGTAAAATTGTCCTAATAATTGCAAACATTAAATTTAGATTAAGGCCTTTCTCTTTTTTAAAGAAATATATTTAAGTAAAGTTAAAATGAAAAAACTTGAAAGTTAGTGCTTATCTCTTCCCCAGTGCACGGAAAAGTAATACCAGCGACTGTTAAAAATTTAAGAGGCTTGTTTCGCTTAGTTACATAACAATAACTAAAACAAGAATTATTCAAGTCAGAAGTGAAAAGAATTATAGATCGTAAATAAAAACAATTGTACGCTTCAAACCAGCAATTTTGCAATAATAGCACTGACCACTATTACCTTCTAGCCATTATTGCTCTATTTTTCTCTACTCATAACTACCAGTAATAATATGAATTACAAAAAAAAGTTACAGGGAATATTTTGAAAGATGTAAATATTTTTCCCCTAGTAGCAACTAAAATAATTACTATAAAATTAAACCCGAGTTCGTTATTAGTTTTTTATGAATGTCCACTGTTTGTCTAATAAATTTTATTATTTTAGGCCTTGCATCTTTGTTATACTTTTTCGTAATTTTAATTATTTCAACGATAACATTTTGCACCGTACTATATCTTAATATAAATCGGTAAATTCTAAATTATATAAAAATGTAGAATAGGTATACACCCAGCTCTTTTTTTACACAAATTTTGAAGTTGCACAGTTCAAAAAATAATTCGTCTTTGAAAAGTTTGTCTGATCTAACACAATTCCAAAGCCTTTTTCCAATTTTATTATAAAAAACTTATCCTTCTTTACACTTTTTTTACACGAATTTCTTAGGTACGTGTCTAGTGTGTAAAAAAAGAGTTGAATGTACTCTCACAGAAACTGAGAACTATATTTGCTTTAATATCAATCGCTGCAGCGAAATATACATGTCTATTTACCGTGGTAACGAAAAGAACGAAACAAGTAGACGAATAACCGGGTGCCTTGGGCAAAAATGGGGAATTCCTTGTGTTTCATTACTGCAAAAAGCCATATTATTTGTTATTCCATGGAGGCGAAGTAACAACAAATAGAAACAAATACAGATTTGCACATGTATATAATCTGGCTTGTAGTCATTATTATTAACATTAATGCTATCATTATTATTATCATCGTCGTGATCATTTGCATGCAGAATAATTCATATCATAGGAAAGTGAGGAAAATCAATTAGCCCCGGGTGTTTGCTTGTACGTATTGCATATTTCCCATCGAGTACTCAATTCCAACGACGGGCAAAGCGTCATTGTAGTGGTAGAAATTGTAACGGTGGTGGTAGTAGTAGTAACAGTAGTGTGATGCTAGTAGTATCTAATATTAACAGGAGTGGTAGTATTAGCAGCCATACTAATAACACTAACTGTATTAATAGTAACAGCAGTAGTAGCAATAGCAGCGGTAGTAGTAACAAACTATTGCTACTGTCACCACCAGCGGTGCTGATAGTAATTCACTAAAAAAAAAAGATGTAATCAAATTAACTATATTTTTACTACACAGACGTATGCAGTATATATGATATAGTATACAGCTTTATGCTACTATACAGCCAGGGTACTATACAGCTAGCTACTATAAAACTTGAAACAGATTTTACAGTCCATTCGAAAAGTTAGATCCACCATACATGATGGTACTGAGAACAATATGGGTTAACCATACCAACATAGTATAAGTAACTACATAATTCCAAAAAAAAAGTGTAATTCCTGGAACTACAAAGTATTGGTTCCTCTAACACTTATTATTTAATTTCTAGTTGACTTGGCCGTGAAAGTAGTTGGAATAACAATAAATGTCGCTAAAATTATTAGAAACATGGTTAATGTCTTTAACTACAGTAATAGTTAGAATTACTATAAATTTTGCTCAGTGTAAATATTATAGATCATATGACTCCGTATTGTTTACCATAAATATTGTGACAATACTTTATTGTCCATCGGTTTCTGAGTCAATTTCCCTGTAGTAGACAAGCCATAGTAAACAAAGCATTAATTAATTGAATGACTCAAGTGTTTTATCTAATACATTAACTCTGTGCTGTCCGCGCGTCTAATCGGGATTGTTTTGTTTTACGCGGGTAGAACTTTGTTCTCGACACCAATGTGATGCCACCGGCATTTGCCTAATATTTTTCACGAGACAACAACGTGGTGTCACCGGACGGCGTATTAATAAAGTAACTAAATGTAATCACACCCTTGAGGAGGAGTAAAAAAATAAATTAAAATAAAAAAAACATCAAAATACTTTAATTTTTAACAACCGAAGGAATTTCATTAATAAACGTAGCAAATAGAAATGATTGAGTTGCAAATGCGGGCTGGTATATAAGCGAGTCGCGCAACATCTCTCATGGACGTGGTAGCCGCCTAGCGGTTGTGCGTGAACTATGCGTCCGTGAACGTAACAAAAAAATATCATGACAGGCTACTTTTATATGTTCAATATTGGAACTGTTTCGAGTAATTATATCTATAGAGTGATGCTCGCCGTATTAAAAATTCACAAACTTTTCAGTCTGGTTCAAGAAAGTATAAATTCTGTAAATAAATAGGTATGATATATTAAACGATATAGAAATATTTGTGGCAACTAAAGAATGCAATGTACTATTTTACCGTTTGTAGGGTAGAATGTACTATAAAAAGCTCGTTGGATGTAAACGTTTTCGTAACAATAAATTTTTGTAACTTTTTCTATAACATATTAAAAGTACTATTCTATAATAAACGACAATTAAAAGTTCTTAAACTATACTAATTAAACTATAGTAATTAAATAATAATATACTAATAAACTAATATAACTAAAATTTAGTATAGTAACTAAAAGTCACTATACTATAGTACTACAAATTATGATGTATCGAACTATGCAAGCTTAACTTTGCTTGTACAGTCCACATTCTACAATATAATTTTTCTCAGTGCAACAGTAGCACATACTATTAGAGAACTTACTTGCAGGTGTAACAGTTTTGCATTAGTATAAACCATACAGCATACAGCATAGTTCTTCCGACCTTTTGACTACACTTATATTCTATAATTCTAATCGTTTATGTATACGTGCAACATTCGTACATTTACATATACATGCAGTACCTGTACACTGAGCTGTACCTGTCTCATTGCATTAGCTGTGTAAATGCGTACAGGCATGTATGCTCACGCTTATATACACACACCTGATTCCGATAAAACGGGCGTATCGTCAAATCGACTGATAAGATTCAAAGGGACGTACATTCAATATAGAAACGTGGGACTTACGTCCTGTGATCTGTCCTACACACGTGTGTATCAATATTTTATAAGCAGTGTTGGTTAGTTACACAAAATCTTCGACTGATAGAACGACATCAGGGTCTCTATATCAATATGTGTACGGAATGTAATGCACAGACATGCACATACGTATTTGATTCTAGTAACAAGATATACATGTGTGTGTATATGTATAATAAATCCTTATACCTATGGTAGGTATACATTTACAACATACCTTTACAACACTTTTCGGGAACACCTTTTGCTCGCGAGTCAATCGTTGCTTTTTCCCCTGAATCCTTTAACACTAAACCGACCGTGACGTCACCTAGTTATTGAAAATACGTGTAAAAATTTGACCGCTCGTGGTAGGTTTAGTGTTAAAGAGGACACCTGAAGACTTCTTGAAATACTTGTTTTTCATGAAACTCCTGAATATTCATATATATAACAATTAACCTTTTATAACAAATATTTTTCAACAGGTTGAATCAAAAACTGCTAATCAAAAATCTGGGTCGGAACATTTTAAAATCTTCAAAAATTGCTTTCAATAAAGGTACCTTTTCTGGATAAGGGGGAGTTAAAATTGGTAGTCTTCATTCATAAATTCAATTATGCGTGAGTAAACCGCATGATCATTGACAAATCACTGGGACCTATTGAAGCCATATTCACGCCATAGCTTACTGAGGTGGCGAGTAAGGTTTTTAGTTCTGTGGAATTCGGATAGGTGACGCTGGGAGTCTAATTTATGGGCCGATTTTGTTTCTACTTGCAGGATATGTTTTTTGGTCGAAATTGAATTGTTTTAATATGCTTTGCATTCGGCAGGAGGCGCTACAGTCACACTTTAACTAAATCGCTTTGATTTACATTGACATGTCCACATTTATTATGGATTTTATATTCGGGGTACCAAAAAGTAATCAAAATTTCTTCAATGAGCTCATTCTCAGTTAGTTTGCGAAGAAATTTTGATTACTTTTCGGTACCCCTAATACAAAGAACAAAAAACATTTAACAATGAGGCGAAACAACGTTCCCTGGAATTACCTGGTGATAAAGAAAAAACCAAGCCCTCGACGAACGCGATAGTCATATATGCCTAAGTAGCTATAATTATAAATTCTCTTACGCTCAGCTGGTGCTTAAGCAGCCATAAAGAAGAATTCATTAGGAGTTTATCGATTGCAACGACGGGAATGGAATATGGAAATCCACTTTCTACCGGAAAAACTAAAAAAGCAGTTCTATAAGTTTCTCCGTTGCAGGTTTCTTTTTAAAAACGCTACATTTTTCTGAATGGAGTAATGCACAAGAAACCCAATTTTAGAGTAATTTGGGAGTCTGGCGGAGATACAAATCTAAAAAACGGGAATAAGCAACGTTTTTTAGTTTTAGTACACCTAGGCCACGAATGGGGGAATTGTCGCTGTCCAAAACGTGGGAAATTTAAATATCAGATCGTCAAGGATGAAAATTGTAAAAAAAATGGCAAAGTTTGCTGATAACTTTACAAGTTTCATCCTTGACGACCCAATACTTTGGCATTTAAATGCCCTATGTCATCTCTGTGTCTCATTTAGACATATCAAGAATGACATGCAGGTTAATGTATTTTGAAAGGTTATATTTCCCTGAATGAAGTACTACACAAGGAAGATAATTCTGGAACATCTTTCTGGAGAAAATGCGAATCCAAAATAGCAGAGGAAGCAGCGCTTTTTAGTTATAGTTCTCATAGCCCCCGAATGGGGGAGCTGTCGCTGTTCAATACGCGGGAAACTCAAATACATACTTTGGTATTTAAATATCCTACATTCATTCTGCGTCTCATTTTGGCATGTAAAAAACGAGCTGTCATTTAATGAAATTGGAAATGCCAAATTTTGCTGACTAAAGTACTACAAAAGAAACCTAATTTTAGAGTAATTTAGAAGTACTTTGTTTCTGGAGGAGATACGAATTCAAAATAGTGGAAAAAGCAACGCTTTTTAGTTATAGTTCTCTTAGTCCCCGAATGGGGGTGCTATCGCTGCTCAATACCCGGGAAATTTAAATACTTTAACATTTCAATGTCCTACATTCTCTCTGTGTCTCATTTGGGCATGTAAAGAATGAGCCGTTGGATATTGGAAAAAAAACCAAAAAAAGCGAAATGAATGGAAAATTATAAAAACACATCGAAAATTTCCACAGTGGATCCAATATATTGACAACTCATCATAAATAACTGGACGAAGAAGAATTCATAGCTGGTTTGCCTTTGCCACAGTCTAGCTTTACTAGTTTATATCCCGATATCCGTTTAAAAGAAGAGTCAGGTAACGACACCCGATTTAGGCTCTCTCTCTCTCTTTCTCTCTCTCTGAATGTGACAGAATTGGGCTACACATTATACTTGTCATTACCGTCGGCGATAGCTATAGCTACCGGCGGATAGCGACGGATAAATGAGATTGTTATAACATCCAGCATCGCATTAACAGTAACCAGTACTAGTACCTCGTCGTCATCGTCGTTTTGTCTCGTCTCGCCGTTTCGTTTTTCTCTCGTCGCGACGTCTCGCGCCGTGCCGCATCATACCATACTACTCCACTGCTGCTGTCGTTGAAGGACGGAGACAGACGCAGTAACTATATCTAGTAGCTTAACATTTCATAATTAATTTATTAAATCACGTCTGTTTTGCAGCATCGACGAAAATAGGTAACGCGGTACGCTTAAAAGATATAAAAATTTATTATTGGAAGCGTCAATGTTCTAAAAAAAGACTTATTTACTAAATAAATTGTATAGTAATTTTCCTATGCAATTCCAAAACTGGGGACATTAATAAAAAATTGATACAAGAATTTTGGGTTTTGTAGCCCTTGCAATAATATTTTTTTATATAAATAGAAATATATTGAATTGTATAACAACCACTTTTTTAAAAATTAGAATACCTTGATTTATAAACTGAAAATTCGTTTAAGAAATCTGAAATCTAGGAAAATATATTTTTCAGCTTCAAATAATTATTTTAGACACATATTTGTTATAAGGTATTGGTTTCGACCCAAAGAGATTGTTATAACGAGGTTCTACCCTGAATTACAATTTTTTTCACAACACTTCCTTTTTCAACAAAATTATTTTTGAGAATTCTTTTTATGATTTCATATTTTTAACAAGGAATTTGAAATATGGGAATTAATTCTACAATTTTTACAAAATCACTGAAAATTTTTATAATGTTATTCAACGAACAGTTTTGAAATGAAAAATGCTTTAGGTGTGCCTTGTGTATTTTTGTAATGAATAAAAAATCTCTTTGTTTACAGAGCCGTATACTGGAAGACGCGTCGATTATGTGCAACTCTTGGTCACCTAGGCATAATGTAAGTAAGTTTTGGACTAGCTTCCATTGAAAGTAGAACACTCAGGAATTTGAAAACTGGTAATAATGATTAAAGTGCAATAACTCGGACTGAAAAGTGAAGTTTTTAATTTTTCTTGTTTCACCGTTACTTGTAATTTTGTCACCCACCACAAGGTGCCTTCTATACACGACGGGTGACTACAGTCACCGACCACGACAATGGAAATTCTCGCAAAGAATTGCAAGAGCTATTGCGATTTTTCATTTTTTTTTTGGACTCTGATCCTCGGGACGCAAACGTATAATTATACTTACAATTAGTCAGTCTTGAGTCGGATGTGTCAAAAGATGAAGACGAAACTCAGTGCTGAGATCCGTCATAGCGAAAGAGATAAACTCTCTTCTCATTAAAAAGAATAAACGTAATTACATCAGATTTGGTGGGGAGTAAATTTATATTTGGAGTTATTACGAATTATTAGGTTGTCCCATAAGTTTCTTCCTTTCCGGCTCGAGTTCATACATGGCGTGGCGCGGAAAAAACTTATGGGACAACCTAATACTTTCATTTATAATTTCTAAGTAACTGCAAAATGGTTCGGAACAACGTCCATGATTCAAGAATGAGTGAATAGTGATCAAGCAGCTCCATAAGTCAGACATAGAGCGTCGAATCAATTCTCCTACTGTAAAAAAAGGACTTGCCAGGACATACCTCGAAGTAGTAAAAGTAAAGCCATTATAAAGATCAATCAGATTCATCTGCTCTGATCGTTTCGGTGCCAACTTCGTATCAATTCTAAATTTCCAAATTTGGATTTTAGGGGATGCAAAGAACCCTTCTTTTTTGAAAAGGACTTGTCTCGATATATCTCGAAAGAGATGAGGCAGCGTGGAAAAAGGAAAAAAAGAGTAAAATGTTAATTTATAGGAATAAAGAAAGGCAGAGTAAAAATTAAAGGAAAATATTAAAAATAGAAGAAAAAAGATAGAAAAAAAGGATAAGGAAATAAAACTATTTTAGGCTAAAAAAGATATTTTCTATGACCCCCTAAACCACGTAGAAACTAGTTTACTGAAAAATAGATAAATCGAATAATTAAATAGAGATTAAGGTGCCTATAGCTAATAAAAACAGTACGTACCAATTCAGGGAACAAAGGAGGCGTATCCTCGGATTGTACGTATAATACTTGTCGACAAGTAGTATTACATAGCCTACAATGTGTGTTATAATGATCCTCAAATATTGCCATATGGACCGTGGGGACTTTAGGGAAGTACTGGTATATATAGTTTAATTCATGGCTTCGGGTCACAATTTCCTCCTTTCCCGAGACAAATAATATTTACGGTAGGCAAAATATCAACCCGAAGGGACTCGAATTAGTTTACATTTCAAGGCCCAAGTACTGCAGACGCAAGTCCAATCTACAAGTAGATAGGGCAGATTTTCTGCCGACTTGGATTCGTTCGACTCCTGTGAACTTTCACTGAAAGTATCTGGTTAAATTTGCATACTACTAAATAGCGCTTTCTCGTGAAACGCGAAAAGCTTAAAGTTGAGAGTGGCTGTCGTTCATAAAAGGTCTCACTTTTTGTTCCATACAAATGCAGTCAAATATGCGAGTAACATTATTTCTTAGATATCGATTAATTGTTACTTCTATTTGGAATCTATTTAGGCCAAAGTTCAAGGACTATTTGCATTTCTAAGGATAGATGCTGGTATTTATGTAGCGAGTGAAAAATGCTTCTTATTCGACGCGGTGTGTGAGGTAGCTGATTTTTTAATGCGCTTGAGGTTCAATCGGTTTTCCAAGAATCGCGAATTCTCGTGCAATTCCAGCAAGTTGGAGATTTTCACTTTAGCTCGTTTTAAAGTTTAGTTTCTCGTCCTTTAACTCTGCGATCGTCAACTTTCCGTAAAATACACTGTTTCTTAACTTGCACCTTTTCGGTACAGGAATCTTTTTTTTTTGTTTCGTGTCCTGAAGAATTTGAAAATTTTAGAAATAAAATTCGTGCAGCAAAAAATTGACTATTTAATATTATTATTTTACTGAAGAACCCACCGTGGGTTTTCTATCCGTGTGTGTAACAAATGCACCCTAAGATTATGAAACTTGAGTAAGGAGAATTTTTTTCTATTTTCTTTTTGGTCCGTAAAAATTCGAAAAAAGGTTAATCGACGATCAAAGTACCGCCAATTTTTTTTATTCTCAAACAATATGCCCTGGAACCCATTGGGCAATGAAGAATGAACGCATAACAATTTTTTAAAATATAGATATAAAGGGGAAAAATATACAATTTGTCAATTTTAAGTTATTTTTCATTCCCATGCCCGATATTGCCAAAGTTTAATAAATTAAAAATTTTTTTCTTTATGAACTGGCATTTTCTAATTTTCAATTTTTTATTTCATTTTGGTAGTTGATGTAAGCAATCATATAAATTAACCCTTTGAATGGTAAAAGGTTGGAACGTGTCGAAATTATTCCAAAGTTGATTTTTTGTATTCCTGCGGATCAAAGACAACACAGAAAATATTAATTAAAATTTGGTACAATTTGTACGAAATTAAATTACGGGACATATATCTCCCGAGGGAACTTATGGCAGACGTGCTTTATTACCACCGAGACAAGGTGACATTTTTATCCCACATAATGGAGTAAATACGGGAGAGAATTTTTTAAGTAAACAAAATCACGTATAGAGCAAAATTTAACGGTTGACCAAAAATAAGTACGAATTTTTGCAACGAACCGCCCATAAAATATTTACGCTACAAAAATATAAATTATATTCGATTCAAACAATATAATATAATTTATATTATTCTTGATATTAGTATATATTATTATATTATTATTTTTGAGACACATAAGTCCCACTTTGATATTCGATTATTTTTTTTGAAATTAAAGAAAAAATTTCGAAACTCTGTTAGCTTTCGAAATTCGAAAGATATTTCTCGCCTATTTATACGTAGGTGCAATAATATTATGCCAGTGGTTACTTTATAGCCGGGGCGGAATAGGTAGAGTATCGTTCCGGAGACACTTAAAGGGTTACTACGTCTGGAAAACGAAATCCTGAACTTTTTTATTTTGGCTCGTTCCTTTTTTCTTCGTTAATGCATACAGGGATAAATTCAATTTGCGCGAATACTATAACGTTCTGGAATATTAAATAACGTTTTATTAATAATTTAGTATCAATTTTCGAAAAGAAGAGTTGCACAAATCAATACTAACGGCTGTATCGTTCCAGTTTCTGCATAATTTATTGTGTAAAACGATTCTCCGAGGTTCTGTGAATCATTGCCCGACATTCCTTACACCTTTCAAAGGATATAGTCTCTGCTGTATATACTATAAAAGAAATAATTACTTGTACCAAGAGGCCCCGAGGCGAAAAATAAGGAGTGGTTACAACCTGAGTGTAAGATTACATTCAGGTCAAAATTCAAAATTTATTTAAATTCAAAACAAGGATTTTTGGAAGTAACCTGTAAAGTCGAAAGAAGGTTTAATTCATAATGTACATTTAATTTATATTTTTTATTGACCCAAATTGAATTTTATATTTGTATATGTTTGGTCGCGGATATTAACACTTTCCCCTCCGCACGCCTCATCGGGATTCTTTCGTTTGGCGCCGGTATAAATTTTTATGTGCGACACCAACGTGGTACCACCGGACGGCATACTGTTAAGTCGGCTTTATAGCAAACATTTACATTGAAGTAAACAAGGAGAGACTATCCCGATGGAAAGTAGTTTGGGACGAGATTTAGGTCGAAAATATAATCTAAATCAACTGAAATTATTTTTAATAGCAAATTTTGTAATGTTAAGACAGAGCTATTTTTAATTAATTGCATACAATCAATTATTTTGTATTTTTCGCTTAAAAATGCGAAAAAAAATATAAAATAATTGCTTTGCGAATTGCCAAAAATGAATAACACCTAAAATCTTATACATATTTATATTTTTATTTGAACCTAGTTTGTAAGAAACGTGTCACGTGGTTATGATGGAACCAGGTTCAAACAGATCAAAAATAGATTTTAGTTTATCGACATTTCTTTACTTCAAAGGAATAGGGTTAAAATGAGACTTTATTTTTCGCCTCGATGTGTTTTCGATCAAAAAGAACAAAAGAAGGGTTTCCTACTTCGAAGACATTTTATTGTTTCTAAAGAATGTTATCGAACCTCGAAAATGTTTGTTAGCCCAAAATTATACTTTTTCATATTACGAAATTCATTCCGCAAAAATACTAAAGCTTTTCCGTACGTCCGCTTTTACCGATACTAGGGTGAATGAAAAGTTCGTGCATTTTGTTCTACAACTTTCAAACTTATGTATGACAACAATGAAGATAAATTATTCATTGAAGTAGAGACATTATGTTCTAGTATACGATCTCGTCTATCTACAACTTATTCGATTTTGCAGCAACACTAGACTTCGGGGCGACTGGGACGCGGTTGATCTTGTGTCCCGCAGTTGCACCATATCGTGTTGTACGCATTATAACTCGTTCTTCGCCATTCACTTTGCATATCTTTCCAATCCTCTAGTTTTGTAATGATGCGAACCCATGCGAAGGTTCATAATTTCTTCTAAATTTATTTTCGATCGGAAAATATTAAATTATAAAAAGGGTGATGCAATATATGGAATCCAAATTCAAAAGCTTCTATAAATGTAATAAATGTATTCAACTCCGAAAGTAGTTTGAAGACAACAGCATAAAGGATGCATCAACTTTCCATTCGCAATTCCATCGACTCTTTCAAAATTTATCCCATCGTCATTCCTAATATCTCTTTAACTCTGAATTTTCTAGTACAAAAATGAAATAGAACAAGCGATGATAGCATGTCTTTCTCTTTCAAAGAATCTCCCCATCTATGGGGAGATTTAACCCTTTCGCTACTACGGGTAACTATAGTCACCCGCTACAAGGTGTCATCTTTATACCACGAGTGACCATAGTCACCGACCATAGTAACAAAAATGGAAATGTTCTTGCAAATGTTCGCAAACAATTGCAAGCGCTACTGCGATGCTCAACTTTTTTGGACATTGTTTTTTTATTAACCCTTGGGCCTCGAAAAATACGAAACTAAATGATTTCAATGTAAATAATAAACTCTTACAATTTTTGAAACGCTGGTCCTCTAACTTCCACTTGCATTTTATGTGCGACGCTGAACTTATGGATCGTCTTAATGTTAGTCGCCCAATCGAGATTTAATGACTACTAGTGATATTTTTCTGCGTAGTGACTCCGATTTTTATTTTCATCTTTACTTCTGGTCCATAGGCAGGTACTTTTGCGAAGGGGGTCTATTATAGGCGCACTTCCTCCAATATTAGAGGGTCGAATAAAATACCTATCTATCTACCTCTTTCCATTCCCTCTAATTCCACAGAATTATGTTCGTAACAAATTTCCAGTGCACTTGCAACCATTAAGTTCGAAAATTTTCGGTAACGATGCTAAAATAACGTCACCACATTTATGTTTCTCAGAACCTTGCTCTAACTTTTTATGTTTGTTCCATACCAACACAATATTGCTAGATAGGCATGGCCAACCGATGCCTATGTTACATACATCCAATGTTACATATATAAAGGCTAAAGCTGTGTATACATATATGTATACATGCCTAAAACCCACCGATGGTGTTCTTGCTCACGCTACCACACTAGCAGCATAAACTTGCTAACTCGTGGTTACGATTATGGCTAGAAGTAAATTGATTATTTAGATATACGATGAGGTGGTATGAGATAGTTTGAGTGCCATAAAAAGAGTCAAGTGTCACTTATGCCATGCTACCCTTTGCCTCTCTCTCTTTCTCTCTCTCGAGTTCATCCCTTCGATACTGTCTGTCTCTCGCTCACTCCTTGGTATATATATATATATATATATATACATATGTGTGTGCACATAGCCGTGGTACCGGATAGAGAACATTTCCCGTGTACGTATCATAGCAAACACATATACGAGATGTGGCGTATATATACACACACATGCCCAGGTTTACTGCTACCGAGCCTTTTTCCACTAACACACTGATACGTATTTCAGACCAAACTCATAACATTTTTTAATGACGTCACTTTTAGGTGCACTTTTAGTACCCTGCGCTTCAGTATCAGCGTTCAAAAAAGAAATGGTAGAAAGTGTAGGGAATGAAAAAAATGTTATTTTGTCCCTTTCAACTGAAAATATGCTCACAAATGTTCGTGACGTCATTAAAGTATTGTATCTTTTGGCTAATTTTGAAATGTAGGAGCAAATTGTAAATGAAAATATTCCTGGACATGAAAATGTCCCCTCAAGTCACTTCAATGAGACTGAGATACTGTGGCAATAAAGTGTCCTGACCATATGCAGGTGTTACCACATGCAGGTGAACCATATGCAAGCGTTACCACTTATCACGGAAATGTATTGTGTTGGTATACAGTTGACACTTACCATTTACACCGCATACGTGTGACCACAGGACACGTATTTATTATCTGTGTGTGTGGGTGGGTGGGTGACTAATGGTTAGGTCAAAAATGGGCTAAAGATTATCAGATTTTTTGTTATTAAATATGAGACCAATGATGAAACAAAGGTTTAACTAAAAGAAAATCGATTATTTTTTAATTATATCACTCTTACGTGTACCTTTAGTAGCCTGAGTTCCAGTATCAGCGTTCAGAAAAGAACTAGTAGAAAGTGGAGGGTGTAAAAAAAATGCTATTTTGTCTATTTCAACTGAAAATGTCCTTGACGTTCAATGAGGCTGGGATACTGTGGCCATAAAGTGTCCTAACAGTGGTACCATATGCAAATGCTACCACTTGTCGCGAAAATGTGATAATAAATGTCGCTATATAGTTAACACTTAACACTATAGTTAACACAGTTAACACAGTTAACACTTACACAGCATATTTGTGACAACGGGTCACGCGTTATGTTAGTCATGCGCGTGTGCGCATGATGACCATGGTTAGGCCAGCGAATTGAAGAACAGAAATTAACAGCATAGGCCAAATGGGCCAAAAATTAACAGAATTTTTAATAAACACAAGGCTAATGATGAAACAATGCTTTCAGTAAAAAGACAATCGACAATCAATTTTTTTGTGTTGACTCTGAAATCCACGGGTAAATTTACGCATTAAAAGTGTTATCTCAGAAGTCTCGCCAACAACTTAAAATATTGATACGCCGTAAAAGAAGCATATGAAGGAAGAAAGACTTTCCTTCTTTACAAAAGCGAAATTAATGAATCCAATTTCTTAGACACAACGGGACAAGGTGAATTGATTGGTCAATTTTTTCGGACAAAAAGGAAAAAGCGCTGACAAACAGGGAAAGTCTGGAAGGACCGGAAAAAAATGAGTCTATTAAGCGAAGATAGAGGGAAGAAAGAAAAGAAGAAGACGAAGAAGCAACAAGTTTTACTATCCTTAAACTAAATAAGAGAGGGTGTTACTTGTTGTTTTGTCGGGTGTTAACTAGAGAATCTAACAAGTGTAATTTGTAACCTTAGGCCTCGGCTTATTTCTCATGTGGTATTTCGGAGCTAGGGGTAGTTTGGAATAGGGATGAGACAAATTATATCCGAACAGTCAGCAAGCAGCAACCTTATTTCTATTCTATTCTATGGCAAAGCGTCTAATTTCTTTACTTCTTCTCTTTCTGGTCTCCATTGCACCCTCCACCCTCCTAGTCTGCTTTGTTTGCGTTATATCCTAACTTTATTTTCATCCCCCTTTCTTCCACGTTATAGTTACGGAATGAACGATCCTCTCAGCGATTTATTACGCTGTTAACAAGTCGTTTAAGCAAAACATTCATCTCCATAAGACTTTAAGTGATCTAAATATCTCCTTTAAATGACTACGACATTTGTTTTAAGTTGCTTCGTTTCGTCCTGTTTCGTCCCTCGCATTAGCGTTCATTATTGCCAACACTTACGGTTGTAATGGTTGGTGTTATTTTAGCCAAATTCAAAATGATCCATGGGTTGTGTCAACCGATCCACGTTTAAAAATGTAACTAATTGATTTTCGAAAATTTAGTTTATTTGAGTACACTAATAATTTCGCTCAGCGAAAATATGTTATAATAAATTGTTATTAGAAATTATTATTAGTTAAATTAGCGAAATTATTAGTGTACTCAATTATTAGTGTAGCGTAATTAATAATATACACTGAAAAAAATATATAGTAATTATAACTATTGCAATAGTTAAATATAGCATCAACAATATATTTTTAGTAATTCTAAGTATAATTATTGCTACTCCAACTACTTTGACGATTCAGTCAACTAGAAATTAAATAATTAGTGACTTTATTTTTTTTGGGTGCGAAAATGTTGCTAGTTTCCTAGTCGAAGTTCGAATAAAGTCGATTAGCACGTCGATTAATTGACATAAAAAATATGTAATCAATACTAGTGTAACAATATATGTATGCATGACACGGTGTTTGGTCAAAAACTACTATATTGAGTTGCACAAATGTTTTCTCCTATGTTTCAGTAACTTTCTTGGAAGGTCTGTAACTAATAAGTTAATTAATTTGAAAATATATATAGGATAAAAAGTTTCCGAAATGTCATTGAACAAAGAAACTAATCTGGTTACATTCAAAGGCGAAGCCAGCAAAATTGTTTGACTTTCTTGCTGTGTCCATCGATTTTGTTTTTAAAATGGTATTAGTTGAATATAATTTGTTAAAAAGTTGAAATTTTCTTTCTTTAACTCTATAAATTTCAACTTTCCGTAAAGTACAAGGTTTTTTAAATTGCAAATTTTAGTCACGGGAATCTTTTCCTTTTTTTTTGTTTATACACTACAGAAATTTTATAATTGATGAAAGAAATTTTTGTAGTGAAGGATTAACGTTACTATTTTTATTGAAGAAGATTAATGTTACTATTTTATTAAAAATGTGTAGGTTATAAATATAATCTAAAGTGATGAAAGTTGAATGAGACAAATTTTTTTTATATTTTGATTTTTTAACGCGAATATTCGAAAAAAGAATAATCGGCAATTGAAGTGCCGTCAATTTGTTAATTTTCGATTTATGTTCATTCCGGTTTTATAAATTAAATGACATTGTCCCATTCAAAAACAGAGTCAATAAAGTTGTTTTACTTTCTTGCTGTATTCCCCGATTTTATTTAAAAAATTGTGTTGCTTGAATACAACTTGTTAAAGTGAAGAGTGTAAATTTAAAAAAATATGATTTCGAAAGAAACCACTCTCCTTATCATCATTTAAAGACAAAGCCAGGAAGATTGTTTTACTTTCTCGCTGCGTCTATCGATTATATTTTTTAAACGATATTGATTGAATGTAGTTTGTTATAATAATAACCGTAAGCTAAAGTCTCTCCAACCGATATAGTCACGTGAAAATAATATTCATAAATCTTCCAGTATGACGCCAAACAATAGATTGATCAGTGCATCGAAGGTATCCAACGCAAGGGCTGTATATATTTATAGTGAATATCTAGAATGTCTGTGAAGACAAATAGTGGCCCCGATGTCACTTAAAATAAGCTAAGCAGTTGATGGTACATTAAGCGATACGACTCTGAGTGGACAAAATTAAAATCAGATTTATTGCGAAAATTGAATATAAAACCGTCTATTTAAGAATGATCGATTTATCAAGATGTATCTAAAATTGTCACTCATATCCGGCTTCTTTTACAGTCAATTTGGATTAATGCCGATATGGGCGACGAGAATTATACTCACCTGTATGTGTTACATTAAAAGTTTGCAAAATTTATGGCCGATATGAAAGTCCTTCAGGCGCAGTTTCCAAATGTTTCATGAAACTTGGAAACAGTGAATTACTTGAAGGGTTTATCAACTATTTCCTTTATTAATATTATTCTATTAATATGTTGAATTATTCGCGATGGACAGTTCATTATTAACCGTTTTTCTATTTTATTGATTTCTTTTCTGGACCAAATTGTTAATAAAATATAAAAGATATTCATCAAAATATCAAACAATTTTCTTGACTTATTTTTCAAACAGACCAGAAAACGATTGAAGTTGCGTATTACTAATGTTATAATAATAGTAACAGTAACAGTAGTAATAATAATAATAATAATAATAATAATAATAATAAAAACAACAACAAAAGTCGTTTATTAAAGTGCTCTGGAACAAGTACCCGAAAGCGCAAAAACTATAACAACGAAAAATTTATAAAATTAATTATTTTCGGCTAATATTTTGTATGTTTTAAAATCAAATTATCGCAATATTGTCAATTTCACACTAAAATAAGATTCATGTTCCTCTTTTTCGATTATTAATCCTTTCAAGAGCTACAATTTTTTATTTTTTTTCTCATATTTCTAAATATATTTTACAAGTTTTTAAGTGCACGTAAATACTTTTTAAATTCTGGGGGATCTAATTTATGTAAAAAATGCCTTCAAACTAAATTGCATGTGTAATGGATCATTCGATAGCTTTTCGAAAAAGACTAGTTTGTACCGAATTTCAGCTCTGTATTTCAAAATGGGAGCCAGTAACAGCGGAAACTCGAAAATCTCGTTTTTGCCCAATTTTGCCCATACTGTCGAGAGACAAATTTTGAAAATAATCGGAGACATGTTGGTTACAGAGACACATATTAAAGTATTTTTACAGATTTTTTTAACCAAAGATTCACGATACAATAAATCAAAAAAGCAAAAAAGATCCAAAAAACGCCTATTTCGTATCAAAGGAGTTGCGGAGCTATAGTCGTATTTTAAGAGGAACTCGAATTTTCGTTAAAAATTTGATCAAAAAGTGAACTCACTATCCGAAAACTGGAAAGGGCACAGGAAGTGGGCTCCTTTCCCTATTGGCTTTCTTTTACGATTACGATTACTAAATTTCGTTCGCTGTAAAATAACAGAAGAAAATCGCTAAGACTAAATACGTAACCGTCTGGAATATTGGCAAACAAAAATACAGTATATATATATATTTACTCGATATGACAAATTGGGACATATCATCCATTCCTCGGTTTATATTTCCGTTCGATAACCTACATCAGAATACAGTAGTCAGTCTGACGCTTGAATAAGTAAATTTCTTCCAGAAAATCTGACGTCTGACACGAAAGCGGGTAGACTGGTTCAAATTATCACTTGCATGGCGGAGTACTTTTGCTTACCCTCTTCTTCCCTCCTCACTTTTATCCAGTCCCTCATCTTTCCCGCCGTCTAGGTTACGGGGAATTGATATCATTCTCTCTTTTCCATCCTTTTCCTTAGTTACTACCACGGACAAATTTAATCACTACCATTTTTCTCAAATTCCTTATCGCACGATCTCTAACGAAATTTTCAAAAATATGAGGTCAATTTTCGACTGCAATTTTAACGATTTCCACATTTGACGAAACGCGTCGTCAAAATTTTGACTCCAATTCGTTTCGAATCTATGACCTTTTTATTTCAACCCTTTAAATTCAATCTTGAAAATTTTTATCTGGAATTAGAAAAATTCGAAAATCTTGAATTAGAAAACCTTGACAATCTTTTTCCGAATTTCATTTCGAATCTACTTTTTCGTTTGGATTTTCTACATTTGTCGAGAAATTGGGATATTAACCCTTTGCACTCGAAAAACACTCAGAATTTGGTGTTTACAATTAAAATTTATAAATAATGATTAAAATGTTGTAATACAAATCTAATTATTTATATTTATAGTATAAATAAAATAATAAATAAAAACATCTAAAAAAACATCTTGCTTTAGAAATTTTATTTGTTAATTTTACCTTTAAATAAATCACACAGTGCAGCAAAAAAAAACGTTTAAGCTGCTGAAAGTTTTAGGGGAGAAAAAGTCGGAGTGCAAAGGGTTAAAAATTTGTTTCTTTAATTGAAACATGAGACACCGAATGTTCGCGTAAGTAAATAAATCCAGATGACATGTGTTATCAAACAATGTTTACACAGAACACCAGCAATTATGCAAGCTCGATACTTATATTGATACGTTTCGTTATCTTTGATGTACAAAATGAAATTATCAACAAACTTTACACGTATGGTTATGTTAGCACGATATTACACGACATAATGACACACAAAATAATTATACCAGTTCTGACTCATTTCTTCTTTAAAAAGTTACATTTCCGGTAGAAAATTTTTTGGAACGTTTTTGCATTTTATCAAGTTTTGAAACTTCTTTTTTTTCAGAAAAATTTCGTTTCGTTTTCTGATTTATCGCTCACAGAAATTTTTGTTTCCTTTTGACCAGTCAGTGAATGTTTCCTTGGAAATTTCTAATTTTGGAAGAAAAGATATCGAACGCCCTTTCCAGTTTTCTAATTTCAGAATGTTAAACCTTGTGCTTCATTTCTATCAATTTCAACATTTTATAAAATTTCTTTGTTAAGTTATCGGTTTCTAAGCACGAAACCTTAGTTCTAGTTTTGAAAAAACTATTAAATTAACAACATTTTTAATTGCGACGCAAAATTTTCTAAAAATTCCACCTTCATTTCATTCCAAAGTCTCAAATCTTTGCTCAAATTTCAAAAAACACTATTGCAATTTTTGTAGTTTGTAATTCTGGCGCAAAATGTCCTAAAAATTGTAACTTTATTTTCTTCCAAAGTCTAAAATCTTTTCTATAAACTCTAACGTTTAAAAAATTTCCTTCCTGGATTTTAGAAAAAATTTTAAAAAGAAAATATCATTTTTTATTAATTTCTGATTTTTCGCGTTCGGTTTAAAAACTATTAGAAAATGTTTATATCCACTGACTCCTTATGTACGACTTTCAAAATTCCTTTTACAAATCTTGTAAATTTCAAATTTTTGTAAAACTTTTCCTGAGCGTAATAAAATTCACAACAACGCGAAATTTCTGAAATTTCTTCCGTTTCTTCCCAATTGCGAGTCCAAATTTATTCAAACGTTTCCCCAAAAATCCCCAAAAATATTGTACGTTTGGAAGAGCCGCTGCAATAGCAGAATGCAAAAGGGAAAAAGTGAAAACCACATAATAAGATATACGTCCAAAGAAGACTCGTATATATTTATTATAAACAACTTGTGTCTGTACGTTGGTAGTAGTTCAACAACCTATATGCCATCTAGTGGCATCTAAAAAGATAGGACGACTTCATAAATAATCGAAGCGGTAGAGTACGCCGGTGGTTTTCACATGAAATATTGATCGTGTAAGACGGACTTTATAGCATATAATGAATATAGATGCAGTGAATCACCTTGACTGCTTCACTTAACGGAACAAATCATATAGCTTGTAAAAACATGAAAAAGGAGAAGCGAATGAAAACGGTTGGAAAAGGGATGCAACGTCAAACTGTACGTGTAAGAAAAGCCAAAATGATAGGAGACTGATTTTAATAATAACTTTCCTCCAGTTCGCATGTTTTCCGCACTTTAAACGTGGAAAATTCGCCACGTGTGGCGTGCGTAACGTTTATTACTATCGTTCCGTGTCCTGAAATCTCTTTTTATAGTAATATTCGTTTTATGACGATTATTAAAACGGTCACTCACGAAAAAAAAATTCCTAGCAATGAGTTTTTGGCAGTAGGATGGTCTTGTAAAAAATAACCTCAAATGGATGAGTTTGAAGGATAGCAGTAGAGGGCGCTGTCGGTGACACAGTGCCGTTGGCGAACTATGTGTTACATTATCGTTAGATTTTGGTGAAAAAGGAATAAGTGGATATTGTTTTGAGAAAATATGAGGACTCGTTGAAGATGGTTATAGAAACAATTATGATTCGACGCTTTTTAAAATTGGAGTATAGTTTAGTAATCAGTAATTGCAAAATCCCAAAAGCATTTCGTTTAAATAAAATAATCTTTGGAAAATCTGTTCACCATATTTTGGATTTTGAAACCCATTATTTTGAATTGGAATCCGATATAAATTTGCATCCATCATTTTGGATTTTGAAAACTGATATAAAATTAGGATTCCGCGCACCATATATTTTTGGTTTTGACATTTTGATGTAATTTTAAAGTAAATAAAAAATTTCCAAGATACTTTTGGCACAAAACGCAATTTTTCGTCCGACTGGGAAGGAGTTAAGTTCCATTCGATTTGGGAATTTTATTCCACGTAATTTTATTGTGCTTTCCCTTATTTTGAAGCTCAGAGTCGTCGGTTTCAAATTTATAAATTACAATTTTTTTAAATTACAAATTCTTGTTGGTGTTACAATATTCTTAAGAGGCAAAACCCTTTTGACATTTGAAAATATCATAATTTTTAACGAAAGTTTGAAAATTTGAAAATTGAAAACAAAAATTCGAATAAAATTCTATTTTAGCTTATTTGGATTTAGGCCATGCACATAGCAACCGACTCGATTAGGATACCAATTTTTAATTAAACTTTAGAAATTCGTGAATTTGGAAAAAATTTATCAAAGAAACGTCTGATTTACTATATTTGGGGCTAAGAGTGTTAATTCGTTCCCTTCAATTGCCAAGTTTTTAGTTTCATTTGCCAAGATTCAGTTCAATGTTATAAACAGGAGGATTTTGAAACATTCACTTTTGTGGCGAAAAAATCGCAAAACTCGTGAATAACTGTTACATTCTTTTATGGTTTGTATTTTTATTTTTAGTGAAGTGGTAATTTTCTGCAATTTTTGTAGGAAGATTTGTTTACTGCCCATTTGAGAAATCAGGTATGCGATATATTTCCCTAGAAATGTGCATACGATGTACATTCACATAACCAGTCGTTTGTTTAATGTGTCCCTATGCACTTGAAGTTTAGTTGGTTTCGTATAAGTATATGTAGGCTTCAGGGAGAAACTTTGGAGAAAATGTTAGAAGGATAGGCAGAAGAACAGGCAACCTACTTTAATAATATATCAGTTCATCTTCACGAGATATCTTCCGGATATCATCAGCGGAAATTACTTGCTCGGATGTACCCGGTTATTGCTATAATATTGCAAACCTTTCTCTGAATACACTTGTTCACTCAAAAATGTACTTTCTCTTTCTCTCGGCTGTTTCTCCCTTACCCGGGGATTTCTAAAAGAATGAAGAAAAAAGAAAAGAATATCCATGAAGAAATTTACAAAATCAAATTCTGAAGCTATGATTACATGTTTTAATTATAATTTGTCCTCTGATTATTTCGTAAGATAGCATAATGAAATAGGGTTTTAAAGAAAACACTAATTGTTCGGAACAACAGTCAGAAAAAAGGATCTAATTTTTTTTGGTAAAAATATTAAGTTTTTTGTATTTAAATTGAAATTCATTACATAAAAGCAATAAAAGATATAAGAAAATTAACAAAAATTTATTTTCAATTAATAAATTAAATTTAGAAAGTTAAGTTTATTCACTTCACGAAAGTAAGACATAAAATAATAATTAAAAACACTTGCTATAAAATGGAAGATAATTTGAAGTTTTCTATAAATATCTATTTTATTTGTAGTTAATTTCATTACGTTACATCACGAGGGTGCGTTAATTATTTTCGGTAACAATTTTTCATTATTTGGCGATTCCCTCTTTCTCGAGTGTATCAAGGATAGTTTCGCAAGGTTCTTTTGTATTTTAGTTCCTAAACATTTTGTCTGATGCTTATCGAGTTTTTATTAACATCCATTAAAATTTTAGTACCCCTGAATCATTGAAAGCTTCCTTTAATGTGTTCTACATGGACTATCCTCTAAAAACTTATTATTTATATAATTTCAAGTGTCCTTTCGTGTTCTAACTTTCTGCAAATGTGCTTTCCGAAGTTTAAGGAATTCTCCTTTAACTTAATTTATATTTTCATACCCTTCATGAACACTGAGAGTCCTTCCAAGGGTTTGAACAGAAACTGTCACTTAAAAACTTCAGTGAGGTCTAATTTTAATAGTTCCCTCTATAGTTCTCAATACTTTTTCCTCGACTTTGATGAGATTTTGTTAATTTAAAACAAAAATTCCCAAAATTGGGTTACTGACAGCACACTCTTGGGGATCAAATTATATTACAAAACCCTGTGTTGGACAGCGTTACAAAAGTTTTTGTTTCACTTCAACTCCGTAAAAAGTTTATCCGTCTTATCAACTTCTTGCTAACTTCTATCTTTGCTTTAGAACTCAATCTCAAAATTTCTAGTTAATTCGTAGCATTATTTTGAATCATGAAAACCAATAAATTTCTGTAATGTGGAACCATGTAATTTTCATGTGAATTGTTTTGTCTCGTATTTATATTATACATATTCTTAATTCCCGTGTTTTCTACACGGAAAAAAATATGTTTAACTTGAAATGAGAACATTTGAAGAATAATCTTATAGATCATCAACCCAATAGATGACAGAATACTTCCATTGAATGAATTAAGAATATACGAAAATATATTAAATTATATTTCGTATAAATTAATTATACGAAAATGTGGAAGGTTTTGGAAGATTTTCTCATTTCACAGCTTATAATATACATTTGTTTGTACAATGGTCATTCACTGGCATGCGGTCAATTACTAGGCAGTTTACCTATGTTACATACTAGTTTACGGTTTAGGTTTTTCATATATATTTATTTTTTATCAATGCGAATGGGAACTCACTGTGCTCTCATTATTATGTGACAAATATTATATCAGTAAATCGTACATATTGCCTTTTTATCTAAATTACTGATCGCAGTACAATTATTATTGTTATTATTATTATATACTAATACTAATTATTATATAAAAATAATTATTATAAATAAATTTAAATATTACTGTACGCAGTACAATACAAAAATTACTAACCTTCTTTGTTGTATTAAAAACCAATTGATGCGATATACTGATGCAATATTTTACGAATTTTTCATAGCTGCTCGGCCCGCATTTCTCCCTGAAATCATAAAAACAGATTTTTTCTAAAAACTAAAAGCTTACGATATTTGGATTTCGTCGTTTTTATCGTTTTCCCCCTTGATTTAATAAAATAGTGTCGTAACTTTTGTTTCAACTTTTCCCTTTTAATAATTACAGACAACGTCCTCTAATGAGCTGGAGATAAACTATTCGAAAAGCTCGAATATGAGCCAATAGAACTCACAATCAGTTTCTTGAAATATTCGAAGAAACTGAGGTTACGGCCACATTAATAACAAACATAAAAACGATAAATAAATACTTTTTTCTAATCGCAAGAAATCCTAGCTATTCAGTTTTCTACTTGTTTCGCATGTTTTTTTTTTAATCATTTTATAGTTTTAGTTAAGTTTAATATGGATCGAAATATCGATTAGACGGAATGGAAAGCGACATTGCTGGCTAGTAGGTCAGACACCGGTTGACGTTGATACTATGTATAATCTCGACTTTCAATAATTAAGTCAGGCCATCGAACCAAAACGTGAAAAACCAATATATGATGCGGCGCGTCGCTTTTACCATTCGCTAATTAGTCTAATTGCGACTGTATATTTGACATGTCTCCCACGAGTGAGAGAAATAAAGGGGAGTGAGAAAGAATATAACAGTTTTACTTCTGCACTAAAGCAGAACTAACATACATTCAATGATTACATGTATTATTTTAATATTGTTTGCGACTTCCGCTCATTGTCTTTTTGTATATAAATACATTTAAGTTATTGTTGATCTCAGACTGTCTTATGCTGATCCTTATCTTTTTCTTCTCGTATTTGTACGGAACAAATGTAGGCACTAATTATTTAATTTCTAGTTGACTTAATCGTGAAAGCAGTTGGAACATCAATGAATAACAGTAAAAATTACTAGAAATGTATTGTTGAGGCGATATTTAACTGTAGCGATAGTTAGAATTACTGTATGCTTCTTTTCAGTGTGCGTATGAAAAAGTAAAGGAAACTGTCTAGTGAAAAGTTGTTCCTAATATTTACAGAGTGATTCAAACAGATACTTCATTTGAGGTTCATTAGAGGCACTGTCGAGTATAGAAATTGAGGAAATTAAAATTAATCAATGGGAATTTGATAACCAAGAATAGAATTGAAAAAATTGTAATTTAAAATCGACACACAAGCTATTTCACTTATTATTAACTTTTTGATAAGTGGTTCTTGAAGGACCGAGACAAATCATTTTTAGAGACAAGGATGCACTTCTTTCTTTATCAATGACAATTGACATAAAGATTATAACACAAGTT
Organism: Gasteruption jaculator; assembly: GCA_949825005.1. Lineage (NCBI taxonomy): Eukaryota > Metazoa > Arthropoda > Insecta > Hymenoptera > Gasteruptiidae > Gasteruption > Gasteruption jaculator. The sequence continues at coordinate 14,795,992 of OX463763.1, forward strand.
AAATGCTACCAAAGTATAATAAAGCGACACCACACTGGACAAAAATTTACTCAAATTTATTATATTTTTACTATACAGTTGGGTTCCCCAGAGGCTTCAAACAGGTTGTTATGGACCATTTGAAAAGTTAATTGCACCATACATGATAGTACTGGGGACAGTAAGAAAAGAGCTAACCATAGCAATATAGTATAATTATTTGTAGCATATTTTTATTATAGTGTAAGTTTCAATCATGGATAATGAAAGTATAATTTCTCTAAGAAAATACGTATGGTTTGTTAAACTATATTAAAATGGTATATAAAAGCATATTGTATTACTTATGGCAACTAAAAAAATATAGTGAACTATTTTACCATATGTACGGTTGAACAAACCATAAAACGATTTTCCGACGTAAGCTTTACTATAATATAGTTGGGTATACTGTAAACTATGTTGCCTTGAACTATGCAAATACATTGTTGCTCATATAATCCATTTCACCAAGTTTTCCTTTTTCAGTGTAAATATTTAAAAAATAAAACGATGTTTAGCAAAAAAAATGAATTTAATGCTACGCTAGCCAAATTAACTTTCAGTAGAAAATGGCATGAAGCAAGGACGAAAGAGCATTAGCGACAATAAAGTGCTGCGAATGGGTATCCTTCAAAAAGTTTATAATAAACGCACATTAAAGAAAAAAATTTATCTTCCGCTTTTATCAGCTTCCTTTCACAATTCTACTGAATTTATATGCAGATAAAAGAGCAGATAGTCATGATACTTGCGATCATGTATAAAGTTATCATAAAATTATACTGCGTCTTATCATTTCAATCTCCTGTAATTTCATTTAAAGTCCCTTAACACTGAATGTAACGTCAGGACAAAGTATCATATCAAGAGAAGTAGGGAGTATATATAGAAATGCTCTAAAGCAAGAAGGGGAGGAAATATATTTAAGGGTATCCTTTGCAGATCGACCATAGAGCATATACCTTCCGAAAGGAGGGTTTTCGGATGTTTTAGGGTAGGATTTCCCAACTGCGCTCCTCTTATTGGGAAGGATACAACCCGTACCCTAGAACTTCCATATTCAATACCGGTAACTCCATTTCGGAAAAAGGAAAAGAAAGTTGAGAAATGTAATAAACTCGCTGAACCTGGCGAACGTTGTTCCTACTCATTGTTAAATTTTGTGTTGTTCTGAATCTACCAATTTGAATCAACGCGATTTACTTAAAGTGAAACTGCAGAGACACCTACCAAATACAAAACACGCAAAACCTATTTCTTTTCGACCAACATATATTTCTTGCAAGTACGACCGAAATCGGCCTATAAGTATAGAAAATAGGACTCCAGCGCCACCTATCGCAATGCAACATAACTAAAAACCTTACCCGCGATTTTAACCGTACATGATGTGAACATAACCTTAATAGGTCCAGTAGTTTGTCATTGATGATGCGGTTTACTCACGCACAATGGATTTTATGTTGTACGGAGACATTTGGAACGAAGACCAATGGCTGATCAGCCGTATGCGGAAAATCGCAGCATATTAGAAACATTTATAGAATGCTATTATGTGCTTCTTTACTGTAAAATACGTTTTTTGTCTTGGATTTTGATATACTTGAAAGATTTCGTGCGTAAATGAAATTGATATGCTTGTGTTCTTTGTTGATTGCAGGGTGACATATTCGGTAGTCTGAACAGTGGCCTACAAGATGGTTTGTTGTCAAGAGCAGAAGCTCTGGCTGCTGATTTAGGGAAACATAATGCCGGTACACCAATGCCTTTGAAACACGATCCAGTATCTGTATATCATCATGGTGCACATATGCCAACTCCTCATCCGAACAACCGGCCACATCATCAGGTACAATCACACCTCTTTGTGAGTTAAACAATTGTATTCACTATTACTATTAATAATTTTTATAATGATGTCGTCCAAGTCCTGTTTGAAGCTGATCTCCGTACAAATTCGTGACACCCAAAATTTGCTCAGGTGGGAACCGGTGCAAGTTCAAACAAATTTGCGGCACGCAAAATTTTCTCAGGTAGGACAGCGTGGAAGCTCACGATCGTGTGCTTATCGAATCTCAATCCAGGAATATCTTCTTGTTTCCTCAAAATATAAAATGTTGCCGGAAAGAAATTCCAGAAGGAATCGTTCCAAGGTTGGAAGTCCTTCCAGGTTCCAGCAAAGCTCTTCAAAAAAGCTCTAGTCCTTGCGGGCATGGGGTCTCTCCTAACGGATTGCAGCAAACGCGTATAGTCCAAAAAAAAACAGATGGACACATTTTTCGACAGGGGTAGCAATTTTTGCCACCACCAACAGTAGCCAGTTGAACACCACGATCCTACGAAGTGTTAAATAAACTTCTAATATGTTATACCTTCATAAATAATTCATCATTTTTCATGACAGTGTCATTTGACGTATTATAAATGAGAAAATAGAGGAAAGCGAACGAGGGAGGAAGGAAGGGTAGTTGGATTAATGGATGTGTTATGTACATATCAATGCAATGTGTTAGCAATTACACGGCGGTTGTTTGTAAGCGAGCCAAGAAATACACACACACACACACACGTGGGCCACGGCACATCGACACTAATAAAATATGTACCCATTTGAACTTAGGTCATAAACAAGTGGGTGTGAGAATTTCTACGTCCCCCTTTTGCCTCTCTAATTTTCACCCCTTTTTTCTCCATTTATATTTATATGTCCCCCTTGCGGGTATACACTTGTATGTGTCACAGATGGCCGAGCAATAAGTGTCGTATAAACTTGGGTATTTATTTCCTAACACCCATCGAATTGAATAAACGCGTTGCTCACTATATCTATGCTCAATAAAAATTGAACAAGGGGAATTCATTCAGGCCTCCTTAGTCGTGTCTAACGAGTTTCCTATGGGTAACACAAAAAAGAATAAACGTCATCCCAGCTCCTAACCCTATACCGGTGCGTGTCACAGTAATGATGAAATATGGCTTAAGGATCGAGGGGTTCCAAACCCCTTCCTCGTGTTTACCAATCAATCTTTTAGAAATCGTGGTGGAAACTCTGTTCTTTTTTGTGAACCTTCAATTGGACGAGAATCGGGAAGGATTTAATGCCGGGTGACACCTGTTTTGGATACTCGAGGGGTCAGTGGCGCACTTAAAATTTAGTTTGGTAAAAGAAAGAGATAGGGTTCGACGTAAGCATATCTCGTATGCACCCTCTTGAGTCAATAAATGCAGGACATGATGTAGAAATGCAAGTATTGGTATGGTTCAGTTCCGTTTTACAGCGTTCCGATAGCATTCCTGAAGAATGCTATCGTTATTTCTGAGACTGCTGGTATTGGCGAAATAAAAAATTTACCGTTTCGTGCAAAAATGCTCAAAATTGCAAGAAGGTCCAACACTACGCAAAGGGAAAGAGCAATGGCAATTATGTTTCCTTTAAAGTGCTCTTCTTCAGAAGGATCAATCTTTTCTTAGCATTGCTCTGATTTCCAAAAACAGTCCTGGAACTCAGTTGTTCCTAGAGCCCAGCAACTGCAGTAAAAGCTTTTACACAAATAGGACCATTTTCTGGTCATTCAATCTCGTAATCTTTTCAGAAGATGTAGGTAATACTTGTTCGTCGCCCCACTGTAATTTGACCATTCTTATTAAGCAACAATCTCAAGATTGTAAAAAAAAATAACGGGTGATACTTTAACAACGCTCCAAAGTTTGATGGAATCGATACACTTAGGAGACGTTGTATGAAAACGGATGCTATCACTGTATTAGTGATTCCAGGATGCACAATCGATATTTAGGACCCTAAAGTTCCGTAGAATGTCTAAGACTCTAAATTCTGACCTCCAAAGTATAGGGGCATTCGCCCCTAGCCTAGGGATTGACTGATTACTCCCCAACCTGTTCAGCCTTTGACCTGTTGTTTTTCGGATTGGTTTTTATGCATTTCGAAGTCTCACTGTATAGTTTGTAATTTTCGAATATCACACCTACTACCAGCGACTTAGCGACAGAGAAACTTCGCTCTTTCCTACTGGTTCCACCCAAACCCAATTCCACTTATTACCAGACTCATCCGACCACATATACCCAGAATCTGCATCCTAGCAAGGATCTCGTGTGTCCTTTCATCTACATAGTGGCCATTTGTGATAAACAACTGAACCGATTATTCAGGGACCGTTCTTTTTGCATTCCAGATGAGTCACCCGGGTATGGAGAGCTTGGACATGTTGGATCCAGCAAACTCCATGACCACACTAACGCCAATGTCGGAAGGAACAGGTAGTGGGCCAGGCCACCACGGGAGCATCCACGGCCCGTCAGTTTACGGTGGCATGAATGGTATGATGAGCCATCACCACCACCATGGAAACTTGTCAGGCGGCGGTGGAAGCGTGCCGCATCCAGCGCACCATCACCCTGCCATGGCGGCGGCAGCGGCCGCGGCAGCCGCTGCGGGACTCCATCCCGACGCAGACACAGACCCTCGCGAATTGGAGGCTTTCGCCGAACGGTTTAAGCAGAGGCGCATCAAGCTCGGCGTGACACAAGCGGACGTGGGCAAAGCTTTGGCCAACTTGAAGCTGCCTGGTGTCGGTGCGCTGTCGCAGTCAACGATATGTCGATTCGAGAGCTTAACATTGTCACACAACAACATGATCGCGTTGAAACCGATCTTGCAAGCATGGCTGGAAGAGGCCGAGGCCCAGGCTAAGAACAAAAGACGCGACCCGGACGCGCCGTCGGTCTTACCGGCCGGCGAGAAGAAGAGGAAACGCACAAGTATAGCAGCCCCCGAGAAAAGGTCGTTAGAGGCGTACTTTGCGGTACAGCCGAGACCTTCCGGGGAGAAGATAGCCGCCATCGCCGAGAAGCTGGACCTAAAGAAGAACGTTGTAAGAGTATGGTTTTGTAATCAGCGACAAAAACAGAAACGCATGAAATTCGCAGCTCAACATTGACCCGAGGGTGGCTTGTGACAACAAAATTGACTATATCCAACGCCGAGTCTTGAACCAAAACCTGAACCTTTGAACGAATATCAAGGTTGGCCATAGTAATTTTTTTTATTGTAAAAAAAAAGAAAGTTCAACGGGTTCATTTCTATTTGGTTCACGGACTCTGGCTTTTAGAGCAAATAAGACTATGCAAATAAAAGGACGAAATGTCAAGAAAATGTTGTTGCAAGCTTCTGCCTACTATGTATCGAAACCCTTCGCTTGACTCGCAATCTTTTCAAGGCACTCCAAATTAAACGTAAATGGCAGCATCGGCAAATGTCAATCTCGGGGCTGCTTGGAACGAGTATCTGGAGCATCCGCGTGGGCGTGGGTATTTTTGTATGCCCTAAATCATGGGTGAATGAAATTTTTTAACAGAAATGTTAGGCATGGCAGAGGGAGGGTAAACCGGAACGTGTCGAAGTTCTTAGTAATTGCAGAGGCAATTAGCGTCTGATGTTGAGCGTGGAAAGATCGGTGGTTCCTAAATTAGGAGGCAAATCGCTCTAATCGTCGGAACCATCTTGCGTTCTCACGCACGGTGTAATTATTCGTATTCCAGGCATACTTGTTGTAAACTACGTTTGCACAACTTAATTTACAACGTATTACGTTATACGTAATAGACCCTCGTATCGAAGGAGTCCCATCTAGGCCTAAAAGAATGAAGACAAATTACACGGTTATATTTAGTCGTGGAAATAATTAGTGCCCGGTTCAGAGGGGTTAAAAATCGAAGGTCCTTTGGACGAGATAGAAGCTATCGCTCCTGCAAGTACCTTCGATTTTGCTACCCTATTGCCAGCAAATTCAAAGCAGTTCTTGATTATTTTTGTTTTTTTGGAAATTATTTTTGTTATTTAAAAAATATGCGAATAGAAACGGAATTTCTAGAAATTTTTGATGAACTCCTACCAGCTTTTTTTTGCCATTTACGAAAATTTCGAGTGGGTGAAAAGAAAAATTGTGGAGTCAATTCGAGGGTGTTTCGTTCGAAGAATTGATGCGAATAAGTAAGTAAATAAATAAACTAAATAATTGCGAACATGTGGAACATATGGAAAGTACAATTTGAAACATAACATAAAGTATTGTTAAAAGGCGGAAATTCGCATACGCGTGATATGGAATTTCCAAGGAAACGGAAAGGAAGCGATTGCACGTGTAAAAAAAGAAAGAAGTTAATAAATTAATAAAATAAAATAAATAAAGAAAATAACAGTGATATTAATTAATGATAAATTTAAAAACATGCAACGACAGAAATATTTAAAGAAAAGAGTAAAAATGGAGAAGAATGTAAAATGTCAAATTCGAAGAGGACGTAGAAGGTAAATGAAATAGACGCTCTGTGAAGTGGGTTCTCCTTTTTTTTTTTAGCAATACAGTGAAAATCGCGATAATGATTTAAATTTAATTGAAATAATGAATATAACAAACAAAAGTTAATAAGACGAAAATGAAGAAAAAAGAGAAAGTTTAATATTGTATGTAGTGATATTGGACAATCAGTGAAAAGACTGTATCATATCAATATTGAAGCAATACTTTTAGCGTTAGTCAATGAAAATTCATCGAAATCTAAATGAATTTTATCCGTGTAAAGAAACCAAAGAGATTACGAAAACAAACGTATGTAACAAAAACTATGTAACAAACTTTAAGACGCAAGTATTATTATTATTATTACTATTATCATTATCATTGTCATTATCATTATCATTATTATTATTATTATTATTGCTATTGAGTTATTGTTGTTGTTATTAATTCAGTAATTAATGTATATACGTATATATACATATTTATTAATTTTTTTAACGCAATGTACAATTTTTTCGATTAATGAAATCCCTTTAGCTTTAACGTGCCTCCCATTTTAATTACAGAGCAGCTGCGAATAATTCCGAAAAAGTTTTAGAGCCACTGCCCCGCTTCTCTTATTGTGTGCCGTTCCTTTCCGCAAACTTTACTTTTAATCACTCCTTCCTTCCCGCCTTTTTCCCCACGACTTACATCAGCCCACATATTTATTTAATTCACACGTTAAATGCCATGTCGGTCATCAGTAACCGGCACTGAACTTACCGTTTAGGCCGCGTCGGTTATGACAAATGCAATAGTGTATACCATTGTGACCCACGCGGCATGAACGGGAAGTCGTGTAAATTTGACGTGGCGTTCAACGTGTTAATTTGTGTCAAGAAGCTCCTATAACTTCAGTTCAATTTATGTAATTGCTAATTTTCATATTATTCTGTGACGAAGAAAAATTAACAGTAATTGGATTTCGAAGTGTCATTTCAGTGGCAAATAAAACGACTATTCCCTTTCCTTTTTTCAAATTGCCATTAAAATTGCTTTTGATAACGTCCCCAAAATATTTGTCAGTGAGATATAAATTCATATTTTGCTTTTACAAAGAATATGTACAAAGAAATCAAGTTCCTATCGTATCAGGGACGATTTTTTTTATGGCGAGAAAAAAATGACTTAGTGTTTTTTTTTTCTTTTACGATTTACCAGTGCAGTCGAACCAAAAAATGTTTGCTTCTCTGATTGAGGGATTTTGTAGTGAATAAATTATTATCAAATTTTTGTTTTATTTATTATTGACTGTAACTATAATTATAAAAAAGCTAAATGAGGTTAAAAACCATGAAAATATTTGCCATTAATTCAATTACTTTTAATTTCATTAATTTGTAAATGCCTCCAGAAAAGTTCCAAGAAAGTTATTAGTAATAATTTTTCCTTTTTCTTTAGCCAAACATACACTTTTTGTACCTTCAGTTATTTGGAGCTAATATTTACGTCCTTCGTAACTGAACTTTAACTTATCGAGGATATAAATACATTTTATTTGCAGATAACCACCAATTCCTTTAAAAAAAAAGCGCTCTAAGAAATTTTCATTCGATCCTTCTTAATTTCCTCAACACATATCACAAAAAGCACACCATACTCGTGCTTCAACAAATTTTGAGCCGTTTTCTTTTTATTACAGCCGTAAATCTCTACCGATTGAAATATTAAAATCGCTAAAAATGTATTACTTGACCGCCCCAAAGAAATAATTTTGTAAAATACAACACAACCTTGCGTCGAGAATATTTGCGCGATGGAAGCGATTCATTGCGCAAAGAAAAATTTATTGAGCAATACAACCCAACCAGATTAGTATAATATTGTAATAAAACGAAGAAGAGGAACAAACGAATGAAAAAATGTTGAATTAAGAAATGAACGAGACAAAATGAAGCGGAATGAAAAATAAATTATAAATGAATTAAACAACAAAAAATTGCTAATTATAGTAGTCACTTTTAAATTGTACATAATATTGTAGTTTTTAAGTATTTTCTAGTCAATAGAGTTTAGTTATACATTATTAAACTATGAACAGGTGTCGTTTTTGTACAAACAGTAATTTTATTTCCTTTACAACTTCAACCAAAATTGTTTTCATTCGTTTTCATCGTTCCCTCGAACAATGTAATGTTTATTATTGGTGGATAAAATTTGGATGCATCGAATTTTTGATGAAGAAAAATCGATCTCCGTGAAAACCAAACGCCTTGGATTGAAAAATTCCTTTCCGTCGGAGCCACTAATATTTCGGCTACCGGCTCCTTTTGGCCGCATTTTTAACACAAAAAAAATGTAAATAAATGCTTAAACTAACAATATGATTTCTACTGTTTGTATAAAAATTAGTAGGGGAAGAAACGAGGAGACAAACAATCATTTTAGTGCAATACGTAGTCTTATTTTTAAGAATCTTATTGGGATCTGAAACCCGAAAGGCTTATGATAAGAGAAGCTGGGCCCTTGGTCCAATGGACCTTTCTACCACTCATTTCTCAATAAGATCTATTTTCAATTCTCTTTCTTGGTCGATATCGAGTTTAGGAATCAAAAGGACGCTCTCCTCTTCACATTTTGATTAGGAAGAAGGGAGTCAAGTCCTTCTGATTTTCACTTCGATGCGTGTCATGAAACAAAATCTACAAATGTTTTAAAAAACTAAGAGGAACAAAAGGAACCGAGAAATTTTCAGTTTTTTTTTTGGTGACTCAAAGAGAAAAATTGTTGTTCTCATTTCCGGTTCGTAATAGAAAAATTTATTTTACAAACACAGGGTAACAGGTCGTATCATAATATATGCTTCTCTCTCTATCTCTCCCTCCTATAAAAATTTATATAGTTCAAGTGTACGAATTAAAATCCTACGGTTCAATAAATCCACTACACGAAGAAAAGAAGGAACAGAAAATTCGAAGTGCAATTTTCTACCGCGTTTTCTGTCCTAGACAGCGCTCCCTGGCGTGCGTGGATCGAGACTCTCGAATGTATCATACCACAAATTAGAGAATACGGTTTTCATTTCTATAGACAGTACCTCCTAGCGAGACTCGATTGAACATCTCGAATATGTAATAAAAATATTAAACATCTGTTTTTATTATAATTTCATCGACAGGCAGATTCCTCTAACGTCCCGCATTTGGAATCGGCAGATATCGTATTCACTGTGAACCATTACGTGAAACGAATATTTGCCGATCCAGAAAAAAAAAGTACGCGGAAAAAATTCTGGTTTTGTTGTGTACAAACAAATATTTTTCGAGTACAATGGCGAAAGAAAAATTATACCCTAAAATGCTGAGTAGAAAATAGAGCAGCAAATATTAGACGAAAGTGGAATTCAATTATTCTAAAGAAAATTTTGCGTTTGTGAATAAAAGAGAGTTATTATTATTATCATATTATTAATATTATTATTATTATTAGTGCGAATCGGTCCATTCGATTCTGACGAAAAAAATGATTCCAGACTTATCTGAAAGTTCTTCGAAAATATATTTTGATGCAATCTTCGAATTTCTCGATCAGTTTCTATGATTTTCCAAAATTCTTTGATAATTTTCGAATCGTATTATTAGGCTGGTGCATAATTAACGATCCTCATTTTTGGTGAAATCCACGTAAATAATCGTCGTTATTTATGCACCGAACGAATGATTACCTAGCTTGTCAAAATAGTCGAGAAAAATTTTGTTTACTAAGTTTCTCTACGAAGAAGAGCCTAAAAATTCTTCGAAAATATATTTTCCGAAAACTTCAGGGGTAATCATAACGAAATTTTCCACACGCTGCGATTATTTTCAACGTTTTTTATAAACGAACAAAGCCAAAAAAAGAGATTGTTATGAAATTATCGCATCTTACTCATAAACGTATGAAATTTACTTTCAAACTTGCAATTAATTGTCGCGCCCTACGAGAACTGCACTAAAAGAACTGGAACGTAACTCTTCTTCTAACAAATTCTTTATTATTGCGCTATTTGCTGTTACCTCAGTTATGTTTATGAGTAAGAACAGGAATCTAACGAAAAGACATATCAAGAAATCTAAGGAGGAAAAAGAAACTTAGCTAAATTGCTGTAGAAATTTGTATGTTATAAGTATATTGCGTAGAAATTGGAGAGCTCGTTAATTAAGCGTCATTAGGCAATACCTTAATTTATTTGATTCCGACACTGCTACGATTTAAGAGAAAACGAATCACTTCATAAATTACTAAATGGGTTAAATCGTTTTACTTTTTATCTGAGGGGTTTGGGTTACCATATTTTATTGTTTGGGTCCATTGCGGGACCATTTAACTCGATCAGGACGTCGCGTGGTACCTGATGTCGCAATTTTAGCGATTAAGTTACCGATTTGTACATGTGCGGAACCTGTTGGATGTAAACAGTTTTTACTTTCCGCGTCAGCGTATTTACGATATTATACCTGCGAGACGCATGATTTTGCTTGAAGCGTCGAAAAGTAGTAGACGAACACTGTAATTGCGCTGCGGAGGAGCGATTGTCTGGAAAAGTTTATAAATAAAAAAAAATATAGAGAAATTTGTACATAAATATGGGAGAACGACTTGGAAAGAGGAATTATTTTGATGTTTTTGTTCTGTAATTTTCGTCCCGGTACTTCGTTATGTAGATTTAATGCTCCAAATTGTACGCAATGTAAATCGAAGGGGGATGAAGGAAATTCAGTCGTGAATCGTGATAAGGAGATGTATACATACGCATAAATCTATGTCGGTATGAATAAAATGTACATCTTCTTCCCCTTGAAGCAACACACATACACACATTGTAAATATTATGTGCCATAAAAAAATTAACTAATTGTACTCCGTGTCCAACTTTGTTCCAAGTACCTATTCAATTATAAATATTATAGTATTATAAAAATAAAAATCTTGATGTTATTGATAACTACTTCGTTCACGTCTTTCTTTCCTTACCTACTGTTTCATACAAAAAACTTTTTTTCTGTTTTTGACCCTCTACAGTCTCGTGTGACTTTCCTGTCGCATATATGTTCATATTTGCAACATTTTCTTTTTTAATCATTTTTTTTCACGTATGAGTTATCCATAAATAGTATTTACAAATTCTAGACTATTATCTATATATGGTTCCGATAATCGAATAACCTTAAATAGAAGTTGAGCAAAATAGAAGCCTGGGGCATCTCAGATCCTATTAGTCAGCTAAGGGTTGAAGAATATTATTTTGCAATAACAAACTACTCATTAATAATTTTGAGCGTTGAGTTTTGTATTCTCACGATTACGAAATCAGCTGGGGGTGGATAAGTCAGTGTTAATTAATTTTTCGTTTCAAATATTAAATAGACAATAGTTTAAATATATAAATAAAAAATAAATGTAAAAAAGGTCCATTTTTGCTTCAAGCCGTGATGATAAAAGTCTCTAGTGGTTCTGATATTTCTTTCATCGTAGAATCATGCGGTGAGATTCATTCTACATGAAAATTCAGACAAAATGTGTAAAATGGTAAGAGAAATTACTAAAATTCTTAAAAATACCAGCACAAGAAGATACTTTACAATCAAAATTATAACAAGTGCAGTATTGGTGGGACAATAAAAGTGGGATCATTTTGGATACAAAAACCATTTTTGACATGAACAAAATTATCGAAAATCTGTATTTTTAATCCCTTTAATCTTTATTTTCAGTCCTTATACTTCCAATTCTAAATGGTTTCTTCTTCTTATAAGTTCAATATATTACGACTAGAATTTATACATCAAAATAGCAATAAAGGGATATAATTTAATTTTGTAGAGAAAAATCACAAAATACTTTATTTCGATTAATTTTGATTAACTTTCCTTATATCTTTGCACATTTACTCAAAATGTTCATAATAAGTGAGTTCATAATTTTGGCACATGGTTCTCTAGCCAAAAAAATATATGTAACAAAGGAAATTTTAGAACCCGGCTGGATATAAATATCAACCGCTTTCACACATTTCACCTGATTCGATTATTTGCATTTAGTTTTAGGTTATTCAAAATTAATATTTTCAACTGAAAATCAACCAATTTAAATAGTCATATGAATATCTCATTAAACTAATCAATTTAAATCAAATCAATCCTGAAACTTAATTTTCGAAAGCTCTTAGATTCTCCAAAGGATCTGAAAAATGTAGATCTTAGAACTTTGTGGTTCTCGAAAAAAAAGTAAACCCTGCAAAATCTTATATTTGCTGGAAATCCTAAGTATTCTGAAATTCTTGGAAGACAACAAACTCGTAGGAACTTGGTCGATATTGTTACTAGAAAAAGCTTTTTCTTAAAATAAAGAATCTTTAGACTGTACCTCGATGGACTTACATATAATGTCTTATGCATTTATGGGGATTAGACATACATGGTCAGAGATTATAATATTTACGTAAATACCCACTACTCCATACCCACTCTTACTATAATCTAGTAATGGAACCTTAAATCCTATATCTATTGAAATAAATCCGTTTCCGATACCCTTTTGTAATTCGAAACGTTAGCGATGGGTCAGAAAAGCTTTTATATACTTTGCGATGTTATACAGTTACATTTAGACGGTGCCCTAAGAAGATTCCAGATTTTCCAAAATAAGAAGTTGTCTTTTACTATTATTTTAATCTACTTATTTATTTTTTTTTTAAATGTTCATTTAATGATGGAAATTGTATTTGATGTTGAAGTAGAGGGTTCAAAGACGAGATTTCCAGCTTTAAACTCAAATGAGGTAAAAATTTCCACGATTGAATCCACTTATATTGTGAAATTGAACTTGAACTTTTTTTAAACGGGAATTAAAAATAACTTTTCGCGGTCTCTTTAAATATGTTTAAACATTCAAGGGAGAACTTTGTAGAAAATGATGAATTTCAATTAGAGTCTGGTTTTTAGTTGAACCAAAGTATATTAGAATTTAGAATTATTTAACCCATTCGAGACGGTGATTTTTTTCGAACACGGTCCCCAAGAGCGAACTGATAATAGCTCATTACTACTATTGCACACCTGGTGTGCAATCAGTCTCGAATGGGTTAAACAAAATTTCAAATATTGAAAATATGCAAAATCTAAAAATTTTTTAAATTTATATCACAATTCTATAACACATCTGGAAAAATTCGCACATTTACCTTAATGCTTCATAAATTTCTAATTTTCCCATTAAACATAATTTTCCATATAACAAAATGTTACGCCCTTTTTTCTCTTAACATTCGAGATCATTACTTATAATATACAATACGATTAATTTTAATACATTAAATGCCATGTCGATCACCGGTGACCGACACTGAACTTTCCGTTCAGGCCGCGCCTGTTATGACAAATGCAATAGGGTATACCCTTGCGACCCACGCGGCATGAATAGGGAGACTACCAAAATTTTACTAAATCACAAAACGCCAGGTTTAACACAAAAACTGCCAAATCAGTGAAACTAACCAACATCAAAAAAAATTCCGATAATTTTAATGTTAAATTCAAACAAAAGTTTGAATTCCTATGGAAGAAGCGCCAAAATCGACTTATAAGGCGATATATCTCGATATCTCGAGAACGCCGAGACCTCAACGAATGAGTATCTATTATACATCTACTTTTTTGCATCTTTATTGTTGGAGGTAAAAAAGACGAACTCATGATTCGATTAAGACGGAGTCCAATGATAAATGACACCCCCGCATGAACCCTAAACACGTAACTTTCCAAGTATATAAAAGTTGAAAGAATAGGGCAAGCAATTGACAGGACAGGCGGCGGTTCTCCAAGGGAATCAAAGAGAAAAGAGGAAGGAAGATAGAGATAAAAGTAAAGGCCGATACTCTTAAAAGATTAACGAGTTTTTCTTTCCTACGCATTGACGTGACATAGAGACTACTCCGAGTTTCTGGTTGCAAAGGTGGATAGCGTCCCTGTCTGTCCATCCATTCCGCAACGAGTTACATTTTCACTAACAGTTACTACATGTTTCGTGTCTCTCTTTCTCTCTCTCTCTCTCTCTCTCTTGGCAGTTCCTTTTTGAACTACTTGTCGGTAGTTCCGTCCTTCGCTTTCATTTCAAATCCCAGTTTCCTCTTTTTTTCGCTTTTCCCCTACCGATTCTTTTCTCTCTTTTATGTTTTCTTTGTCGTTTTCGTCCCTGTCGTCGTCGCCTGTCGTCTGTCTACACTGTTAAGTGCCTCGCTTTGATTTACCTTCGAAAATACTTATTGACCTCCGCGTTTTCCCATCCAACGCAACTCAGGAGGAAGGCGACGGTAAAATTGCATATAAGCCATTTATTTGGAAAATGGCCTATGTCCATTTGTGAGTTTTTTCTTATTAATATTAATAACATATGCCACTTTAAGTTAGTTTTCATAAAAAAACATTTTCCAAAGTTTTAAAAAAAAGATGGACTTAGACCACTTCCAAAATAAACGGCTCATATATATATATGCTGGAACCATGCAAACTTGCACACAATATTTGTTGTTTCTTTTGCAATTTATTCTGCGGAAAAGTAATTAAGGTTATCTTTCAATCCTTGGCTAAACTACCTCACTAGAACAGCATAGTTGGCATAATGGGACTTTCTAGACCCTAGCGATAACAATTTGTATTGCTTTAAAATAAAAAACTATTGTGTCATAATTATTAAATGTTGTTTGAAAAAAAATAGTATGGGTTATTTAATTAAGATGTAATTTTTAATATGAAAATAAATATGTAGAATTTTCCTACTATAAAATTGCTGAACCCAACGCGCCTGAAAAACGATAGCTAACAATAAGTAGATATCGCACACTGGAATCATTTTATAATTAATTAGAACTTACTTAACGACCGTATGGTTTTTTCTAGATACATAGAATAATGTTTTAGATATTAATAACGCAAGCATAGGGTGACGTAGAGGACCACAAGGAACATTCTTTAAAATTAGGACACGCTTTCGATTTTAAAAAATATTTACATTTTAGATGGACGAGAAAATAAATAAAATTTGCATAACAGGAACGGTAAAAGTGTTAATAATCAAGATGATGCATCATTCCTAAATTCTGAATATGTGCCTACCTTGCTCCCATACTATGCCACCAGTACTTAGACCGATGAAGATAAGCGCAAATTGAAAATCTCTCCATTTTTTTGACCCATGGATGTTCAGTATTGAGAACAGAACATTCCACCAAAGGTATCAATTTATTCGGTAGAGAAAAATGTTATTTCATGCGCACCTATATTCCTAATAACCAATAAGAGTTTTTCATAAAAAGGCTGTAATTCATTTAAAGCGATTGGTTGTTCAGTATAACCACATTTGCGAAAATCACAGAACGTTGTATCGAAAGTGTTGAAAAAGTAAAACCTAGACATTAAATACATTACGACCTACAAAGAACTTGACGTCGTTGTAACATAACGACGATATTTTGAAGTAATTTTTTATTCGATTCATAAATGTTGCATTGTTAATTCGTGAGAAACATAAAGATAAACTAAAAATACGTAATACTAACTACATCCACCGTAGCTTGTGAAAATTTACTTGATAATAACATAAAAAGCGTCAGCAGCAGCGGCGGTGGCGGCAGTAGCAGCAGCGTCTTTTGGGTTTATCCTGTTACAGGAAAATGGGTAGAGAAGGTTGGAAAAGTAGGTGTAGGGTTTGAGAGATATAAGCGAAATTCTACTTGGTTACTTGCTCGTTCGTTCGCCGCTCGTTCTCTAGCTCGCTCTTGGCGCTCTCAACAGCTAAGCTGGAAAGCCTTCGCCGTTCCCATTTAGTAATCCCCCTGTACCATGGTGTGGTCCATAGAGTTTACAAGGAATATTTAAGTCTGCCGCTGAGCTCGGATTAGCAAAAGGCAACACCTTGATTAGCGGGAACGGAGCTTTTGTTTCCTTCGTTTAAGACCTGTAAAAACTCTTAGGAAAGTGGCTAACGTGAAAATCATGAAAATTTCAGAATTTCAGAAACTGTGGCTTGTTGATTTAACCCTTCAAGTGTCTCTGAGACAATAGTAGCTAATCCTAGCTATGGAATAATAATTGGCAAAACACTGTTACACCTACACTACCGTTCAAAAGTTTGCAAGAAGTCATATTTTTGTATGAAATAAAGAACCTTTTGTTGTTATTCCGAAGACAACCGATTATAATAAACTTTTATTAACGCTTTACCGACCGCTAGCGATTCAACAGCCCTCGCGGGTCCGACCGGCCGCTCGATGATATTAATGCTAAATTATATTTATTAACACTACGCCGTCCGGTGGTAGCACGTTGGTGCCATGCGAAAATTGTCGTGCAAGCGCCGATGGCACCACCTTGGTGTCGTACATCAAGATTTATACCGACGCCAAACGAAAGAATCCCGATCAGACGTGCGGACGGCAAAGTGTTAACACTTCGACTGCCATGTTGGTCACCGGTGACCGGCGCTAAACTTTCCGTATACAGGCCGCGCTGGTTATAACAAATGCAATAGGGTATACCCTTGCGACCCACGCGGCGTGACCCGCATGGCAGTCAACGTGTTAAATTTCGAAAGCAAAGAGACGCAAAAACATTTCTAGTACCTAATTCGTTTAGAACAACATTGCAAAGAGAATTTTCAAAATCAAAAACCTTCTTCTCCAAGGTGTCACATTGCTGAAATCCGAATCCCAGCAGTGATATCTAATTTTGAAGTCTGCGGATGGATGTATTCTTCCCAATCACCCCTACAGAAAACATTTCCCAATCGTTTCCCCTTCGACAATAGAAATTCCACGCCCGAGGTATCCGCAACGGAAATGGCACGACACCGAGACACCTGAATTGACTTTTATCGAAGAATAGCGATTTGAATAATCGTAAAATCACAGTTAGTCCTTATTATTCGAAAGCGGTTTTATTTGGCGGATTGCAAAGGGGTAGAGATAAAGCCGAGCCTAAGTTCCTTTGAAGGAAGTTCTTTATTTTCCTGACGAGGTTTCTTTTTGTATTGTAACGAAGATTATCAACCTGTTTCAACAATCCCAATCGAGGATTGTATGTAGTAAAAAAAAAGGGATGAAGAGCCAAGGGCCAAAGAGTAAGGGGAAGTACAGAGAAAAAGGGATGACGAGGGGTAGGGGGTGGGTTCAGTTGAAACACTATGAGACGGTAGTAGCTTTAAGTTAGGGGTTAGAGAGAACAGGGCATGCAAGCACGCACTCGGGCTCGCTTTCCCCCAGGGACAAGGCCGCTCTTTATGCTCGATATAATACCGCTCTCAAAACATACACACTTCACTCATTCTCTTAACGTATGTTGCCTCCTGCTTGCCTACAACAATATATGTTAGACACATATACATGAGAGAGCGTCACACGAAGACTTTCAGTTCCCCTGTGGTGTTTTCTCCCTAGTTTCTCTCTCTCACTCCTACGAACTTTACCCCCTTCCAACCCATAGCACTCAACTTGTGCTACTCATTCGCTAACTCACCCTCTCGCTACTTCTCTGTCTCCCTCATCCTCTCCGTTTCTTTCTGTCTTATAAACGTCATTGTCCTGCTCTATTGTTACTAATTATAAGGTGATCCTTGCGTGTAGCATCTGTGGAGGCGCCTCCGTTCGAGACATTATTCGTCATTAAGTTTACACAGTTTATATTGCCAATAAGTTTTCGGCGTAAAAAGCCGTTGAATTGAATGTCCCGCAATTTTTATTGCAACAGATTTTTTTTCTAATGAGCCTAGTTTTGGTGATATTTGGTTAATTTGCGTAGGTGATAAATTGATGGTTCACGTATTTTTGAGTTAGAAATAAAATCGAGCCGAATTAGAAACAAAATTATCCCGAGATTTTTAAACATTCGAGACTTGGCAGGTATTAAATCGGATTCTCGTAGTACAGTGACGCTGTCGCTAGAGGCGCTGAAAGGTGGTAATTTGATATTCTATTGTTACTAATTATAAGGTGATCCTTGCGTGTAGCATCTGTGTAGGCACCCTCATTCGAGACATCATTAAGTTTACACAGTTTATATTGCCAATAAGTTTTTGGCGTAAAAAAGCGGTGAATTGAAAGTCCTACAATTTTTATTGAAACGGATTTATACCAAAAAAAAAACGATGCAACCCGTTTTTTTCTATATTAAACAGACAGATTCATGCGTAACTGCGATACTGCGGTGGGCATCCTTTAAATGAAAAATCAGAAAACAGTGTCCTGGAGTAAACTGAATTTTTTCACGTCAAATTCCACTCTTTATTTATTCATAAAAATTTTATTTAACATAAAATTTTTTAAAAAGTGGTCCGATGGACTACGAAAGAACGAATTTCGAATATTTCAAACCAAGGGTCATAAAAAAATCCAAAACTGTTCGAGTTATCATGCGCAGATCGTGACAAAAAATGGTTTCGAGAAAAAAACGTTTAAAGTTTCTGACACGCATTTACGTAACCTACGTGCGTTTCAATATTATTCACCATAACCACGTCATTTTAGAGGAAAAGTTTATACTTGAAATTTTAAAAGATTCTGCAAACTCTAGAGAATAAAAAGCCATTGAAGCCACTTAAAGAAAATTACTTTTTTTTTTAAGTTTCTGAGCGTATGTAACACTGCGACAATATTTTGTGTAAACTAGGAATACTTCTATACACATTTCTGAAAAGAAGATAAAAAATAAAATACGGTCCCAAAATTTACGTTTTTATAATTTGCCGAAGCTTCGATAAGAGACGTTTTCAACTTTACAGTAACATAGATATCGAGTCATGGTATCTCCATTTCTATCATACAGAGATTAGACGTGGGGACGGGACATAATCGAATATGGCGCACAGATAGAGAATCACTAAACCGCTTTCTGTTACCGTTCGTATAGACTAATTCAAGACCCTCAAAGAGAGATATCCAGACTCTCTTTTCAACGCCATATTGAGTCGCACTATATGTATGTTCAGGACCAGAAAGCAGTTTGGTAAAGCCAGTGGCCAGTTTGTCTAAGCTGGCAGTATTTCGCTGTTAGCGACTGGTCAATCACAATACTGTTATAGTTTCCGGTCAAAGGGTCTCCATGGAATAGAGAGGCTTTCACCATTCGGTAAAATTTCTAATCCGTCAATTATAAGTCCAACCTACTCTCCTTGTCTCCCTTCTTTCTTCATTTACTTCAGTTACGCAATGATTCCAAAACAAAAAAAATTACCGAATTTGAAATTTTGTAAAATTTCCCGATTACTTTTCTTTTTGACACAAGAGAACTCGATATACGAAGAAAACACCAGAAAAGAAGGTCCGTCTGTCCTTCGCAAAGCCCTAAATTCTTTTAATACCCAGCGCCATCTTTTATAATAAAGCAGTTGCTTAACTGTTTAAAAGGAACGAGGGGCGAAGGATAAGGGACAACGATGAAAACTACGACAAAAAATTTCATACTTTTTCAATTAAGACAAGCAAGGGAACAAGGAAGAAGAAAAAATGAGAAGACTGAGGGTGAATTTAATACAGCAGATGAGGGTCTCCCAAGTATATTAACACTATCTTAAATGACGCAATTCTAAATAAGAAACAGCGAGCTGCGAGTTCTTGTGGAAATAAGAACTACAAATCTGACGGGTATGTACAAAAACCACTTTAGCAATTATACCTGAGAAAAATAGGATCCGGGATAAGATGCAAAATTTCAGGTTCAAGTGTCATAATTCAAAATTGTCGCTGTGGTATTAGTGGACAAATTTTGTTATACTGTCTCAAATTTCTCTACGAGATCTTAATTCCCTAATATTGTTAGAAATATTCCCTACATTCCCTAATATCATCAGAAATATTTCCTAAATTTTGTGGAATACAAGTATTAGGTTGGCAACTAAGTAATTGCGGATTTTTCAAAGCAAACAAATGACAAAATCCGCAATTACTTAGTTGCCAACTCAATAGTTTCAAGGAATTAAAGTTCTATTAGATTGAGTGATAAGAACTAAAGGCACTACCAACAAACACAATTTTAATTTTGGTGTGTACTATTTTATGCTTATCTGATAATAAAAAAAACACAAAAAAGAATGAAAGGAGTAGTTTTTCATAGATGATAACGCTGCGGAATAAAACCTACAGCCAACGGTTGAGAAGAACAAGATCTAATGGTATGGACCCCCATAAAGTAACGCAAAAGTATACCATCCCATTTTTGCAGGTATGTGTAGGTTTTGCTTATTCTTATGAAATTCTGAAGATTTGTAAGTTCCCTCTTTCCAACTTCAATTCCCTTTAATAATTCCTTTACTTTTTTTGTCATGATTTTGAAAAATACGAGGTCTGGATCTACTTACAAATGTTCCAGTATGTTAAAAATATATTACTTTGAGAACTGAACCCCAATACAAGTATCTCAACAAATTAATTTGAAAAAAATAAAATAAAATAGCTTTGTTTCTTTCAAAATATATTAAATTCAACTAAAAAAATAGAGAAAATTTTAAGTTTTTTTGCCTTCATTGAAATAATTTTATTAAAATTATATTTTTTAAACGTTCAGTACCCAAATGAGGGTATTTAGAAACGGTACACTCTCGGAAAATGTTCAATATCCGTTTATTTTTATAACTGCTATTATAACAGGACCAGACGCATTTTTTGGACACCATAAATATTCATCTCTCTGTAGCGCCATTGCTTAAATATATTTTTACCTACGAAAACAAATTTATTACCCCGCGTAATTCATCAGTAACACTATTTCTACCAAAGGTGTCAAAAGACACCTTTTAGAATTTTAATTTAGAATTATTTTCGAGGTTTAATTTAATCCTTTTATGAAATTACAATTAAATAACATTTGTTTTGGATTTTTGATGACGTATAATTAGCGCGGTGGAAATAGTGGTAAACATTGTGCAACACGAAAAATCCATGTTTGCTTTCATTTACCTAAAATTAATTTAAAAAAAGCTTAGTTTTTTGGAGGATTTGACTACGTAATCCCTTTGATATTTGAACTTCAGGCCTCATCAACAGGATAATCTCCTCTCCAAGGCGCTTAAAGCCACCTTCTAATTTTTCAGAAAACCGTACGAGAAGGCACCAGTATCACTGTTACTTACTAAACCGTCTATCAGGAAATTAAGATAATCTCTCCTTTGGACGTAAATGTCAGTTGAATGGAGAAGAGTTGATGCGACAGGATGAATGACAGAGACAAGAGAGTAAGAGAGGACGATGGGGAAGGTTTTTGGTGGGTGTCACTATGTATATATATATATATACCCGTGTTACTATAGTTGCGAACGTTTTTGGGAGGGACGTCGTGTGCCATCTATAGCTGTATATATGGAGTGATCGTCGAGAGGAGGATGCGACCAAGAATGGAAAGGTTTGGGGTGATTGTGTTCTGTTTCATGTATAATGCACCCTACCGCTCGACAACTCTCGCGTCGGCAACTCGATCTCTACTGCACAATATCATTCCAATACAAATACGCCTGCTGTATCCGTATACACAGAGAAACTTTTGTATCCATAATTTCGCTTGCATTTGAAATTTCATCTGGGCTCGCTTTTTCGTCCTTATCTCGATTCCTTGCGAATCTGTTTGACGACGAGGACTCTTACTGCCTCGCTAAGCGGCGCTCATCGCTACGGATCCACTCCCAAAGCCGTGTCTGTGAGCAAAACGGATCGTTTCCACAAAAAGCTTGAAACACTTCGCTTTCACTGACTTCGCGAGAGATGGCGATTGTTCGATGCATTCGGGTGGGATATTTGTAAAAAAAACTTTCGAACCGTTTCAGCTGGAGTTTATGAAATGGTCAAAACGGCATGAAACTGTGAAGCAAATAACGAGCACGTACATCGAACTCGGGTACGTGATTTCCTTTGCTTTGTTATGAAAAGTTTAGCCGAGAGCACTTTGCGAAAAAAGATCAACAAACACGAGCATTTCGTCGATGCAAGTGTGCAGTGTATGGCGGAGCTATTGACCAAAGTGCAAATCAAACTAATCATGAGAAATTGCAGCGGTATGACTGAGGGGATGCATATTACACGTATGTACGCGTATACATATATACACGAGGAGAAACATTATACTGAATGCGTTTGAAAAGTGTCCTCAGGCTATTGGAAAACGAGTGCATGGCACATAAGTGTAACGATAGAGCACTAGGTGGAAACAAGCATGATTTGTAACAACGTATTCAAAGGCAGCCTATCCCTCTACCACCCAACCAACCGGCCATTTAACGAACCATCCTACCGGCATATAAACCAAGAAATATATGTGTGTGCAGGGTTTACAATACAACCTGTTATGTTACCTCTATTCCCATCCATTACTAGTAAAAGCTACTGCTACTGCTACTAGCAGTTCTGCTTGCCACATGCTCACTAGTAAATGAGAATGACGTACTTACAATATATATAGATTGTAGATGGAACGTGTGGTATATGTGTACATATATATGTCGAATGTCACGCGCATTTATGTATTGAACGAGCTCATAGAGTAGACGGTCCTTACGGACTATATGTGCAAACAAGCCTTAGGCATCAATCGTTGTTTACACTACGCGCTAATTAACCAACCGTCGACGTTCGACGTTCCGCTCTTGTATATATATTTCTTCTTTAATACTACACCACATCCCTTTTCTACAAACACAAAAATCTCACCCTGCTCCGTTCGGAATGAAATTCACAATCGTGAATGCGTTGCGTACCGGCCGACGAGCTCAACGGCTCTTACAGGAACCGAATATTTTCTAATTACGGGTATGTTTAACATTATTTGTAATGTTATTTAGTAGGGGAAGTTTACCTAAATTGGACCACTGCCTACAGTGGCTCGGTCCTTGATTTCGAAAACAGTTGACATTA
This sequence comes from Gasteruption jaculator, assembly GCA_949825005.1. Classification (NCBI taxonomy): domain Eukaryota; kingdom Metazoa; phylum Arthropoda; class Insecta; order Hymenoptera; family Gasteruptiidae; genus Gasteruption; species Gasteruption jaculator. The sequence continues at coordinate 14,819,245 of OX463763.1, forward strand.
GAGCTTCATCCATGATGGATACTCGAACTGGCGGTAGTAATGCAACGGGCGACAGAAGTTGGAAGCAACTCGGCCATTATGTGGTCCACAATAGTCGTTTATTCGTGCAGTATGCTCATCCTGTTGTTTCTGCTGCTTCGTTTTCGAGTTAAAAATCAAATAAAATTAATGTTTGTTCTATATTTAATCTACAGATTCTTAATCTGCCATTCTTAATCTCCCTTTTCGAGCGAACTTGGTTAACTTAATACGTTGTAAGCCACGTCTTATTTACGTGGCGTCCTGTTCATGCCGCGTGGGTCGCAATGGCATAAACTATTGCATTTGTCATAACCGATGCGGCTTGAACGGAAAGTTCAATGTCGGTCACCGATGACTCACATGGCGTTTAAAAAAAGTTATAGTTGAAGAAAATATACTTGCTCTTATTGGTTACTTCAACCTACAATATAATACTAAGCAAACATCGAAAGTAATTATTTATATATAGAAACATCCATAGAATTTTTAGATATAAATTATTTTACTGATTGTCTCTATCCGCATTGCATTTGTATTTTGATGTTCTTCAATGGCTTGCCTCGTTTAGAATATATAATGTAATTTTAACCTTTACGTGTAATATTTGATTGTTATTATTATTCAAGATTTAGCCACGCGTTAATGCACGAAATAGATATTCGCCACCGACTGGAAATCTTCACATTTGCAATTTAGTATAATTTTAAAAATTTTTTATTCCGTTTACCTGCATTTCATATGTCAATTTTCATAATCACTTGAATTTTTGTTTTGAAGCTCTACTTAAGGTCCGTGGGAAAATATTTTTGGTTAGAAAGGTTCAATGTAGGAGCGCTTCCCCTGTATAAATTTAACGAAACCCTGCTTCGAAAACAAAATTAACCTAATTGAGCCTGTCAAAATGATACAAAAGTAAACCTATTAAAATGGAAAAGAAGAAATCTGAAATTAACACTTTCCGATTTCCTCTGTTATATTGTTAATAATTACTTCATATAATTTTACGGTATTTATTATTGCAGTTTCTAATAGGCAATTGCAATTCGTTTTATAACGAGAAGTAAAAGTTTTTGTAACCTAGTGAAATTCGTTTTCTGCGCAGTAAAAATTGGTGCCATATGGTGAGAACTGCATTCTATATCATAGAAATTGCATTCTAAACTATATAAAACAACTGTAGGAAATATAATGGAACAAAAATAGGGAAAAAGAAGTCTGAAAGCTGAACTTTTGGATTTTTTCAGTTATATTGCTGATAATTAATTTTTATAATTTTACAATATCCGTTATTGCAGTTTTTACTATGCCAAAGCAAATCGTATCATAATAGGAAGTAAAACTTACTGAAACGTAGTGTAATGTAGTGTGAGAACTGCATTCTACAAAACTGCATTTTATAAATAGAAATATAGGTCATCAAATGTAAATTTCCTACCTTTTTATTTTTCTATGTGCATAATTCTTGCAATCGCAGTCATTAACGACCTACTCGTCTCGTCCTATTATCAGTTAAAAATTTTAAGATCGAGAGAGATGCAGAAAGATACTTGTTTGAATGCTTGATACTTCAATGGAATATTTTTATGAATATCGGTAGCGCACGACTGCAATAAAAAGAAAATATTGCAAGTTGGTCAAAAATTGCATTATTACCGCTATCATAGCTCAAAGTTTGACTTCGATTGTCACACGCCTTTTTCCATGAATCAAAATTGTTTAATCCATGAAGAAATAAGTCGCAGGTTTGCACAGATCCCAGGAAAATGTCAATGAGAAGCTCGCGTGTGAGTGTTTGTGTACAAGTCTTGGTAAATATTTCAAGAAGCACCTGAAAGTTGAAGCTTTATCTCAGCATTACTTGAAAATTTATTCATATATAATGAAGAGATGAATTATTGAAGAAGTTTAACCCCTTGTTTCAGTGTTGCCTACTCTAAGGCAAGGCCTGTACGCGATGAGATCAGGGAAATGAGGAAGAAAAGAGAAAGGGAACGGGAGAAAGAGGGAGTGAGAGGGAAGAAGTTGGAAAAGCCGAAGAGTAAGAAGCTGTAACAAACACTCTGGTAGATTATATTTAATAGGCCGAGAATAAGAGAAAGAGAGGAAAACATTTCAGCTATCCCTGCAGCATCCTTTTACATTAGGGAGCGAAAAGATATATATTTTCTACGAAATTATATACTACAAGGGAAATTCACGGTGCTGTGAATTAAGAGCGGAGTATTTGATTATTACCCTTTTAATATGACTAACTTTCATGGAGAACTAAACTAAGCTGACATATTTCAAGCGGAAGCTGGAAAAAGGTTTCGTTTCGATGAAAAATTATGTTAGCAACGATTTTTGTTCAGTATTTCTTTAGTGTACCAGCAAAAGAGGAATTACGCCTCTGACAAATTCTGATTGATGGATGCGCAGTTTGGAATTTTTGCAGAAATTCAACAAGGGGTTGTGGCCTAAAATTGGGCAATAATCCTTCAAGAAAATCTTGGCTGACAATGAGTCCCGTTGTAAACGACAAAAGCTTGGATGAAAACTGTTCCACGGTTAGCCTGTCCCCAAAAAATTATTTTAATCGAATACAAATATATTTGCTAGGCCTACGTCTCTTTGTTTAGCAGAAAAAAAATAATCCGTTTCACTAGGAATAAGGTATCCAATTATTGTCCAAAATTTAGTACCTAACCAGGACTTTCGTGGAACCTAATTTGTTAAATGCAATTGATTTCCAATTTCATGTAGACTCTGGTGAACTTGTTTTTGGTCGCAAAAGAAGGAACTACGCTTTTGACAAATTCTGATTGATGGATGTGTAGTTTCGAATTACTGTCAAAACTCAACAGGGGGTGGTGACCTAAAATTGGGCAACAATCCTTCAAGATAATCATGGCTAAGTCCTGTTGTAGACGATAAAAGCTCGAGTCAAACCAATTCCATGGTAAGGTAAGATTTAAAAACAGTGAGTACTAATCAGCTGGTCTAAAATGAAAGAAACAGATGTTGGTCGAAATTCATCCGTGGTTAGCCAGCGTCAGGCAGCAGTGAACAATTGACGATTGGCATTAAACGATTTCTTAGACTGGAGCCTACTTTGTGCCCAAATTTACTTGAATCGAATACATGCTGAAAGAAATATACAGGGTGTCCCAGCTAACTTGACCACCTTGAATACCTCGCTCAGTGTTGGTAGGTATATTCAAGGTGGTCAAGTTAGCTGGGACACCCTATGTAGTAACTTTAACTGTCGTTACAATATGGCATTAACAATATATTTCTAATAATTGTGACTACACTTACAGTTACTCCAACTATTTTCATGATCGAGTCAACAAGAAATTACATAATTAGTGCCTTCTTTTTTCCGGTGCAGATGTGTTTACCAGGCTAAGGTCTCATTGGCTCTCGGAAAAAGATAAGCCGTTTCACGAACGCTAAGGTATCCAGCTATTGTCCGAAATCTAATACCCAACCAGAGCTTCCATGGAATCTAATCCATTGAGTGCAATTGAGTTGCACTTTCATCCGAACTTGATTCTGGCGGCAAAAAGTCGTCAGACGAAATAGAAGGTACGCTACCTTCTCATAATTTATCGGACTTATTGGTACCATCGATAACAAGAAGTGAAAATCTGTGTTGGAAGAAAATTTGAAAGAAGAAATTGAAGAAGCCCAATTGGATGACTCCAATAGAAACGGTTAGACGAAAAATAAAGAACGGAGATAAAGGGATATAATATTCTAAGCTATAACACTCGGACCATCTACACTTTCGTGATCACTGCAGTCGCATTAGTTAGGACTAACAACGCTGGCGGACAATCAAAAGCTGATGGGCCATGATTCGCTATGATAATGAACTATGAATATGACATGAGGCGAGTGAGCCGGGGACGCCAACTCCTCGCTTCGTTCGTTGGGTTGATGGTTAGAGTATAGTAGTAATACTAGCAGTAGCAGTAGCAGTAACAGCAGCAGCACCATCACCATCACCACTACTACCATCTACCAACAGGGTTGAAGCAGAGACCGAGGGAGGAAAGAGGAAGATTTTAGGGGGATTGATGGAACGGGAAAAGCAGAGGGTACCGATGCGCGGTAATGCCTCTGTTGACGCTCGGATTAAACTCCTTTTGGCACATACAATAGGTAGGATAAAGATAGGAAATGAATCACGAGAATGCAACCGAGAGAAACGGATAGAGAGTGAAAGAAATCTATCTAAAGTGTATTGTATCTTTTTTCTTTCAAGCCCCATCCCCTTTTGGTATTATCATCTATCAAAGAACCATTACACGGATATTATACGTCTATCTATCGGATTTCACTAAAGAAGGAATTTTAGGAATCTGATGCCGGAAATAGTGAATGGAAATGGGATTACACCGGTTGCGAAGTATGTGAAAGGGTTCTGAGTTTAGCCAGTACTTAGTGGCAGATTTTTTGATTTCCCTTGAGACTTATGACATTTAGTTGTAAATTTTCTGAAATCAAATCTAAAGAAATTTGATCTCTTTTTTTTTTCAAATTTCTGGAAAAGAGTTATAATGGCTGTTTGAAGCCCATTTCAAAACGCTGATTTTTTCGAATTTAATCAGGATTCTAAAAAATATAATTATATCTAAAAGACATAAAAAAAATAGAAAATCCAAGGGATTTCCTAATGTTTTTTTTAATCATCGATTTTCAAAGGGATCACTTTGAACGTTGTAATTTTTAATTTTATCAAAGCAAATTTTTAATTTTCTCAAAATTGTGAATTTCAAGAAAATAAAATAATTCTTTGAAATATTTTCTTAAGTACAGTAGAAAATTTAGTTTTGGTATAAAAGTCTGACGTTTAAAAACTAATTTATTGTGCGAGCAAACAATTCAGACTAATTTCGCGAATTTCAAAAGGAACGTTTCGTACATCTGAAATTGATTTTTCTGTTTTGCATGACAACTCCATCGACCGTGGGTTCTGTCAAGGAACTTTCTTTTTACTTATCGACAACAGAAGATATAATGAATGAATAAATTATTTTTGTAGATGAAAAAGTTATCTTTGACGATTTAACAAAATTAACATGTTCAAGAAAAACGAGATAAGTATCTACATGGAACCCCCAAAATCGCTATGCATCGAATCTCTGACCAAATGAAACACTGTTGGATTACTATAAATTGGCAATAACTTCGCTAAAGAAAATGTTCTACCAATTTTTCATTTTCTAAATCAAAAATCTATATAAATTTTTGAGATTTATTAACACACCAATTTTTAAAAACTTTCAAAATCCTTCCACCAGCATCTTGAACACTTAAGTAGCCACTTTTTACCTTCCGCACCTTTATCCTACATAATTCAAGCAATTTATCAGCCTGCATGCAAATGTCACGTGTTTCGTTTCGCGAGCGTTCGCTAGGCGATGATTTAATTCGAGCCAATTTCATATTCTCATGATACAATAATTTATTCGTCTACAATAATTGACCCAGTTTAATTCCAGCAATTTGTATCTCGGGGCCGAGAAATCGTAAAAATGTAATCTCGAATTTCCACAAAACCTTGCAAAACTTCACTGCTTGTCGTACAAATGTCTAATTTCGTCTCGAGCTGTCCTACAAAAAAGGGAATTCCGAAAAGAGGGATGTTTAGTGTTGGGAGCATATTGTATCTGCTTGATTATAGCAAAGCGAGCCATGTTTATATCTACGTAAATGCAAGTGTATTGGTTCGGATAGGAGTAAACTGAGCGATGCAGGTACAGGCACAGGTCGCAATGTTTCGTTTGATAGTATTTGTTTGATCGTATGTAGAGTACTGTATGTACTAGAATGTGGTCAATGCAAGCCAGAGAGAACGCGCCTACCTATACTTCCCTTGCTCGCTCACTCTCTCTGGTTTAGCCTGTAGCAACGGATACAGTTGACGGTGTGTTGCGAGCTGCATAATGAATAATGCCAGAGCTTCGAACCACAAGCCATTCCCTGTCCTTCCACTTGGCTGACTGAATGACAGCTAGTCTAGGAAAAACCGCTGATTGACTGTACATGCTTCGTGGCTCTCTCTCAAGCCTTACCCTGTGTTACTTATCTTGTCTATGTACCTGACACATCCTCTCCTACGTTACTCAATCATTATTTCATGAACATTCAATTTTACCATACGATTTATTTTCTCTGGAAGCCACAAAGGGATCACCAAATCCCACCCCTTCCCGTATCAATCCCAAGAAAATGGGATGTAATTAGATCATACGATAAAAAATGCTCAAAAGTTTCAATTGGGATCCGAGCAATAAAAATATAACAGACAGGTGGAAGAAAAGCGAGGGTCGGTAGATCGGTGGATGGAGGAATCTCAGAAAGCGAGCGATATCCACTTAGGTAACGTATAGCTCACGCTGACGTCCCACACGGCTTTTCTTATTTCTTGATATAAGGATTGGAAAAATACGGCGAGTCGGAGAGAAATATCGGTGCGAATTTTTGCCTCAATTTTTCAAAAGTTTTGCAGCCGAAGGGGTTAATGAAATTTGAATTCGCATGCAATTTCGGCATGGGAGTGCATGAAAAGTGATTTTGTGAGCCGTTAGAGATCGAAAGAGGGCATCAAACAGCAATTGAGGATAGGGAAATGAGAGAATATGGGAAGAGGAACGGATGAATATGCGTGCAAGTTGAGCGCATGTGGGATGCGTCCGGGATGGTTGGTTCGTTCGTTCGTTCGTTCGTTCGTTCGTTCCTACATACATATATCCGTGGAAGCAGAACTACCGTTCGTTCGTTCGTTCGTTCGTTCGTTCGTTCGTTCGTTCGTTCGTTCGTTCGTTCCAGCAGTCGAAGCGAGAAAGAGAAAGACAAAACCAGAGAGAGTAAAAGGGAGAGAGAAAGAGAGAGAAAGGATCTTTCATAGCGGGTGAGTGAGTGAGCGAACGAGGGTGCGGGAGCCGCGTGGCCCGCATTGGCTGTTGAATTATAAATGAATGGAGTGTAAGGGCTGTTGCCTAGCAACCGCATACGACGCGTTAAGACAAAATGGAGGAAATACACATCTATCTATCCGGCACGATTTAACAGAAATTCATATATACCCTTCCAACCTATGTTCCGAGTCTCATCTCTTGAACCGAACCGAATGGAACCGAACCGACTTACATCTTCTCCTTCTTTTTCACTTGCTCTCGCTACCTACTACCACCTACTATTCCGCCGTGCTCTACCACTACTACCACTACTGCCGCTAGTAGTAGTACCTTTACTACGACCACCGTACCGCCACGCTTCGATAATCTAATGGATCTTGACTGACTCGAGTGGAGCTGGGATTTTGAACAGCCCTGATCTCATTATCCTCCGGCGAAATCCGTTTATGGCTGGCAGAATACCATCCAAGACAATGTCGACCCTAACGAGGATCAACTAGATTTGGGTCTGGACAAAAATATATGTCTTAAAACGATATGTGTCCTAAAAGCCATACCTGCTGGAGATAAACATATATATATCAAGCCTTTTCTTGTAAGAGCAAAGCCCATTGAAGTTTTCAGCCTAAAAGGAATTCCAAGGGACGTCCATGTTTATCTACTGTCTACTTTGGACTCCTGTGACATACACTGCCCTTCAAAAGTTCGGAAAAAGCAAACAATTTCAGTGGGAATATAAAAATTCCCCTGTTACATTTATCTATTGCTCGGGAAAAAAAGATATTATTGATTCAAGAACAAAATTATTACAGGCTGCTATAAACCTATGATAGTTCTATCTTATTTTGTTACCGAAGCAATGAAATACTCCTTTAATAAATTTGATGCATCATTGTTGCTACTGAATCAATTTTATTTTTCACAATTTGACTAAGGTTGTTAAAATTGAGACATTTTTTATTTCAGTGTACAATCTAAACAAGTGACGAGTAGTAAAAAGGTATTTACCGCACTAATGCAACGATTTTTAACGAACTCAGTAAACAAATGTTTAACCCTTCGCGGTCGGCAGATTTTTCGGCTGGGAGTACCAGCCAGTCGGGGCAAATTTAGCTTTTGGAATGTTTATTTCTTATTAAATTTTGAAATGAAATTCATATTTTATTATATTTTTATTTATTTATAAATTTATTTCTATTTACTTACCATATATTTCTCGATGGTAAAATAACGCGTGAGACGTCCGAAAATTTGATTCTTTCGAGACGCGATCATGCCGCCACAGCGGCAACACCGACTTCTACGACAGTTTCGAAATGCCGCTACACTGGCGGCACCGACCGCAAAGAATTAATTATACCCTGTAAAGGAAAAATATGTAAAAGTTTATAACCTAAAATTCGATCATGTAAAATAGAATTATTAGTTAAAATTCATTAATTATGTTTAGTATTAATTTTTCATTATTAAATAATAAAGGATTTTTTGTTTGCTACAAAAATATGACTGCTTCGAAACTTTTGAAAGGTAATATTTAAACAAGGTTGCCAGCGAAAGCTCAACGCTGTATTACTTCAATATACAAAGTATTCAGATAATAAAGGGGCAACTTAGCATATACTGAGGTAATACCGGCCGCTCGATGCGTTGAGCGTTCGCTGGCAACTCTGCACATAAGAAAGGAAACTTCTGCTTTAAGAGCTTTTCCTGCAAAACAAAGCTTTCGCCAACACTGTGCCACTCTCAATAACGTAAATGATACGACGATTGCGAACGATGGGAAAGGTTGCATGCAAGGGATCGGTACCGGGCAGAGAGAGGAGAGAATTTGAGAAAGGCTAGTTTTACTGCGTCGTACTATCAACAATTTCTACAGCGTAGGCTATAAACTTTACTGTGTTGCACCGCAGTGGCAACAGCGAAGCGATGAAATTTTATTGTATCACAGCAATCGGTGTAACACAAGAAACAAGTTTTACTACGTCATAGTAATTTTTGCGTCATAACGTAGTAAAATTCGCAACTGCAATCTGTAGTTTAGGAACTGCGCTGTCAAAAATTTTATGTTAATTTCAAAAGATACTCATACAAAATTAAAAGTCTTAATTTTGTCACATCGAGTCTATACGAGCGTATACTTTTTTCGAAATGTAAGGTGCAAAACTGTTTTTTTATTTCAAATGTCCCTGTAGGGGGGACAGTTGAGTCCAAAGGGTTAATATTATAAAATTTCTTACTTTCCCTTTTCTTGAAAGCAACCACGAGAGGAAAAAATGAAATCTACTATTAGGAAACTGGCGCAAAACCGGTATAAAATTGAAGAAATGTGTTCGGGAGGAACCGATAGAAAGTTAACTGCTCCAAATCTTACTGTAGTGCTCTAAAGTTGTCATTTGATCAATTCTTAATAGATTTTAATCATTTATAATATACACTGGAGCAACAAGACGCGCGTACGCTTTTTACATCTTATTAGCGGTCACATAAAAATTTAAGTGATTATAGTTTGGAATTGATTGAAAAAAAATTTTTCTTTGGGGTCCTTTCGGGAGATCCTAATCCGGTGTATTTTTTTTCTGAGGAATCCAATTCAGTTATTAAAATTCTCGATATCTCATCAAAAATACAAATATTCCGCTAAAAATTCATTTTTCACCAACTTCCGCTAAGACGTCGTCAAAATAGATCCTCGGAATCGATTCCGCGCGTCAAATTACCAGATATTGCATTGTCACTGCAAAACTGAACTTTGGTCAGAGCACTCTTATCCTGGTTCTTCTTGTCGTCCTACCTTGACTCAATACTACATCCACAATTCTAATAATTATTTATTCTTGAAAATTTATTCTTATATTTTTGTCATCACTTTTGATTTTTAATTTCAAGTATTTTTTTCTCAACTGTTCCTGTTTTGGTAACTCCCTTTCACTCATCAATTATTATGATACCATACCTAATGTATACTCAAATGTAATCCACTCTCTTACTCTATATGGCAACACGGGCACATATTCAAATAAATAAAAACAGAAATGAGTTGCCCAACCACATTTTTGAAACTTCAATTTTACCCCATTTTTGGAAAAGGCTAAGGTAGTCCGAAAAAAATTCGACTTTCGGAAACAACTTTTGGGGACTTTCGAACAAAGCACGTCAAAACAATTTCTTTTTGATGAACCAACAATTTCTGTAAATATTGGGTTGGCAATTAAGTAATTGCGGGTTTTGTCATTTATTTGCATTGAAAAATCGGCAATTACTTAGTTGCCAACCCAATATGAGCGAAATCGGATCATAAATATTAAAGATAAACTCCAGCGCCACTAATTGGAATAAAACATAACTAAAAACCTTAGTTGCTACCTCAATAATATACGGTGCTAATATTGCCTCAATAGGTCCAGTGGTTATTCAGCGATGATGCGGTTTACTCAAGCTCAATGGATTATACACATAAAGTACAATAATATTGTACGATATAACTTAGGATAATAATGAACTCCCTAACCCAACTCCTTCTTTCTGGCTTCTCCATATATTATAATATCGAGCCTTCTCTATCTATTCCACTAGAAATTGCAGGCATCAACCTCGGTTTTATCGAAGCCCCCATAATGGGGCTTGGCTTGAGTTCTCTCGTACGTGCCTAATCAGGACTTCAATGAGACCTACTAAAGTTCAAATAGATTTCTGATGGAACATAATAACCTTCTCGAAGAATCCTAAGCACACGAATTTGATAATTGCTAACGAGTTTGGTAACCTTTAGACTGCCCTTTGGCTACTCCAGTGGTTCAGGTATTGGTCCAACCTTTCCCCTGGTAGTTTCCTGGTCTTCCAAATGAGTTTTTTTCCCCATCAACCTACAATGTTTTTAATATCGAAAAACTCAGGATTCTAAAGGCCAAAGAATTTCAAGAAGTTGCCAAAGATAGGTAAAGTGACAGTGTAAAAACGACGAAATTTGTTTTTGGGCCAATACTTGACCCCTTTCAATTGACACTCGCTAATTTGATTGCGTAACGATAGACTCATTTACATACACTTTCGTATACTTAACATTTGTTAAACAACAACAATAGCTAAGTATATAAGAGCCAACAGATTAGGTACCGGCGATAAAAGATCAAAAGTTTTGGAAGGTTAGCACAATATGTTTACATTAGCTGGATAATGAATTCATGCTGAGCCATAAGCAAAGCTATCAACATGGAACGAGGAACAGGTTGCAATATAGGATCATAGATCAGAGATCGGATGGTACAGATGCTACTGCTCTTTTGTCGGCTGGCAGCTGAGCGAGTGCCCAAGGGTATAAAGGGAAGAGAGACCGAAAGTTTGTGAGATGAAAACCTATACACAACGTATATCGAGCTTTTGAAAGTAGGAAAAAGATAGAGAAGGGAAGTTGTACAACATTCGATGCAGCCGAGGGATCCCACAGGTCCCATTGGGGACTGGCCAACAAACAAAAAAAGTTTCATGACAACACTGTGTCTAGAAGTGTAACCCTCCCGCCCCAGTATCTATCTTCTTTTTGAGTTTCCTCCCTTTTCTTCTATTTTGTACCCTTCGTAAATTCAAATGCTCGTTTGCACTTGCTTTTATGTATGTCACGGTCATTTGTATATCCATGAATATGTCCCGTTAGACTGTTGCGATTGATTTATATCATTCTAATATGTGACAAAAGTTGAAACCAGATCATATGTTGTGACGTTTCCCTTCAGCTTGAGAGAAACAAGTAGAAGGGTGGGAATTTTTTTAATGAGAATCCCAGGTACGGAACTGTTCGATTATTGAGGAATTATTAAAACTAAAAGACATTTACATAATTTCTATGATTTTCAAAATCATTTTGAAATTAAAAGCTTTTCAATTCTTGTTAACTCTTGACTTACAATAACGTCTGAGAGACGTCATTCATTTCATGTGCTGTTGTAGACTTCGAGGAAACGCTAAGCTTGGACATAACTTTTCAGTTGAGCCAAATTAAATAGTATTTTTCGGATGCGTCAAACTGCGTTTTATTTGTATGTCAAGGGGTTGAGCTTTAAAGTTGTTTTCTAAAGTATTGAGACTCGAAAAAATATTTTATCCCCATCAATATCGTCCTTTGTTGCATAATCCGTGATTCAAATTTTTCCGGGTCTATAAAAATCGACATTTCTACTTATCAAGATCCGAATAATACCGATAAGACTGAGACACTATTTGTTAAGTCTAATTTGTTAAGTCCCTGACACAATTTACCGCTAAACAAAGAAATTTGTTTCCACAGTTTTTTATTTCCGACTAAATGGTAAATCTTTTTAATAAAACAATTATTTCATCATGCCTTATTTTCTGATGTATCTGTGTTTCTGTTAATTATCTGAATTACAGTGGCAAAGCGATAATAAAAATTGATATTTTGGAAAAAATATATATATTATAATTATTATATAAATAACTCTCCGTCACTATACCATGTCTCTCAAACCCTGACTTTTTTTTCATCAACCTTCATTTTTTCCTTTAAAATGAACCCCTTTTTTTACAAAAAAAAATCCATCTATATACGGAGTGTATATCTTACATATTCTGGTCAAGATTGTTGGTGGCCAGTCCCGTCTTCAAAAGTATAAAAACTGTGAGATTCTCTAACAAAAATAACTTTCTTATTAAGGTTTTCAGAAAAAGGTTAAATAAACGAAATATCGTGCGGTATTTATCAGCGAGGGTTTTCAGAATGTTACAAATGACTGATTATTATTTACATATTGAAATTCGTTCCAAAACATAACCATACACTCATTTAAATGTACAATGTATCTACAGCAAATTTGTTCATTGTCTAATAATTTACCCTTTTTCCGTTACTTATATGTATAAATATTAATCGAATTACCCATTGCGCTTAAAATTTCGAAAAGTCTATAGAATCCCTGGAGAAAAGTTGCAGAGCCCCTGATAATAGACCAGATGGAATCATAATTAATAAGTAGAAGCAGGTCCATATAGAAACTAATCGTTGTAACTTAATATCATCCGGCTTACCGTTAGAGAGTCGATTCAAGTGCCAGAAAATGATAACGAAGTTAATTTAGGCTACGTATATATGTGTACCTATGTACATGTATTATATGCAACTACACATATATACCTAAATTACCAAAAGTAATATCATTCTTCGAGATAGAACCATAATTGTGACAGGAACATATGAAACTAACGGTTCCAAGTTTGCTTTGCTCCACTTTCAGAAACTTTTGTAACACTTTTTAAGTGGATCTTGCCCCCAGGCCTTACGATAAATGCTAATTGTTTTCGAAAAATTTTGGAATTATAAAAATTTCTTCACCCTTCAATTGTTAATGGACTTACATTTAACGTTTTCAAAATAACGTCATAAGATAATCCATGAAGGGGAAATACGCAGGTAGATGTAAAATGGTTTATGCTTTCTGGTAATATTATTATATCAGCAAATTAATGTTACAATTCTCTGCTCACAACAAGCTGTAATTGTCTTACCGTTTATAATTAAAATTAACATTAGTTACGAAGTCGTCAGCATTATAATTAGTAAATAATTAGTGACATAATAAAAGATTTAGTTTCCGCATCTCAATTACAAGAAATGGTAACTATACTAGCAACAATCAGATAGTACAAATTAATGACAATTACCAAGTATTTTACTGATTCCCGTTACTTAAATAATGCCTTTCAAATATCTCCACTTTTATTCTGATTTTTTAAGAGTCATTGTTAAAACATTCTCTCTACATTGACTATATTATCCCTTAACATTCTACATGGGATTTTCTGTACTTTAAAAATCTTTACTCCAATTATTTTGCCAAAAAATCTTTTGAATCTTCCAACAGAACCCAAATCCAGTACTATAAATTTCTACAGAATTTTTTTTGCAGTTAAAAAAACCTCAAGCCATGTTGGCTGTTGAGTGTTAAAACTATAGTGAAGCAATTATCAGTAGTTCCACTTCTCCAACTGCTATATGTCTTTGTAAATATTAGAAACGACCTACATACATTTTTTCGACTACCTCCAAGGAACGTTATGATATTATTACAAATAGGTTGATAGAAAGCCGCTTTGGCCAAAAGCCCAGTCGCGTGTTCTGAAAATAACGACTTATAAACATTTCTAAATGCAATCCTTTATTATTTTTTAATTACAATTCTTTAATTACGTACAAATAAAAACAATAAACAATACATCTAACGCGCTTTAGTGAGTAATACAATTTTCACGGCAATTCGCTTAACCCGTGCTTATTATACAATTCATAAACGACTTAACGGTTACGAACTCTAATCACAACGCCAAAGTAAATCCTGCACCTTACAAGTTTTGCCGTTCTCGTTCTTCACTATTCTCTAAATGGTAAAGATGTGTCCATACATACATATGCGCACGATAATATTTACTTACCTTTCTGATGATTTAGTTCTTTTATTTAAAAGCTTATTTATACTTACCGTGAGATACACTAAGCACTGCCTGCACCTGTTGGAAGAAACGTATACACGACAATGCGATTAATTCACTTATTTTATTTTGCTCATTTCATCGAGGACCTCAAATCTGTACCATTACAACGTACAGTGCCATCTAGTGAAAACTCTTCTTTTTAAAGAAGAAAGAAAGAATCGCGTTACCTTTGGAAGGTAATAGTAGACGAGTTTCGGTATTTCTTCCATATATTGTCTGTCAAAAATCGTTTACAAAATAGAAGTAGGTTCAAGCGCCACCATCTAATGGCGGCGACTATGTGTAGCTTGTAGCTACGCTGCTATTGGTTCAATTATAATTATACCAACAGGAGCGACTCCTTATGATCGTAGCTATAACTACTCGCAAATTCTCCCCTTGGTAGCAGAGTTTATATCATTAATTCTTATTTTCCATGGTACATGCGTTCGTATGAAACTTATTTGTTGATTATTTTCATATTATTTTAGTTGTCTCTAATTTCGAACTTGTAACTGAAAAAATAACAATACACAATAATGGCTTTGACCAACATTTCCGGTATTCCTGACAAACATTGGCAACCACCTTTTGTATCTCTGGAAACAACGTGAGTTGTCTTTTCACATATTTTCATATCAATAACAATATTTATAACCTCAAAATTCAATTAGAAGTAGCAATTTCACCTTATTTTTGGCAACGTTTTCCATAAAGTCGTTTTTTAAAAAACAATTCTGATCGGTTCCTCAAGAATAATACTTTACATTTATACATAATTTCAAAATAAAGTTATTCATGAAATAGAGATTCATACTTTGACATTTTTATGGAACCTTTGCCGCTGCCAGCTGAACGGAAAAGACTATTTTAACGCTGCGCTCAACGTGTTAATGAAATAAAAAAATTTTGTTTACAGAATGGGAGAAATTATAATTGAACTCTATTGGAAACACGCACCAATAACTTGTAGAAACTTTGCGGAACTGGTAAGAAGGGGGTACTACAATGGAACTAAGTTTCATAGAATCATCAGAGACTTTATGATTCAAGGTAACTCTTATACATTTAACAGTCAAAATATTATAGTGGATTCCCATGTAACGTAAGTTCTTATAACGCAAATTCTTGTAGCACACAATAAAATAATATAATAACTTGAAAAATGTTATTTTATATTATTTATATTGTACAAGTAAAATTTTCATATAGCACCTTTTTTCATAATATAAATTCATACAATGTCATATAAATTAAGCACTTTATATGGGACTCTACTATAATAAGTTAATGCAATTGAAATTTTTATCATTGAGTACTAACAATAAGATTTTATAGAAATTAATGATTTTTCTTGTGTAGGTGGTGATCCAACGGGAACTGGTAAAGGTGGAGTTTCAATTTATGGGGAGTGCTTTGATGATGAAATTCACGACGACTTAAAACACACTGGTATTATTAAGATTGATTCTTACAAATATTCAATGAGAATTGCAGAATAAGCAATTTTTGCTTGTTAATTGGTCTAAGATTTATATTTACCAATTTATGAAACGGAACATTATTGAAATTACTTTAATCGTCAGAGTTATAAATAGGGGAATCTGTATTAAAAGAGCAATGAATTTTTACAAATAGGTGCTGGAATTCTTTCAATGGCTAATTCTGGTCCAGATACGAATGGATCGCAATTCTTCATAACTTTAGCTCCAACTCAATGGCTGGATGGCAAACATGCGATATTTGGTACCTTTTTCCTTCAATCTAGCATTTTATTTAAATTTTGTTTATAACAAAGATTTTGTTTACTTTCCTTCCTATTGAGAAAATTTGTTCTGCGAAACTTTCCTAACGTTTTTGAAAGAATTAAAAAAAATTGCACATTGAATTTCTGAATATGTTTAAGAATAATGTATATGTGTGCTTTCAGGGAGAATTTTTTCTGGAATGCCGATAGTCAAACGAATAGGTTTAGTTGAAACTGATAAAAATGATCGGCCACTAGATGATGTCAAAATTGTGAAAGGTACGGTTCGAAATACTTAAGAATAATTTGTAAAAAGACTGTTCCAATTGAAAATATTTAAGAATGTTTGCTTGTTCAAATTAAGTGGATTCATAAAAACCTGATATAAACTGAAGACACTTTTAGTAACAACAGTTATTACAAGAAATTTTTTTCTCATACTATTGTGTATTTATAAACGTAAGTTAGGTTTTTTCTAATTAAAATTTTTGTTAAGTACAGACTTTTTTTCTATCCATACACCTCAGACCCGTACCTGAAAACTGCACAGGTGCATTGATATCTCAGCGCATATTTCTGTCAGTTGTTTGTAACCTTTTTTCGGAGATAATCGTAGTCAATGTGATGTTCCTTTTCACAGAACTTCAACATTGTCAATTTTCAATTTGTTATATCTCCTAAATTAAAAGAGACTGCCACACATTTTATCCACAGAGCTACTTATAATAATGGTCCCCAACAAAGAATGTGGGTGAAAGAGGTAACTCAAGCAAGTTGTGTGTAACATCACTGTTAGGAGGATTAGCTGTTCTGATTGATATCGAGATGGAGAATCCATTTCTAATTTTTAAAAAAAATTTCAGACTTGATTTTCAATAATTAAAGTAATGAATAGATTGTTTTTATTGTTGTAATAATAACTTTTTTGATGAAATGTCAGCAATTTACGAATCATTTTTTCCCCTCATTCTAATAAAATATTTCGCTACGAGATTGAGAGCCCATTTGACAAATCATAATTCTTCCTAAAATAGATACATTTACAAATGAAACTATTATGACCCTTTATTTCCTGGCGGGATTTTTCTTTTCCATAAGCTAAAACTTCCAGTAAGCATATAATTTGTTATTCACTCCACATTTTTTAATTATATTTTGTTTCTAAAATAAAAATTATTAAACTTAAATTATTCTATTTGTATTAATTCAGTAAGTAAAGGATTTAATAAAACAAAGTTCTCTGCAAGCTGAATTAGAATTTTTACCTACTGTATACAGTGAGAGACATACTGTGACGTTGAAGTATATATAGGCTGTTACTGAACATAACCCAAGTTCCCATGTGACCTTTATATGAGGAACCGTGACTTACATAAAAAAAAGATATCATTGCAGTGCAAGTTGCAATCCCGTAAAGTGTTTATGTGAGAATATCTTCCCGCTATAATTAAATTTCTATATCTTATAAATATAACTTGTACTTTGTCGAACCGGAATTTCATATAAGTATTGGGAGCAAAAAAATAGAAAAGCTAAAAAAACGCATTGTTGTAAATAAGAGAATAAAAACAAAATGCTCAGAAGCGCGGATCTTTTAAAAGGAATTACTAAACTACTGTCTAAAACCACTGCCTTCTCTAAACATGTTAAAAATGTAAGTATATGTATATATTATATATTCCCATAACTATTTAAAGCAGTCTACTTTTAAATTTAATTAAAATGATCAGTTTTCGAAAGTAACGTTATACATAAAAAATCTGAGTTTGTTTTTAATATTTTTAGGTAATTTAATTAATAAAAATTTGCAGTGGAACATTTTACTGAAATTCTTAAACAGTGAAATTCATGTACAGAAAAATATCTTTTGAAGCGAATAAAATGATATTTAATTATGTGGAATAAAATTGTATTGTATTTAGTATGAAATTTCATGCATTTCCAAGTTGATATTCCATGAAATATAAAGAATATCAAGTATATCATATGAACAAAGTATATCATATTTAACAATTTCTTTTAACATTAAACCTACTACAACCAGTCAAAATTACCAGTTTCATATGTATTTTAAATGTTTCAATTTAATTCAGCATATTTCAATTCTCTTCAGTATATTCTAGTATTTTTCAATTTGAAAATTTTAATATTAGCAATTTATAGACAAACTTACGTTTTGAAGAATTGTTGTTGATGTTGTTCTTTGAAGACCTTACTTGGAACTGTGGTAGCATTTTTTGATACTATTTCTCTATCATTAAATATTTTGATTCAAATAATTGTATTTTGTATAAGGCAAGTATTGTATTTCCAAATTTGAAATTCTGATATTAAATAAAATCACGCTGATTATATCATTATTATAACCACATAAAGCACATAAAGAAGGAAAAATAAAAGTCCATGATAATTTTTCTAGTTATCGATGCACTTTCGTATTAGCATTTCATTCTTCGGCTCATTTTTTCCGTCGAATATCTAACTTTGCGAATGGCACCAGTGGTATAACAGATTGTCAACAATAGTAAATCTAAAGTGTTATATTTTTGTTAGCAATAAACCAAAAATAAGACGCTTCAAATTGTAGTATATTAAATTAGCATTAACCCCCTAGCTAGCCTAAGCCACCAGAATATCAGTCGACACACTGTGGCTTTTAATCACAGTGTGTCGACTGTGGCTAAAAGCAAAACTCTATTGATAAAAAGTTTTATCGCATGGAGAAATTGAATTTTTGATCTTAGAAAAATTATATGATCATTTCTAACTATTTTTTTATTAGATGGTAAAGTTTATTTTATTAAAATGTGTGACCCTATTGATAAAAAGTTCTATCGCATGGAGAAATTGAAAATAATTTAGTGGCATATAATTCGTTGAAAAAAATACAATAAAATCCAAAAATATAATTCTCGTAGGAAATGATAATATTGAAACTCGATACAGGTAAAACTCTTGTCACTAGAAGGAGGTAATTGTAAAGCTGAGTTCATTGTTGAAGAGGAACATTTAAATGAAGGTGGAACTTTACATGGTGGTTATACAGCCACTTTAGTGGATTGTATTTCCACCTATGCACTTATAAGCCACGGAAACGGCGTTCCAGGTGTTTCTGTGGATATCCATGTCTCGTAAGTCTATATATTGATTAGGATTTTAACAATCAGTTTGCAATAAAAAATCGAGATTTTTTGCAAATTTTAGACCAGAAGAAAATTCGTTGACGCTTTGAAACATACATTTTTCCTGAAAAAAGTCGTATTTCTTACAATTTTACCTTTAATAACAAATTTTTTCGTATGTTTGAAGCCTTATAATATTAGGTATTCATATATGCGTCAGGCATATATGAACCTAGAGAACCAGAAACCGGTTCAAAAGCAAAAACAAGACAAATTAAACAACAAAAATTTGAAAAAAGAAAGGAAGGACCCATAAATTCTATAGCCTCGCCGCATTTCAAAGACATAGATCATTATTCAGAGTGTAAACTTTTTTCTTAAAAAATTCTCTACTAAAAGGTTGAAAGAATGTGTGTTACTACATCCAATAAGGCTAAACACATAGAAATAGATCTCTTTCTTTTCATAAACTCCTCTCTTTTAGATACATGGGAGCAGCGAAACCAGGGGAAACCATAACAATCGATGCAAGAACCATCAAAGCTGGCAAGCGAATAGCTTTCCTCGATGTTGAACTGAAAAAAAAGGGTACCGATCAAGTTATAGCTCGAGGACAACACACAAAATTTGTAGGAAGCTGAAAAGATACTTAATAATAACCAGAAGTGTAATTTTAATCGGTAGATAATTAATTAATAAGAACAGTAAAAGTCATTACGATTAAAATATAGAAACATTTATTCTTCTCGTCTATTAAATATCAGGATTTTTTTCCCACATATAATTCCTCTTATATTTGTTTAAAAGCAAAAAAAACAATCTTTCAATGGCACAAGAGTATCTTATAATTTTATTCTAATCTTAAACTTATTTTACTTATCTTATTATAGCTCTTTTCTGCGGAAAGCTTTCTTGGCTTATAATTAATGGTAAATCGATATTTCTATTCGAATCTTATCAAAAATTTAACTTCGATCTGCAAAAGATTTTGTTATAAAACTTCAACAATAATATACGGAAGAAATTGGTTTTTTTCTTCAAACAAATAGTGGCAGTGGATGTCACGTGTAGTTTCTGGGGTCTTTTAATATTAACACTATGCCGTCCGGTGGCACCACGTTGGTGCCATGCAAAAAGAATCGGTCAAGCGCCGGTGGCACCACGCTGGTGTCGTACATAAAGATTTATACCGGCGCCAAACGAAAGAATCCCGATCAGACGTGTCAAAAAGTGTTAAAGTATGATACAACAGCTATCATTTTTATTCAAAGTCATATTTGCGATATAGGGCGAGGCACTTAAAACAAAATTTTAATATCTACCTTGGATTTAACGATACGTAGAAATGTTTACAACAAAACTCGAAGGGTATCACCGACTAATTCTAATGCAAAAACAATTTTTCTTCCAAGGCTAATTGTTTTCAGAGTTACCAAGGTGGCCAATATTTTTTTAAATGGAACAGAATATTAATTGCCCAAATACGTTAACGCATTAACTGCCACATTGTGTTAACGTGTTAACGAAATGTCGACGGAGGTGACTGGGTAGTGGAATCTTTAACAAATCGTTCGTTTAACAAATAGATGCTCCATGAGGCGTGTTTGGAAAATATGCTGGCCTTCTGCGGAGGACTGGGAATCACAAATACCTCATAGGAATAACTGGGGAGAAAGGGATACAATGGCGAAAGCTCGGTGTCCCTGAGCTAGACACCTCGGCAATTTATTTTTTAAAGAAATTTATTTTTTATTCAATACTATTAAAATGTTAATCAAGATGAATTCAGCGATGTCTAGCACAACGCCAATTTATCACTCGTGCATCACAATAATAAACGTTCAGAACGATAGCCCTGGGCAGAGTAATACACTTTCCAAGACGTTCAATTACAGATTGCACAGCTCTTTCAACAATATACCTGCTCTTATTGCAACAGAAGCCCTAGTAATCCTTTCTTTTACTGCAATAAAAATTAAATAACTTTAAAATTCAGTTCCATTTAAAGGGAAAACACCGGTGTCAATGATACCCTTCAAATTTTGTTATAAACTTTTTTGGTATTTTTAAATCTTAAAGCAAATATTCAAGTTTTTCGATTTAAGTCGTCCGCCTTATACAATAACAATAACAATAGAGAAATTTAAATGTAAATAAATATTGTATTTTTTATATTCATGTATTATTAATTAATATATTATTATATTTATTTTTGAGAAAAATATTCTTCTGAATATTTCGAAACATAAATTAAAAGTCACTAGGCAGTTATATCGTGAATTTATCAAGTTTTCGTCAAATGTCACCAGATTCCAATTTTGTTGAGGTCCTACTATACTTTTTACTAGATATCACCAGAACGCTGGCCAATACTACCTAAACCCAAACTGGAAATCCCTAATTTTCATTTTCACTCTGTGCTGGTCGATGCTTTCAAGTTTTAGGAAGTTCATGAATTTATAACAATTTGAAAGTTAGACCCCAGAAACTTCGATAATTTTGATTGTTGCCAAAAAACGTCTACATTTACAAGCAATTTAGGTACTAATTCTCTTTAGACAACATCGTCTTCACCTGCCTCACGCTTCGCTTCAATTCGTTAATTCGCTTGTTCAAGAGCTTCGATTCCTCTTTCGCCTCGCGTACCATTCTCTCCAAAACTCGAATTCGTTCGTACGGTTTGTTGCTACTTTCCAAATACTTCTCGACACCCAAATGTCTCCGGCTTCGAATCGACAAGAAATCATCGCTGCCACCACTACTACATCCATCGCAAGTCGAGCAATCCGACCACATTCTCAAATCGATCCTCGGGATCTCGCTGCAAGATACGTACTCGTTCCCTTCCACGGAATCCAACAGAAACACGTCTCTTTGAATCAGAGTGATGTTATCTCCATTATCGCACAGAACTCTCGCCAAACTCGTTTTCTTGATTTCCTTCAACTGCTCCTCTTTAAAGACCCCCTCGTTTTCGTACCAAAACCTGTCGCCGTCTCTTAGTCGCTTGAACTGTTCCAACAAGAGACAGTAGAAGAGCGGCCCGATCTTCGCATTGGGCAACTGGTCTTCCAGGATCCCACCGACCCAGACGTCGATGTTTCCGGGGTGACCATAGAGCTCGCCCAGTTTCTGTCTCACTATGCTGCTCTTGATGTCCACCGCCAAGTCGTCAAAGGTTTCGACGTGTGACAGGTTACAGAATTTACGGTACTCCAGGTACCCGGGAAGCCCGTGATCTCGAGATCGCTGGATGTTCATCGCAGCTAAATCCAAGGCGACTGCGTGCGCCGTTCTGAATAACTGCTCGGTCAGCTCGTCGTTCAGACTCTGTTCCGGCAGTTTCAGCTTCGCCGGAGTGGCAAACATTCCTCTCAGAAGCGGGTCCACGCCTCCCTCGTCGATCAGCCTCCAGGGTGAGAAGAAAGCGTCTCGCAAGCTCAGAGGTCCCTGTGCAATCGACCTGAAGTTCGCGTCCAGACGCTGCAGCCTGGGTTGGATCAAGCTGTGACCGAATCGCAAAGCTGCAGTCGCGAAGACGTTGGAAATGCTCGCCTCGAGTTTCGGGTTGTAGCCCTTGTACTTCTCCGCGTATTCCTTCTTCCCGAAAATCTGGGGCAGCCAGTGCTCGAAGGTGATGTGCTGCATCTGCGCGCCCACGATCTTTCTGCTTTCCTGGTAAATCTTCTCTCCGCCCCAATGACCGTTGATAGCCTTCAGCTCCCTGGCTATCCGGTTGTGCTCCCTCATCCAGATCGTGTGCATCGCCAGCAGGCCCACTTGCTCGTTCGCTCGGAAGTCCCCCGTCAGGAAGCAATTCACCGAGGATTCCAAGACGTTCCGGCGACAATCCACGTAACTCCCCAAGTTGGTGGCCGACGGTAGCACGGCTTTGTGTCCTGGGATGCTGGGGCCCTCCCGCAGTAACCCAAGATCGTTCCCGAATTCCCTCAAGTGCTGCGCCAACTCGTCGTTGTACCCGTACACCTGAGAAGCGTCGATGTAACTCGTCAACTGGTTCAACTGCTCCCGAGGAGTCAAACCGCCCCATAAGACGCTCGTTTCCCCGGAACCGCAGACCGCACTCGTGCGGAAAAAGTCGATGCAACGGCGATTGTTGATCCGGGGATCGTTCGGAGGAACTTCCATCGGGAAACAAGGAGCGGCGTTCTCGCAAGATTTCTTGCAATCGATTCCGTCCCAGGACTCGCTCGAGACCGCGGGTAGAGAGTGGTCCAAGTCGTGGTCCAGGAACTGCCCCCATTGCATCGTCATGTGGGTGATCTTGCTGTCGGAGGTCACGTCGTGGGTGGAGATGATGCTCGTAGATACCAACCGAGCTGCCGGTTTGTCGAATCCGAAGTATCGCTTGTCTTTCGACCAACCCACTGGCAGAGAAAAGCCATTTTCGTAGATCGGTTGGACGAGTCTGCGGAAACCCGTGTAGGAAGATCCCCATGTGGGGTTTTCAAGGTTGTTGCAGGTTCCATCGATGCTCCGATACTTTTTGTGGTAGCACATATCGGTGCAGTTTTTGGTAAAACGGTGGGCCGTACAACCGGACCATTTTTCGATTTCTCTTACCTGGAACAGAATTTTAGGGGGTGGCTTAGATCCATTTGGTAATTTTCAGGGTTTTGGGAATTAGGTTTTAGGATGGAGTGGAATATAGGTAAACATTCGATTGGTTGTTGATGATTTTGAAAATTGTTAGAATTGTATATTGATTTAGAACTGTTCGAATTGTATTTTCCTTTTTGAGGAGATTAGAATAGAACACCCGTATTATTCGAGTTAGAACACTCGTATTAAAACGTTATAGTACAGTCTTTATTCCAGGTAAAAAATAAAAACCTTTTATTTCGAGAATTTTCTTTTTAAACCTCAATTTTTTATTTTTTTTTACACTTTAATACTCAATTTTTTCAAATACTTAGTGAAAAAGTTGCAATTATTGATTTTTTAATTATTCTTACCCGAATTCTTTGAACTTTAGAAAGGAATTGTAAACATCAAAAATTGTCTATTTTCTTTTCATTGAACAGGGAACATTTTTTATATACAGATTAGACTGAATGTATATACAACGAGCCGAGATTAATGGTAAAAACTCTGGGTACATGTAGTAGTCATGGAAATTAATAGTTTTCGAGGTATAAAGAAACTTTTATATTATTATTGATGCGCCTTCTGCTTATTTCAATCCATGTCTGCCAGTTGGAGCGTCGTGTAAGAAAAATAAACTATTTTCAAGGTAATACCAGCAGGAGATCCACTGATTACTTAAAAATAACAACGTTCCGCATTCGTAGACGACACTGATTAATTCTTGGAATCTTTATCAATCACTACCACCGATAGACAAGAGTAATTCGGATAACAGCTGTTTTAAAAGAGGGCAAGTGTGATAACCGCTCAGTAATGAGAAGACTCAAGAAGTTGGGGATCGTATATTTTTAAATCTATGTTCTTTCAGTTTTTTGTTTATTTCAATTATTTCTACATGTAGCCTGATGTATGTGGTAACACGTATTAAAAGAAACTGCCGGCTTTTTTGAGAGATTTTTATCTTTATTAGAAATTTCAAGTAATTTTTGGAGTTTTCAAAGCTAAGAATATGGATTGTTGAATTTTTTGATGGCAATTGTTCAATTTTTTTTAAGAGAGTCTTTGAAATTTCAAACTTTTCTCAAAAAAGGTTCACCAATTTACTATTTACCAAAAAAAAATTTTTTTAAAGTTTTGCTAAATAGAAAAGATTTTCATTGATTTCTTGGAACTTTTACAATTTTTGGATTTAATTGTAAAAACTCGGGAAAAAAATTTCATTTCATTTCACTTGAAGGCGTAAACTCGATTTTCTTTAAACTTTCAATTTTAAAACTTCCGATATTTAATCAAATTCTCTTTGAAAATTACCAAATTCTCAAACTCAGAAACTTCCATCTCACTTCTTTCAAAATCTTTCCTGATTTTAAAGTTAAACATTCAACTTAATCTAAAATCTGTTTAATCTCACTTACAAACTCCAAAGTTTCCCTTTGAAACCCTTAAATTTCCGATTCGCGTTAACTTCATTTTTTTATAATTCCACTTTGCAAAAACGAAAAGTCATTTCTTTAATTAAATTTTGTATGAAAAATGTTACCTGTTCAGGTGTCAAAATTTCTTGATAATGGAACTCTCCGGTAACGTTGCTTTGAATTCCAGCGTTAACCATCCGCCGAATGTTTACTAAGGTTCTTTCAACAATTTCTGCCGGTCTCGCGGCTGCTCTTCCAGCAGCGTTTGGATACCGTGCAAGTCTAAAAGGATCTACGGGTCTTCGGCTTTCCTTATCATTGCCATGGAACAGCGAAATTAAAGTTCGATTAATCGCACGATCAATTTCGTCTTTTGCATCTTGGAATGCCCTAAATACAATTGCATCAGTTGCAATGCGGCTTCCACTATCCGTTACCAAAGAACGAACTTTTAGAAGCGAATGTCCAGTCGCTCTTCCATATTCATTGATTGCTGAGCATTCGTATCTGGAGTGATAAGGAAAACGATTAGCTTTTAGTTTCAAGTTAAGGCTTTCTGTCACATGTTTTCATCACTTTTTCATTCAAGAGCATGAAAAAGTTTTAGTAAGAGTCTATTTGATTTTAAAATTTAATATATTATTTATATGGACGCTTTTTTACAAATTTATAAATAAAAACCTTTAAAATTATACTACGGTGTTTTGCAGCTAATTAAATAATTAAGCAAAATGAATTTGACACTATTTCTACCAAAAGTGTCAAAAGACACCTTTAGTATTTTAATTTAGAATTATTAACGAGATTTAATTTATTTTTTTTTCAAATTCACAAACTGAATAGAGCAGTTATGCGTCTATAAAAAATTTGGTATTAATTAAGAAAATCCATTTTAATTATAATTCTATATTTTTGGTTTTGGATTTTTGATTACGTATAATTAGCGTGCTAGAAATAGTGTTAAAGAAAGTAATTTAAAAAATGACTTAAATTATTATTTCATTAGAGGTTGACTTGATGACAAACATGAGATCCTTTTTGGTTTAGTTTATTCTCTAATTCATAGTTATTTTTGGTTGAATGTTATTCAGCTTATGCTAATTTGATAAATTATTCAAATTTTAAAAAATTGATAAACAATTTGGTGACCGATGATGTAAAGAAATCGTCATTAATTATACACGAACCCAATAATTTCATTACATGAATTGAAAATTGCCTTACTGTAAATAAATTCTTTTATTTAGTTTATTAGGCTCTAGGCTCTATCCATGGGACCAAGTAAGAATACGGTAAAGTAGTTGAATCACTGATTACAAGGAACTATAACGTAGTAATAAAATAATAACAAAATAAAAAAACACAAATAATAATAATAGAGTAGCTATAGCAGAGAGCTGAAGAAAGGCGCGAAAGATATAAATAATCTTGATAGCTGAAAAAGTTAAATAAAGTGGGAGCAATCTAAGGTGAGGGAATGATGAAAGTGATAGTAAGTTAATTGGAAGTAGAGTAATTCGAGAGAAGGAGTGAGGGAAAAGAAAGAAAGAGCGAGAGAGAGAGAGAGAGAGGGAAGGAAAAAGAAAAAGAGAAAGAGATAGAAAAGATAAATAAAAAGAAAATAGTTAGTAATTTCAGGGTAAAACTAAATATTTGAAACCTAAAGGACTCTAAAGCTAAATTTTCTATGCGTGTCCGTTCTAAATAAAAAAATATGCAAAGTTACTTTTAAAATATTCCAAACCTAAAAAAAATGACAAACTTATTTCTTGTTAACAATTTTGCAATATTAACTCAACATTTTACAAAAGTTTAAAGATTTTGGGGGAAAACCTAAAACATTGGAACTTGAGAACATTTTAAATTTGAATCAGCTGCTGGAAGGGAAAAAAGGATTTATCAAAAGTCAGACTTCAAGAGCTTCCCTTTATCTTTCGGACCTTTCATTTTCTCAAATTTTACCTACCTGCCAGTATCCGAAACCGTCACGTTGTATAGAATCAAACTACCAGTTCTGGCCAAATGCCTGCTTTTATTATCAAGTTCTATGGCGGTGCCGTCTTTTTTCCACTGAATAACAGGCTTTGGATTGCCTTCGGCGCGACAAGGAATTGCAATGGTCGTTCCCGGCTCCACTTCCATGTCGGAAGGCTCGATAATGATTTTAGGGAGAGTATGAGACGAACTCAGGACCTTCAAATCGGCGGCTGTTTCTGTGAACCCATTGATATTCGTCGCTCGACAAACGTATCGAGCGCTGTCCGATTCCTTCACTGCCAAGACCTTCAATGTCTCGTTGTTGTCTTCCAAAAATATTCTGTTGGTTTCTCGAACGATTTGCCCGTTTTTCCACCACTCGATGCGAGGGGTTGGATACCCCTCGACTCGACAGAAAAACACCACATTCGTCTCAGACTTCACAGTTTTGGATTCCGGTAACTGGATGAATCTTAGATTGGGGGAGACTGTGACCAGAGCTCTCGCGTTTCTCGATTTCGTGCTTCCCATCTCGTTGATTGCAACGCAAACGTAGTCTCCTATAAGATTTTCGCTCATTTTTGGGATCACCAAAGATCCGTCTTCCTGTAAATTAAAATCTCTGCCATCGATATCGATCTCGTTTGAATTCAACATCCATTTGACTTCCGGTTTTGGGTCTCCATAAACTCGACAAGTTAATGTTACAGGGCTCCCGACGGCTACTTGGATGTCTTCCGGACCTTCCATGATATGAGGCTTACCTGAGGAAAAAGAAGTGAAGATTTTTGAGGATGTTTGAGATATTTGAAGATATTTGAGAAGAAAGGATGAAGGTCCCTAAAGCGGGATTTAGCCCTAATAAATTAAAAATTATAATATCTCGGATTTATATAACAATAAAAAATTGAAATAGGGGAAAGGGGGTTAGCCCCGGCCAGTGGGTAACCGAGGTCATTGCAAAAAATTTGAAGTTCCTACTAATTTATAACATCCATTTTAACACCTTTTTGACGTTCATCATATGTATTAACACCTACCACGGCTCTGTAGATATTTGAATTTTAACAAAACAAATTAAACTTTTGCAATGACCGCCTTTCCCCAACAACCCCCTTTCCCCTATAAGAAGGTTTGAAATTGTGTGTACTTTTGGAGTTATAAATTGAATAATATCGATTGGCACAAACTTCAAACAAAAATCTTCTTCTTTCTTTGGTATTCGAATTCGAACTCGAATTTCATTAAATTTAAAAATGATTCACACGTTATTAAGCGCCACGGTAAATTTACGTGATTCCCTATTCACGCCTTATGAGTCGCAATGGTACACACTATTTCATTTGACATAACCGCCGCGGCCTGAACGGTAAGTCACCGGTCAGGTGAGTTAAAGGATTATAGCAAAAATACTCAACTGCAATGAAAATCAGACGTAGACATGGAAGACAAGGAACGTCCTTTCATCTCATCGGGACCCTGGCAAACCGCCGCCATTTCCAAAGGCTTCTCCTGTAATCGCTTCACCAACCACATCACGTTGCAATCGCAAACCAAAGCGTTGCTATCCAATCGCAACCGCGTCATCGAACCAACATTTTCGAAAGCATTAGCCGGTAACTTGTGCAATTTGTTGCTCTGCAAAAACAATCTTTCGAGAACCGGCAAGTCATTGAAGGTCCCTTTTTTGATATCGGTCAGCCGGTTATGGTGCAAATACAGCTGCTCCAATTTGGGCAAGCCATTGAAAGCTCCACTTTCGATACTTTCTATGTGATTGTTGTACAAATAGAGTATCCGCAAGTGCGGTAAACCGGCGAACGTGTCTTTGCGCAGATACCGCAGGTGATTATCGTTCAGCAGGATCGTGTGTAATTCTTGCGATCCTTGAAATCCTCCGGGACGTAAATCACTGACATGATTAAATCTCATGTCCCTGAAAAAAAGAGCGAAAACAATTAGAAAGGAGAACCTAATGGTTCGTAGTACTTCGTTGGTCGGATTTTGAAAAATATAAAAAAAAATCATTTACCAGTAATGACAATCCAATTTATAATTTATTATCGACGTTTCGATCCCTCGTTTCGCATCATTTACAAGATAATTTTCTTTAAGATCCTCGTCTCATAAATATATGAGCCGTTTATTTTGAAACTGGCCTAAGTCCATTTTTAAAGAGTCATTATATATCGGTATAAATAATTAGTTTTCAGCAATTTAATTATAAAATTTCGAGTTTTTCATTTTTTTTTAAAAATGGATTTAGGCCACTTTCAAAATAAACGGCTCATACGTATATAATAGTTAAACGAAACAGAATCGAAATTATGTTTTAAATTGTTTCTAAAAATAATATTTAAAACGTTTTTTAAGAACAATTTAAAAAACAATTTCGATTCTCTTATAGAGACTTGAATTGTCGTTACGGTACTGGTTATTGATCGGGTAGTAATTATTCATAAATTCGTTGAATTTTCTCGTTTTATTATTAACAAATTTGATTATAATTAAGACTATGCCGTCCAGTAGTACCACGTTGGTGCCACGCGAAAACTATCGGGCAAGCGCCGGAGGCACCACGTTGGTGTCGTACATAAAGATTTATACCGGCGCCAAACGAAAGAATCCCGATCAGACGTCATTTGAAAAGGATATCCGCGGTATAAAAAAAAAAAGTATAGATTAGCTTAAATTAGTGATAATAAAATACTGTAAAAAGCATAAATTTATGGTCTTTGAATACAAATATAAAGATAGGTTTTCCGAAGGATTCAGGTCTATTCTAAACAGATACATTTTATAATCGCGTAAAAGTGGAGCAGATTGATTTACTTCGACAAGTTTTGCTTGAAATTTTCCCCCGGTCTTGAATTATTTTTATCCAAATAAAATGGAACGATAAAAGATCGTGTATATATTAACGTCGGCTTTGTTTCGAAGATTGATTTTAGATTCGAGGAAGAATAGAGCGCCGCAACTTTCTGAACCTTCGCTTTCGTTTCAAAGATACTTCTGGGAATCGATTAAATGTGGAGCGATTTGCTTTTCTTCTATTAGCTTCTCTTTCGACTTTATTTCGCTTTTCTGTGCGCAATTATTTGCCTCGATACACAATGGAACGATTTAACCTTTGTATACGTTAACTTCGATTTCATTTCGATGATACATTTTAGATTTCGATGAGAATCAAAAAGCTATGCTTTTTAAACCTTCGCTTTCGTTCCGAGTTTCATCTCAAATACTGAAGCATTTACTTTTGGAGACTTAAAATTATGAAGACCTAAAGCATGAAAATGTAAAATTTTAAATTGGGTAGATATTGAACTACACGTATGACAATCTTTTCAATTTTATTCCATATTATTACGTCTTTACTTTCCACCCTCGAAATTTTAACTTCCCAAAAAATCTTCCACCAAAGTTATTTTTTTTTAAATATCTGCTACACTAAGGTTCAAAACTAAAAATCGAGCAAATGGTAGAAAATCTCTAGGACAGTCTCTTCAACTTAATCCCACTTTATTACGTGTCTACTTTCCACTCCTCAAAACTTCAACTTTAAAAAAAAATTTTCCTCCAAAGGTACTTTTTTAAAGTATCTACCATCCAAGATCCAAAATTAAAAATCGAACAAATGTTACTCCCTTCTGGTAATATGACGAGTCTAGCTCATCATTGGTTTAAAAAATCAAAGCAAAACCTTATTAAGGTTTTGCTTTGATTTTTTCTTAACTTTTACCGTTTCTGATATTATTTAACAATATGTAAAAATAGAAATTAATTCAGAATGATTATTTCATGCACAGTTTTTCATTATTAAATCGTACCGGAAGGGGTTAAGAAATTGGTATGACAGTCTCTTCAAATTAATTGTCACTTTATTTTTCGAAGAGCCTGACAAAGAGCCTCTACTTTCTAATCTTGAAAATTTCTAGCTTCTAGAAAATCTTTCTTTAGAAGTACGAAATCTCTGGTGTCATAGGAAGGCCCAACATTGAAAACGAGGTGGGTGTTAAATCAAATCGAAATTAACACTATGCCGTCCGGTGGTACCACGTTGGTATCACGATCAGACTGGTGGATGCCAAAGTGTGACAATATTGACATATTAACATTGAATATTAATGACAGTGACTTTAACTGCATTTACCGATTTCATTGTTATAAATCGATACTCTTAAGAAGCCTGCCATTCGAAAACTATTTCAGATCCAACCTTGACATTTTGGTATGTTACTCTAGAAACTATAAACTATCAAATAATACCAAAAAACCATTTCTCCCTAAATTTCCCGCCATCGGTCCCTCTTAAATTCTATCAAAATTAATTATAGACTGCAAGAGCATCAATTTAACCTTCCTTTGGTTTCATTAAAAGTCTCGGAACCTCCACTTCTCACCCCGCAAAGTTCCAGTTTCCCAAAACTCATCCCCTAAGGTAACCAACTTTAAATCGGCCTATGGAAATCTAGCGGTAAAAATCAGATTGATATTATTAAACCCCATTGCCAACAATGACGTACAATTTAGCTTCCGCTATTTTTTCACTTGGAACCTTGAAACCTCCACCTTTTACCCCGCGGCTTTCACCTATGCGGAAAATCATCCCCTCGGGATACAATATCGTGTTAAATATCGTGCTAGCGAGTTTCCTCCGAGGTCCAACGGAAATTGTTGGAAATTGAAATATACCTACTGATAGAAAATAAATAACGAAATATTATAGTAATCACGTTCATAATGGTACCGTGTTAATGTTAGTCTACGATATTATCGTCCTACATAATAAGATGATGTCTAGTTTTCTTAACGACACGGTCCCTTCTTACGGTTGTTAAAGCTTTATGTGTTCAGCCCACGTCTATTTTCTGCTCGGTATGCAAGAGAAAAAAAGTTTGTATGCACATTCTTACATACAAAATATATGTACGGTCTCGATATAGTATACTTGAAATTACTTCCTTTTCCCTCGTCTTTCTCCCGAGCAACTGGAAAAACATAAAACTCTAATTTACGATCGGATTCGAAATTACAACCCTTTTTTTTTTCGCAGGTACCCACTGAAAATAACTCACGGGCTTCCTTCTGTTTCTCTTCGCAGCGATTCGATGAAAGCAACAAAGAGGAATTCTGCCTGTTTAAATATACCTTGCTTTTATAAATTAGCAAAAAATTTTTAAGTTTGTTATCTTTAGTCTCCATCGTGCAATTTTGAAATTTCTATGGAGTACTCGAACGATATTATGGAATAGTTTTCCTAATTACATAGTTTTTAATCATTGCATGTTTTTTTAAAGCAAGTTTAAATTTAAGAAAAAAACAAATAAAAATGAAGAGTTACTAAATTAGAAAAAAAAATTTGAAGTATGTAATTTTGAGTCTTCATCGTGCAATTTTGATTAAGCAAGATTAAATTTAACAAACAAAAAACAAATAAAAATCAAAAGAGCTCCTAGTAAAATCTATTTTGAAGCAGAACATTTATATTTTCACCCCCATAAATTTTTTGTTCATTTTTCATATTCTAATGAAACATTAAAAAAGGAAAAGTCTGTTTGAATTCTTTCTTCCGATTTAAATAATAATAAAGATTTGCAATTTCGAAACGAAAATCATGCAATTTTAATTTAAGATCACATTCGAAGTTACAACCCTTTTTTTGTAGGTTTTTACTGAAAATAATTCTTCCACTTCCTTCTGCTTCTCTTCTCAGTGATTCGATGAAAGCAACAAAGAGGAATCCTCACTGTTAAAATATACCTTGCTCTAATAAATTAACACATTATTTTAAAGATTGTAAGCTTTAACTTACATCATTTAATTTTAAAATTTTCATAGAATGTTCAATAGGTATTATAAAATAGCAGACAGATAATAACTCTTTAAATAGTTTTTAATTATTGAAATGAAAAATTTGGTTTTTTTTTTAAAGAATGCTTGAATTTAACGAAACAAAAACCAATGAAAATTACAGGAGATCCTACTGAAATCGCGAAATTTACATTCTATAGTAACTCCCATAAATTTTTTGTTTCGAACTACAATATGGAACGCAAAAAGAAAGATGGTTTGAATTCTTTCCGCCAATTCGCATATTTCAATTTATAGTTCCAAAAGGAAAAACATATAATTTTAATTTACGATCGAATTCAAAGTTATAGCCCTTTTTGCTCAAGTACAACCTGAAAATAACTTATTTGCTGCTTTATGTTTGTCCACTTCAACATAACGAGGTTGAGTTATTCCGGCTTAAATATATTTTTCTCTAATAAATTAATAAACATTATTAATAAATTATAAGGTACCCTTAAAGAAAGGGGTAATTACTTTCAAAAACGATTTTTCCTTTATACTACGAAATTTTGTTCTTCCAAATAAATCGTATTTGCTCTAAATAAACTGTAGTTAAAACTATAATAGTATAATTATTTTATTATGCAGTGAAATAATTCAATTTTTTTTTTATTGTTTTCCATCAATAAAGGCAAATGCTACTTTTTTGGAAACTGTTCCTTACCTTTCAGTAACTCGCCCTAACTTTCTCTATGTCACGAACTTTCTAGTTGCTGTTATAATGATTGCTAAAACCTACTTGTAGTGCCCACTTGTAGATGAAAAACACATTTGCTTGTATGTAAATCAATCAGGCAGCTGAATTTTTCTTACGTAATTGTGCATCTTGTCGGAGTTGACAGTCAGAATAAATAATTCAGATAATACGTAATGTAATACACAATACAGTATATTAAATTACAGTGTATAGTATATAGTGTAATATATATTATGTAGTTAATACCTACAATTATAATGTAATATAATATAATATATTATAATATAATAGCTTTTGAAAATTAATCATTTTAACACAGGGACCTAAAAATTCAGATAAACTGGAATTACAATTATTGTGGGAAAAGTTGATATTTATCCTTATTAAAAAACTGTGATAACAATGGTGATAGAAATTCCATGAATTGATGCTTTTTTGGTACAAGTCTATGTGAAACCCAAAAAGAATTTTATATAAAAAAGTGTCAAAATGTAAACGAAGTGGAAATTAAAAATTCAAATTTAAATTAAAAAAAACAATCTTTTGATGAAAAAACATTCTTCTCTAAAATTGGGAGGTACTGCGAAAAATCTTTCTGATAATATTTTTAATCCTATTTATATTTATACTTTTAATAATAATTTCTTAAGTTGATATTCAGCAATAATTTATTAGTGTGAATAATAATAATAATAATAATAATCTTTTAAAACCTTGGTATGTTTGACACATTTTTTAACACCGTTTAAAGGTTTGTTTTTCAGAAACCACGCAGAACTGCAGTATGAGACTCAAAAGCTTCAGATATTTTTTTTCTATTCTTGGAAATTTTCCTTAGACTTTATAAATTGGAAGATACGAGATTTTATCTGCAGTGATAGAGAAGTGATAAAGGATCTCGGCTGCTCATTAGTAAGTACAGTGTAAATATTCAGTTTGGGTGAGAAAGATTAGAATGTCAGAGAGTCCATCGCTTGAGAATAAACCTAAAATACGTTAAGAAAGCAAAAACTTACAAAACGGCAGTACCAGCAGGTATCTTCGGCACGACTTTTAGTTTCTGTGACATACAACGCACGGTTTTGAAGTAACAGACACATTTGTGTGGACAATCGAGTATTGTCTTGCCGCCTGGAGAATCGGTTCTTTGACCAGAGACAGTATCGGTCAAGGCTAAAGAGAGTAAAAGGACCATTAAAAGGGTCCTCAGCATCGTTTTTCCCTCGTTGCAATCCATTTTTTTAAACTTCATTGCCGAGCCAAAAATATCTTGTAGTATTTGCAAGTTTCGTCACCTCTTCGGGAATTATTTATTTAGCAATAATAATATTTTTGCTATTATTAGTACTACTTTTATTTAACGATTGATTATTAAACCTCGGAAAATAATCTTCCTCTTTTTAGTATTACTTTTTAGTTTTAGATTAATATTTAAGCCAATTTATGTATCTTCATTATTAATTTCGTCTTTCTCTTTTATTTAAATTCCCATTTTTGGAGTTGGAAAATTTTTTTCCTTCGATTATTCTTGTTTTTATTTAAAACATCGCATTTCTGAGAGTATCCTTTCTTTTTTCAGAAGGTTTTTCTTTTAAGTTAGATTTCACTCGCATTTAAGGAATTGATTAGGGAGAAAAGTGCCGCGGGATTTGTTTATTTTCATATTTAGCGGAAAATAATAAATAAAGAATTCAGAATCTTTTTATTTATATTAAAATTCTATTTAAATAAATGATTAACAATCGTGGCTCTCGTGGAGTTTTCTGTTTCGCCGCATTTCCAAGGAATTCCTGAAATAAAGGAAAGGTTTTTTCAATTTTTGTTATATTTTAGCATTTTCTGATTTAAATTCGTAATAGTGGAATTTTTAAGTATGGGTAATATTGAGAGACATTTTGGTTTAAAAGCAAGAGTAAAGCAATAAGAAGGAGGAAACCCAGGAATTTGAAAACAAAGAGCATCAAGAGTCTGTAATTGTAATCTTGCATAATTATATAAATATGACATTACATAATAAATGAATTACTATTATGAAATTTCAAATTATACATACACTACCCTTCGAAAGTTTGAAAGTAGCAAGGAATTGTAAGTAAAAAAATAAAAATTCACGTATTAAATTTACTTATTACAATCCAAATCTAAAGCTTGACGAATAGTAAAAAAATATTATACTGAAATTAATGTAATAAAAAATCCTTGAAAATTTATTATAATCGGTTGTTTTTATAATATGAGAAAAAAAGATTTTTCATTTCGTACAAAAATTTAACTGTTTCCAAACTTTTGAACGGTGGCGTATGTAAATATAAAAGGGAATAAGAAAATTACAAACAAAGTTTATAATTATAATAAAAAAAATATGAAGGAAATCGCCAATTCAGAAATTCTATGTTTTAGTGAAATAGTTAAATTGTCCTATTTTAAAAAATTATTGTTATTACAATACGAAAGGAGAACGCGGCTCTTACAAGCTTTATATTCAAATCTCATTCGACAAACGAGACGATCTATTAGAATAATTAATAACATGGTTTCGATAGGTAGCTTGAATCGTGAATTTCAAATTGCAGAGTTAGTTGTAAAATAATTTGACCGTATTCTCAAGGGTTCTAGTAAAAACTATCGAAAATGAGAAAACAATCAGAAAGATTTATTGGAGAAAAATTCAATCAGCTTTTACAATTTTTTTTTATGAAATTGAATTAGAAATTAATAGGTAAACAATTTTTTTAAATTAATTTTCATACGGAAGTACAAGGAAATTATGGAAACCTGTTAAATTTCTCTTCGGCCATTGTTAGAAATAATTTTCCCCATTTTTACTGTATTTTTCAAATGGGCACAAATTAAAAAAAAAAGAAATTCTCATAATTTCACATCACATTGAAGTGAAATTGTAACTGTGAATAATTATGTTTCTTTCTTACTGAAACTTTATTGTCCAAAGATTACAAGATTATGAATGTCAGAAAATGAATTATAAAACCAAAAAAAATTTACAAAGCCACAAAATTGTGAATTAAAGAAAAAGAAATCTTCAAATGTGCCGGATACAGATTAAGGAAGAAAGTGAAGAAAAAGAAAATCTCACATTTTCTCATCATTCTGATAACACTGACGATATTGAATATAATATATTGTACATCTTTGAATCTATGAAGGAAAACAAAAGTGTAACTGTGAAGAATTTTGCCTTTTTTAAAAAAATTTTATTGTCCAAAGATTACAAAATTATAAAGCTCAGAAAATTAATTGTAACATTCAAAAAAATTAGAAAGCAACAAAATTGTAATTAAGAAAGAAGGAAATTCCAAATACGCCGGATTAAATTAAATTTGAAATTCTATTAATTTAAATTAGATAAAATTTGAAAGAAAAAATTGAAAAAAGGTAAAATAGCGGAAACCGTAAAACGGAAGAAACGAATACTCGCGATTCTGATGCACAATTCTTAAATTCACTCAATCCTCGTATTATCCAGAAGTAACAACGAAAATGACACAATCACAACAAACAATAACATTAACAAATACAAAGATCGCACGGTATCAGTTTATTTCCAATTTTTCTTCAAATTTCAAATTGTGAATTTTTTGAAAATCCACCACTGATGCTAAGTGAGTGAGTAAAACTCCACAACTCGTCCTTCGAAAATTCTTCATCGAAATCCTTCTTTTTCTTTCATATTACTTTTTATATGTTTCATCTCTCATCCTTAGTCGTTTAATTGTTAAATTTCTGCATGTTTCTCTCTGAAACTCACTCTCTTTAAGGTCTATCTGCAAGGTTTCAGGTTGATCGTGGTAACGAAACGGAAAGGAGCGGAACAGTGCTAAGCTGAACTGAACTGAACAGAACAAAGCTGAACCGAACCGAACGGAACAGAGCAGAACAGAACAGCATAGAACTGAACTGATACTCGATTCTCACTACTTGTTTGCTTGCTTGCCTCAGCAAACTGATCAAGAATCAAGAATCAAGTCTGGATCTGGACTCTGCTTTTACTACACTCTTGTATATACATCTTTGTATGTCCGTGTGTGAGTGTATATACAACACATACAAAGTTTACATGCACAAGTTCTGGGATGTATACGTGTACAGATACACCTATACATATACTATATATACATGCGGGAATAGGATTAAGTTGATGAAAGCATATTTCCTGCAAATAGAAATTAAAAGCTTAGAAATATACTGGTGTGTATAGGTATACACGTATGTACCGATATATATATATGTACTTATATAGATATATATGTGCCCCGAAGGGTAATTTTTATTGATTACAGATAATCTTATATTAAATTTTCAAAAGTGGTTGATTGTAGAATTTTGTATTTTCCCTAATCAGCAATCTTGGTAATCAAAGAGCACGAGGAGAGGAAGATTTCACAAAAAAAATATTAAATTTCGAAATATCAAAAAATCTTTCTTTTTTTTTATTTGAGAAGCAAACAATGTCGATGCAAAGCTACATTTTTTATGTAATTTTAGAAAATTTTAATAATCAATGGTCTTGTTTAACTCCAACTTTGAAAATTTATAATAGTTTCTACCTTATTTTGTAATACTTTCAAAATTTTGAAAAATACAATAGGGCTTTTTCACCAAAATGAGAATTTCAGAATTTTTCGGAATTTAAATTTGATAAATTACTCGAGATCCATCAAATTTTAAATTTCAACCATGTTTGATTAAATTTTGCGCCCAGTTTTACAGTTAGTCTAAAAATGAGTACATTTAGAAGAAATCCTCTACCGATACTCAAATAAAAGAACAATTAAATAAAAATTAAAATTGAAGTTTAATTTATATATTAGAAAGAATTTGAATTTCAACTTTGGAAATTTATATTAGTTTCTACCTTGCTTTATAATAAACCTAAAAAAATTTGAAAAATACTTCAGGGGCTTCAGATCAGACGGAAAAGTTACTTCGGAATTTCAATGTTAGAAATTACTCGAGGTGCATCAAATTTTAAATTTTAAGCATTTCTATTTAAATTCGTGTCCAGTCTTACAGTTATTTATTCGAAAAATGAGTATATTTAGAAAAAGTCCTCTACCGAAACTCCCTATTTTCTCGCTTCTAAAAAGTCAAGTAGACACATTCCACAGAAACATTCGAAGATTCTGAAAATATGACGCGATATTTCAATCGTGAGCATAATAGTCTTCCTTTGTGTCAATGTATACATTTACATATGCACATCAGACATCCTTTCTTCTCCCTCGTTACATCCACCGCCTATAATAAATATTACTTCAATTTCTTGGTATATATTGATATTTAATTGAATGATAAGAACCGCATATTATGTGTCTATATAGTGTAACATTTCAGAGACGTAAAAGCATACCATGCACTTTAGCGATGCATGTGTAGGAACAAAAACGACGGCTTTTCTGTAGTTGTAACTCTTTCAACGAGTTACATCCATTTTCTATATAACATTTTGCTTCTTCTTTCTCTTCCCCATTCCCCCCAATTTCCGTCCTTTTCCCTTCTTCAGAATTTTCATGTTTCAACACTTCGGCATATCGATATTTCTCTCACGTCAGTATTCGCTCCATTACGTATGCATGGTGTAGTAAGAGAAGACCTAGTTATGAATTTATCAATTAACGGATCATAAACGCCGCTTTTCTCAAACATAAATTCAATCTAATTAACACTGCAACATTTTATCAGAAAAATAAGTTTATGTTCATACGTATATTATAAGCGCCGATTTTCTAAAACCCGTTGATGAAGTTTATTCACCCTAGGTTTTCCCGGGAAATAAATTCCAACATTGAAAGCGAAGTTATTTATATTATTCTAAATAATTGCACATTACGAGAAATCATAATATAAGTTCCCAAAAGCTGAAACTTTCTGTTGTACCATAATGTTACCAAAATGCTGCAGTTATTGCAGCATTTTAGTAACATTATGGTATAACATTAATGCATTTGAAAGATTGAAAAGAATTAACGTAAAAATTCACAAAAATTCAGAAACTATTTCGACTTAAATTCCAAGTGAAATTTGAGACATTTGCGATTGTCTCGAATTTCTTCCAATGTCACAACAAAATAATCATAAAGAGCGCAAGCAAATATTCTTATTTATTGGTAAGATGATTAAAAAAGCATTAAATTTATATATCGTGACCCGTTTATCTCTTTTCTCCAAAATCTTTTTGTGGATTCTTTCTTTCCTTTTCCTTTTTTCCCGTGCAATGGTTCTTCGTATTCTATCTCTCTTTTTTCCCCGAGTCTTTCAATACTTTTATTTCTTTCTAATAATATGCAATCATCTTCTAATCAAACTGTCCGTGAACCCCGTGGCCTGTCTTTTCTCTTCGGTAAATGCATATATATGTATACATATCGTGATTAGATGTAGTACATACTACTATATTCAACTACCACTACAACTACAATTACTACTGCTATTAGTATTGAAATTACTCTTAATGCAAATAGTGACCCTGTACAACATTTTAAATTACAGAAGGTTGTGTTTGTATGTGTATGTATATATTTTCGCCCAAATGTATACGTTTATGTATTACAATGGCAATTAATCGATTTCCTATGTTTTTTTCAGCTGAAGAATGTACATACAAATGTCATACAACTTATTCGAAAGTAATTATATAATTTCATTGTAATCGATGAGAAAAGTAAACATTTTTCCTGTGAATAAAACTTGTGACAAAGGGGGTTCCCTGGTTTTAAGTAAGAAGTGAGCATTTTGAGAAATATTATTTTATAAAAATATTGATCCGAATTAAAACATCAAATGAAAAGACTAATTTTCATTTCCTTAATGATTGAGAAGAATTGAAGAAGGTAGGGATTTATATCAATTCGTTGAACAACCCTTATACGGGTGAAAATCATAATTTCAAAATTCCATATGTATAATTAAGGTGGTCCAAGCGTCAGGCTTAATATTAGATAAGTCCAAAAAACAACTTTTTATCGAAAGATTATTAGTCCCAGAACAATTTCTAACAAAGAAAACCCCATGTTATCGACCATTTAAAAAAGATATTAACAATTAAAGTTCGTACATTTTACACAGTCTCTTATGGCGCGTTTGAATTCGCGACGTCTATTATGAATTTTTCACCTAGAAAACGATTAGACCGTCCACGTATTAAAAGTTTTTTAAATTCTTTAAAGTTTAAAGATCATCTTAGAACAAAAAAATATGGGGATTAACGATAATTTGAAAAAGATATCAATTAAATAAGATCGATGAAAAAACTAACGCCCAAATTGAGATACAAGGTGGCAACGTCGCGCCATCTGGTAAGTGTACTATATATGTATATGCCCAGAGTCGGAAGCAGACGAAAACAGTACCAACACACACGTATCAAATACATCAAATCTCGAAATGTTTTTTATTTAAATAAAAATGGTGAACTTGCTTACGTTTATTTTGCTTGTGTTTCTTGCGGCTTTCTCTTCGTGTAAAGGACTAAAGTGTAAATTAATATAACATGTGAATGTGTGCAAAACTTGTGTAAAATTGAAAAATATAACCTACAAATATGATAAAATTTTGGGTTAGGCTATACGCTCCAACCAAATGTAAACAGTAGCAGACGAACAGTGCAACATACATATGCACGTACGTGTACATGTATACACGCACAAAATAATGACTTTGAGAAGTTGCCAAGTTTTTCTAGAGACCGTTCTACCGACATCAAGTGCAAGTCTATTGTTAATTAAATAAATTATTTATAAAACTCTTATTGAAAACGAGACATTTCATTCATAATTTTATAAATTTTTCAATCGTTTTTGAACTCTTGTACATTTTTTTATTCATTTACAGTACATATTAGTCTCTTATTGACTAGTCTGACGCTTGGACCACCTTAAAATTGATGTCTTCAAAGTTAACGCATCAATGGAAGATAGTGAGGTTTTCAAGCAGTCTCGGTATTCTTTAGATTGTCCTTATCCAATTTATCATTATTTCGAAAATATCTCGTCATTTTTTATTCTGTTTTTTTTCGAACGAATATCAGAAATTGAAGTTGCATGTTAGTGAAAGAGAAATTTTATTTCTTTACAGTAATTTCTATAATATAGAAGCAATTTTCACTTCACAGTATATTTAAAAAATATTTTAAACTGTATATAGAAAATGCAAGAAAGAAGTAAATCTCATTGTTGGTATTCTCGGATTTTTTTTTCATTTCTTCATGTACAAATAAATTTGCGTAAATAATTGTACATATTTTTAGAAGAACGTAAAAATAAGGAGAAACTTTAATAGAAAATATTATTAATATTATTGATATTAAAATTATTAATATTACAAAATCAAAGGAATTTCAGAAATTTCAGT
The DNA here is from genome assembly GCA_949825005.1 of Gasteruption jaculator. Lineage (NCBI taxonomy): Eukaryota > Metazoa > Arthropoda > Insecta > Hymenoptera > Gasteruptiidae > Gasteruption > Gasteruption jaculator. The sequence goes on from OX463763.1 coordinate 14,861,439, forward strand.
TCCACGTTAGTAAAAGAGAAATTTTACTACTTTACAGAAATTTTTATAATGCAGAAAGCAATTTTAATTGTGCTAATAATTGTATATATTTTTAAAAAATGTGAAAACACGTAAAAACTTTAATAAAAAATGAAATAAAGAAAATTAAATAACAGTTGGTAATCTTAACAATTTTGATTTATAGAATTGTTGAGTAACAATTGCCAACCATTTAATCAAATTGAAACTTCAAGGAATAAGGTATATAATTTCAGAAAATTTTATATACTGCTGCCTGTGTATTATTAATTACAATAATTTTATTTTATAAAAATACTATATTCTTTTACCGTTATTACCAAGCTTTTGGGTAATTCCGAAAATATTCGTTTTGTTATTTCCCATATTCTCCAAATATTATTAGTATTACAAAATCAAAGAAACTTCAGCGTATTAAGAAAAGACACAATTTACTACCTTACAGCAATTTCTATAATGTAGAAAGCAATTTTAACTTTGCAATATATTTAAAAAAATCCTGCTACTCTGTGTATAGAAACTGCAAGAAGGAAGTAAATCTTATTGTTAGTATTCCCTGATTTTTTTCTTTTCTCCGTGTACAAATAAATTGTTTCTCACGCTGTAAAGCACATATCTGTATGCATGCATGCCCATGTGTATGTGTATATGTATTTTCTATACATTACAGTAGATAGATATCTGCTTTACAGAAGTAAGAAGCAAAAAGTTGTAAATGTAAGTATAGCGATATTAACATATGAATAGGAGAAATAACACATAAGAGAGAAGGAACGGAACGAACCCACATGCTTACACGCTTGTTATATTTATGCTTGTTTAAAAACGTTTTTACAGAAATAGCGTATGACTCAATTCAATATTTACCCATGAGCCATACGTGAGATACGATACGTGAAATATACTATAAGTTTGATAGGAGAAAAAGGGGATCGGGCCGCTCGAAAGTTGTTTCAAATCATCTGCAACAGTAACTGTTTTCTTAGGATACAAAAAATCAAGATTTTTTTTAATGAAAGAAAATACTAATTTAAATAAACCGTAGGATTCATTGATAATTATATACCCAAGGTAATACCTTTACTACAAACATGATCTTGTGTGTGTGTGTGTATTAATGAAATTTTAGTGGACCAATTTTTATTAATTAATACACTGTCTATAATATAAGAGAAGTTGTAAATTAAATAAAAATAGACGAAAAATGAGACAATTAATGGGTGGGTACATAAATAGTTGCGATTTCTTTTTAAAATTGTTAACTAAAAATCTCCAAAAAGTTTAGAAAAACTAATTGAAGATGAATTAGGCTAGGGCGTTTCACACACCATAGGACAGCAAAGGGCTAAAATCCTAATTTAGATATTCTGAAAAATCATTTATAAATATATTTTTAAAAATATATTTTCAAGTTTCTTTGCAAGTTTTTAGTATTTTAAAAAACAATATATTTAGAAGTCGTCTTTTGTTAATTACTAATTACTAATCAGTCAACATTTAAAAATGACAAAAACTAATATAACTTCAGAAGGAAATAATTATGATAGATCTCAAGTTGATGAAAATAAATAACTAAAAAAATAAGCAATTAAGAAATGTATGTAATTACTTGGGCCTTGCTCCTTTTAATCTACGACTTTTTTAAATTCCTTTCTGGCTTCTTTTTCTTCCTTCTATATGTATTCATTAATTTTTCTATTTATCACTTTCAAAGAATGCTAAAATATAGAAACAATATCCAAAAAATAATAACATTAATATTTAGAAAAATTGATATTTGGAAACAACTGATTCCAACAAATTGCACAACAAATTTCAACTGCAGATCAACTTTCCAAAAATTCAATTCCGATGGAATACTAAAAAATTGAATTTTCAAAGAAACGTTAACGATATAATTATTTACACTATAATTCTACACTATTAATTAACACTATAATTCTAAAAAAATTTCAGAGAATTTGAATTTCAGAGAGGAGCCAACGTAATTTTGGAAAAACCAACGGAAGCACCGCAATAAAAATAAATCATTGTGCTGTCATTAACAATAAAATACGTATTCAATCGCCGTAGCATTATTCCAGATTTGAACGTGATTTGAATGAAATCGAGCATCACAATTGCTTATATTGTATTGTAATAATCTGTAGAAATTAATTTAATTAAAGTTGACCCTGAAGGGGACACCATGTTTCCTGTTGTTAATGCCTGTATATAAATTTGTTACATACATATGTATCAAATTGACTTGCTATAAGCTTATTCGCTTTTGTTTGATGAACAGCCACTGAAGCATTAACCATTCGAATAACAAAAAGGATTGTCATTTGTATCTGCATGTAGATGGCTAGTTTTGTCTATGGGTGCACATGCACGCATCATGTTTTATATTTAACTGTATATAAATATAAAACAGAGAAGATAGAAGAGGGATATAAGAAGATAAAAGATAGGAAAAGAGATAAAGTACAATAAGAGATGAAGGGACGGGGACATTGGGTGTCATGAAATAAAAAATAGGATATGGGATGGGATGGGATGGGATCGGTTTGAATGAAAAAAATTTTATATCTCTTTCAATGACACTATTCCGAAGTATGGTATATATACAGACATGAGTTGGAAGTAGTATAATAGCTATTTCAGACCCAAATATTAATGTTACAGTTGGACTTGCTTTCCCAGAAACGATTGTATAGTTAAATATGTGTTAACGCTCCGAAATTTATTTCCAGTCTTTCTGGCCTGTTTTATTAATTTCTAAAAATAGAAGCTTTTGGTGCAGGATTCTCATTGAAAACAATAATTTTTGGAATATTGAAAAGCCAATGAAGACTCACATGAATAATGCCAAAAACCAAAGAGAAACGAATTGAAATGTATTTGTGTCCACTCAAGAAACTTAACATTTTTTATTTTGTTAGAATGTTTCTACTCGAAATTCAAAAAGTGGAGATTCAAAATAGAGATTTTCATCTCAATACAGCTGTTTTTAAAAATTCGAAATATCTAGACAAGAACACAATCTTGAAAAACTTCGAAATTTGTATTTACAAAGTATTCAAATATATTGCACTAAGAAAATAAAGTTTGAATTTTAATTTTTTTTCCCTTATACTTAAACGTTTCTACTCGAATTTTCAAAACAGAAAATGGAATTTTTCGGGATACGATTTTTTTAGTTAAATGTGATTATTTTTAGAATAGTGTAAAAGTAAATAGAAAAACGCTATATATTCATTCGAGAAAGTAGAATTGGAAAGTGACTACTCCATTCTTCTCTTGGAATATTTATAACAGATTTTGTAAAGCTCCATAAATACGACATTTTAAAGTCTGGGCTTTTTTCGAAGAAACCTACGCCTGAAACGTTGGGTAATTAGATAGAAGTTCTAATAAAATGTGCAAAAGTTGAAATTTAAAAAGTGTCAGACATGTTAATTACAGGAAGTGAAACTTCAAAGTGATTTTACATCTTTTCTTTCTTATTTGCGTATCCAATTTTTTTCCTTGAGTTGCTGCATAATTAACGGCGATTGCTTCTGCATGAATATTTATTGAACAAAAGCCAAACTAATCGTCGTTCATTATGCACCAACCCAAAAGAATTCTAAAAATCAGGATCTATAGAAGAAATCAAAGTTTTAGCGAATTCATTTTTGCAATATTGAAGAATCAAGGGGAGTTTTAATAAAAAGGTCCTAAAAAGTAACAGGAAATGCATTCAAAGATATGCTAATCCTAAAAACTTAAATTTTTAAATAAATTTCCTACTTCGTTCGAGTGTTGTTACTCTATTTGTAAAAATTCCAAAAATGAAAATTTATAAGATGAAATTTCCTTTGAGCATTGGAGCCATTTTTGATGTTCCGAAAAATTACGTAAAATTTGATTAAAGAATTTCGAAATTTAAAATTACAGATTTATTCAAATGTGTTGAATTAAGAAAGCTAAATTTTAATATTACCGATTCCACTTCTTTAAAAATAAGCATTTTCCCAATTTGAAAAGTCAGTAATTTAATAATTGTTATTAATTAAAGATCTTTCCAAGTTTTACAATTTCAATAAAAATTTAATTTCTCGTGTCACATTTGGGGGTCTATTTGTAGAACCTGAAAAATTGAAATAGAATGTTTAATAATAATTATTAATGATTTAATGAAGTAATTTCAAGTAAATTCATTTTTGAAAATAAAAGTTGAAAGTCATTTCGCTGTAGAATATTGAAAAATCGTAACGAAATTATGAATAAAAAGAAGACTTACATAGATCAGAATTAAAAATACAATATGTACATGGAATGCACTTCAATTTCAGAGAATGAGATGAGATTTGAAAGTGTTCATTGAGATATATACGCCCTTTTGATATAAAAGTTATAGCTTAACTTTTGTGCATGTGTTGAAAGTTCAAAATAATCAAGAAATGTTTTCCTATTGCAGATTCCTGGCCCATAATTTAGATCCTTCAGATACAAGGCACTGATATATAAATCAGAACAGCTGCGAAAACATAATAGCTTAGGTATTTTCTTATCAGAGTTTCCATCCTATTTATCAACGTTTCAAAAATTCGTAGATTTACATTGAGAAAATGCTCTGGATTTCAACTAAATTAGCCTAATTAAAAAAAAATTAAATTGATACAATAGCAACAATGATGTGCCAGAGGTTCGAGCAATTTGTTTAAAGAATTTTTCATTGCGTCAGTAACAAATAACTATTATATTTTTGTGTCAACCCGTGATAATTTTAATCTTGGATCAATAATATTTTTGCTTCTGTTTTTAATTAAACAGAAAAAATAATAAATAATTGAAGTTCCCTTTCAGAATTATGTTCCAGTATGTAAATCCTTTATTTGCCCAAAATTAAGAATCATTAAAATCATTCAATTTTGAAACATTCACTTTTTTGTGTTTTCAAGCATCAAAACTTTTTTCCAGAACTTGGTAAAGTACTTAATAATATGTTAATTTTTGCAAATAATCATAAAGTATTAATAGTAATGTGTTAGAATATTTATTTTTAAGAATGTCTAACTTGATCAAAACTGAAACAATTTTGTAATAATTTTGAATATACTAATTACCGTGATGCTTGACCCCAACTAGTGGTTCAATTGCCCCTGCGTCGTGGGGTCAATTGAACCACTCGACGCGGTTGAATAATTATATTTTTTTCCTTAAATTATGTTCATTTACCGACTAATTTATGTATTAGAAATCGTAAAGTGAATATCAAGGTATTATTTTTATAAAAAGGTAATTATATTCGGTAATTCTATTGAAAAAAAAAATGATTAAAGAATGTTTCATTCAATTGACCTCCTACCCCTACACCTGAATTTTATTTTCCTCGGGACCCAAATTTTCAGCATTTTTTCCCTAAATACGTACATATTGACACTTGTATTTAAATCTCTATTTGATTTTTCAACATTTTCTGAGTTAGTGCATCTAAAGGAATTCATACAATGGAGGAACTGAAATTTTTTAAATATTTAAAAATCAAGTAGGAGGAGTAGGCTAAAGTGTCGATAATGACTTTAATTGTTAATTTAAAACAATTTCTTTATTTTCTCTCTCTCTAGCAATGTATTTATGTATGTGTGTGTAGATATAAATTGCAAGAAGTAAATGGGTGCAATCGAAAATAGTAGGGAGAGAAAAAGAAAGAAAAAAAAATGTATTTGTACTGTATAATTTGATATATATATATAATACCTTTCACTTACAGTCCTACAGCTATAGAGAGCTGCAAATACGAAACTTATGTACTGGAGATTTACATACATATATTATCTTTGCATGCATGTATGTACATGAACACATGGAGATCTTAAACGCTCCTGGAGATTCTTAAAGATTGCAGTTAGGAGATATGTATGAATAGCAATCTCTGATAAAACGTATTCTCACATATATATTCATATCTGCTCTTGCGATACAGTATATTTATGTATATTATATATATTATATATGTAAATTCTCCCATCGCATAATCTTCCGTTAAAATGTCATACTGAATTCCCATCATCATCATCATCATCGTCGTCGTCGTCGTCAACATCAAATCTGTTTGGTGTACCGTTATATATGAAGTAGCTTACTTGCGAGACAGATGTATACCTGTAATATATAAAAAAAAAGAATGAAATACAGAGCAGAATTTGATATGAAGATATACAAAAAATGTATTTCTATGAGAATGAAATTACTTTCAATTACTTAAATGTTTAAAATAAAAGTCTAAACGCTGAAAATGTTGATTTTTAAAACGGACGTTTCAAATTTCTAATGTGAGGAATATTATTTTTAGGGAAAACGAGAAATAAAATAAAAAATCTCTTATTTTCTTTGACATCTTTAATATAAAAAAAATTTATAATTTCTTTCCCTACGTCCGATTTTTCCTTTAAAATATCGAAAATCAAATCTTTCTGAAGATCAAAACTGAAGAGGAAAATTATAACGCAGGCATTTAAAAAATTATTCTTAGAATTTCTGAAGTTCCAAAATCAAAATTTGTATTTTTCTTTACGAAACCTTCAAAGATAAAATGTAGAAAAAAATATATTGTTCTTATTCATAACTGTAAATTCTAGTAATTAATTCTGCTAGAATCTTTTCTTAATTATATTTTTTCTACAAATTATTTTTCTTCAAATTGTGATTCCCACGTTTTCCTATAAGTACCCACCCAAAAACAAAAAAAAAACATTTTCATCTTCTTCCTCATGTTACCGATTTTTTATTACTAACAGTAAATTCAAACTTTGTGATTTCAAGCGAACTTATTCTTGCAAAATCTGCGTCTACTGTTTCTTTTCTTATCTTGAGGTCTATAAATATTGTTTATAATTCATATAAACAATATCTATTCCTACCAATTGTTGGATCTCTCGGGACTTTTGATTATACCGTTAAAATAAATGAAACGTTAAATTCCAATTCGTATTTTTATTTATATTTACAAGTTTTCTCTCTTCACTATCGACTAAAAATTACTTATTGCTCTAATAATAATAATGATATTTCTTTCTAATTACTTTTTTTTTGACTGGATAGAAAATACATAAAGTTATGTATATTTATATTTATTATATTTATATTCCTATTATATTATATTATATCTCCTTCTCATTTTTATATTCTCATATCTTTATCATATCGCTACTCCCCTTACAGATACACCTCTATCCGATTTATATAATACACGTATAAGAAACTTATATATGTACTCCTTATAGTTACTTGGTATTTTTATCATCACTTCATTTATTTATTCATTCTTTCATTCATTCATTCTATCAACTCAATTGCAGTAACAATAATAATGATAATGGTAATAATAATGAATGATATCGTGAAAAAGGAATTGTTTCATAAACTTTGTATATATATATTTTACATAAATAAATGGATAGTTTATGAATTTTCGGTATGTGCATGAAAATAGTTGTGAAGAAATGTAATATTATTAAAGAAAGAACAATCGAAAAATAAGTAGTTGCCCGTTTTCCTGGTCTTTGATTTTTTAACACTCTTTTCCAATTTCGTTTTTCGTTCTTTGCATGAATTCATCAACTCTTAATTCATTGCCTCCAAAAATATCTCAAAACATAGATATAATTCCGAGGATTCTAGATTTTTCTAAGATAATTTCGACTTTCAAAAAATTTGAAATCTCAGTTTCAAAGCAGACTCTGAATATTTTGATTCCAAATTCCACTTAAATCCGCGACAATTTGCGAACATTTTAATCCCAAACAATTCACAGGAATTTGAATTTTCTCAAAATTTATAGGAATTTTTATTTTAAGGGGAAGCTGAAGTTTCGTTAATCTTAGGGTTATTATAATATTATACATTTTTCCCCTTTTGATTTTGGTTCATTTTATATTAAAACGAACGACTTGCATTCTTCCAATTGGCAAGTCATTTTAATACCTTTTAAATGAAAATGAATGGACGATATCGCAACCGGCACGTAGCTGTGTAACGTATAATAAAATCCTACGCTATTACATTTCATTCATGGTAGTAATTTATGTCAGTTTTAAAAGAATAATTTTCATAACTACAATCTTTTACTCATTCTTATTTTTTTTTAAACTCTTTTTTCAATAATCTTTTAACTTTTTGTCTTCAACGAAAAAATCCTTTCAAGGGAAGCTAGCAAAGAATTTATTAACATAAATTGCCTTAAAGCGAAATAAAATAATATAATTGGTTTTCATAAGAAAATAAAGATAATTTTAACCCAGTTTATTTGGATTTTGCCGCAATCATTTAAGTCCTAATTAATTGAAACTCTTGATTCGACGTTCTTTGATTTTAAAAAAAATGGAAGTATTATTCGATAAAGTTATCGAAGTTAAATATTTAGAAAGGACATTCCATTTTTTTTTCCATGAAAGACAAAGCTTCGTAAATGAAGATGAAATATTGTCGACTGCAGAATAATTTGTTCGTTACATTTCACGCTGATGATAAGATTTATTTTTTGTCAAATTGAAAATTGTATGCAATCCAGAAGAAATTGTAACAACAATTAAACCATAAACGTTTTTTCAGTACGATCTACGCCACAAAAATTCATATTTCTATTTTTCATGCTAAAGTGTATAGTATTATTAAGAGTTATAGGCTGGTTCAATTTTGTCCCATGAAAAACGAAAGAACTTTCATATGCAAGAAATGCTACAGAATTTTAATTTCAAAGAAATCCTGAAGGGTTCCAATATTTCATTCTTCTTCTTGGATATTGCCCTGAAAACGTCAACCCGATTTTATTTCCAGGAAATCTGGAAACTCGTTACATCAATACATACAAATATTGCAATTTTTAAATGTTAAATGTATATTTCAATAGAAATACTAATTTAGAAGCGGTTTCAGATATGTTTTTTTTTAGAATAATCGAATCAAAGCTTTACCAATTTTTGAATTTTCAAAAACAAGTATTTTCTTTCAAGAATTTCCTTCAAACCTACGCATTTCTGGAATACTGGCCATTCGTTTCTATTCTTCAACAAAAAGTAATGTATTTTGGAATAAGAAGCTCTCATTTCTAAAAATCCAGAAACATGAATTGTCATTATTGTCATTTCATCTTTCTTCCGTCAAAAACTTCAATCCCTCGACCATTCGAATACTACACCTTCCAACCTCATGAAAAAATCAAAGACGAGTCAAAGTAATCTCAAAGCAACCTCGAAACCGTTTTAATTGGAAACCCCACTCGCTCTCAGTTTACGCTAGCTTCATAAAAATCGTTCGGTCTCTCATTTTACAATGTCTCAATTCTCGCAGCGCCCTTTGGGTCTCCTGCGGGGTGGCAAAAGCGACTCTCGCGTCTCCCGTGGGCATTCCCTTGTCGTTGTACCTTCGAATAACGTTCTCCCTCTTGACATCAAAGTCCGCGAAGAACTCTATGATCTCGTCGATGTCCGCCTTGAACGGCACATTTTCTAACGAAAGTACACAACCCGGCTTCCCAAAACCCTCCACGTAATCCAACGAGGGCGAGATCGAGGCCGGGTGTCTACCCATTAGGTGCCTCGGAAGAATGGCAGGAGGCCCTCGTTGTCCAAAACCACCGAACCTCGGGTGCCCACCTCCCAGAGGTGGTGGGAAGGGCCTTCCTCGCAAGGCACCGTCCAGGGGAGTCAAGGGCAGCGACGACAATTGCGGTATCGACAACGGCTGGGGCTGCATCTGGACGTTCTGTTGCTGCATTTGCTTCGGCTGCGAGGAAACTTGTTTCGGTGAAAGCTGTTCCTGCAAATTCTGTCCTTGGTTCTGCTCGGAAGTTTGGCTCTCCGGGCCACTGTCGACCAGCCCCAAGGTCTCGAGCATCGAGTTCCTGGGAACCAGCTCAATTATGGGCACTGTCTTCCCCAGAGGGATCCCGTTCTTGCCCACGGCTCTTTGCGCCTCCTCCGCGCTCTCGAATTCACAATAACACTCTCCGGTGGGTTTATTGTTCTGGTTCAGAAGCATGTGGATCCTCTGCGGCGCGATGCCGATGTCCGAGAAGAAGTCGATGATGTTCCGATCCGTGCTTTGATAGGGAAGCCCTTTCATGATGATACAATCGGTCGTTAGAAGCTCCTCGATTTTGCCTTGGTTCCCCACGTTTTCCTCATCCATTGCTTTCATGTTGTTGTACTCTGCCTCGGTCAAAGTTGTGATGGAAAGCTCCTTTTGCCCGATTTTCAGGTTCGGGTCGTTGAAAAGATTCTTCAAGTCCTCCGGCATGCACTGAAGCTCCACCAGAGCTTTCGTCGTGCTTCCGGCATTGGAATGTTTCAGGACGATATTCTGCGGGTTCCAATCCGCCAGTAATTTCGTCAGGTCCGATTCATTTACAAAAGCGGGCAGGTCCGACAGAAGCAGGTAACACATATCTACATTTTGGTCGTCCTTGTCCTCGCCTTGGCCGAGCATGTTCGAGTGCTTCTGGGGACCCTGCGAGTCGATGGCCTTTTCGAAAATACCCTCCTCGAGGTGCAGAACTTCCACGATGCAGCCTCGGACGTACCTCGGCTGACTCAGGGCGACCTCCTTGCTATCAGCTTTCCCGAATTTAATGTAAGCGATGCCAATTCGGTTCCCATGGTTGTCATTGATGAACTTTAAACCGTCTTTCCGGATGAACAGGCCCTGGAAGGCGTGTCTCACGTCGGAATACGTGGCGTTCAACGGCATGTTCCGAACTTCCACGCACAGTCCCACTTGACCGTTCTTGGGACTGTCGGAAAACCGGGAATTGTTGGCACCCCGACCGGTGTTCCTGCGATCGGAGGAGTTCGAGTCGAAGTTCGAGAAGCTGGAAGCCTGGAAAGCGTGCGGGTTCCTTCTACCCTCCAATTCCTGAACCTTGTTCATGAAGGGATTGCTCCGAGCGTTCATGGACGCTCTGTGGTAGGGGTCTCTGTTGAATCCGATCGGATTGTCCTGCGAGTTGCCGCTGAAATTGTTGTTATTGCTACTCCGGGAGTTGAACCCTCGGGAATTGTTGGACCCGTTCGAGTCGCTCGACTGCAACTGACTCGTCCAAGCGTCCCTTTGCCGAAGCAACGGCGAGATGTTGCTGCTGGAAGTCAGCGCCAGATTCTGCTGCAGCGAATTCAAGTTCAGCGGCTGCAGGAGACTCCCGACCCCGTTGATCCCGTTCAGCGCGAACTGACTCGTCTGCATTTGGCTCAACACCGGGTTTCCAAACCGATCCACTCCGGTCGTTGCCGCGGCGGCCGCGGCAGCCGCTGCCACGGCATCCTGCGACAAAGCCGCTACTCCTGCACCCAAAATCCCGGGAGCCAACAGAGCCTGCATTTGTTGCGACTGCGGAGGGACTTCCCAGATGCCATTTTCGTTCAGGGAACCGGCGGATTTCTTGCCGACCCCGCCCTTGTCCTTGGGGAACTGTCCCACGCAAACCACGTCGTTCGCCTCCTCGTCATTCGTGTTAAGATCCTTCCTGCGATCGCTGCGCTTGGAGTCTCGGTCTCGGGACCGAGTTCGGTCTCGAGACCTGGATCTGTCTCTGCGACTGCTCGTGCCGGTACCTCTTCTGCGATCTCTCCGATCCCGATCGCGGTCTCTCGAACGACTGCGATCGGATCTTCTGCGACGACTGTCGCGACTGCTTCTGTCCCGGTCTCTCCTATCGCGATCTCTATCCCGGTCGCGACTACGGGATCTGTCGCGCGATCTGGACCGATCTCGTCTGCTACTACTGTTGTTATCGCGACGGTCTTTGCTGCTGGATTCATTGTCGTCTTTGTCTTTGCGATCTAACGGTGAATTGGTTTTGGTGGAGGAGGAAGGCGCGGGAACTGCCGCGACTGGGACGGTACCGGTTTGCATGAACGATTGTAACGTCAAAGTTTGGTGCCGAGCCGCTTCGATGACCTTTTGCATTTCCGCACGCGAGCTTAATAAAAGCTTGATTTTCATTTCTTTGATCTTACCGCCATCCTGCATCATCGCTTGACGCGCATCTTCGTCGGTACTGGAAAAAAAAAAAGGGGAATTTTTTAATATTTTTCTTCGTTCCAAGGGATTCCAAAATATTTTAGAGATTCGAGGAGTGTCATGGTCTTTCTTTTTTAAGGATTATTGGTCTCATAATAATGAAAAAATGCCATTTTACAGAAAATTTATTTAAAATGTCCGAGGTTTTATTCAAGCGAGTTCTGAAGAATTCTGATTTGCAGGAACTCTAATTGGGAAAGATGAAGTTTGAAATATTTTTCGTTACAGGATATCATGCTAATTTATCCTTTAGCTGACCTACTGGGGTCTAAGAAGCCCGCAAATCAGATTTGAATGAATTGTTATTACAAGACAGTTAAAACAGTAACTCTTTTAATATTTTGAACTATGGAACCTCAATTTGGACAAATAACAAGTTCAATATTATAACACAATCGCTAACAGCTACTGCTATGAATTTTCTTTACATTAAATTTTGTTAATTAAAAGTTGCGAAAAAAATTATGGTTAGAAAGAGCATCGAAATTGATGTTTCTATATAAAGCATTTCATTGAATGAATTATCATGATGTTTTGCATCTTTTCCTAAGATTTGTAATTGGTTCAATCCAACGCAAGCTAATTAACACTACCAAGAGTGTCAAAAGACACCTTTTAAAATTTCAATTTAGAATTATTTTCGAGGTTTAAATTAATCTTTTTTTGGAAGTCACAAACGGAATGTGGATAATAGAGCAATTATGCGTCTGTAAAAAAAATGTGACATTAGTTAAAAAAATCTATTTTAATTATAATTCTATATTTTGGTTTTAGATTTTTGATTACGTGTAACCAGCGCGGTAGAAATAATGTTAAAGTTTTTTTTTTAGTGTTAGTAGGTAATTTGAGAAAAGAAAACTTGTTTTTTTCGTATCCTACTTCTTTTCATATCACAAGTCGCTTATAGCAATGGAAATAAGTTGACAAAACGTTAATCGTTGCTCTTGCTGGTGGATTTCAATGATTTTTGGTGACTTTTCGAATTCCTTTTCGTCGCTTGATGATCTTGATTAAGATTAATAGAGATTTACCTGAAGGCTATGAAAGCATCTCCCAATTCTCCACCAACGATGTGGACACCACCCTCTGGAATACTCAATCCACGAAAAAACTGGCGAATGTCTAAAGCATTGGCCGACCAGGCCAAATTCTGCAGTCTTATTATAACGCTCATGTTTCTTTTGCTATTCGCTCTTTTTACTACTTATTCTGACCTCCCTTATTGCCTATTTCTTCAGTCCCTGAAAAACAAACATATTATGGCTCATAACAGGGTTTATTCATACTTTTCTCCGTTCGTTAAAGAAGGAGATAAAATAAAGTCTGTGAAGTGTTTCGAATCTCAAGTGAAGTATTTTTTTGTTATATTCCAATTCAGTTTCACGTCGTGGGAGGGACAGAAGGGAAACAGTCAATTACTGACCAATTTACAATTATAATACTCGGGAACTGTGTATTTCTTTTTGGTTAATAAAATAATAGCATCATATTTTCTTTTGAACAAATTAAAAAATTAGAATACACAAAATGAAAAAATTCACAAAATTAATACATAAATTTCCTCATGGAAAAAAGTATGGATTGAAATGAATTGTATCGGCCAATTCAAGATGATTATAAATAAAATATGTGATAAATAAGTTTAAGTGTATTCTACAACAGATAAGAATTAAGATATTGTAATTTGTATTTTTTAATTATTATTACTATTATTCATTATTTATATTATATTTACACTATGTGTGAAAACGTAGCTCGATACTGTTTTGTTCCAAAATATAATGTAAACTATAGAATTATACTTATATTCTGGTGTATTCGCCGTAAAATATAATTTATTTTTTTCACATCCAAGTATAAAATGTAAATACATATATTTGTGTAAATTTTAATATATTAAAATATGTATGGTTATATTTGCAAAATACTGAATATATTTATTGCGTATCTTTTTATGAAGAGCATTTTGTTTTAACTTTAAATAAAAGCGAAGCTTGACCTCTTACGTTAAAAGAAGAAAAAAGTTTTAAGATTTTCCAAAAAAAGGTACTAAAAATATATTCGATCCTAAATGTTATGAAGGAACAAAAAAAATCAAAGGAATTGTAGTAATGAAAATTGAGAAATAATTAAAAGAGATAAAATTCATTAAAAAGTTAGTAAAGATGCTCTTTGACGTAAAGCAATAAAATTACTTATAAAAATAACGAAATTGAAAAATATTAAAATTATAGAAAATGATTAGAATATTAAAATTTCTTGATAAAAATTGGTTATAAAATAACGAAGACAGCCGCTTGTTATTTCTTTACTTCAGGTCACAAGCGTCTTTTCTTCATTTTCTCCAGGAATTTTCATTACTTCCACAATTCCTTTTTTGTCCCCAGTTAAGTCACGAGACACGTAGCGTGAATGGACGAAATGAGACATGTAAATAGGTACACGAAACCCTAACGAGTAGATCCATTGGAGAAAAACCATAAGGTAGACTAAGACTCACAATTAGATGGGAGGATAATACCAAAGTGGATTAAAAAGAGGCAGGAAATAGACAGAATTAGCTCGAGATAGAGAAGCTTAGTGAGCTTTAGTGGATGCGGCAATGAACTTTCAAGTTCTAAATGCATTGAAATAAATGAGAATAAGAGAGTAATAAGAGTTTGATATACACGACTCGGAAATTTCATTTTCACACCAGTTCCCTTTAGATCCTCGGCACTTCTTACGGTACAAAGAGTAGTTAGAAATATAGGAGCACTAAAAAATGGGGGGTTTTAATTCTGGGTCTGTACATTTTGGCGATTTATTATATCTGAAAATTTCGTCTTCTATAAAAAGAAGAAGAAGAAACTGAAATAGAGTTAATTCAAACTTTTTTGGTAGTTTCCTGTTTTTGTAATTTTCTTTTAAATTTTAGCCAACTGCGTAGTAAAAATAACTGTACTATTGACAAATTCGTCTTTTACTGTTTATAAATCGCTAATTATAGTGATAATTAGTACGCACTAACAATTATAATATAATATATTATATTATGTAATATATAATGTATAATATACTTATAATTACTATTTCTAGTAACGTTTTCTTCGGGTCTAATTCAATTAGAAATAATTTATTTCTCAAAAATATGAAATAAACGTGTTATCATGAAAGATGAATTTTCCTTTTATTAAATATAAAGTAAAAAGATAACTGAAAGCTTGGGATCTTATCTTTTTAGTACCTTGTATACAATTTCTTTTAGATAAGGTGCCATAAGTCTCACACTTTGAAGTTAAATATATGTTAACTCTTTTAATAATACCTTTTCAGGACCACGTATTTCTTATTTACTTAAGAACTTATTTCTAAATATATATCTATATTCCATGCAAACATTTTTTCCGCAATGTCTTTAGTGGTAAATATAAGATAGGATTTTCATTTCCACCGGTATCCCTCTTAAAATTGTATTAACTGCAGACTTTTGTATATTTGTACTTCCAAATTCGCTTTATGTCTTTCAAGAAAGAGTAAACTATCTCAAAGTTTATTTAGACTGCCTCTGCTCTTGCTGTACTTATCTATACATTAGCCGAGTAAACATTCGAGAAATATATTTAACTTTTTTTCCTCACTTATACATTTCTGCCATACAACGCATTTCATACATACATGTAATTGAATACGTCTTTTTTCATTCTTGGTACGAATACCTAGACAGTTGTTTTTCTTCATTATTCAAATTTTCGTTAAATTTCAAATAATGTTCAAGAAACCCGAAGAATTATCTCTATTCAAAAGTATTTCTTGAAACCTGAAATTCTACCGCGTTAAATCTAGACATTATAAGGAAAGTTAAAACTTTATTAATTGCCCGGTGAAAAAAGTTTTCTAAGTATGGATAATTTATACATGTGTAATTATGTGTAAATGAATACGGTATTGTCAATTTCCTTTCTTGGATTTTAAAAAAGATTTCCTTTTTCAAATTGTAGTTCAGATTCAAATCACGTACAAGTAAATTATTCCAAATATCAAAGCGTTGCAAAATGTATTCATTGACACTAAAGTTAAAATATTGAAATACTAAAAATTGCAATAATTGATAACAGGAAATTAATATTTAAAAATGAGACAGTTACTAAAAAATTACTAGAAAATATTATTTAAAAATGATTCTTTGATGGTAAAACGTAATCATATGAATAACGAGAATTCGGAGTAATAATTCTTTAACATAATTTAAATATCCAAAAATGAAAGCATAAAATCAATGTCGAAAGAGCAATTCTTTAAAACTAAAATATAAAAAAATAAAGATAATAATTCTTCATCACTCAGGCGAATAATTCTGCAACATTTGCATGTTGAAGAATTAGGAAAACAATTAAAAAATTGTAAATGACGACCTTATGCAACTTTTAAAATTAACTCCTAAACAATAAGGAAAAAGGAGAAAAGTATTTAAAAAAAGCATTATGTTATATAATCTCTGCTGCGAAGAAGCGAAAATTCCATTTGCAGATGGATTCGATGACGAGACACTGACTCCATGGAGAATCCATAAATGGAGATATACAAGTCGACCTTTTTCAAAACCACTTTCCTGTTCTCGTAATATTTTTTAATACTTCCCCTAATTCACGTAATTAAATATTACTTGCGTGTACTCTGGTTAGAAGGTTTCTATTAGCTTGGTGGAAATATAATTGCGGCTTTAACCATCAACCTTAAAACCTAAACCGGAATTACATATATGTACATCAACCTATTTTAATACTTTGTTGTTTCATGCTTTTAACAGTATTAAACAACAGTAACAGTTTCAGAATTTCTTGAAAAAGAAATTCTGAAATATTTTCACTGTTTTTTTTCTCCTAATTTTCAGGAATAAGTGGAAAAGTTTATTTGACTTATAGGTGTAGATACAGATAAAATACCTTTCTTTCCGTATTTTGTTAAAATTTTAAAACTAACCAAAATTTGGTAAGAAAGTTCAATTAATAACAGCGGTAACAAAAATTGTTATTAAATTGGGAAAATATAGAGAACCTTTCACATAATAAAAAGATGAATGTGGTGGTTACATTTTAATTATAATGATACCTTTAGCATTTCTATTTTATAACTTCTTTTAAAAAAACTGTAAGGTTTTTTAGGAAACCTTTCAATTTTAAGTCTACGCAAATTTTCTCTTTATCGAATTTTCAAATTATTTTTTATATTTTTCAGCCTAACGTAAGATCATTCAATTTTATTCTTTAACTGTTCCCTTTTTGGCAATACTATTATTTTTTGCCTAAAGTACTCAGTCATTTACTGGATATAGTTAACAATTTTTTCTTGAACTTAGAAGTTTCTTGTCCATAAATATCTTCTCAACTTTCTGTTCTATATTAGAACCTTACACCACCTACATTTCTTTCCGACAAAAAATTTCATAAAAACTTCATATTTCTATCTCATTCTTAAAAGAATTTTTCACCGAGACATAACTATAATGAGATATTCATGGTCAAGTTTCCAAATATCGTTATATCTCGAGTCTTTCGATAACATAACTGATATCACATCATAAATAAAAGTCGAATGCTACCTTTTTCGTAGACAAAAACAGGTTCTACAAAAAAGTGTTCCGGCAATTTTTTTGGAAAACGACAGTTACTCGAAATATTTTGAAACTTAGTGTGACATAGAAAGCCATGGAACACTTTTTTCCTATTCTTTTGACAACTCTTCTCTTCTCTTCTCTTCTCAATATTTTATTACTTGACTACAGAATCGATGATATCATGCGTAGATGATTCATACCAATGCCAATTTTCTTACTCTCTCTCCAATAATTCAAGACCCACAGAAAGAACTTTGAATGTTCTACTTCTCCCTCTTTTGCAATTTTTCGCGATATGGGATTAAATATATTTTCATGCTTACTCTCAATTACTTGGAAAAATTGTAATTATTTAGTAAGGCACCAATCTGTTTTTTCTTGAAACCTAGAAGATATTTTGTTATAAAAATCCACAATGTCAAAATTCTTAAAATTTTCTATGATTAACATTTCTCAACGTATTTATTTTTTACACAAAATTATTTTTTTAATTATGTGAAAGATTCTCTATATTTTCCCCATTTAATAACAATTTAATAACAATTATCTCGAAAAAAAAAATAAAACCACCTTAGAAATTTCAGTTAATATCTAATGATTTAAAAAACAATGTAGGTACATAAATAGAAGTGATGAACATTTAAAATAAGAAAAAAATAATAAATTCCTCAAGAATCATTCCATCTTTTGATCTAATCAGTCTTAATTAAACAAATGAATACTATGTATAATGTTTAGAAAGGAGTGTCTCCATCAACTGACTTTATCCAATTAACGAAGAAGGGCTAAGTACTGGAATTCTAAGTTGTAAGAAATAAGAGCTTTCCAAAATTCGAATTTATGGCCACTATTTGGAACAACAATAACATAAAAGAAGCTGGTAATTATTATAATTGAGGGAAATGGGTTTCTTCCTTAATTGGTGTCACTGTAACAATTATAACTGTAAGGATGAAATTCGCTGACAATGAGTGCATGGTATGAGTCAACCCGATGAAACTCGAAAGTCAACTCGAGGTACCGGTTGTAACGCCATAAACATGCCACCGAGAGTCCAAGATTAGATGAAAGTAGATTAGATGTGGTAGTCCTACCATCGGTAGATTATCAGCAGCCAAAACGTGCCATACAACCACCAAAGAGCAAACGACAGCGTTATGGTAAAACCAGCCAGCGAATCACTTTTCAAAGAACACCATGACAACTTAAATAAAATGTGTGCAAAATAGAGTTTTTGTTGCATCGAATTTGCCACACAGATTTTCATTGAGGATGTGGTTTCTTATTTCTGTTTCTAGCCTGGAAATACTGTGGCCAAAATTGTGGGCACCATATTTGGTTCAAAGGAGACCCAAATATACTTAGTTTAATTATAAACGTCCAATTCAGGATTCGATAAAACTGAAAACAATTTGAGCGAATTTTGTATCAGACTGTTCCCAAATTGTAAAGGAGTTTTGAAAATACGTGTGAGTCGAGTAACTTCGAAATTTCAATTTTTGCAAATTTCCATAATTACAGCATCAACTGCTTAGGACAAGGAGTTTTGTTACACAAGACAAAATCTACCGTGTCATCATTTACTGTCAGTAATTACAGTGACACTAATAGGCAAACTTGATTGTCGGGAGAGAAAAGCAGCCGACTGACTGATATCCACCATTCCTCTGATCTTGCATTTCTGTTTCAACTAAGAATAGGATTTTCATTTTAATTTAATGTCTTTTTTTTGTATATTAAAGCTTATGCGGGAAAGATTTACTTCCCTGTGATCTTAATTGTCCGTTCGTTTCAAAGTTAGAAGTTTACACTTAAAATTGCAATTGCTGGAGAATCTTAAAAAAAGCAATTTTATCCCAAGAATTAGTGGATTTTACCACACAAAGAAAAATCTATGATATTAAAATAAGAAAAGAAAGATTATAATATGGCGAAATTAATTTATGATGTATTTTAATATAACTAAGTTACTTCAATTTCAAGAAATTAAAATAATTCAATTTACTATTCTGAAGATGACAACGTATTAGTTGTTGAAACGTCAACATAATATTGAAATAAATAATTTTAAGACCGATAGAATGAAGAAAGAATATATATTTAAGTAAAAAAAAAAGAGAAGGCGTCTGTTTTTTTTAAAACAACTTCACTTTTGAAAATAAAATTCAGATCAAAGAAAAAAGTCCCAAAAGGAAATTAATCGATTCGTCATACCCTTAGCAAACTCAATAAACTGAAAAAAAGTAGAATAAATCTGAGTTATCTAAATTGGCCGATCGATTCTCAATTATCTTTGTTAATTGAGAAAACTTAAAGATAATTATTCCATAAAGTGTAATACTTAATTGGCCCTTGATGTGTAAATTATTTGCCAATCGCCTCTTTGTCCTTTCAAATCACAACGAACAACTGCTACAGAAAAATTGTTACATTAATATGATAATTAATCCGTTAGTTATTATATTAATTACCATATTAATTGAATGTAAATCGTACAATTAGATTAAGTAACACCGAATACATTTCTGAAAAATAAGCGGTGGTACCAAAATCTCTCCATTATGTCCCTTCGTTCTCTAATTAATAAAATTCTTCCTAATGATTTTCTGCCAAAAGAAAGTTCTATTTAGGTGACAAGCTGATGCGAAAACGTCCCAAAAATGTTTTAATGCGGATACGAAACTCCCAAAAACTTCACAGAGAAACGAAGATTCGCCTCCACCTGTGTCAGCAGATTTTCCCGATGCTTAAAATCACGTTTTGCTGCGCATAGTACTGCATGTTACGTGCAGTTTTTCTTTATGCATGAACAGTAGATCCGCCCTTCCACAGGAACCTGGTCTTGTGTTTTGGTTATTGCTAGCAATAAATGTTGCGCTATAATGTTGCTACAGGTCGCTCTGTTAAACGCAGGATCTATTTGTCTAAGAGTAACAAATCCGATTGTGTATTTCCCAATAGACAAGAAAGTTCATTAAACAACTGCGCTAATTGCCGCTGCTTTGAACTCGAATGAAAGATGCAATCGCTTCACCGTGCACGTCAGTAATTTGCCTCCTATTTTATTCGAAACGTCTCGTTGGAAATACGTTGATTACATCATGCAACTTCGAAGCTGACGTCAAGAATAATCTACTCAACGATCCTACAAAAAAAACAGAGTTATCCACGAGAACGTACTCGGTGTGGCTCAGGAATCAGGCCAAATGACAAAATCATGGGCCGGCTTTGAGGCATAGATGTTGGCACAAGGAAGAGAGAGAGGGTAAAATTTTAATCAATCCATCCATCCAATATTGTACCTAAAATTCTTTTCTATTGAAATTGCTGAACCGTTTGAGTGCCAAGCGGCGCAATTGCGCTTCTTCTGTTCCATGTCCAAAAATGCCAGCATTTTTGAAATACGGAATAAAAAGAGCGCTAGTGCGCCGCTTGGCAATTTTTGATTTGGAAACAAAAAAAGACCACTGGCACTCAAACGGTTAAAAATGAGATTACGAAATTTCCTAAAATCGATGGAAACTTCATTTTAACTTCTATTTATTTCACCTTGGAAAAAAGAAGATAGGATACTATTAAATAATAATAGAAAATAATATTTCTCTAAAATTGTTATAAATATCCGGATCATGAACACCCACTTTTCGAACAATGCGATCTTTCTAGATTTGTTATCAGGAAAGTATCGCCATTTTTTTCATAATGCAATTTTTGAAAATCTTGAAAGGCTGTAATTATTGGGTTTTTATTCTTTGCCTAGTTTAAAATGAATAAGAAAAACAATGTACGCTTTTTTGGTGTTTAAGAATGCAAATAAAAAATGTTGGGCATTTCTCTTCCCATACAGCAATAAATAGAGTGGCTCGAAACTTGCAATTTTTCAAAATTGAAATTCTTGAATTTCCTAAAATCGATGAGAAATTCTCTGAAGAGATATTTTTAACTTTTACTTATTCTACCTTGGAAACGCTATTTCTCTAAAATTATTATAAATATGTTGATAACGAAGGATCAGTTTTTCTAGATTTCATACCATGAAAGTATCTTTTGCTACAAATATTGCTATAAATATTCTAAATGGCTATTGTTACAAATGGTAAACCTTTCGAGTTTAAATTAAAGAATTATAATTATTTACCACTGACGAAAGGTCCAACGATAGACAGGATTTGGATTAAATGCAATTTTGGGTGGGTAATCTGCATCTAAAAAAGTGTACGTATCTTTCACCCTCGTCCCAAAGGCTCTAGACTTCCAGATATCGATTATGATAGCTACCAAGCATACAAGAGAGCCACATGAACTCTAATGTCAAGTCATATAACCACAGCACCCATTGGTAAAGTGGTTCGAGTCCCAGTTGCATATGCGTTATTGTAAGGTTCACCTCCAGATTCGTTTTCTAGTCCTGAATTCCATTACAGCTTACAAAAAAATATAATAACTATTGAATATTTTAAAATAGCTATTTCTAAAAAACTTAATATAAATATGGTACTTTTCAACTGTTTTTTCATAATTGTTTATATGCGTCATCCAAACAAAATCCTAGAAATTTTCAAGACCTAATTGGTTTTACCTGCAATTCTACCTGCGCAGGTAAAATATACCAAGTAGGTATATTTTACCTGACCTATAAACCAGCAGGTAAACTTCGAATGACTACTTTCAATGCTGCAAATGTCATATTTGCTGAAAAATATCTTTTCGAATTAAAATTTATAACCAGAATGTTGTTACCTTATTAAAAGATTATTTTTACTTAAATTCAAGTTCAAGGATGTATCATTTTGGACGACTATTCTAGAATATCCTAGAAATTTTCATTTTCACTAGTTAAAAATTTTGAAACCTGCAAGTTTCGAGTTCCTAAAAAGAAAACTCCATTAACCCTTAAGGGGAATTGCACACATGATGAATTTGACACTCTAGGCCCTAGAGTGTCAAATTCATCAAGTGTGCAATTCCATTTAAAAGTCCGGTACAAAATTTGATACTCTAAGCCTTTAAGGGTTAAATTTATAATTTTGAAAAAATAAAAAATATCCTAGCAAATTAATAAACCCTAGCAAATTGTTCATTACTTCAAAATTGCTTCCTTTATCTAAAATTTAAAGAATATTGAATTCTTCGTCTAATATTCGCAAAATATTGCACTGAAGAAAATTTGTAAACCCTCCACCAATAATTCAAGTTCAATCACTCATATTTCCAAGTTACCCGTATTCGAATACGGGTACTCTAGTATACCTGAAGCAATGAAATCATGTCAGGCACACTAAGCAGTATCCATTTGGCGGCTTCAATAAACTTTAGTAGAGCTATTTTCACCTACACGCAATTGTGGAACTGGATCAGCTTTTGTTTTCGCATAGTAAAATATATAAAAGATTGCTACAGTAACGCAGTATTGTGCTGAAGTAGCAAACCTTCGTAGACTGGTAACAAAAATATAAGAAAATTCTAGGAAAGCGATGTTGGCGTAACATAATTTGCTGGACATATCAATACATCATGTGTAGCTTTGCAACAAGAGCTGCATAGGTAATACATCAGATGTAGTTAAAACATTTTCTTATATAATAAGAAATACTTGAGTGGTCACATAATAGTCTTTATTTATGGCATTTTGCAGCATAAAAGAATTTTCAAGAAATATGTAAGCCCCATTTTATTTGGCAGGATTTTTAAAATTCGGGACATTTTTGGAAAGGCAATTGCAGTTGCTTTGAAATTCAATCTTTCCTTCCAAAGCAAAATATACCGGCAATGTCAACTACTACAAAGATTTGTATGCAATATAAAGGTGCTCAAGGTTCATTTTCAACTTTGCTCGTGGAAGTTGATAACGGACAAATTCAAAATTTATAAACTCTTAAGTACGAAGTATCTAAAAATTAAAGGGTTTTGGAAGATATCGTGCTTTCTTTGCAAAATCCTAGTCGCCGTAAGGAAAAAATTTTCGCTCTTATATATTTAAAAAGGTCAACGCTTTTACAGAATTAAACTTACGTAATTAAAGAAATGGAAGACTGTGATACTTATTTTCCATTTCGTGCAAAATTCCACATGATTTTAGTTAGTTTATTTTAACGCGGGCAATCAGGGCGTAGAATAGTACCATTTTGGGCAACTATTAGGTCATTCGAAAATAAATTTCGTTTTCTTCAATATCACCTTATGGAGAATACCGAAATTTCTTTCTGGACTTCCCAATGTGGCTCGATATTAACACTTTGCCGCCCGCACGCCTGATCGGGGTTCTTTCGCATGGCACCAACGTGGTGCCACCGAACGACATAGTGTCGATACACTATTAATTTAATTACAGTGATTAGTTACAAATATAGGCGGCAAGAGACCGGTTTAGCATTTGTTTTCAATAAAATTAGCAATTTGGTGATACAATACAAGAATTTCCTACGGCTTCTAAGGGCCACTGTCCAATTGATATTCAGAACGCATCAATAATAATTGGTAATTATTGTCGGTGTGTTAATAATAGGCTCCAAATTTCGGCAACTGCTTAATCATTATAGAAGCAGGTGCCGAAAAAGACTTAACGTGTATGAAGGTGTGATTTAGGTACCATTTCAAATTTAAAACTGTACTTTTTAATGCAACATTTCGAAAATCTTGAAAGAATAAACTGTATTTATTAACTATTGGCTACACCTTTTACGTACCTTGAAATGAATGAATAAAACCATATCAATTGTTTTTTTGTGATGACAAAAATCATACAAATGTTTTTTGATGATTAAAGGTGCAAATAAGTTAATCCTCTTTAAAAAAAAAAATAAATAAAGTAGCTTAAGAATTGGATTACAAGTGGGAATTACGTAAATTGGCCGTATCAGTTTTTCAATAGGAGTCGCCAAGGAGTCAACCTGAATTCTTCCAACTCAAGAACAGCAGCTTTTGGTCATAACTCAAACCAACAGACGAGTTATGAGCAATTGAGAGAAAAATTACACACCTTTTGCGCGTTGTAATGTGATTGCAGCTACGATGCCAACTTCTCGTGGGCTCGTAAATAGCAACGACGAATTGCAGTAAGATGAGGACGCCTTCGTTTTGGAAATCTTTGTGTACAAGCAAGCTGCACCTCGATAACTTCCACTACGTACTCCGACAAATGTTATCGAATCAACAATTTCCAGAGGCTGATAATTAGGGTCGATAAAAGGATATTAGGGTTGCCTGCGATGAGAAGTTGACTTAAGAACAGACACCCAAACGCCGGGCAATATTAGATTCTAGATCGAAAACCAGTCTAGAAATGCGGGAAAAAATATTTTGATTGAAAAAACTGAATTACTGAAGTCGATCATGCAGCACTTCTTTTGCAGGCACTTTATGAACATCAAATATAATTTATTCGTAATAATACAATTTGTCGGAATAACGAAAATTGTTTTTAAAAAGGAAAAACGATTTATCTGCGAACATCCTGAAAAATAATAAAATTTATTTAAAAATGCGAATTTTATTGCATCAATAAAAAATTAATTCTAAAATGTATTCATCGATTCCATGAAATTCGTATTTTTGAACGAATTCTATAATTTATTTGTAAGATGAATGTAAACAAACCCTTCGTTGCTTTAAAAACAATTTCTTTTCATGCAAACTATTTTGATTATCGGCAATAAATTGTATTCGCTTGCGATAAATTGCCTTCGAAGCAAAAGCTACAAATTTGAAATCAATAATCCAGTTATTTTCACTTAAAAATTCTCTTTTTCGGTGTAGCAAATTAAAATCACTGCGAATTCATGGTTGATGAACTCTGTTGTCTCTCTGTTGAATCCTGCTGCAATTTGAATCGCAATGAAAAATATGTGATTCTATTTTGGAAATTCAATTGTCTTTAATATATCCATGGCAATTCGTAATATTGAAAAACCGACATGGTCATTTCATGTTCTCCTCGAAACCCTACAACTATTGTCGGACGCTTCCTTTAAAATGTCCAGTAGTTTTCAAAATATATTCGATGGTACCGATTGAAGTCGGACACCCTGCATTTATAATCAGCGTAATCGGAGTAGCTCTTTTTTTGTCTGCAGACTTTGTGGTCCTGAAAATAACCAGTGTACTTAAAAATGATCTAGGACTAACCCAGAATAAACTGTGTATTCTGGAAATCACAATTAAACGAATGGTCAGCATTTTTCATCAGTGCGCTTCTTTGTTTTCCATATTTTTATAAATAAGTAATATAAGTTATTTTTGAAGAGGAAAGAGCAATGGACTAGCAATAACAAAGGTCCACTGTATGTCTACAATCATAAGAATATCGAGGTACATATTAAGCCCACAAGGTTGCAATTGTACGTTTAACTCTTCGATGACACTCGAGAATACGAGTCGAGAATTTTAATGTCCTTTAGGACTTATCGTTATGGTCACAGAAAACTTTAGTAACGAATCGAGGACATCGATGACACTAAAGGTCTGTTCATCCAATCTCCTAAAAGTTGTTTCTATATAGAATCGAAATCCAACTATTCCCTGACTATATCTAACGATGAATGGTTTCGATATTGATATTTTTCAATATTAGATACACCAGTGGGGTGTTTGAATTCTGATCAAAAGAGACGGTAGTGTCTTGAGACAAGTTCTTTTCTCGATATTGAAAACCCTTTTTTGGAAAATGATGCTTCGAAGTAGTTTGTTGTGGATGGCCAACATCCTCAAAATCCAACTTATGTATATGTACAGGTGCTGCCAAATGTTTTCAGCCACACTGTAATTTTGTTATATTGTTTAGATAAAGTACCTTTGCAAAGAAAGGATTATTGTACCAATGTAGCATATATTAGATTGTAACATATGGTTCATATAGTTCATCTGAACAAAGGCTGCGTTCATGCAGAAACCCTTTTTCTTGCATGGACATCTTAAAGTTAAGAGTTATTTATTTGGTATTTTGAAACAAGTTCCCTAAGTCACGGATAATGACATACAATGCAGAATGGACATTATTACATTCTTATAGGAAAATATTCTTAAAGCAAAAACAAACTTCACTATTCGAGTTAAAAAATTATACAAAATTAAGATAGAATATGATTTGAAATAATATAATATGTAAATTAAGGTATATTAAATAAATGAAAAAAGAAAACCTAACAATGTGTTTAAAATGCATCGATTGTAATAATAGTAATAATAATAATAATCACATTATGATCATTGTTGGTCTTGATACTTCTCATAATCGGGGACAATGTAATCCTTTTGATTTTTCTTGAAGTCAAGAAATTTGGTTCACAGTTAAACAATATGACAAATTATAGGGTGGCCAAAAACTTTTGACAGCACGTGTATATATAAAATTTCAAATTGCAAAGATTCTAAACTTTACAACTTATCATTGTTTTTTTTTTAATTTTAGTTGCTTACAAATCTTTGGAATTATATGATAAATTCAAATACGAGTATATATATGTCTATTATATGAGTATATATAATACGTCACACGAGAACACAGTTTTATTTTTACATATATATTTAAATATGTACACTATAGATATAAAAATAAAACATGCGCGATTGTGTGTTGTGCATAAACTCCACAGTATGCAAAACTTGTGCATACTGTGGAACTTGTGAGGAAGGACATGCATTAAAACATGAAATACTTATTAGCCGTACCATTTAGGAGTTCACTCATACAGATATCATCCCTGATAAACATTTCTTATCGAGATGGAAAATTTATCAAAATTTTATTGAATCAAATATAATAAGATTCAAGAAAGTACTTAATTAATAGGATTTTTCGAAGTTTACCAATTAAGGATCCAAGGTCATCAAGTGTACTTGATCGAAGTACATCAATTATAGATGCTTTTAGGTATGTAGATAAGAAGATCCAGTAAATTAAGATCCAAAGCATATAAAGATCATTTTCGAGTAACATCCAGAATACTCTGAATCGATTGTAATTTCACCCCAGTAAATAAACTTAATTTCATAACCTCAAAGACACGAATGAGATTAAATTTATTATAGGAATGAAATATTCCATGAAAATTATGCAATTTACTTTTAACAGTTACTTCAAATAATAGATAACATTGTGATGCCAGTATCAATGATATCATTCACACTATGCCGTCCGGTGACACCACGTTGGTGTCCCGTGAATACTATTGGACAAATGCAGATGGCACCATATTGGCGTTGTGCGCAATGTTCTACCGGCGCCAAACAAGAGAATCTGGACTAGAGGTGCGGGCGGCATAGTGTTGATGCAGTTTCTCAATAAAATCAGAAGAACAATTTCCATGGGGTTATTTGTCACCCATGATATCATTTAACTCGTTTACTATCAGTAATATGTGGGACAAAACGCATTATTATTGGTAGCAAAAGGATCAATGTTATTAAGTAGTAGTTATTCGTTGGAACAAAAATAAATATATTTTGCAGATAAATCTAATTAAATATAAACTTTATGGCTTTCTTCTCAATTTATATCTCTTTACTCCATCATATTCGCAATTGTAATAGTACTTTCGCTTTGTTGTAATAAATTACTTCACCCTTTGCGGTCTATGCCCCACGCTAAACAATTGAAACGTGATGGCACTGTGCCATTGGTGGAACACAAGGTGTTAAATTTAAAAAATGACAGAATAATGATATAAAATTGAAAGAGAAAGCAGTTTTTAGTTACGTGCTGATCTATATGTGCGACAAAACACATTATTATCGGGTACCATTGGCAGCGAAACGCAGGAAAAACACATTTGCTGCCACTTTGACATCAAATCAATGGATTCTAAGGATAGCCAACAACTCTAATCTGAGTCAGTGGTAACCGACGTGTTGATAACTGATGAAAATATGGTATTTTGAAGATCGAATGAGTTAATTTGCCCCCACCAAGGGTCAATAAAAACTTTAAATAATATAACGAATTAACCCTTTGCAGATAATTATCAATTTTCCCATTGGAAGAGATTTAAATAACTAATAAATTAATCCTTTGCACTCGAGGGCTCCGGAGCGGAGCCGTTTAAAATTTGTCTTCAAACTCGAGGGCTCCGCTATGGGGACAATGCAAATAACTTTCAGTTCGTAATATAAGGACAAAGACAAATCGACGATTACAAAACATAATAATTTTATAATTTTTGGTTTTTTTATATATAATAACATTTGTATCCATAATCAATTAACCCTTTGGCCTACATGCTATCTGCCGATCATCCGAGGCATAGTAACATTCGCTTATGGCACAAATTCCTCGCCACTAGACATACTCACGATTTTTGCTTATGGCACAAATTCCTTACCACAAGTCTCGCTCATGGTTATAGGCCAAAGGGTTAAAAAAACAATAACATACAATGACTTTTCTTTTAATGCGCATATCATTTACTTATATGCGAGTATGATCTTTTCACTGAAATTGTTAATAAGTTGCTGGTAATATGAATGGAAAAAAAAAAAATTCGACTGCAAAGGGTTAAACTAAGAAAGTTGAGAAGTAGTTGCAAACTTAACCCGTTTAGTGCCGATCTATTGGACCACGGTCCTTATGTTAAAACTGCGATAGACCGATACATATCAAATCGGCCCTTAGCATTCTTCGCAAGTACTCTAAAATGCCTGGCACTAAAAGGGTTAAAGAATCATCACCTTGAGTGACAAAAATACTTGATAGCGCGAATTGGAGGGAAAGAAAATTATAGCTTGTTGTGATTCTTTACCTTCTTTCTTTCCACACTTTTATGGTTCTTATATTAATGAAAGTCAACTAAACTTACATATTTTTTCGTCTAAGTGGTCGCTGAAAGACTATTCGAGGGATCACAGGGTAGAAATACATGGCTTTTTCTTTCGAAGTTGGCAACTTCGTTCCTGTTTGCTTTCGGAGACTGAAATCAGTCGCTTCTTTCTTTCAGCGCGTCCTTTGTCAACAGGAATGGAGTACTTTCGGGGACGAGAGGCATTATCGGTTTCTCTCTGAGGCTCTTTATTTGCAAACTAGGGTTTCAGTATCTTAAAAAAAAGGGAGGGAAAACTGAAGAAACTGACGCTAATTCCCAATCTCCGTGCGGTCGAGTGTTTTTTTTTTGTTTGTTTGTTTTGCGATGCGTGTAAATACGGCAATGGCTGCGTTCCAAACAATGTTTTCACAGACGTGTAGAAAGGGGTCGAATGGGCGAGGGGTGGGAGGGACGGAGACAGAAGTAAACTGAGTAATTGTTACGTTACTTTAAGAATAAGAATATAAGAAAAAAATGTAAAATATACTTTTTCTTATTCGCTTCTCTTTCGATCAACACTTCACAGCGGCAGAATATCAGCTTCCAAACTCACCGGAACTTACAATACGAGAATGAGGAGACGGTTTGTAACAATCATGTCGAAGTAGTTGTAGAATTCGTAGCGGTGGTGGTAAAACTGAGAACCGAGACTCTTTTTTCAAAACAGACAATCTCTCGAGTAAGAAAGAAATTCCTTTTCAAGCGAATCGCCTGTCTCTCTTTTCGCTCTTTCGAGAATCGATTTCTTCTCTCAACCTTTCCTCTCTTTCAACAAACGCGGCAAAGAAGATGATGAAAAGTTTGCTTTGGTTGTTAAACTTATGATGCAATTATATAAATCGCCGTCCTTTAGTGTTTTTTTTTAGAGCAATTAACTAGTGAATTATTAATGCACGAGATTTTGTTACTATTTTCGATGTTTATCAAACGATTCTTCGAGTGCGCTGATGAGAAATCCTTGTTTTTCCTCCTTCTGCCTCCGTAATGGCTGCCGTTGATACGTTGTTTCCGCAGAAGTTTCGTTTTCTGAAACATGGACGACGCGTTCAACGATGCTTTATTCTTCTTGTCCTTGCGCGAACTCATGTGAGCCCCGGGTCGCCCTTTTGGCCGATTTCCAAACCTGCTTCCAACCCGCAGTAAGTAACAAGCTTCCAGTCCATCTCCGAAATACTAGATGGCGCTCGAGAAATAAGGCACTAAACAGAGGTAAATTTAAATAAGGAAATAATATGAAACAGCTGGTTGGCAACTAAGTAATTGCGGATTTTGTAATTTATTTTCTTTAAAAAATCCGGAATTACTTAAGTACCAACCATTACATAAAGGGAAGATGTATATGCATTTAGTAATCGTAATACTAAATTACAAAAATTGTAGTTTCTATGCTATATATCGTACATTGTTATATGCTATATAACAACTAAATGTGCCCTTATTTGCACTACACTAAATGTTTACAAAAGTCGAATATACAGGAGGGTCCACGCAAATTGCACGCCTGTGTACCTTTCAAAGTATGCATTCTATACAAAAAATTTGTATAAAAAATTCGTATGGTTTTAAAGGACGCTTTATGTAATGCATATTTATTTTTTGGTGGCGGCATTTCGGAGACTCCAAGGGCAACGTTGTATTTGTAAATGGAATGCTATATATTTTATACCAAATTCTAAAAGAACATGAAATTCGAAAATAATTAACGAATTGCAATAAAATTAACCGTTTAAGTGCCGGAGATCTTTTTTGTTTCCAAATCGAAAATTGCCAAGCGGCGCAGTAGCGCTGTTTTTATTCCGTATTTCAAAAATGCTGGCATTTTTGGAAATGGAACAGAAGAAGCGCGATTGCGCCGCTTGACAAGCTAGTAGAAAAGGATGCAGTGACCATCGGCGAATTCATGAACGCGCTGGATCAAAGTCCAACAAATAAGGACAAATCGCATGTAAAAGAAAGAGAGAGAAGAAATTTTAAAAAAAGTCAACTCATGTTTCGTATCAGTAATCAGGCTCAGGGAACGGTCAATGTACAAACGTACAATCAAAGACACCCCATACAGATACAACACACTTGAAATTCACTGAACCGAAAGACCGAAGATCCGTAGTACTTATACTTACCAGTAGTGAAACATTCGTCATTTGACCGGTGCTGGATTGCTGGTAGCTCGTACTTATTATTTTTACAGTGGAACCATAGGAGATCGCAGTCAGAATCACTTAAGTGGTACTGTTGTTATTATTACACAAACTTTTAAATCAGTTGAAGAAAATGTTGAAGGTAAGTAGGAGTTGTTTGTTACAATTGATTCCAACTTTATTGTGATTATCGATGCAATTGGTCATGGAATTTCGAAAATCGACTTATTTTTCAAAGCCGGTTTTTGTTCGTTTTCTTTCAATCAACCACGTGTATGGAATTCTCCGTTGGAAAAAGTTTAGCAACAAGTTGTAGTCATGTTAAATGGAGTCGATCATTAATATTATTGCCATTATTATTATTTTTATATTTTATATAGAAATATTTACAAGCATTAATACAGGTGTTTTTAAATGTTTTACCTCCAATTTGGTACACTGATTATAAAGAGATATACATGTACATAAATTTTTATGTCATGATATCTATATTTTGCATAGATATGTATATCCATATTTTGCATTAAAAATGTAATAATTCTCAATATTTTATTTTTATACCAGCTTTAGTAGTTTTAACAGATTGATGTGTGATTCAGACACTGATTCGATTTATCCTTGATGTTATATTAATAAATAGTTATTTGTTGGAATAAAAGTAAATATATTGTGCAGATAAATGTAATTAAATAAAAACTTCACATTTTTCGTAACGTTTATACGGTGTTTTTTACAAACTAAAAGACCTACCCTAAAATTGATGTCGAGTCATTTTTCCCTTTAATGCATAAATTCTGAGTTACTGGGTTGGTCTGTTACTTTTAGAATGCTGTGTAAGTCTTTACTTTATTGTATTTATAATTATAGAAGCACATGTACTTTATAATAATAAAGTACTCAAAGTGTGTGAGTCCATACGGCAGGATTTTGGCCTTAATAATTTCAATGTTTTGTTGGAACCATATTAGGTCTTTTGTAATTAATTTAAGCCCTTTTTTATTGGAGCCAACATAAGTCTTTTTATTATTTGAAAAAACATAGCTTTTTTGGCACATTCCACCGCATTTTTTAATATGAGTGCAATTACGCACAACTTTCTTTTTTTTTATGTATGTCATAAAAGACATCAAAGCACATCATATATGTGAAAATGAAGATGGGACTCTGTGCTTCCTTAGGACCAAAAACCCGCCTTATGGACTCTGATTCTTTTGAACATGACCGAATAATGATATGAAATTAAAAATAAAACTAGTTTTTTGTTTTATGCCGATCCATAAACTATAGTTATTTGTTTTGTGTCGATCTATAAACTATAGTTATTTGTAAATGTTTTTAATACAATTTTATTTTACCACATAATTATGATGGGCCAAATTAGTGCTTGAAATACACATCGAACAACAAAAGTAAAACCTAGAGGACTACTATTATAATGAAATTTAGCTTATTAGTAATATAATCCGATGAGAAATATAACAAAAGTAGGGAAAAATGAAATAATTATAATATTTGATAAAGACTTCAAATTATTGACAATTTACATTTTTTTCTTTACAACTAAAAGTTTTATCATTTCAATTCAAAGAATTGAAAACATTCTTTAAATAAATTGCACATTTTCAACATATCTCTTTGTGAATGTTCCAGAAAAATTGTCCAATGCTTAAAAATACATTGTTAAACATACATTCTCTTTCTTAATGAGTTTACAGACTTCTACTTAATCGGTATTTTAGAATCTGTATCTTAGTTCGAAGTACAAAGTCTAAACGTTAAAATAAATCACCTATAGATGAATAAGAATAATAATATAAAATGTTTGTGTGTTATTATTATAATTATCGGTTTACTATCATTATTGTATCTTATATAGACCAAGATATACGTATATGTATATATGAAAAATAAAGATTATCAATGTACCTCTTTTTTAAGATGGCCTTAACCTTGTTAATTATTATTCTCATTTTATTTTTCGCAACCTGAAGTGTTTATGTTTTGACAAATGTGTTACATAAGAAAAATAAAAAATTTTATTTACCGAATCATGACTGCAATGTGAATTTTATTAGTAAAGGAGTAACTGGAGCTAATTCATTTTTTCGAATAAAGTTCAAAAATATATATATATGGACTCCAATTCATAGATTTCCAAATTACACAAATTAAAACGAAGCTTTAGGTGTACGGAAATTTGAGTTGTAAAAATTCTGAATTATAAACTATATAAAGTAAGATGGAGTATTCTCTAAACATCTTTTACTATTTTATTATTATTATTTTATTATTACTATTATAATTCTTGCTCATAGGAGTCCAATTATTAACCGTTTGAGTACGGCGAAGCACCTGGCAATCAAGCGTAGTGCGATACCTCTTCGCCCCACTCAAACGGTTAAAGAAAACCATTAGAATTTTTTGGAAATAGCAGATACACTTAATTTTGGTTGTATGACCAGAAATTTAAACGTATCTTGTCAGGGATAGACTGACCGACGAAAGGTTGGTGTTTTTTTTTTTAAATTCATATCTTTTTGACTGTGGGGCTTTATTGTTCTGGGTTACATTACCATAGTGCATATAATTGATATGTAAAAGCGGGAAAGAGTGTTTTTCTTATATTTTTGCAATTTTTGCAATGCTTTCAAAATTGTGATTAACATTATGCCGTCCAGTGGCACCATGTTGGTGCCATGCGAAAACTATCGAGCAAGCGTCCGTGGCACCACGTTGGTGTCGTGCATAAAGATTTATACCGGCGCCAAACGAAAGAATCCTGATTAGACGTGCAGATGGCAAAGTGTTAACTATTTTGTGAGGTAAAATTGCTGCAAATAGTAAAATTTCTCTTCCGTGCTATAACATATGTTAGATTTCCTGCTATATAATACTTACAGAAAAGCTACATGTAAACAACAAATTGATAAAATCTTCTATTATTTCAGGGAAGCGTTGCTTTAGTTACCGGTGGAGCCTCCGGCTTGGGACGAGGAGTTGTCGAAAGATTTGTTAAAAGTGGAGCGAAAGTTATTATTGGAGATTTACAGCAAAGCAAGGGCAAAGAACTGGTCTCTCAACTCGGAGAGGATGCCGAATTTGTCAACATGGATGTGAGTCGAAACACCTCAATCTTCTCTTATTCAACAATACGGAAATTCTACTATTTTTTTTATTATCTCCTTAGATGCAATTCTTGTATCTTGGGAGCCAGTTTCTTAACAAATTCTATACTATTTTGAAAATTCCAAATTTCATCCAAAACTTGTAAAAATTGAATCCAACTCCTGTATGGTACTAAATACTCTATACTTTCGACCCCTTCGTCTTCTTTTCTTTTAGTCGTGTGTAATTTCCATTACATTACCCTTCGAGGTCATTTAAAACCATATCCCAAATCCCAAATTTCAAATTTTCAACCCAAACTACTTTTGCGAACCTTCAAATTTTTTTTTGTTGAATTTATTTTTTTGTTTACTAATTTGTTTCTACTTCTTGGCTTCTACAGGTAACTTCTGAAGCCGACGTGACATCTGCCTTAAAAGTAGCCCAAGAAAAGTTTGGGAAACTTAATATAACGGTAAACGCTGCAGGAATTGCAACCGCCCACAAAACTTACAATTTCAACAAAAAAATGGCTCACTCTTTGGAAGACTTTGCAAAAATCATCACGGTGAACACCGTGGGAACTTTCAATGTTATCCGACTGTCCGTTGGTCTCATGGGAGAAAATACCCCGAACGAAGACGGACAGCGTGGAGTGATCATCAACACCGCGAGTGTCGCTGCTTTCGATGGACAAATGGGACAAGCGGCTTATTCGGCCAGTAAAGGAGCCGTCGTAGGAATGACCTTACCGATTGCCAGAGACCTATCCAGTCACGGAATCCGAGTCGTTACGATCGCTCCGGGTCTCTTCGACACCCCGTTACTCGCAGCTTTGCCGGAGAAAGTCCGGGTATATCTGGCGAAGTCCGTTCCGTTCCCCCAGAGGCTCGGAAAGCCCGATGAATATGCTATGCTTTGCGAACAGATCGCATTGAACCCTCTGTTGAATGGCGAGACAATTCGTTTGGATGGAGCTCTTCGTATGCAACCTTAAAGGGAAGAGGAAGTAAGTGGCAGAAATAAATAATCAAAAGTGGTAGAATACGTGACTTGGAATTTTGTGGAAAATTCGAGAAAAAAGATGGGTTTTCGATAGAAACTAATTTTCACAAAAGAATTTAACTAAAAGAAAAGAGATTTTTAGAGAAAAAATCTATTTTTTTTGTAAAGAACAATTTTTGAAGAAGAAAGACGGTGGTTTAAATTTGAGAGGATTTAAAATAGGAAATTTTTGGACATTTTTAATAAGATTTAATAAGATTTGAAAAAGGGATTGTTAAATTTGAAGCTGAAATTTGAGGTTTAAGAGTTGAAGTATAAAAAAATTGAAAATTTGATATAGATACAGATGGGAAGGACTAGATTAAATTTTAAACCTTTTTCTGGAAAATAAAAATATTTTTAATCGGTCCACAATTGTGTTATAATAACTTTGTTTGAAAATTGAAGGTTTTGAAAACAACAGTTCTGTTGTAGATTCGCCTTTTGAAATAGGAGACCTTTGAAGTTTTGTTTAAAGTGGATTTTTAGAGCGGATAAAACATTTTCTTGAAAATCTGAGATTTTAAAGCCGAGAGTTCTTTTTTATTATATAAATTTCCACAATGGAGCTAAATTTTTTAAAATTAACAGATTTCAGAAGCAACAGCTATTTTATTAAGGTTGATAATTGAAATGTTTGATAATTTTGTAGATAAAATTTATTTCAATAAATGTTCGGATGTATAGAGGCTGAATCTTGAAAATTAAACTCGAGTCCTTCGTAGGTATTTATTTTACTGAAAGATAAAAATTTTTCAAGCAGGAAAATATGTATTTCTTTGAAATTATAAATTTTAAATATAATATATGAGTTAATAAAGATATAAGTTAAAACAAAATAAAATTGCAAAAAACCGGCTGTCTAAAATTTCGTTAAAAATATCGTAAACATTTTAGAATTGCAGACCACCACCACTTCTGCACTTTTGCTTTTCTCGCAAAATCGAACTTTCAATTAAAAAAATGCATTTCGCAAAAATTAATATATTCTTGTAATAGGGACTGCGGGAAATATGTTTTGAAAATTCAAATCATCCACAAAATTTCAGTATTCATTAAAACCTGCTTTTTAATCTTACTCTTTTTCTTTTCCAAAGATTCAAAGGAATTCTGTCGTTATCTCAAGGAACACATTTTACCAGCGATGCAGTTATTTTCTATTTTTAATTATACAAGCTAGCCTTAAGAAGGTTTCCATTTGTTATTGAAGTCAAGAATAAACGTTTTTTGATACATGCCTTAATTAAAAAGAATATTTGAAAGCAGAAAAACAACGGTTTTTTTTTCTTCCAAAAGGAAAACCAATATTTGCAAATAATATTTCCAAAAAAAAAATAGAAAGCCCATTTTTGGTTAATCCCTAATGGAAACGATTACTTTCCCTCATTTCTTTTGCCTCT
Source organism: Gasteruption jaculator (assembly GCA_949825005.1). Taxonomy (NCBI): domain Eukaryota; kingdom Metazoa; phylum Arthropoda; class Insecta; order Hymenoptera; family Gasteruptiidae; genus Gasteruption; species Gasteruption jaculator. The sequence continues at coordinate 14,898,577 of OX463763.1, forward strand.
AAAACAATTATTCTAAATTTCGTTTAAAAATCATGAACACTTATTACACAAAATATTTTGAACAAATACAAAAAAATTATTTAATAATTAAAAACAAAATTTTTCTAAAATGGCAAGTGACACAAAAATCGAAAACCACGTTTGCTACATGCAACATTTTTATAATTCCTTATATAATGTACACACACTATTCGCACCGAGAATAATAATAATTATTATTATTATTTTCCATATTTTCAAAATTCTCATCATATTTTTTTTTCATTTTGTGAAGTTCTTTATTTGTTCTTTATATCTCAAGTTCGTTACCATACGACTGTACATATAATGTAAATACGTTGCAAAAGACGCAACTTCGACTAAAGGGAAATCAATTTTGTTTTTGTTTCCTCTCATTACTCTTCATTCATTTTTTTGTTTCTTTGTATATTTTCTTGCCTAGCAAAAGAAAAATGTTTCTTAATGGTTTTTCTTGTTTTTGTGTGTATAATACCAACATAAAAATATTAGTATATATATGTATATATTTCTAGAAATATATATACACATAAATATGTCTATAGCGATTTTCCAAGACATTGTTTTTAGATTTTCTTGTAAATGTCGCATAGTTCCAAGACATTTTTAAAACGTGTAGGTCATTTTTTGGCAGGTAATCCAAAAATGTCTTGGAACTATGCTTTAGACTAATAAATATATATATATCTTATAGCTTCTAAGGTTTTATTAGTATTTTCAAATGTCCCGGAACCATGCGTTTGAAACGTTTATATAAATATATATACATTTATTTATGTTTATATATTTATATACATTTCTATTGATGTATATATATTTATGAAAATATATATACATTTTTCGTGTGTGAATCTGTGTTTTATTTGAATTTGCTACATCTTAAGATGACGTTATTCAAATACTCCTTTTGATTCATTGTTTTAAATTACCGCTACCACTTTTTCAAAATTCATACAATCAAATTTAGCGCCACGAGGATATTAGTACCATCATTTCACGTTTCAGCAAAATTCAATAATCTTTGCTGTGTCCTTAACTTGTCCTTTCCGCCACCAGGATCGCCACTTGTCACGACACTTGGCACGAATTTTGAAAGTTCCCACTTTCCATTTTCAAAATAAAGGATAAAATAAAAAAAATAAAAGCTACTGATTAGCTAAAAAAGTCCGAGTTTTTTAGGAAACGACTTCTCGAGAAAATAAATAAAGTCGCTGAAAGAAAAAAAGACTCCGAAAACTTTCCAAAGAAATTTACGCAATTTCCTGTTTTCGTGACTACTGCCTAACGCATAGAGAGAAGCAGAAGCTTACCTCACAATTATCTAGATGTCAGACGCAATGCCGTAAAGCCTGGGGATTCCCCGGGGAAAATTAAACCCAGGGGATTCCCTGGATTTTATTTATTTTTTAATTTACATTTTATTTATTAAAATTTCATCCATTATTTATTACTTATTTAACACTAAAGCTACCGTGAGCGGGTCAAATGACCCGCTGCCCATTTAAAATACACGTATGTGACGTCACTAGGTGACGTCACGGTAGGTTTAGTGTTAAAAAATTAAAATTTTCAGAAATCTTTACATTTAATAATGACTTTTTTACATTTTCTTTAATTATTTATGAAGTAGATACCTTCGAATAATACTTCTTGAAATATTTCTTATTTATTACTAGCCAATGACGTGTAGATATTCAGAATCTACTTCATAAATATTTATAGAAAATGTAAAAAAGTCATTATTAAATGTAAAGATTTCAGAAATTTATAATTTCTCAAATAAGTAATAAATAAAAAGTTAGATGGGTGCAATTTTAATAAATAAAATAATATCAGAAATCTTTCGAGACACAGGTTTTTAAAGGTTTTTAATATATTTTGCGAAAAATTTCTGAAATATTTTATAATAAAAAGTAAGATACGTTTCTCTTTTTTAAAATAGCCTTTAAAAAATTGAAAAATATTTCAGCGAAGACAATATTTTAATACACTTGGAAAATATTCACGAGATATTTTTGGTATATTTCATGGAAATATTTTCTAAATATTTAATGAAAAACTAAAAAACCATATTCTTATAAACATTTCTGAAATCTTTCCGCTATATTTTTTAAAAACGAAACAAAAATTTAAAGGGCAATGTTAGAGAAAGCAGTTGCATTGAATTAGTCCCCAGATGACTCGACAAGCTTCAAATGAATTCTACTAAAATTTATTGTGTCTATTGTCAGAGTGGCCCTTCTGTCCTTATATTTCCTGGGGCCAGAAGCACCTGTTTGTAGAAATTAAAAAAATGGTTGAAGTGACCCTCAAAGAAACCCGAACATACAGATACCTCATAGTTTTATTTTAATAATTTATCCTACTTTGTTTATTCTAAAAAAAATCGAACTATCAAAGTTTTATCAAATTGCGAATTGTCGAAAAGTAATGAAAAAATAACTCAGGAAAAAACTGGTAGGCGCCCGTACTCTACTTATGTTCTGCACCGCAGAAACAATTGAAAACACTATTAACAACGAAAACACACGAATTAAACCTTAATCTTCAATAAACTTCTTCCAAATTTTCTACTATTTACTGATTAACGCCATCTTAACATACAACGTGGCTTCAGTTTCCACGGAAACTTGTATCTCGAAAAGTCGCAACAAGATTGTCTGGTAATCAACAAACAACCAACAAAACCACGACTTTCCAAGACGTGAACCTTTTTCCCTCAAAGTTGGAAATTTGGCACTCCAATCAACCTCAATCCTAAGTTGGATTTTTGCTCGGAAGCCAGATTTCTAACTGGTGGTGAAAAAATTAAGCCTTAGCTGCTATGGAGATCCAAGCGGTGTTTCTCCCTTTTTTCTTTTTAGAAAAAGAAATCTCGGTATCACCAATTTGCGTAAATTTCAGTGACGCAACAATATCCATTTTTTTTTTTCAATAAAAAGGCAGTTTCAAGAACTTCGATTCTCAAAATTCTAGAAGCTTTGCAATTGAATCGATTTTAATTCGCTTTGAAAAATTTGGAGAATCGAATTTCCTTGGCAAATTTTGCAAACAATGTTCAAGCGAAGGGACAATATTTTTTTAATAATTCACGCCTTGCAAAATCGAGAAAGAATTGCCTTTGCTCCAGCTTTGTAGCAAATTTGTTAATTTAGTTCGCTTGGATTGAAAGCTAGATATTGGCTTCTTATTACAATAATATTTTTCGAAGTGCTACTTTTAGTGGATATTATAAAAAAAAGGAACATTGTTGCATTTGAAAATCTCTAATAAAAGATAAGAAGTAATCGCGTTTAAAAAATCCTGTAGAATTTCATGGAACTGCATTTTCTTCTGGGACTTAGGTACTTTTCTTTGTAACTATTTTTCGTATAAGATTTTCTTTGGATTTTTTAAACACGAGGATCTTACAAGTCGCCAAGTTTACAAAGTCTTGTAAAAAGTGAATACATTTTTGACCGACAGGATCCTAAACTTATCGCAATTGGTTCTTATCCATTTTCTACATAAAAGTGTCCATTTGATAAAATAGTTGTGTACAAAATGTTTGAAACCACATTCAAGTGCCTTGAAATGGATGGATTTTGTTATATTTTAGCGCTTGGGGGTTGATTAGTTAATTCCTGTCTGCATTTGATAGAGTCTTACAAGTAAATACTCTCTTCACGAGTCGAAATTGCCCTCGAGGTTGTCAATTTCTCGCAAAAACATTTTTAAACATTCCTTATGTTTTTCACTAGCAGGTTAAAGAATTGTTGAACCCAGATTATTATTTATACTAATTCCTGGTGTAGAGGACTTTGTTGAGTTTGTGTCGATGTAGATGTAGAATTATGAAGTTTGTTTTAAAGGCTTCGACCGATTGTTGGCCTCCCAAATAGTACAAAATTTCTCCGTTTTCAATTTTTCTCATACTCGCTAATTTAATGTCTTACTTTGTGTCTCCTTTTTTGTATTACGTTATAATGTTACATTATTTTATTCTTCTCGCTGTTATTTTTTTGTGTATATTTTTCTATTATTGTATTTTTTACATATTTTTTTATTTCATTCCACCATGATATTCAGAGCATGGTAAATGAAGTAAACAAAAATCCTAGGATTTTGGAATTGTTGACAAAATATCAAAGTTACCTGAATAAGGTTGGAAATTAATTTCATTATAAATTCCATAACAATGTAAAATATTCTTGTTTAAAAATCCTATTAAATATTACCAAAGTAGTCAAAATCCAAGAAATAAAAAGCAGAACAAAAATTCAACCGAAGACTAGATCAAAGCAAATTTAGGAAAATGAACAAAAATTGGTTTTGATCTACAAAGCCTTAATTAATATAGCACATATTTCAACCAATAATAACAATAATAACAACAATAATAATAATAATAATAATAATAATAATAATAATAATTTTGAATCACATCATTTTTCAAATTAATTTCCCATAATTTTTTTAATTAAATCTAATTATTTTCATTTCGCAAATACGATGCATTTGCAGTAAAAAAAGCACAAAATGCAATTGTAATGTAATTGCATCACTTGTATCATATAGGTTTTCCAGAATTACAATTTAGACAAATTTTTACTGGTTTTTCTAAGATTTAATTAAATTTTGCTATCTTTTTCATTATTTTATAGAATTTCGGATTCCAAGAAAAAAATTGATACTTTTTCATTAACAACTTAATCAAGAATAACAAAAATCCGTTCCTCTTATTTTTTTTACATAACAGAACAATAAAGAATAAAAGTCCTGAAGATACTGATTATTCATCAAAACCACACGAAACATGTTTCCAAGGAAGCCGATACTCGCCACCCTCTCTCGCCTACTCGTACTTCAAACAGACACTTTTATGCCAAAAATATGATTCCTTACGTAAATTGAAGATACCAAATTTCCCATAAACCAACGTTATTAATTATTTACGGGATCCCCGCTAGCTTCGTTAATTAATTTATTTAGTCTTCTTTTTTCCCAATAACCTCAGGAGAATTCCAAAACTCCAGCAAATGCTGGAACTTGTTCTGATGGTTTTTCGGAAGAGCCAATTTTTTCGTTAAGGCAAAATTCTCTATTTCTCCGAGGTCCAGTCAATCCTAGGCGTTGGACTCCTTTAGATTTTGTAGCTTCTCCAGTTGATCCGGTTGAAGCTCGTCCGGGATACTTGCTCGGCCTCCAACGACCATCTTTCCAGGTAGAATTTCCGGTTCCTCCATGGTCTCCTCCTCGTGTTCCTCCGCTTCTTCCTCGGTCCCTTCGATCACCGTCGCCCGAGAGGGCAACGATTGCGAATTATCGGCCGTGCTGGGCCCCGATGTGGAGTCCCCGTCACTTCCAGAACTGCTGCTCACTGGAAAAGGTGCCGAGTCCGCGGGCAGGTCGTCGAGGACCGATTTCTCTTCGACGACCTCCTCCTTGGGTGCCGGGGCTTCCGCTGCCTGAGGACACGGTTCTTTGCGTTCCTCGGAAGGTTCTTTCTTCTCCGTTTCCGATGCCGTCTCTTCCGAGGCCTTCGAAGAAGCTTCAGAAGGTTCCTTCGTGGTTTCCTCGCTTTCCGTTTCCTCCTCCGTCCCGGGGAAAGGGTGTTCTATCTCCTCCATCGGCGTGGCGGCTGTTATCACTATTTGTGCTACTCCGAGACCGAATTCGTCATCCGTTTCTCCTTTTTGAGCGTTTTCCGCTACCTGAAAGTACGAGATAAGGCAATTGTTAATCAAGGAGAGACAAAAAATTGTTGAATTCAAAAAGGCCTTTTTGTAAAAATAGAGATTGTGATGTTAGAGAATTTACCTGGTTACCAGCTTCGTCCGTTACCTCGACTAAAGCGTGTCAGCGAATTTGTTAAAGAAAATTGTTGGTATTAGTTGGTTGGTTAGTTAGTTAACACTATGCCGTCCGGTGGCACCGCGTTGGTGCCATGCGAAAATTATCGGGCAAGCACCGGTTTTACACCACATTCCCGAAAGAATCCCGATCAAACGTGCGGACGGCAAAGTGTTCATTAGTTACTTGGTTAATTGTTATAAATTACTCTAGCGAAAATGTTTCTCAAAATTTGCCAGAAAATTGTCAGAAATTTTTAGAAGAATTTGGAGTGTTTTCAAAGATTTTCAAACAAACTGTTTTTCTAATAAATCTGAAATCTGAATTGTCTGAATATCTCCTCAACTTCTCTAGAATTTCTGAGACAATTGTCTGAAATTCTTTCGAAAATGGGCTTTTTTATTTCTTCAAATTCCTTGCAAATTACAAGAGGAAAACCTCTTTGAGTTCTTTAGGGCCTGAAAAATGCCGCAATTTGTTCGGTATAGGAATTCTAAAAAATAGTCTCATTTCTTAGTAATGTAACTTCCAATTGAATATTTTGTATTAAAAAAAATATTACAATTGCAATTGGCGTAAAAATCTACTGATGTGACAATAATATCATCGATATTTAATAATTAATAATAATTAATACTCGATCATTAATAATAATTAATTATTAGTTAACAGTTTTGCCGTTGAATTACTATAAATACAGTAAATTTCTTGCCAATACTAGCAACTGGCAACTTTGTCTTCTGCTTGTAAATATTCCATATGGGAAAAGCTATTGGGTTGGTGCATAATTATCAGGCATTTCTTTGACGTAATAATATCGTTTAAAAACGCCTGATAATTATATATCAACCCAATATAAACAGAAAAAGAAAAAAAAGCACGAACAAATTTATTATTTGCAATCTTCAAAATGGATTTTCCAATCTGAGATATCTCATTAATTACTACAAAAGTAAAAAAAAACATTTGATAAAATCGACATGAAAATCAAGTAAGGTAAAGGTACCAGTAGTTGCCCATTTTCTAAAAAAAACCATAAAAAATAAGATTTTTATAAGATGTGCACTTTCATCAAAATAAAAACATCACATCTTATAAAAATCTTATTTTTTATGGTTTTTTTAGAAAATGGTCAACTACTGGTACCTTTACTTTAAGAACTTCTCTTTAAAAAGAGATTTTTGAAATTTTTTACTAATTCTCTTGCCTCTTTAGAACCAAAATTCTGCCACGGAATACTCAAAGCGGATAATTAGTTTCCTACCCTTGTACAAAGCCAATTCTCCTCCACCAGGTATTCTAGAAATACCCAAACGTATTACCTATTATTCCAGGTGCTTGATTCTCATCGTCTTCATTGAACTGCAAGCCATACTGCTGCTTTTGGTCTTTCGTCAACTGTATCGCAAATCCCTCCGGTTGCTCCCCATTAAGACCTCTTGGTTTTCCTCCTTCCGTAGACTCTAAATTCCGAAAAACAAATCCAAAAATATTATACGCCCTTAAATTCGAAATTCACAAAACAGAATGATCTTCCAAAATCCAAAATTATATTTTCCATTAAAAAATTATATTTTCGGATTTGAACCGTGTTTTGCAAAGGATACTTGCCGATATTTCGCAAGTGGCTAGAATTTCGTATGAAACATTCGCTGCTAGCAGCCAAGGATCTTTGCTTCCTATCTAAATACTTAGCTAATCTTAATACAGAAGAACTAATTGCGCTGTTTGTTCGCCATGCAAAGCAAAAAGGACGGCGTTTGGTGGCTAGGCCGCAGAACAAAGTTATAGGTAAGCAAACGCTCCAAACGCCTCGCATAAAAAATATCCTTATGCAATCTTAAAAAATAATTTTCTTTTTTTGCAATTCGTTATTTATTGGTACATCGACCGAATTACTGCTATTTAGTAACAGTAAGAAAAAATATGCTTAAGACGCTAGGTGAAATGACGCCAAGAAGATCCGAATGCAATCTTCAAAATAGATTTTCCAATCTGACAATGAGATATCCCATTAATCAAGTAAGAATTTCTCTTTGGAAAGAGATTTTGGAAATTTTTTCCCTAATTTTCTTGTCTTTGTAGAACCAAAATTTAATTTTAACATAATTAAAACCCTTTAACTGCTAAGAATCAAATTTGTATACAATCCTTTTTTTTCGTTGAATTTTATAGGTATCGAACGCGAAGAGTTTTATTTTATGTGTGTCTGGTTGAATTTTTAAGTACGAAAACTCGTGCCTTTTCATACCTTAGAAGGGGTAAATCATCTATAAAAATGCAAAAGTGTATTAATTTTTTTCATGTTCCTGTTTTTTATGTACTTTGTTTGTCGATTAATTGACGATTATTTTAGTTCTTGGTTTGGTAAATTGATAATAGTAATCACGAACTACAATATTTTGCAAAATATTATATAAATATTACATAAATGTTATTGTCAATTTACCGAACTAAGAAAGAAAAAATCTTTTTCATATTTCTTTTAACGTTATTAGTATATTTTATATATTACATTATCTAAATACCAACCACCCTAAATTAATTTAAATGCCTTCAATGTACCATTAACATACTAGTCAGATGTTACTAATTGATGCTAATCTCAAGATTGAATATGGCGAAATCTTAGCAAAACCCTAGCAAAGTCCACGTTATTTTAAAAAATACCCTTTATGTCATACATATGGAAACTTCAACAAAAAAAAATGATTATCAAACTCTTTTAACTTACAACAAAATTCAATTTACGACGGAAGCTTACACAGAAAAAAAAAATATTATTGATTCAAGAACAAAATTGTCACGGGCTGCCACAAACATTTCATAGTTGGTGCATCTAATTTTAGCACTGAACCAATGACAAAATTTCTTAAACAAAACTATCGAATATTTGACGCATTGTCATTGCTATTGAATCAATTTTATTTTTTCCAATTACGCTGATTTAGTTAAAATCTATAGTTTTTTTTCATTATAGTAAATACTAGTTATAGCAAAAAAGTGAGTTAATATTTACAGCAGATCTTGTATTACTTCATAATTAAAAGAAAACCTTATACAATGAAAAAAATATACTTTTTCTTTTTATAGATAACGTAACTCCTTTAAGGGAAGCTTAAGTGCAATTCGAATTTGGAGCACTTGTTTCCAGGTACTGAGTTCATGAATTTTAAGTAGTCCATAAAACCTTGTTGTTCTAAATTCTTTTTTGCTCATCCAGTAACTCTTTTATCGGGCGACTCATTTTGAACAACGTTATTTGCTGGATTTTGGAACAGAATTCCCTCTGAAACTCGATCCCGAAAGTTTTCTTTTTATACTTTTGCTTCAAAATCGACATAACTGTCATTTTCTTCAATTCATTCCTTATGAATTCGAATACCTATGGTCTTTCTCTTCTTTCTTGTCTAATATCCTCGTGGTTCTCCTGCGACACTATAGATGACCTTAATAATTCGTCATAAATTTGAATTATTCCCAAATCTCATCTAGTTTTTGGTTTTTCATAAAGGCAAACGTCACACATTGATTGGGTCTTTCATTATCAATTTTGACTGACCGCAAATTAATCAGTACCTCAACGTGTTTATCCTGGTTAATTATTTCAATTTTTAAGAATGTGAAGTATTTTCCTTGAACTCTTAGGTACTCTTTTGATAACCATTGTATGCAATTCTGCAAAACCAGGATGCGTGAGAGAGTCTTCAGATCTTCGCGTACCCATTTCTAGAATTCTCTGACTCTTGGAGCGTGTAACATTGATCTTCCACTACGTTTAATCTTCAGATACAATTCTATCCACGGATGTTTCTTCATTACTCGACTTGCCAAAATAATATACAGTAACAGAAGCCGAGTGGCAAAGATAAGCAGATGTTCCAATACCTGGAATTAATCTTGAAGCCCTGTAGAAATTATATGTGAAATTTCAAATTAAATCCTTCCTGTGTCACACTGTACCAAAATTGCTTTTCAACAGGTTCAACAGTTACATCTACAAATTTAATCAACGCATTTTCATCAGCGATCCCTAACATTTAAGGACATATTCGACATTTTTGGTACGGTGTAACGTTTAGGTTTTTAATTATTTGCTTAGACCAAAAGGTTCTGCTGTGGACTTATAGTCAGGCTTATTTGGAGATGAACCTTAGTACTGATTAATAATCTGCCAATACCTAGCCACAAATTCTCTAGCAAAATTGTTGGCTTTAACTTTTTAATTGAATAAGTCACCTCAAAAACGTTGTAAAGTACAAATTGCAAATTGTTCGAAAACCCCCGAAAATGAACAATAAATGACCTCATGGTTTAAAAAAAAATTCTATCCATTTTTTGAAAAAATGTTTAAAACATCCATCAGGTTATTTTTTTCATTTTCGGGGGTTTTTGAAGAATTTGCAATTTGTACCTTACAACGTTTTTGAGGTGACCCATTCAATTATCTTTGGCACAATAGTATCCCACCCTAGCTGCAGAATATCCACTAACAAAATATTGATAGTGGATAAATTGTTATTGTTAATAAATTAAATATCCCTGTCATCAACTATTTCAGGCCGGTAGAACTCTGAAATATTTTTCAAGAGGCCAAAAGTAATCGAGAATCGAACTAAGATTTATATGTTCCAATATCCTGCTTTAGCTGTCGTTTTTTTTATGATTTCAAGTGGGATCATAGTGTCCCATTGTTTCGCTTATAAAAACACATCTACCATAAGTTCCTTTGGGGCATCTATGTATGTGCCATCCTGTAATTTCGTACAAATTCTATTGAATTAAAAGTATACTTTTTCGGTTGCCTTTAATTTTTTTTTTCTAAATATCATCTTGTACTTCCGTTTGAAACATTTTTTTATATCCAATTTCTATTTTAAAAAATGCAAAACGCATCATTGAGCCAAATATTCGACTACCGGATTTTAGTTTACCGTATTCGAAGGTTTTTAGCTGGTTCCCTTGAAATCGTTTATGGTCGAAATCATTTATGGTATAAAACAAATTTAGATTCTAATTTCTGTTTTGAAAATTGTTATTTATAATAGCTTTGTAGAATTGCTTTGCATCTGTCTTCAATAAAATTGATATTAACTCTATATACTATAATTATCATTGTTGAATGTTAATAACTGTAAATATTAATACCGTATTTCATCAAACAACATTTAATCAAAAAGAAACAAAAATGTTTCTTATTTTAAAAACCAACTTAAATACACCTAATTTCTATTTTGTATTCTGGAAACATTTTTTCAAATTACTTTCTGTTTTGTATAGAAAATAATCCGGTATTTTGTATTATTTATTTCCTACATATCAGGGCATCCGTTTCCCTCATTTTTTTCAGACAATACAGACAAATTCCTGCCTTGAACCAATAAATCACAATACCAATACCAAAAATTCTCCCTTTCATAAACTAGCTAACGAGGACCTTATTCGTTCCATTATATTCTTATCATTTACTACCGTTACGGTGGTTCCTTTATCAACGTTGAGAATTGAAATATTCGAATTTACATTCCTCGTCTCATACCATAGGAAAGTATCCTTTGTACAACACGCTTCAAACCTGGAAACTTCAATAGAAATTCAAAGACTGAAGTCATAAAGGCAAAAGCCCGCGTAGGAAAAAATTTGATGCACAGAAATGATGGTACGATAATTCCTTTGGAACAGACTTTGCATCATAACCCGTGACATTTTATAATCTCTCCCTGGTTACGGTTGTACCTCGATTTCTGCGAGGGAAATTCCCAAATTACGTTTGGATGGTAATCAATCGTCGATAAAAAAATACTAAACAAAATTTGGAAAGTGTTCTTATGGTACCATTTAGAATAGTTTGTGCGAGAACGTCCTCCAGAAGAAATTCTGGAACTTCGGGTGGTGTAAAAACTGGTGGAGCTGAACTGGGCGGTGTCATGGTCTCCTCCGGTAAATCATCGTCCTTTAAAATACAAAAAATTAAACGTTAGTAAAAGGATGTTAAATTCGTATACGCTGTATGTGCTCCTGGTATACTTTTTTTTGGTAAAACTTGACATCCAAGCTGAAACTCTGACCTAAAGTTCAATAGTTTGGGGACAAAAAGTTGCAAATTTCTTACTCTTGTACACTATCTTACAAAGAGTTTTACAAAAATAGAAAAAATAGATTATGTATCAAAACATCACACTAATGGGGAATTAATTCCGAGAAATTGAGAATTTTCTTCCTCAAAGCTGAGGAAAAATTCATAAAAATTAAACCCATGACTGGCACTAGAATTTCAGTCCCTCGCAATATCGTAATTTTGTTTTAACTATCTCAGCTTTTATGACCAAGTTTTTATTTCGTCATAAATAAACGTTGTAAACTACGTTTATCATACTATCATAGTTACTGCAACGATAAGTGAAATTATCATTTTTATGAAACGAGAAAATAGCTTCTTATAGATACAATTTGAGAATGTATTGTTATTGCATGAATTTTACTTCCAAAATACTGTCAAAGTGAGACGAAATTGAACGATTTGGATCGAAAGGAGCCTAAGAAGGCGTAGAGTTATTCCTTTATGTCTATTAGAAATTGTTATGGGTTCCCTAAAAATAATATATCAGCTTCATGTTTCAGTATCTCGTGTAATAGTTATAGCGTATAGCTTATAAATAAATATGGCTTCCATAAGATTTATTCATGATGAAACGAAAACATAGTCGTTACAGCTTAGGCATTTACAGCATCAGTTCGGTATAATAAGAAAAGCAGGTTCGAGGGCTGAATTTGTTATCAACTCCTTAAACGAAGTTAGGGTCCTGTAAGAAAGACAATTTTCTTTCATATATAGAAGATAACGATTAATGAAAGAATAAAAAATATACAGTCTAATTTTAGTTTTGACATTATTTCTTCCACTATATCTTTTTTATGGATTGGCTTCTTGAATTTAACACTATTTCTACCAAAAGTGTCAAGAGACACCTTTTAGGATTTTAATTTATAATTATTTTCGAGGTTTCATTTGATCATTTTTTTAAAATCCACAAACGGGAAGTGATTAGTAGAGCAATTATGCATCTGTAAAAAACTTGGTATTGAATTAGAAAATCTATATTAATTATAACACTATATTTTTGCATGGTTTGGGTAGTTTCCTTAGTCGCGATACTTTTAATTATTAAATTTTTAGGTATTATTATTTCTTCTAGTTTAACGATTTATTGGTAAATATTTGCAAATGAAGTAAATAAGTAGAGATACTATCCCGATGGAATGCAGTCCCAAACTGCATTTAATTTCTTTACGGATTTCAAATATTTGTAAACAAAAGACAGCAAAAATGGAAACTAAGAAAGAATCTTATCTTATTGAAAGAAATATAATTCTTTGGTGAAAATATTTCTCTGAAAAAGTCAGAGAATTTTTCAAAAGATTTTCACAAAACAATACTGCGATAACTTACTAAAGGCGTCAAGGGTGATCCATCAGGAGCACAAGGTTCGACGACGAGCGATGGGAAGATACCCTTTTGTCCACGAACTTCCGCTTCCCACCACCCATCGTCCACTCCATGAGGCTCCTTCCGTAATACTTTGAGAATATCGCCTTCCATAAATGTTAATTCTTCATCGCAAGTTGCGTCGTAGTCGTATAAAGCGATGCAGTACTCTTCACCTCCGGTTTCTTGGTCTAGGAAGGAGGAAAAATTAAGGATGTTTAATTTAGTAACATTGGGTATGAAATTAGAATTTCCTATCGGTTGTTTAAAAAAGTGATTAAAATCCTTTGCAATAAATGCTTATTTCCATCTTGGGGATATTTGAAAAATAATTTTGTGCAGGACCTATGTGTTAATAAAAATGGTTCAAATTATAATTGCATCAAAATTCGTTAAAACGAATATCCGGTTTTTCAATTATTTGTATTAAATACTCTACGATTCTAAAAAAATCGAGAAATTGGCACATTTATTACGTAGCAAAAATAAAAGTTATATACTCCACTTTTAGTATTTGCCAATTCTCTGCTACTTAACTTTTCGTTCAAAGGCAAAAGAAGATTACAGGGGCGTATTACAGGGACTGAGTATGCATCAAAACTATGCTAGCCATTAGAGAGCATTAGCGAAGCTAAAATTGGAGTTAGCCAATTTGTGTTGCCTTTCTCCACCCTCTCGTTATTTCAAACTTTGGCGAAATGAAAATTTCGAGCAAAAGCTCTGGCTATTCCGTAAACGCACCTTCCCCTATATGATTCTGGACAGTCTCAGTGACTTGAAGATTAGCGTCAGGATCAACAGCGTCATGGTCATCGATTGTATAATCGACCGACGAGAAAGAGATTTGTTGAACTAATCCAGGTCCTTGCGAAACGAGGCCACCGTCGTTTGTCGTTTCTGGTTCTCTTTCGACGTCAAGATAATTTTGAGGCACGAATCCTTCCTCCCCTCTGTAATTTCGTGCTCGCAACCAGCCATCGCCGTCACCTTCGCCAACAACGTCGAGCTGCTCACTTTCAACAATTGACAGTTCGTCGGGGTTTTGTGCCTGGAATGGAACAAGTTACGTATGAATTTGGACATTTCAAAATTACACATTGATCGTTGTTCACTTAACTCTTTGGGGCACGGCGGGATTGAAAGTGTCCCACTTTTTTGATGCACCATAATGCATGGTGGGACATTTTTAAATAACAAAATCGTTATATTTTTATTATTAAAGGTATCACATAATGTAAAAAAATAACAGAAATAATTAATTGTTGAGTGTATTATCAACTGCTTTACGTAAATAAGACGAAATATAAACCTATACACATGCAGCTATTGCAAAATTTCGAGGTGGGATTAAAAATGTCCCACCATGCATTAGAGTGCATCAAAAAGGTGGGACACTTTTAATCCCACCTTGAAATCTTGCAATCGCTGCGTGTGTATAGGTTTATATTTCGTCTTATTTACGTAAAGCAGTTGGTAATATAATATATTCAACAATTAATTATTTTTGTTATTTTTTTACATTATGTGACACCTTTATTAATAAAAATATAACAATTTTGTTGAATATAAAAATATAACACCATATTTTTGGTCTTGGATTTTTGTTTACGTATAAGTAGCGCGGTAGAAATATCGTTGAAATTGGTTTTCAATACTGTATTATATTTTTTGTATTTGATTAAAAAAATAATCCTATATCTTACATCCTTTGTTTAAAAATGCATTGAAACACCTATTTGCACCCCTCCAATAAACTCCCTAAGTTTATTCTAGCGAACTTATGGGGTAATCGTTAAAACCGAAGTATATTTCAGTTCCAAAAATGTTCTGGGTTTAGTGGAAAAGAAAATATTTCTTTCTGATAATGCACTGGCGAAACTCACAGTATAGGAATAGAGCGCTGTACACTTATAGATATTCGGTTGTGGTGCTGCAGCCTCAGTAGTTTCCTGAACTTCGGTATCAGCTTCGCTTTTTCCAATATTATCCCAATCTACGGCGGTGGGATCGTCCCAACCAGCTGTGAGCTCTTCGATACGCTGCTGCTCTTGCTCGACCAAAGCTAAATGAATAAAATAAATTAATAGGGAATAAATATTTCCACCGAAAAGAATCAGCAGGTGTTCGAAATCGACCGAACAATTTCTAGTGGAAATTGAAATTTTTCCCATACAGTTTCATTTCTTTTCTCTCTGTTGGTGTTATTTCCCAAAATTAGATATTTTCAGTATCATTCTAATTTCCTCCGAACATACTCTCTGCACAAGTAAAACGACTGTAGAATTAAAATAACAAAAACTTCACCATCAACTTCTGCGCTATCGTGTCTTTGTCTTTCTTCGGTTACTTCCTCTTCCTGTTGAGATGTATTTCCTCGTCCACTTCCAGGCCTTTCCACGGTCGTTAAATCACTACCTGCATCCCCGTCGCTGTCGTAGAAGGAATCCGATGATGGGTGTTCCTATAAAAGAATAAGTATATAAGAGAGATTCCAAAAGCATTAGACATTTGAGAAACTTTGGTTCTTTTTACGGGGAGCAAAGTAAGCCATTTGGCACTTTTTCCTGATAATTATCGAAACTTTATCATTAAATTCTGAAAATGAATATATTTCGTGAGTGAACTGCTTTCAATACTAACTATAAATATTTTCATATTCAGGTCTGTGAATGTCAGGTCACATATTTTCTTATTTTCAACATTTCTCATATTAATTTCATATTTTTTTCATGTTTGCAAACTTAATTTTTTCATGTTTTATATTTTTTTCAGTTTTTCTGTTTCGCAACTACTTGTGTAAATTTGCGTTATTCGATATTTTCTCTTCCCGGATTTGTAACGAAAAGTTGGTTTTTGTTTTCTAACAACAAGAACAACTCGTTACAAATTTTGTAACCCTCAGTTACCCCACGACAGTCAATAGGGGTTTAAATGTTTTTTGTTTCTTTTACTATACTTAATCAAACAGGTTTTGTACATTGTTCGATAACTTTTACACTCTTTTAGTTTTTAACAGAATAAAAGCTAAATGAATTTGACCAATTTGTACTTAAGATACAAGTCAAAGAAAATCGTGGTCCCCTTTTGAGCCCCTTAGGCCAGCGGTAGGTGAATAATATGGAGGTGATTAAGGGTTAATTTAAAACAGAATTCATACATTTTACTTTTGTACCAATGACAAAATTAGTTTTCACATTTCCTTTTTTTAGTAAATTTGTAATTAGAAAAATGAGAAATTTAACCCATTCGAGGCCGATTGCACACCGTGTGTGCAATTGATTTCCGAGACAAGACCTCGCCAAGAAACAAAAATTTCGCTCTTGGGGACTGTGTTAAAAAAAATCGCCGTCCCGAATGGGTTAAATAATAATAATACCACGGAATTTTTTTAAAAGATAATAAAAATTATAATTAATACTGGATATTTCTTATACTACTCCACTGTTAATGTTTACTAATTTTTCTGTTACTTAACATAGTCTTTCGAAAACAAAAAAAATTTGTACAATAAAAGGTTTAATTAGAATTGAGAAGTAGGCAACTTTTACCGGCACAAAGTTTCAAATAATAATGTAAAATTGCGTTGCTGGGACGGTTCTAAATATTTCTATTAATTTTGAGTACGAAAAATTCTATCATTTCTATTATGCAAAATTTATAGAAAGCAAATTGAAGTACTAATTTTGATAGAAGTACTAACAGTATTTATGATAAAAAAAAGTATTTTTGTGATGTATTGAAAACATATTATTTGATCGGGCTATTAATTCACAAATTGGAATAACGACTTATTTCGAGAAAAATTCGGTTTTCAACTTACTCCAGTACCAGAAACGTCAGTTCGAACGGAAAGTGTGCTTGCGGATCGTGGCATGTCCTGTACACTTAAGGTTTCGGCTTCTTGCAGAAATTCGTCTACATTAACTGCTTGGAAAACAGAACCGAAAATCCTTGTTAGAACCATTATTTAATCCACAAAGTATATTTGTTTTAATATTTGAAGGAACTTCTAAGGAAACTGAAATTGACATTTTCAGAGAACCACAAAGCCCATTTTGTTCAGTTGAAGAATTTTCTGAATTCTTTAAAAATTGATGTTATCAGAATTTATGATAAATGACGTTGCGTCGTCATTTTCACCTATAGCGTCTCTGCAATTTCTTTACTTACTAATTGTAAGTAAAAGCAGCAGTTTTTCGGTCGATATAAACCAATATAAATAATGAACACCATAAGCGAGTAATTGATTATAAATAAAAATGGCCTTCATAATTAATTTAGAATGCAGAAATTCAAAAGCAATGAATTTTACCATTTTTACATTATTTTCTGGTTCAATTAATTTTGAGTTTCATCATTTAAGCTAATAAATTGCAGCGTTTTCTTATTAATTATTAAAAAAATATATTTCAGTTTATAACAATGTGCGGGACTTCTATAGAAATCAGATTAACTATGTTTTTTTATATTTTGTAATTGGATATCCCACATATTATTAGAAACTAATAAAAAAAATGCGGTGACTACTAATTTTGGTAAAAGAACAAATTTGAAGAAAATATAGCCAGTAAAAACGAACCTCCCCCGTTCCGAAGACATTCGATTCGCGCCTCCGCCTTCATTTTCGCAGTCTGGAATGTAGTTAATGTTAAGTTTACCGTCAATTAGTGGTATGATGTAGAATTTTTGTCAGCCGCGTGAGATCGTAAGAGCGTAGAACAAGTGCCGTACCTCAGCTCGGCGTATCGAGTGTTTCAATTCGTCGATCTTCGTGTCCAGGTCCGGTCCATTTGGATCGTTTGGATCAGACTACGTGTGTGTATGTGTGAGATCGCACAGTTTTCATAAATACACAAACAAGAAATGATAAGAAAATATCAATGTCTCATCGATATTATTTATTCTTCTCATAAGTTATCATCTCAGACAGCACAAGAAACCTTGAAACCCCGACGTTAGTTTCAATTTTTCCCTTTTTTCCATTTCAAATACGAATCTCTACTTTTAGAATTACGTATTTTAGATTTTACTTGGAAATCTGCAGTTGGAAAATTTTTATGTTTGTTTGTGCTGAAATTGGAAACCTTAGAAACTGGAAATTAGAATGACAACAAGTAGAATTTGACATTTCCTATCTTGAAATTTGAGATTTTACATTTCCGAGTGTTGGAAAAAGGTTTTTTTGAGAATTCGGGAACTTTTTTGCCCTTGAAATCTGAAATGTAAAATTCCAAAGTCGAAATTTTGATTTCCAGCATATGACGAATTTTTAAGATCGAAATATTAAAATGGAATCGTTTGAAACTTGAATTTCTAATTGGAATTAGTAATCTATATCGTTTCATTCGAGATTTTAGGTCTTTGATAGTTCAAGATACTAAAAAACTTCTATTATTATTAATGAAATGCGTCACAAAAAGAAGCCTTTTTTGCGCCAATTTGAGAAATAACAATTTGAGTTTCTTATGCTGCCTGAGATATTCCCTCGATACCTTTTGTCCAGATTCCCTGAGTTGTTGCAGCACCTGAAGTTTGCGATTACCTTCTCTAATATTGCTTATTTCACGTGCGATTTTGTTCGACCAACGCCGAGCTTCTTTTCCCAAAGTTGTAGCTGCCGAATGATCCGCGGTTACCCTAGAATTTCAAATATCAGTATTAGTCGATTATTTGAATCAATAAAATAGTGATGCAGTGAATAATAACTACAATATTTTTCAAGAACCTATCATCTATTGGATTGGTAACTAAATAATTGTGGATTTTGTCATTTATTTGGTTTGATAATAATAATAATAATAATAATAATAACCAATTAATACCTGTCTACTTGATCATTGTCGCAGGGTTCGTAGTCATATTGGATGTGGTGCTTCAATACCGGATAATATAAGCAACAGCATTGGATATTATACTCCCGGGTGAGCTAAAAAAAGAATATAAAAACTCAATTTACTTATTTAATTTCTCAAGTCTGCCAAAAATCATTAGCGTTAATTATGGAAAACATAAAAAAAAATGTTTATCCATCCCCTTCATAATAATAATCATAATAATAATAATAACAACAGAACTTAGAATATAACTGATAATTTCTATTTATAATATTCAACGTACGTTTTTAAAAAGAGTTTTTGAGAATTCGGAACCAGATGTTTTATAAATATAGCACACAATTGGAAATATTTTATAATGTAATAGATAACAGTCTGTATTCCCAGTTCTAGAATCATATAATCCTATAGAATATAGATGTTAATGATAATGAAATAATCTCTTTTCAATAAGCATTTACTCTTTTCCCCATAAACTCTACGCGTAAAATGTATGGAAAAAAAATTACGCTTGTTCGATTTAGGGGTCGTTGTACTATTATACATATATATTATATGTACATTATAAACTATAAATTATAAACCGATTTTAATTTTGTTTACTGCTTTTCTTTTCATTTTAATTTAGTAATTTTGAATTACAATTGTTCTTAATTATTCTTAATCCTAGAAATACATGAATTCAAAAATATTTATTTCATTCTTACGTTTATCATGCTGTTACTCTGACAAAGACTGAAATTATCACTAGAGTTTCAGAAAAAAATTTCTTATCTATATCAATATCAAAATTAGTAGATTTTTAGAAGAAAAAATGCTGCACAGTAAAATAATAGTGACTATTACCTGCTGAGCTTGGTCACGAATTTTTCCAAAGCTGTTCTGTGTTGCTAAGCAAGTTAGAAGCTCTGTACGTCCCATCAAAGTTAAATATTCAGCCACTTTGTCATAGACACCTTGTTCCAAGTACTGAAATATTCAATTTGATCCCATTGAATTAACAACCTGCAGGAATGGAAGAAAAGGGAGAGAAGGGATTTCGTCGAACGACGCATTAATCGTCAAGTACCTCAATTATTTTTTTTAAATGCACAAAAGAACAAAATTGGGTTTCAGGAATATGGGACTCCAGTATCGAGTATTTTAAATTGTAGAATCTGCATTTTTAACCTTGGTATATACCAAAGTCTGGAATGGAGAATCCAGGAAATTTAAATTTGGAGGGTTGGAAGATTGGAGGGTTGGGATTTGAAATACTGCAACTTGGAAATTACATTTAAATTACGATAAAGGAAAAAATATATATACCTGCATTGTATTTTGTAAATCAACTACAAAGTATCTGTTTTGATGAGCATTAGCTGCTGCGAGACTCAATAAATAATCGTTCCGCGCTCCCGTCGATTTTTCTTCTAAAGCGTCTCGTTTTGAGCTTACCTATAAATTAAAAACAAATATGTAAATAAATTATAAATTCGAATCCTTCTTAATTGTGTGCAATGAAACTGTACTAAAAAGTTCTTTTTTTTATAGATATATCTTATTTTCCGAGATTATTTTTTTTAGAGCCTCTAAAGATTATTAGACGGAAGTAAGATTCTTTTAAAGTAAAAGGAACTTATTTCTTCCCAGCTTAACCTCTTAAAATCAAATACTTTTTTTAACATAAAACCGAAGGTGAACATTCAAATAGAATCACATATAAGTTCTTATATTCGAGTGGTCTTTGTGCAAGCACGAGGGGTGGAAATCTCTATTAGTGATCCCCTTATACCCAATTATTGATCAGTTGCAAATGTAATTTTTCTTCATTCGCTACTCGTCTATGGCTGTTGAAAAATTGAAATCATTCCAAAATTGTTAAAAAAATTGTCTCGGAATTGTTTAACATTCTTGAATAACTTTAAGATTATCTATTTCAAATGTTTGCGAATTTAAAAGGTCTTCTGCAATTAACTCGAGAATTTGAAAGTTCTCATTGAGTTCGCATTGACTATTATAATGGACTAGGATTTTCTAACTCCTTGTACAAAACAGCCAATTTTTGTGAAGAATGTAAAAAAGTAAAATGTTGTCCCATGAAATAAGTGTATAAATATTGAAAGATCCAATTCTAATCATTTTTTACAAGTCAGACTTCTTATTCCTCAGTTTGTCAAATTAATATTAGTCAATAATTAGACAAATAAGTATTAGTTTCATGTAAAAAAAACGTTGATACTATTATTAACTCATTATTATTGAAATAATATTAATATAACAAATATTTTCATGGGATTCACTTCTTTTACAGAAAAATATTGAAATTTATCTTCTTCATGGGAAACTTTCCCATACATGCGTGAATTAACATTAAACATCTTCTAAGTTTATCTATTTCAAGAAAAATTCTAAGTACAATCTGTTATAAAATACAGGGATTTAAAAATAACCAGATTAACTTCTATCTCAATTTTTCTGATTATTTGACACAGGGATAACCGATAATAGTCGTAGTTATGAAGTATTGAGCAACTTTCTTACGTTTTCATCTTTACTGCTAAGCTCTGCCTGCTTACCTTTGCACTATTTTTCTGCAAGGACGTTATCGACTGGAAGAAAGAGCCTTTCTTTTTTTTAAGCCTGTAAAACAACATTATTTCCTTAAGACTCTTGCATAACACAACTTCCTCGTGTTTGATATCGTTTTCTCTAAGGCACTAGTGCATTGAAGAAAAAGAAATTTAAAGTTTTACATACTTTTCTTCGATATCCTTCGCCTTGTCGCGCACATCATGAGCACTGTGTTCTTCGTCGAAGTACAATTTTTTCGTTTTGTCGACATCTTGAACACACGTTTGTAATTCCTTTTGTACAATCATTAGTTGATCAATCGCCTGGAAAATAAGAACAAACGTGGGAATTAATGTATAGAAAATATGAGTATTTAATTCGAGGATTTTAGAATTCCGTGCATTTTAATAAATATCATTTTTATTGTATATTATATTATAATAGACTATATTATAAATTAATTGTAAATTAATTACACATTAATTATAATACAATATGTATATAAATTGTATTGAATCTATAATACATAGAGAAAAATAGATCTCAAAATTTAGATAATTTCCAATATGTATTTGATTTGAAATTATTTTATTTCAATATCAATCTTAAAAGAGGCTCAGAATTATTTGCAAACTGGTACCCATGTACAGAAAAAGGTGAAAATGGCAGTAACACGAAACTGGTAAAAATACATATCAGGAGTTAATAAACTTGTACTTAAGAAATTAGGAAATGTAGAAATTTTAATTAATATAGACAAAAAGTTACTAAGCCTCTACCAAAAAATGCTATTTATTTCCATGTACTTCCAAATAATTGATTCCTAAAGTTTAAATTTTTCAAAAAAGTGGTAAAAATTACTGTAATTTTAATGAAAAAAAAATTAGTATCTTAGATATCAGTGTTCAGATTTCCCTATATTTAAATTCGTTATTAATAAGTACTGAGGTTCACTGAGTACTGCTTTCACCATTAGTGACCAAGATTACATCAGAAAGTCGCACTTTTTACTATTTTTTTAATTACTAAAGGTCGTAGTTGATAAAATACACAAATTGGTAAACTGCTATGTATTCTCTTAAAATTAAAACTGGCTCAATTTTGAGAACCAGCTAAAAGCCTCTGGATACGAAGAACCAGAATTTTAAAGCCCCAATAATTCATTTTGCAGTTTCGAAAAAAGAAAATGGATATAAAAACTATTAAAATGTAAATGCAAAATGGCGCCTAGCAAGAGCATTTCAAGTAGAAAATGGAAATAGGCATTTTGCATTTCAAAATCCTATTTTAAAAGCACTCATTTCAAATAAATTACATCTCGGGTTGTAAAATAATTTGCATAGTTTTTCGATGTCCGGAATAATTGTTACTCATTTTCATAGAAATTATACGAGACGTTTATAACGCCATGGAAAATATTCTCATGCCCTTTTTGCAGACTTATTTCGGATTTATATAAAGTCTATAAATACTCATCGTCAGTCGAGTGTTTGAAACGAATAAGTGACTCACATCGGACCCAAAAATTAAAATCCTTAAAATTAATATTCTTACATTTTGAAAACTTGATTAGAGTTACATGAATTATTCTTGATACTCAAAATGTCTAGAATTTTAGGTTTTATCATTTTTTGATAAATTGATTAGATTCTTATAATATTTTTTATATTATTCAAATAATATTGTTTACGAAGACTAAAATAATTTCATATTTTTTATTTTATTTAGGTGGTATACAGCCTTGTTTAAGATTTACCTAAATAATTACAAATGATATAGGAATTATTATTTATTTATTAATAATTTAAAGTGCACTTTTAATATTATTTAGTTATATTCAAATAGTATATATAAATTTTTGTGTTATATAAAAGTTTCTGTTTTTAGTTATTCCTTTTACCTCATATACATTACCCTAAAGAATAGGCTTAAGGAAATTGACATTCAGGTAAACAAAAATCATGGAAATTGTTGTTGTATACTAAATTACACGTTTCAGAAAAAGACTTTTTAAAATAATAAGTGCTTAGGTTTTTGTATACTTAAATACATTTAGGAAGTTTTCAGTAAAATATTGGAAAAGAGATATTTTCCTCTAAAATGTATAGATAAATGAGAAATGTGTAGTCTAGTTTTAGAGAAAAGTGTAAATAGGCTTACAATTAGATGCTAGTACCTAAAACTTGATTAGTTAATTGAATTTCGACTTAACACGCAAGAACTTAATTTAGACAACATTGAAGCTTTACAAACTTCAAAATGTCAATTTTTAAATTATAAACCTGGTTCAAGCATTCCCGTACTTAAAATATGTAATCGCCAGAACACTTGAAATCTACAATTTCAAAAACTTTTCCAGAATCACGTCAACTACAATTTAACTTATTTATAAGCTCGTTGTATCACACTCACGAAAGTTTTCATAATTCAATTAATTTTGTTTCTCTCAAGGATAAAACTAATTTATTACACGAATTTGCCATTAAATGAATAGGTAATACATTTATTAAAATCATCCTCTATAATTTAAAGAATTGGCCAATTTCGTACATCCAATTCTTAATTTTGATATTTCCAATTCAGAGAATCTATTATTTATTTTCTAATATTTTGAGAAAATTGAAATTTGGTCTATTTTAATATTTTTTATTAGCTCGTTAACGATATGTTAATGAGACAAGTTTCCTTTCTTTCCGAGAAGACCAAAAGTGCCAAAGGTCAATGTTTCAAATATTTAAATTAACACAATCCCAAAACTTTAAAGTAATAAAAGAATTTCAAACTTTTAAATTCCTAGAATGGTACAATGCCAAGTACTTAAATATTGTAGTAAGCTTTCCAGTTTAAAAGTTCAAATTTGTTTAGAGATGAGACTGATAAAAAAATGTTTTAAATATTTAAATTGATACAGTTTCAACGTTTTCAAACAATAACAGAATTTGAAAGTATTAAAACCCTAAAATGGTAGAATTCCAGGTACGAAAATAATACATATTCCAGGAACCTGTTAAAACCGCAAAATTGCTTAGAAATAAAATTAAGAAAACGGAAAGAAAATCAGAAATATTGAAAAAATAATCATAAGAATACCTTTTTAGCAATTTGCATTTTGTGCATCCTTAGAACCTTTGCATCATCGGCAATTTGTTGTTGGAAAACTTCGACAGCAGCCAGTCTCGCCCTTGCCAATTTTTCATTTTCCTCTAAGACCGTTCTCCAGACATTCCACATATTCCTGAATCGCGATAAAATAAAATTTCAGTTGGAAGTAAAAATATTTTCGTCGAGGAATCACTCTACATATATATTCACATTTATTATTCCCAAATTTAGGAGAAATCTGCAAGATAAAATTCAATGTGAATAATGCTTACCATTTCTCTTCCCCTCCATCGATTTTCAAGTCTGGTATATTCGGTATTTTTTTGTTAAGATACGCCGATGATATTTTGAGCAACGCCTGGAGAAAGAAAAGAGAAATCTCGTTATCAGCTTATATTTATCGAACAATTTACATAAAGGAAATTCGCTAATTATCATGTTGTGCTAAATGGGAAATAATTCCTATTATTATTCAGAGTTCGAATCTGTGCCACGAGACAATAAATAACTTTGTATTAAATTTATGGTATTGAAATATGCATGCAAATAAGGTTTTCGAGCTTCCACGTTTACGCAAAAATCAGAGGGAAAATTATGTGGTAATATTTATGCGAAGCCAAAAAAAGTTAATTAATGTGAAAACAAGTGAAAGTTATAAACGGATGAGAGTACAAATATTTAAATACCTTATAGTGAAATATATATGAAAAAAAAATTATTTAGCAACAGTTTATTGGTCAAAGTTGTATTTTATTATAAATAAAATAATATATGATGTTGAGAATTATTATTATTCTCACAAACAAAAAATTAGTATCCTAGATATCAGTTTTCTCTACAGCTAATTTTTTTATTAACAAATACTGAAACTGACCGAGTAGAGCTCTCACCATTAAGTGATAAACATTATATGAGGAAATCGCACTTTTTACCATTTTTTTAATTAGTGAAGGTAGTAATTGATAGCATACAAAAATTAGTGAACTGCTATGTATTCTCTGAAAATTAAATTTGACATAACTTTGAGAAGCAATTCATATAAAAATTATTAAAATGTAAAGGCAAAATGGCGTCTAGCAGGAGCATCTAAAGCAGAAAACGGAAATAGGCATTTTGCATTTCAGATTTCTACAATTAGTGTGAAATCAAGCGAATGTTATAAACGGATGAGAGTACAAATATTTGAATACCATATAGAGAAATATGTGTGGAACGAACATTAGCAACAGTTTATTGATCAAAGTTGTATTTTGCTATAAATAATAAAATACTTTATCTTACCTCAGAATAAGATTTCTCGATAGCTGATTTCTTGATCGTGAAGTTACTGAAGAGAAAAAGAACATGAATTAAAATCGTTTATATTTAATTCTCAATGACTAATATTTTAATAAGTTGTTCTTTTTTTTTTTGTTGAGCATGAAACCACTTAAAGTTCGAGAATTTCGAGCGTAGGTATTTTAAAAATAGAAAAGCTCGGATATTAAATGAAAAAGTAAAAGAGTTCGAGAGTTTCAAATTTTCAGAGCCCATCTATTCATAATTTCCTTTTTCTTTCCATTTTATTTGCATTCCCTGCCATAGAATAAATAAAAATGCTTTACGACGTAATTTTACGCTACTAAACTTGTTCCACAAAACACTTTTATTTATTTTACGGTGGAGGATGCTGATATATTACACATGAAAACAATTTAAATATTTCACAACAAATTCTCACATGAGAGATTTCGACACATTTAGTATTATTAATTCAACATTGTATATTCTCTGTGTATCTTTTACATGTTGCAAATTAATAATTGATCCAGAAAAGCCAATAGTTCAGAACTGTTATTCCCCACCATAAAGTAAATTAAAGTTTTCCTTCGCAAGCTAATTTCTCCACAATTTTTGCGCTCATAATTCAACCCCTGAAACATTCTTATTCCTTATCATAGTTGTTGATGCTAACTAAAAACGGAACATTTTGGAAATTTAAAATCCAAAATTTCCTTAAAACATTGTTTTTGATACTACATATTTTTGAAATTTATATATTTTTTAAATTTCCTGGTAACTTTCATTATTTTTCTATATAATTTTACTATTTATAGATTACGAATTTGAATTGTTCTTAAATTAAAGAATTTCTTAAAAATCCTGTATTTTTTTTCGTACTATATTTAGTTACACTTTCATAAAAATTTGCAAATTGGAAGTTTGTAGTCGGTATTTCATAATTGGATATGCACCCTACAAGGAATCGAAATTTGAGTATACTCCAGAATCAACTCTCCAATTTCAACCCTTAACGCGTATACTTCAGTAAAGTATTATAATGGTCACCGAAGGGTCATAATAACCAAATGCAAATTTAAAAAACGACAAGGCTGAAATTACGTACTGCATTAAGTGAATAAAAGTACTCAACATTTTTCAAAAATTATAAATAATGAATGCATTTCACTTGTTGTAGGACATCATTTTTAACATTGTAAAAATAATTTCTGATGCTAAATAGACAAGAAAAATGACTTTATTCGCTTTAAAGAATCACCATTACGTTAGATCTTCAATTTTAGACTCTAGTGGCATATTAATTTAAGAACAAAATAATACAATTGCACTTATACAAAAAAAAACATTTATTTTAAAGCATTGCGAAGGTCATTTTATGAAAACAAAAATTTAATTCTGAAAACAAAGCTTTACTTATTTATTTCCTAAATAATGTTATTTTAGAAATTTGTAAATAATTGTTTGGAGAAAATACAGCTTACATTTTTTTGAAGTTAAATTTACCCCCAATTCTGCCAAACTAACTGAATATCGGAGAAGCCATTGTCTTTTTGCGCCACTTATATATTTCAAAAATGTTGCATTTGCAATTTTGCTTCTGCATCCATCTAAATAGTGAAATCTCACCCTTAAAATTTCGAGTACACAAATGCATAGGCTTTACTTTGAAATAATTGATTACTTACGGGTACCTACAATGCATAATACGTAAGCTCTTCTCTGATAAAGTTTATTCAACACTTTCGTGCTGCAAGCCCTTGATGTAAACCACCCCTTGTCTTCTACTGTTCAAAAGTAGACTTTACGGGCGTACTCATGATGGCTCGTGCTTGCAAAGCTAAACTGATGCTCTCAGAACTACCGAGAATTACTCTAATAGCAGGATTTTCAAATTTCAAAAATGTCATAAAAAGTTTTAACCCTTTTTTTATTAATTTATCTGAATAGCATTGAAAATTAGAAGATCGTATATCGCTTCGAAGTTTCTTTTTTTAAACGGCCTCTGGTGTGGCAATATTTATTTTTGGACCCTAGGAAATAAAGGGTAGTTTTCCGATGAAGGGGTGCGACGCAAAACTCTTGAATGGCGTATATCGAAAAGATGTAATTTTACAACCGGTTTGAAACCCTCTGAAATTAATATGCCCCCTTCTCTTGACAAGGTTTATTCTTGAGACGTAGTAGATAAGGGGTTCGATTCAACAAAGGGTTGTGCATAAATAACTTTGAATGACGTTTGTGGAGAGACGCTATCACTCACCACGTTCCAATAATCATTTTCTAATTGGAAATATAAATAATTCGACAATTCCATAATTCCCAATATTCCAAAATTTTCGAACAATTTTGTTTCTTTCGCTCGAAAAAGTATAAAAGTAAAATTTCACAGTGTGCAAATTTTATTTTAAGCCTCCGTTGGCCTACTGGGGTTTGAAATGCCCCGGCCTAGTTCAGTTCCGGATTAAGCATCTATACTGAAAATACAAATACTCAAAATAATGGAAATTGCTTATAAAAATAATAAACATGCGCCCATGACATAAAATAATTAATTGAACTGTAGTAAAATAATTGACGTTCATAGGATGTTAATGAAGAACTGCAATTTTATAGTAAGAGTGTGCATTTAGGGTTTCTTTTATATTGTTTTTCGTTCTATTTATTTTTTTAAATTTATATATTATGTATTATTATTGAAATTTATATTTTTTCAAAATTTTCTAGCAACTCTTACTATTTTTCTATATAATTTTACTATTTATAAATTACGAATTTGAATTGTTTTTAAATTAAATAATTTCTTAAAAATCCTACATTTTTTGTTCGTACTGTATTTAGTTACATTTTCATCAAATAATGTACAATCTGTTGAAACAACATTTAATAATTATCATAGTATTTTTTTTAATGGAAAAGTTAATAGCTTCCACGCAATATAAATTTTTATCGGTGAGGTCTGGAAAGCCCTTGTCTGTCAACATGTTATTCTGGCGAAATGGACAAGCTAAGGGTTAATATAATATAAAAATATAACGTCCGATAGTACACATTTCTCGGATATTTGTTCAGACCATCGGTAATGATAACATTATCATAAGACAGATCAGTTTTTTTTATGTGTTTCACGATTCATGTGTATCTAAGAAATAAGAATTAGCTTGGGGTAATATTTCACCCACGATACCTCAGGTGTAGCATTTCCTAAATCGACAATACAATTAACAATTCTTTATTCCTTTATAAGAATTCACTGAAATTGTAATTATCGTGTCAAAATATGCTTCTGAGAAAAAAGTAATAAAATTTGGTTTTCCTAAAAGTAATTGGTTTTATTTAATTTTATCCATTAATTTCTACTGTTCTAGAACTTTCTATTGTTATAGAAATAGATTTATAATATACTTGCTTGAAGAAAAGCCTATGCAGAAACAATTACGATGATAGGAACGGATAAATTGAATGAAGATGAGGCAGTGTAAGGGATGACGAGGGATCAGAAATCATTCTGGACAAGATTACAAGATTATATTTTGGATTGAAGACTTTCCCTAATTGAACCATTTTCACAAGCAAGTTTGGAAATCTCAAACTTGCTGTATGAAGTAAAAGGAAAAATTTTTAAAGTATTGAAATGCGAATACCATTCAAATGTACGTGAAAGAAGGGCAAATATTGGATTTGTTAGGGTTTTGCTAGTCCCGATTTAAAGTTTATCCCGATTCTAATTTCCAAATATATTTGCAATCCGTAATTCGTATTTTTTTAAAAAAGCAATGTAATTCAAAATTCCAAAATTTAAGTACCCTATATTATTACCCTTAGCTAGCCCACTTCACCAGAATAACGTGCAATTGACACACTGCTTTTGAGACCTCACTGATAAAAATTTGTATTGTCTGAAAGCTATTGACTTTTTTTAAATTAAACAAATTTCTAAAATATTGGGTTGATGCATAATTATCCGGCGTTTCTTGCCTGATAATATCGTTTAAAAACGCCGGATAATTATGCATCAACCCACTAGTTATTAATTGTTGTTTTAATAAATAGTATAAATTATTTTATGAAAATGTAGTAGGATCTCTTTCCATAACAATAGTAACAGTTGCTTACCCATTTCAATATTCACTTGATACTATTATTATGGGACAGAAGTAGTATTTAGTATGAGAAGAAAATTGTAGAATTTTCTTGCTATAAATATGCCTAAATTGTAGCTGAACCTTGGCTCAGACGCATGAGGGCCAGCTAGGGGTTAAAACGCTTATAATCAGACATTTTATATAATACAACAAATGTTTGCCATAGCACGAGACATAGAAAATAATACAAAATTACCTCACAATTATTTATTAATCACAATTTTTTATTGATTTCTAAAATAAAAATTGTAAAGCAAAATTTCCTTGAACTATTCTTTCTCAAATCATAAGTCCTAAATCATTTTACTGGAAACAATTTGATAGCATACTGAGAGAAATAAATCAGACTTTGATTTCACCGTTGGTTGATTTTACCATATTTATTTGATTCAGCTGGTATATATACGTATAGCTGGTACAAAATAAACTTATCGTCCGCCATAATTGAACAATTCTACAATATTGGGTTGAAAATGCGAAACGAATTAACTTAAATGTGGCAATAGAAATATTGTCTTCATCAAACAAAATGTTGATTGGTTACTTCAAGCCAAAATTTGTTTAACGAAATGAGGTTTATCCGGGTCAAATTAAAAATTAATCGCCAATTGAGTAAATAACATCTTGTTCGATACAGAAAATATTTATTCTTTCGTTTAGTATATTCCGGCTAATTCTTGATTAATTGAATTATAATTATGCTCGACTTCTCTTGATTTTTAGAAATAAATATATTTTATTTGGAGCAACAATATATGACGAAATCAACTAAATTCAGATTTTTCCTGTCGTATAAATTTAATTGACCGCGTAAACAATAATTCATTAATTTCTGCGTTTTCAAATCAACATTTGGTTAATTCAACAATTTTACTCTTATTGCGTCCTTCAGTCGACAAGTTTGCAGAAAAGTTTAATGTCATAATTTAAAAAATAATAAATTATCTTCGCCACTTGGTCTTCAACGGAAAGAAAAAAAGTTAATGCACTGTATTTTTTGTGCCTTAAATTATTAACCCTCAGATGATCTACTAGGGTTGGAAACGCCCCAACCTAGTTCGGCTCCAATTTAAGCATCTTTTTAGTAAGAAAAATGGTACTTTTGGTACTATCTGCCGTTACTCCTGATTTTTTAATGAAAATAGCCAATACCCATATAAATAATTTAATCTAAAAAAATATTACTTTTTGCAGATAATCGATAAAAAGTTAACGCGCTGTATTTTTTACGTTCTTAATTATTGACCCTCTGATGGTCTACTTGGCTTTGAAATACCCCAGTCTAATTCATCACCAATTTACTCATTTTCTTAGAAAATGGTACTTTTGGCCACTATCTATCGTTAGTTCTGAATTTTTTAATGAAAATAACCATTTTGGAAGTTCCGGATATAAACCTAAGGATTTCTCTAAAATAACAATATAACCCTCTATAAAATAATAAATATCACAAAATCCATTTTGATATCTAATTTTAGAATCTTTGGTAAGGGACCCCAGTTAGTCGTTTACGTTTCGAAATTAGCCTCTGTACTCCAAGGTTTGATTACACATCGACTTACTTATACGAATAATGACTCAAGTGTATTTATCGACTGTAATTCAAATGGAGCAAAAAACTGAGACCGAATCTGCTAATTGAAGAAAATGAATTTCTTGAAATCGATCACATATTTACTGGGAAATATACAAATGAGGGAGTCATTATCTGTTATCAAACTGTTCTCCAGTCGAGTACTCTGTTCTTGACTCCAGAAGGGTTTATTTGAATCACAGAAATTTCTCTCTTTCGAGCGAAATATATTCCAGACTAAAGGATTGGAGGATTCTTTGATGTAAGAGTGCCGGTTGCTTTGAATTGACAGAACGTTGTCTTCCATGTAGGATTTCTGTTATCTCATTTGCAAATGCCAGGGCCGAGAAAGGTCGTGTATGAAATATGACAATTCTGCAAAAAGTAGCATGATTTTTTTGTTTCTGGAAGTATTGGGACCTTGCATAATTTCTATCGAATTTTTTATTAATATTTTCAACAATTCGTAATAGTTGATCAATTAATTAGAGCGAAACATCGTTTATTATTGAATCTAATTAAATGAAGGTTATTGCGAATTTCTTATTTTGTAAATTTTTAAAAATAAATTTTTAAAATTACGGAAAAAATTTTGCAATGACCTAATATTGTCATGCTCAAATACGTTACAGAATGAAATTTATAAATTGCACGATTTGGGCGAAATTCTCATATTTAGCCGGACACTTTAAAAGGGAAAGGCTTTTTGAGTGATTTAATTTCTCATATAATAAAAAAAGAAAGGGGTAAAAAAAGGACCTTTTGCGAATATTGGATGAAACTTTTGCAAATAACTAAATCAGACCCTCTGCTAAGAAACTTTTATATAAAACGATAAAATTATCAATAATCTATTCGACACCAATAGAATTCCATAACTTTTAATCACATTTTTGAATTTTTCGACTGTTCGATTTTTCACCCTCTTGCACCGATATCTTGAAGCTTGGAATTACAATATTTTCGATTGTGCAATTTATGCACTATTTCGTTCGATCTGATTCTTTGGTGAATCGTGGTCATGCCAGTAAAAAGTTTCATTCCTCAAGGATTGAATGTATTAGTCGCAAAAGCGGTTGACAAATGGATTGTTTCCCTTTTTACTGCAATTTATTGGAAAACTATACTAGGCGACAGCTACTATAATGTTGTTGTTGTACAGTTAATACTACTAAAAGGTAGTTTCCATTTGACGCTCATGTAGAAACTTCCCACGCATGAATGTAGTAAACAAAGCTAGTAGGGTAATAGGAATAGAATTGCTTCCAAATGAATGTTACAGAAATGTTCGCTAAATCTCGCAAATTCATCGTTGAAGTTGTTAGAAATTAGCATATTTAATTGACTAAATAATGTTTATTTGGTAACTCAGAGTACTAAAGGAAATACTCCCTCTTTGGTCCAAAAGAAAAAAAAAACTATAGTCTTATCAAAATTTCGTTCTAAAAAAATGTAGTTTTAACCAGTTTTATTTATAGCATTTGAAAAAATGGTATAAGATGTCTAACATTATAAAAAAGATTATATTGATATATTTAAATATTACATTAAGTATTGTTAATACAATATTAATCATTAAAATTACATTAAAAAACTCAAACATCCAATTATTAAGGGTTATTAAGTGTTATGTCATTAAATACTATTATATTTAATGCTAAACCTCAAAATTCCATTAAAATACCAAATATCCAATTATTAAGTGTCACACAAATAATCCCACCATGAAACTTGTATCTATGGTTTACTTTGACGTTCTAAGGTGGATTAAAAAAATCCCACGGTACACATACAGTAGATTCTTTTTTTATGCTGATCTTTTTAATGATATTTTGAAATAGTGCGATTTTTAAAAATGCTTTTCGGTAGCTTAAAAGTAGACGAACGTATTGCTTCTCTTGGAAGACTTTCAAATTAGGCGAATCTGCTATCAGAGCAATTATATGTGTAATATATGTATGTATGTTGTAAGTAGTAAAAAAGTATTTTAAATATCAGTATTTTCGTATAAGTATTTTACTTTTGTATACTCCACAGAGTTATCGGTACACTAAATGAGAAGAAGATCGTAAAAATAATGAAAATTATTATGAAAAATAACGAACCAAGCATGGGTCGGTGACATAAAGTAATGAAATTAATTAAAACAAATAGAAGAGATTCATAGAGAAGTGAATAACACTTCCAGTAAGGTCTTTGATACTCTAATAGTTTAGTATTTTATCGCTAGTATTTTATTTTGCTTTATATAGATTGACTAAAGTAATACTCAAAGAATTATAGGAAAAAATATCGGCGTTTCGCAATAATTAAACAAATCGCAGAGCGTGGAATAATTTCTCTCCGTTTGAATGAAAATGTAATATCACTTTAGCGTAAAATTTTCAAAATCGCTAAATATTACATTTTACATTGAATATTGGAACCCAGAGTTTAAATTTCATTCATCTCCTGCGAGTGCCATTATTCCAATAATTCTTTATGACCGGATATACGATTTAATAAAGTTATAATTGGAGTAAATCTATCGGGTATCAGCAACTACTGAAAGAATTGAATTTTACATTTAATTGTGATATTTAAAGACGAAGAATGCAATATCGGGATAAATAACATGGCATTTTGTTCATCTACAAAAAAAAATAATTTTCTGTACTTCGGAAATACTTTATTCAATTATTGCGAATACTTCTAAGGTCGGCCGTGATATTGCATTTTGGAGTAAAAATTTCGATTGTGGGCATGAATTTCGTCTAGCAGTAATGGAATAAACATAACTTGAATAACCTAACGAATCAAAACTTGCATTACGTGGAAATTATTACCTTTTCCGTTAAGAAATTATTCTTTGATAATTGTTAAATGTTGTTTTAAAAGATTGTAGATTATTTTATAAAAATGTAACTAAATATAGTGTGAAACAAAAATGCAGATTTTTAGAAAATCATTTAATTAAAAAGAAAATTAATATTCGTCAAGAAATTAATAAAGACGCGCTCGTGATGAAATATTAATTGTTATTTGTATTAGAAAATTTTGCAAATCAGTAAATTACACATTTCAGAACAATGATTCGAAAATTGAATTTAAATTCTATTTACATTCAGGATTTTTAAAAACCACAAAATTCCAATTCAATATATTTACATTAACTAAAATCTTCAACGTATCTAGAAAGAATAAGCCGCGATCGAAATTTCCCAATTAATCAATTCTAAAATTTGGCATTAAACAATGTCGAAAATTCGACTATAAAAATATTAGTTTTGAGCGTTTTAACCTGGGAAAATTGAATGTGTGAAAAGGAACATTTTTCGCTGATATAAATTTTCACATTATCACTTTTGAACTTCAACATTGATTTAAAATAAATCTAAATTTCATTCCCATGATTTTTTCATATTATCTTGAAATATAATCTCTGAACTTTTTTGCTTATGCAAAACTCTGTGAAGTAAGTTTCCTCGAGGAAAGTTACGCATTTTGCATGCAGCGACTGAAGTGGGTAATCCTCCGAAACTTTTAAATCCGAACAACCGTTTTCAACTTGAAAAATTGATAACATTTGTTCAGCCGAAGATGGTAGTAAAGAAGAAAAAAGCGTTTATTTATTACCGAATGTCCTCCAACAAATCACACTCGTGTTGGTTCTTCGCTTGTAATTTAGCTGCTTGCTCGGCGTGGACATTCTTCAAAAATTTTGCGTAATTGCCCTGGAAACAAAAAGATCAATACAATCGTTAATTGTTAATAATATTATTTTCCTCACTATCAATCACATTTTTCGGATTGAGCTTTTCAAATTTAATTTAATCTGATGCATTTTATAAAAAAATATTTACAGTAATATTTGCGATTTGAAGAGAAAAATAAATTGACACTTTTTTATATTTCATTAAGTGGGTGTTTTTAAAGTTATTTCAAGTTCAACTGTTTATTTATAAAATAGAAATCTATATTTTTTAATAAAATCTTAATCTACGCAAGGAAAAAACAACTTTTATCCCGAACATTCTTTCAACTTAACCAGTCATTTTTAAGATATCATCGTGCAATTAAGGAAAGTATCGTAAAATACCACAAATATCAGAAAATTCATGTTAGGACTTAACCCTTAGCTGACCTATTTGGGTTTCAAATGCCCCAGTCTAGTTCAGCTCCAATTTAAGTATCTTTATGGTAAGAAAATCGTCCTTTTCGCATTATTTGTTGTTGGCACTGATTTTCTAGAGAAAATAGCAATTTTTCCCAATTTTTAGCTTCTACAATTTTTTTTTCATACTAAATATTATATTTTTATAAAATAAGCTACATTTTCTGTTAAAACGAAATTTTACAACCACCATACAATTTTTTTAAATTGAAAAAGTCAATAGCTTTAACAAGATGTAAATTTTTATCGGTGGGGTCTGAAAAGTCCCAGTGTACTAAGTATGTTATTTTGATGAACCGGGTTAGCTAAGAATTAATAGACGTAATACATATTATTATGTGATTTATTGCGTTTCCATTAAATCCATATAACGATTGCTCAAAATTGTAACCATAGTCACCAGTGTATTTTGTAGAATGTTTTTAAAAAATTACGTTTGAATTCATATTGTTGTATTTCTTTAATTAAAATTAATGATCAAATAAAAAAAATGTTTGGGACAATAGTTGTCCCTTTTCTTATGTAGGTTAAGATTCATCAAGTATTTCCATTTCTAAAAAATTAAAAAATGTCACACAATTTTCCCCTCTTTAACCACACATAATATTAAATTGAAAAATGTTTTCTTAAAATTCATTCATTGTTGAAAGATTCAAATATTAGTGAACATTAATAATTGAAAACCGATTATTTAAACGCGAAATAACTTTATTCCAAATAGTCGTGGCCTAGAATAAAAAACAGAAGAAAAGAAAATGGTACGAAAAAACGGGAAAATCAATTAAAATATTAAAAACACGCTACCAAACAAGAGGAATCTATACATCCAAGTTTTCTTTTAGAAACGGTAAAAGACTTGTAAGAAAAGGAATCAAGTAGACGTGGAAAAACGTTTAAGAAGGAAGAAAAATCTGGTAAGAAATGGATGAAAGACGATTACAATGTTAAAACGAGAAAAATCTATTGGTCTGAAATAAGTCCAGGGGATTTTACGGAATGTCTAAAAGGATCAGTCCAGGAAACTTCCAAATAATGTACAAAAAAATAAAAGCAGGAAAAATATAAAGAAATGACAATTGAACCGTTAAATAACACGTTAATAAACCAGAACAATCTATGTTCCTCCTGAAATAGGCCTCACAGATTCCAATAGACGTCTAAAATCACAAGCGCAGTAGACGTCCAAAGGACATCTAAAAAGATATATCAAATAAAACGTATCCAAGAAACGTCTAAATTGAGAAGATTACATAAATTATGGATCTGATAGAAGTTCATAAGATTTCTTAATAAATATGACCCTGTAAATGTATGATGGTTTACAAAAAAACGTCTGACTTACAATTAGACACGTTTAGTTAGTCATAAAGAGTTTGGCATCTAATTAAAGTAATTGTTTATTTTAAACAAAAATTTAAAAAGTTACTCGTCTTGGTAAAATTTCCATGTAGCTTATTGTCTTCCTTGAAGGAGAAGTTTTGTATAACACTAATGAAGCCTTCGAATTCCTTTTCACTTTATGAAATTATATATTAGTAGAAGAGGAATTCAGTGAAATAATTCTACCGACGTTGTACATAGTTTCTCTTGTATTTAATATAGAAAAGATTTTATTGAGGAATTCAAAGTTCCAGGGTTTTCGTATTTTTTTAGATCTCAAAGTTTCAGTTTCGTTAATTCCAGATTTTAAAAACTGCATAGCATAAAAATTTCGAAATCTCGTTAGGAGTGAACTAAAAGTGCATAATATTGGAAAGATTATTACACACTTTCTTCTAAAATTTTTTCCACCAAAAATGAGATTGAATAGGAAAAAAATTCTTCGATTGAGAAATTACATAATTATGTTTCATACATTTCCAGAATATTGCAGTTTTAATATTTTATAAAGTTACAAATTCTTATTTGTTTGTTAATATTATAATGAACGGTGTATTTTTTAGGAGCAAGTGATATAATAAATACAATGGTATGTAACAAATAAATTTCACCAAATCATCATCACTTCACCAAAATAACTTAAAAAAACTATTCTAACTTAAAAAGAGTAGAGAGTAAAGCAAGTTAAATAAATAGAGAGTAAAATAAGTAATAAAATATATGTATAAATAAAATAAAATAAAATAAATCATTTTATGAAAATATAATATTTAGTACCAAA
Organism: Gasteruption jaculator; assembly: GCA_949825005.1. Classification (NCBI taxonomy): domain Eukaryota; kingdom Metazoa; phylum Arthropoda; class Insecta; order Hymenoptera; family Gasteruptiidae; genus Gasteruption; species Gasteruption jaculator. The sequence continues at coordinate 14,936,712 of OX463763.1, forward strand.
AAATAATTTTAGTATTTTCTTACTATAAAGATGCTAAAATTAGAGCTGAATTAGACTGAGGCGTTTCAGACCCCAATAGGTCAGCGAAGAGTTAATAAATTTTAGCCAAAGAAGAAGAAAAAAAGGTCAGGAAAAAAATAAGTATTATCACGTTATTTTGTGGAAAGGTAATATTTTCTAAGATATTGTAAAAATGTCAACATCAGAATAAAATTCACTGACTCCAAACGTCTCCTCAAATTTCTATGTAAAGTTATGATTGGGTTCAACAAGAAACCTATAAAACTCGGAGCTATAAAATTTGTTTTCGATAAGTAATATGAACTGTTTACTCCAATTTTTATGGATTTCGTGGAATTTTTTAGCAGAGTGGTATTTCGCGGGGGTGTGGCCACATTTTATGAAGCAGACAGAGAGTCGCCGCGAAAGGTTGGAAAACCAAATGTGAGGTCGTCTTTGACTGAAAAAATTTTTTATTTGAAAAAAGAGGATAAATTTTAGTACTTCAGAATTAAAAAAAAATACAGAAAAATTTTCACCTTAAAATTCAAGTTTTTTGTCACAGGAATTTCCTAAATGAAAATCATATTAAGAGAAAATTTATTCAGTTCCATAAAAGTTTTTCCCTGAATTTGTTTTTCATTTATAAAAATATTCATAGAAAATTATATATTCATAAATCTGAAAGATATTTGAAAAAATATCTTCCAGAAAAAACTTTGACTTTGCAAACTCTGGAACTGAAAAATTGCAACGTTGATTTTCAAACTAATGCATTCTTAATATCTTGCATTGTGAAAATTCTAAAATTTCAATCCCTATAATATTGTAGAATTAAAATATTTCAATAAAATTCGAATGTAATTGTAACATGTAATTACATCAATTTCAAATCATAAACATTAATTAAAATTGCACAATTTTTACTAAAATATTAACTTTATAGTCACCTGAAGATACTTCATCTCCAATTATAGGATAACTAATTTTTTTTCATAATTATTCTGTAATAATTTCATCCCATTTCTATTAAAAAAAAATAAATTGTATAATCGTTTCATATTAGAAAGTTAAACAATTGAAATTATTTGAACTATGTTTAGCATATAATTACTGTAATTTATTGAACCAAGTGGTTAAATAAATACAAAATTTTAATTAATGTTTCCCAAGCAACCTAATAAAAAAGTAATTTGTCTGCTGTCACTGCCTTAGATGGTCTTAAATCGATTAGAACATTGTAAAATGAAGTCAAAAATCCTCCTGACACACATTTCCACACAAACAATCGTCTCATTGTTTTCTTTGATAAAAATACGTCTTATCTTCTACAGAGAAAAAATGTACCTATATTTAGAGTTTAATTTAACGAATAACCTTTAAATATCCTGATTATGGTGAAACCTAATGTAAAATTACAATGCAGGTAATTACTGGATAACTAATTGAGCATGAAAGAATTTGCTTAGATTTTCTAGGTAATTACATTTGTGTCATTTGGTCTCTACGTACATATATATTTTCCGGAAATTTATAACTTCATTTAACTATGTCATTCTGTAACACAGGGGTTTTGAATTCCAGGCTCGAATTTTCTTAAATTAGAGGGAAACTCGGGAAAACAAAGGCTTTACAAAAATTCTCTCTGATTAACAAAAGTTTCAACACCGGAGATTTTATAATAGCAAATTCCACGGCTTCGTAGGTTTCCTATTTTACGAAGTACAAAATTGCAAAGCAAAAAATGCGAAGCAAAAATTAAAAAAAACTTTAAAAGGAAAATTGTAAAGCGAAAATTGCAAAACAAAAGTTGCAAATTAAAAATTGCAAGGCATAATAATATTTAGATAAATTGGAAAATTTATAGTTAATCATAAATAATTATTTTGCAATTCATGAATCTTTGAATACTTGAGTTTCATCTTCAGTATTTCAGAGCACAGCATCTTCGATGATATTTTTAAAAAATTAAATCTACATAAAATCCCGAATTTATCAAGTATTGGAAAAACCACTAACTTCTTCTGATTAAAATCAGTCCAAAATATATAAAAATGTAATGTTTTAAATTTCTTATTTTACTTACACCTATGTCAATAACCTTTAATTTCATATTCAAATTCGTACATTCTTTTATCATCATTTTCAAACTGAGAATGTAACAATTCTGGCTGTCTACAAAATTTTCTAGCAAGAATTTGATCATGACACAATAATTCTGAATTGAATAAATCTGAAAAAAAAATTAATCCATTTTATCAAAAATTAATAATAAACTCATAATAATTCAACGAATTTCAGCACTCCAACTGCATCCAATATAATTTTCTAAAACATTCGGAATTTGTGCACGAATGCCAACCGCATTGCACTGTGAGAGCTCAAAATTTTTAGGATATCCGATCAGAGTTTCGCAGGAGTTCCTGTTCCAATTCCACGACCACCCAGGTCTCCAAAAAACAAAATTAGGTATTTAGTTTTTTTTCTTTAAAAAAATATTAATTAAATGTCAATTTTCATTCAAAAAAGTACTTTTTTAAAATTTTATCTCAATTACGAATTCTCGTATTGGAGCCAAATTTTTTGCGAAGAACTTGTTTATCATGCACTAAAAAATAGTACTTCCAATTACATTTATCGATATTATAATTATATCTATCGTTGAGTCAATTAGAAACTAGATAATTGTTAGATAATTAAATATAATCTAGAAAAACTAGATAATTATTATTAAGTCAATTAGAAACTAAATAATAGTAGTTGTTAAAATTTTCATACCCGGCGCTTTGAAAGAAATTAACACTATTTCTACCGCGCTAATTATACGTAATCAAAAATCCAACACCAAAAATATCGAATTATAATTAAAATAGATTTTCTTAATTAACACCAAATTTTTTGCAGACGCATAATTGCTCTACTAAGCATCTCCCGTTTGTGAATTTCAAGAAAAGATTAAATTGAACCTCAAAAATAATTCTATTGGGTTGGTGCGGAATTATCGGGCGTTTCTTGCCTAATAGTATCGTTTAAGAACGCCTGATAATTATGCACCAACCCAATAAATTAAAATTCTAAGACATGTCTCTCGACACATTTGATAAAAATAGTGTTAAAAGTTTGGATTTTTATACAGAATTGAAAAAGTTTTCATTAGCAATATTTTTCTAATCAGAAAACAAATCCTCTACTTACGATCTTCACAAAAATGGGTCCAAACTTCACAAGAAAGCCATACACACACACACACACCCATTTAGTCTACTGTTCTCCGAATGTTATTTAGGTCACCTAGCCGGGCACTTTAGGAAATTAGAAAAACGTCCTCAAAAAGCTCAATACACAAAGACAAATTTTGGTTTCTGAAATACACATTAATTCGACTAAAATGGGCCCAAAGAACGCGATACACAGACCCATGTGCACACATGTAGCCTAATTCCACTCCGAATGTTATTTGCCTTTAAATTTAAACTTTAGAAGTTTGGAAATATGTCCCCCAAAAAAAATACAAAACACAGAACTTAATTCTGGTCCCCAAAGTACATAGTGTCTCGGCAAAAAAAGGTCCAACCAACGCGATAGACAGACACACGACATACATACAATCGATTGTGCTCCGAGCGCTATTTAGGACAGCTGGATAGGCACTTTAGGAAATTGGAAAAACGTCCTCAGAAAGCTCGATACACAGGAACAAATTCTGGTCCCTGAAATACACATTAATTCGGCTAAATTGGGTCCAAACAACGCGATAGACAGACATACGACACACATGGAATCAATTGCGCTCCGAGTCTTATTTAGGACAGCCAAACGGGCAATTTAGGAAATTGGGAAAACCTCCTCAAAAAAATTCATCCCACAGAAATAGATTCTGGTCCCTAAATCACACAGTATCTCTGCTAAATTGGGTCCAAACAACGCGATAGTCAGACACACGACACACATAGAATCGATTGTGCTCTGAGCGTTATTTAGGGCACCTAAATAGGCACTTTAGGAAATTGGAAAAACGTCCTGAAAAGACTCAATACACAAGACCAAATTCTGGTTCCTGAAAAACACATTAATTCGACGAAAATGGGTCCCAAAAATCGCGATTCCCAGACCCATGCACACAGATATATCCTATTGTGCTGCGAATATTTTTTAGGGCACCTAGATGGGCGCCTTAGAATATTAGGAAAACGTCCCGAAAAAATTGAACACACAGGAATAGATTGTGGTTTTCAAAGTACATACACAGTATCTTGTCTAAAATGGGTCCAAACAGCATGTGTGTGTATGTGCAGCGAATAATGCACAGCCTAAGGGTGCCGATCGATTTGAGAAACTGGTATGTAGCCAAATAGTGTATTCATATGTACAAATCAATGAAGACATAGTAAGTTATGTGCCCACTGTGTCTGTATGTTCTATATTTGCCAAAGTATGCGTGGGTGTGTGTGTTTGAGTGTACACACTCAAACATACACACACACACATACTCTAGTGACCAAAAGCCCCCGGTTCCTGCAATTCCGAAATATATGTATATACATATAAGTACCTATAAAACGTACATATAAAAGCTCTTTTTCTAAGCTACTGTAACTGGAAGCTCTAAGCCCTACGTACAACAATGACCTCTGTGATTTGCACGAAAGCAAAAGTGGGTCAATCTCTCATGGCCGGAACTACGAACTTTGAGTGTGTCTCGTGTATTGTCCTACACATGCACCGTTGAACATGTGTATTGTATATGCAAGTGCAAAGAAAAGTGCAATTTTACATACACACACACATACGCACATTCATGCTTTTAGACCACACCAGAGGAAAATTCGAATAAATGACCGATCAATTAAACAACCCTTTCGATTTCTGGACACATGATACGTGCAGGGACTGCTGCAGTCACTGGCAAAGCAAAGCCGCTTGTACTAATATATCACACTGCCACTACAAAAGTGACACCAGTCGAGACAAACAAATTTTCATTAGAATACAAAAAATTGCCTTGTGATTTTTGACAGTAGCCTTTTTAAACTGTAATCTGATCGGTGATTGTTTCTCTAATTCCCCACAATTTTGGTAAAAGCAACAGAAATCGTTACTTCCTTTTTTTAAAATTGCGTTTTTTGGGTTGAGCCATTTTTGTATCAATAGTATTTTCGGACAACTGTATTTTTTTTGGACAAAATCAGTAAGAATTTTGATATGTCGATGGTAGGGATAATCAGTGTTGAGAAATAACAGGATTTTTAATCGGTTTCGAATAAACGAAAACCGACGATTTTTCTAAAATCCCAGTTATCAAATTTATAAGATTTGCTCGTACTTAATTTTAGAATATTTGTAGTATTTATCATGCTCATAAAATTTGTTTATACTTAATTTTATAACGTTTACAAAATTTGTCAAATTAATAAATTGTACTTGGTTTCATAAAATTCGTTATACTCACCAAATACATAAAATGCGTTTGTAATTAATTTTATAAACTTCACAAAATCTATCAATTTTTGTACAATTTGTTCGTATTCATCGTCAGTTTCATAAAATTCATAAAATTTGTTTATAATAAATTCTGTTTATCAAATTTTATTAAATCTGTTTAATTTTATTTTCTTAAATATGCTTGTAAAGTCCATCAAAATGATCAAATTCATAAAATTCACAAACTGTACTTCTTATCTTGCTGTTATCTATTGTTTGTCTGAACTGATGTAACAAACGCCATACTATGATAATTTTCACGAACTTAAAAATATTAAAGTTAAAGAAGAATTAAAAACAAATTTTAAGTGAATAATGAATTGATTATGTATCACTTTATATTTGAATTTAATTAAAATAAATGTTAAGTTCCATATTAAGTAAAATACTGATTGTAGTCATTTAAAATACCATTTCATGCCATAATGACCCATGATTAAATAATTTATTACCCCTAACTACGACGCCATACTATATACTTAGTTTGTTCTTTTCTCACAATCAGGCATTTTCGAAAATTAGGGGTCGTGCATTATTCAGGAGGGGAGTCATATTCGAATTACGAGAAAAGTGATTCCTTATACAAAAATAAGGTACAGGTGATCTTATTCTCAAACTCATTTTCCTGTCAACAAGCAAAAATACGTCAGCTGTATTTGTACTTTTACTTTTACTTATACTTTCACTTTCAAATGGTACGTGTTTTATCAAAACCGAATGGACAAGCATTTTTGCATATAGGGTGTCATTGCTCTTCATGAGGAGTATTTTAGTTTTTGTTTCATGCAAGTTGGAGAAGAGACCGTTGGAAAACCGATGTTGGAAGACCGAATTTTCGAGAAAAGGTTTCATCCCTTGATCTTTTAGCTACTACGGGTGACTATAGTCACCGGCCACAAAAATGGAAATGTTCTCGCGAATGTTCGCAAACAATCGCAAGAGCTATTGCGATGTTTGCAATTTTATATATTTTGATGCCATATTTAATTATAACGGTAGTTATAATTACTACTTTTTTTTCAGTGTAAACGTTATTTGTCTCGGATTTAGGTTTGAGACTGAGAAAAAATGAAAAATGAAAAACTAGGAACAATGCAATTTGTATTGAAAAATGATCATTTAATATAATCAGCAAAATATTATTTAGCGAATCATGTGTCAATGAACTGCACTTTGAGGTGATGGATCCATTCACAATGCTGGACAAGGTTTTTATCTCTATACTTTTTACAAAGTTCTGATATCAATCCTCGAATTCAGCCTTTAAGAAATATAAATAATCCATAGCCAAGAAATCTGTTGATTCTTCGTTTTGAAGACGAAACGCTTGGACGTTTCGGTTCAACAGGTTCGGGTTTAGGGTCTATTATATATGTTCTCTTTTTATAAGGTTTGAAGTGATTTAAAAGGCGTGTTTTGTTCTCTTAACACTATTTCTACCAAAAGGTGTCAAAAGACGCCTTTTAGGATTTTAATTTAGAATCATTTTCGAGGTTCAAATTAATCATTTTTTAACATCCACAAACGGGAAGTGATTAGCAGAGCAATTATGCATCTGTAAAAAATTTGGTATTGAGTTAGAAAATCTATTTTAACTATAACACTATATTTTTGGTTTTTGGATTATCGAATTCGTATAAGCAACGCAGTAGAAATAGTGTTAAGAATTTAATATAATCTGAGGTACCAAATTTGTTATTTTACTAATAAATAATATAAGTTAAGGCATTTTCTTGGAGTGGCTGGATAATTGGGATGTTCAATTGAAAATAAATAAAACAGCCTTAACTCTCCAGAGTGCCAATATGAGGGTAAGCTTGAATAATGGCACACCGTTCGTATGAACCCTTATTTTGACCATATTCGCAGCCGGTACTTTTTTCGCATTTCTAATTAAAAGTTGATTAAAATAAAGAGATATTTCTAAAACCTAGTTGTGCAAATTTTTGTCCCTAATACAAGAATAAAATGTATGAATTTAATTTTAAGTTGTCAGCATTAACCTTTGACAATAAAATCAAAATCCAAGTTACAACCCCAGAGAGTGAGAGAGAGAGAAAGTATGAGAAGGGCCAAAATTTGGCTGTCCCGTTTGCTTTGCAACTAATTGCAAGTGTCCTAATTATTGCAAGAACACCAAGGACAGCGTTGAGTTGATCCCTACTAAAACATTTTTGAAAATGAGAGGTAAGGAATTAAAAATGCTATCTATTTTCTTGTATTTGCAAACAATTACTTGTTAGTTTCTAAATCATTAAATAATTATGAACAATAATAATTATCATTCTTATGAAAGAAAATTAAATTCTTAAAGACCAGTTTCCAGTTTTCGACACATATTAATTTTTCATTGACATATACTAAAGCTCACTCTGCTCTCATCGTTAAGTAACAAATATTACCTATATCAGAAAATCATATTTTTTACCATTTTTCTAAATTACTGATTGCAGAAATTTTAAACGTACAAAAATTAGTAATTTAATTTGTAATCATTACACTTCATGGATATACAACTTAAACGTAATTTTACGCGAAAACTTAAATTGTATTTGTTACATTTCTGCAAACGGGTTTCGATTGAAAATGTAATCGGTAATCACCCAATTTCGGGTCGGAAAGTAATTTTGGGGCACCTTGTATATTAGTAAAGAAATTTTATTTTCATATACTTAATGATTTTCCGATTTTTCTCCGTGAATTTAGCTCCCCTTGCCCGAGTGCCAGCTGCTAATATGTATTGCACAATATCGATCATGTGGCAGAAAAAAATTCAGCTCTTGACCGAAAACGCCTTGAGATAGCGTATCAGTCATGTGGTCTAACGATGCAGCCTTGCATCTAAATATTCATCAGTGAAGGGATGCAACGGTCAAAATGATGCATTATAACGTTGGAAATATGCAGATGCGAATAAAATCATGATAGGGAATGAAGTTTGGTGAAACCTGGAGAGGACATGACATATTTACCCGCGGCTGTTATTCAACCTCTGAATTTGTGATTATTTTTCTTGGGATGCATTCATATCAGTTTTTTCTTGAAAAAATATCATAGAGGCGAACGGCAAAATGCAATTAAAACAACCGTATACACCATCGTGTTCGTTACTATCCTACTCTGTCAGGAATATTTTTTATAACGTTGATTTATAATTTCACAAGAATATAGGAATCTACGATGCCCATTATATAATTATTATTGAAATTTTTGATTAATTTTTTTGGTAAGATTTGGAAAATATCCCATCTCGGATTTTCTTCAAATTTGCCTAGAGTTTTAATTGGGCTTTCAAGAAAAGCCCTTGAGAGGATTTTTCACGATTCGCGTGGGAAGGTCATTCTCCAAAGTCAACAAAATTACGAGCAAAGTAGAAAAGTTAAAAAAATCTTAGCCGATATAGAGCAAAATCCAAGTTAAAAATTTCAAAGTTGGAAACATCAATTTAAAAGTTTGAATATTTGTTAAAAATCGAAGGTTTAATGTTGGAAAAATTTCAAACGTGGAAAAATTCAAAAGGTTTGAAAATTTATCAAACATTCCAGGTTTATGAATTATTCAGATAATCGAAAAATTCCAAATTTAGGAAAATTCCAGAGTTTGAATATTCATTTAAAACCCCCAAAGATTGAAGAATTATTTGTTCGAGTGATTTCAAGATTCGAAAAACTCTAAAGTTGGGAAAATTTCAAGAAAAACCCTGTCTTCTTAAGTGTTAAAATAATTGGGACGAGCAACTAGAGGAACAAATTCAGAAAATCTGTCGCTAGAATTTAAAACTGATGAATCTCAAAACTACATATTTATGAGCACCAGCAGGATTTCCAAGAGTTTGCAAATTTGTTACCCTGGAATTTTTAAAATGTGGAATTTTTGAATTTGGAACATCAGAAATTGAATACAGCCTAAAAATCTACAAATTATGCATAATGCAGTTGAGAGAATATTTGACAGAATTTCTACAAATTAGGACGGTCCTTTGTGAAAATTCTTCATTTTAAAATTCCCAAAATCCGAAACTGTTAAAGATCATTATTAGTAGAACCTAACCATTTTCTTATAAAAAATATTCTAATCCTATCTTTACGCGCTACATTTTCTTGCACAATAAAAGATATCAACATTTCTGCTTTTTTTTTTTTTCAATTTCGTATAATATCTTTTGTCTGCAGTATGCACACCCAATCTATTTTTTACATGACACTGTCTGGAACGAATGCTCCATATAAAAAAAAATAATTAAGTGTAGTTATAACAAATAATGGATATCTTGGATTATGCACTTCTAGTAAATTAATCCAAACTCCGAGAATTCGCAATTATTTGCTCTCCAATTCCCAACCCTTTGCATTCAATAACCCATAAACGGGAACATTTATACCTAATTCTAAAAAAAATGAGGCGTTTATTTTGAAAGTGGCCTAGGTCCATTTGTGAATTTGTTGTTGTTAACTGTAGCAACATATATCATTTGACATTAGCTATCATGAAAAACATTTTTCGAAATTCATAAAAAATTGGACTTAGGCCACTTTCAAAATAATCGGCTCAAATAATATACCTAAAATTCCTACAATCATTTCTCTAATTCTGGTAAAGCCCATATAGAAGTGTGCGACTGTATCGATTCGCGATAAATACGTATTTAAAGAAACCCCAGGCACTTGGACTTATTTCAATATGTCGATACATGATGGTCATAATTATATATATATATATATATATAAGGTATATACTTCCGGGTAATGATATATGGAATTAAATAGGAAAAGAATAATTGTGGGTCGCAACAAGGACGTGATATCTCACAATCTGCGAAATTTTCATCATCGCAAACTTCAATGGCACCTTTCGTTAAAATTACGTACTCCCAAAAAACACCTCCGGTGCAAAAAAATTCAGACTATATCTCTACAAAAAGTACACCTGATGTCAAAGCAAAACCCCCTCCCCCAAAGAAATTTTTAATTCATACGAATTGTCCATTAAAATTACGTATGTACATACATATTACATCTTACATGCACACGCTCACTCACGCCTACCGAGTCCACATTGACACACATATACACACTCCTTCATGTACGCACACATGTATTTAACAATACAGAGATCGATAACGTAGTAAACATCCAGCAGAACTGTCAATGACATATGGATGTCGGTCAAACTTCCAGATTGAGGCGCGACTTTGTGGACGGAACCGTCGAAGGTGCTCATGGGTAAGTAAGTAAGTAAATAAGTAACGATAATTTCTAAATGTAGATATAAATATAGACAATCGAGAGAGAACAGAGAAGCGTTACTACCAAACGATAACTCTAATGGTCTCTTACTTTTCTTGGAGGCGGTTGCATTGTTATTTGTCAACGATGAAGCTGCCTGGCAGCTGCACCACTTAAATAAAAAAAAACCGCCCGAATTCGCAACCGTTTCGTTCGCCGAGAAAGAATGACTTCGTTCCGGATATTTGTTATTATTTTTCGTCCGAGTGTCCCACCGTTCCGCAAGTTCTCCTTTTCCTTACGACCTCCCGTTTCCTACTGCACTTATAGTGTGGTCTCTCCCGTGTCGGGTGTATTTATTGATCGACCCTACGCTTCCCTTACGGAGCATTCAGACTCAAAGTAGAGCTCTGGACTAGTAGGTGGAGAGTTGCGTTGTGGAGTCGTCCTGGGGTTGGGGAGCATTTTGCAGCGCCTTTTGGTGGCTTCTGAAACTATTTCGAGTGCGATTAATTAATTAGGCGCTCCAATGCTTAATTAATGGTACGGCAAAAAACGTTATTCGAAATTTTCCCGCAAAATCACGTCGCAGGAAGGGGACGATGAATTTAGGTTTCGCTATTTACCGAAGAACGATTTTTGACACACAAACGCAAGCTTGTGTTTTAATGTATTTTAATGTTCGAGCACTTTCTTCCAAACAACTTGCATTTTTCATGCCCGATTACCCGCCAATGAAAAAGTGCAATAGACATTTAAGAATTTTTCAAATCTCGTAGAAATATGTTTGCAAGTAATTTACATCAGTGCTTGCAAGTGAAAAACTGCAATAAATACACAAGGTTTCTAATAAATGTCATGGAAATTTTCTTTGCAAGCAATTTGCACGTTTCTTACATGACTGTTGGCAAATGTCGCATTGCAATTAACATACAAGAATGTTTTTCAAGGAAATGTGGAATATGGAAGGATCTCTCGAAAGTTCGAGGATTCCAATTAATTTGGGATTTTATCATTTTGGGAACAAGTCATTTTTTGGTACTAATTGCATTTGATGAAAATTTGAGTACAAACGCTGGCGAATGGTCAAATAATTACGGTATGCTACCGTAATTATTTGATTTTAATTGTCATACATTTTACTGTCGGTCTAACTGTATTTAATAGTAATTGCGTTAACCTTGATCGTAATTATTATCCAACCAAATTCGAATTTATTAGGTTGTCCCAAAAGTTTCTTGCGCGACCTGTGCTCATCGTGCATGTATTTCTTACTGATAAAATTTCAAAAAATTGTAATTCAAACTATTAACTAGATTGCTGTTTACAAATAAATGACTTTAAACAACGGTGATTTTGAATTTAAATTTGAACGGTTATTGTATTGGAAAAGGAGTTTTGAATCTGACTAGAGGGTAGCACCTGCTAAAAGAACAATGCGGTTATAATGTCACAATTCCACGATGACGAAACTTAGAGCCATCTATATCAAGCATGAATTCATGATATCAGGCGACAAGTCCAAGCGGCGCAAACGCGCTTTTTCTGTTCCATGTCCAAAAATGCCAGCATTTTTTAAATAAGGAATGAAAAGAACGCTATTGCGTCGCTTGGCAATTTTTTATTTGGGAACAAAAAAGACCTCGGGCACTCAAACGGTTAATGGCTGGTTTTTGTTTAGGTTCTAACCCTAATTTAACCTTGAGTTAGTCCTAGACTTATCCTAGCCCTGAATTGGTCCTTTATGGATTGGTTTCAACTCTCAATTCTATGTTTAGTATTATTTTTGATCCATGACCCGTGTAAATGAACGCAACATAAAAAATTGTACTGGTAAACAATATTATTATTAGTAAGATTACTTTTACTAACGATTACGTATCAGCAATGCCATATTATACTACTGCCGTGGAACGGTATGTACACTGAAAAATGGGAAGATCAGACATGTTTTGTGACACGTTTACGCCTGAGGTTTTGAAGTCAAATCTTTTTGAGATACGTTACTGTTCTGCAATCTGCCATCAAAAGCTTACCATCAGCTAAAACACAATGGTGTTTTCTACAAAGACAGTATTCACGGTCGTTAAAGTAGGATACACATACAGGGTGTCTGGTATAAGGTGTCGAGCCGAAAGGTGGTGGTAGATGGTGAAAAATAGAGTCGAAAAGTCAAATACCATTTTTCAAAATTCGGAATAATTACCGAGTTATTAATTAAAACGTTCTGGTCAATCAGAACGTCGAAGAGGCTCAAATTTAGCATTTCATGGAAATCCTCGGAATCGCAATATATTTGCTAACCAATAAAAGTTTATAAATGAAACTTTACCGAATACTTCTTTCCGTAGAAGAACAGCTCGTAAAAGGAAATACTTCATCTCGGTTTATTGTTGAAAAACATTACTTATTGGATTATTAAGGCCAAACGAAATAAAAAGATGCTAATATCAATTTATTTTAAAATCCATTTTTGTCGACTTTTTTAAATTGACATTAGAAACGTTTGATCAATGAATAAATAAATAAATAAATAAATAAATTCATATTGATTTTATAAGTGTAGGTTACACATATGAAAATTGTACACTTTTTAATCCTCCAATATATTACCATTTATATTCACTTTTATGAAAATTTTGGAATACAATTATCTTGATTTATTTCCAGTTTTTATAATTCACTTCAAACAAGCCTACAATTCTCCCGATCATTTTCCATCCTCTTCTACATTATTCTTTTTCATGTGCATTTTCAGAATTGAACCATTTTCTCAAATTCGTCCTTTATATTAAAAAATACATTATTATATTGCAGTTGCGTCACATGTAATTTATAACTGACTATGATATAAAAATATGATAGATTTAACCAAACCATAGTACATATAATAACTTTTTTCTTATTATGCACTCAGTAGCAACTAACTGGAAACTGAGTGGAAACGTAGTTACGGTAACTAGAAGTGCAGCTAATGTTAACTATTTTCGTAACTGGATTTGAAGCAAGTTTTACTTTCAAAAGTTGGCTGTTGCAGATAGTTGCGTTTACGATCGTCTAAAACTTATGTAATTTAGTAATTTTAATAAATTACAATTCGATAAATTTGCAATTATTAACTGGATACAGAGGTTTACATAATTTACAATCAAATTAAATTAATTGTTTTACTTCAAAACTTAAGGTTTGTTACCTCCTATTATTAATTCAAATTTTTAACTTTACCATTCAAAAAATCAATTAAATTCGACACACGAATATTCCAATAGTTATACAATTTTTATTAAAATTATTTATATAAACTAAATTTTCCGTAACTTCAAAATCTAATTTAATATCATGTTAATACAGAAACATCTGAAGAAGGCTTAGAAAAATTCAAGCCAAAAAACATTATGCCGAAAAAAGTTTATAATCAATAAGAGTCGTTCACAACCAAAATAACCACGAAATATGTAATTACAATAATTTTATTTATTAAAAATTTGCTTTAATCCGTTTGAGATTTTTTCCTGGTTAAAAAAAATTCCAATTCAAAAATCTATATGATTGAACTACATTTTTTATTTGAACCCAAAGACGAATGAGGTTTGCGTGATTAATTTAAAATCCATTATTATAATTTTTATCTTGTACAATCGGAGTACAGAAAATTAAAAATTGCACATGAAAATTGGTAGATTGGGATAGAAAGTGCATCCTCCTTTTTCTTTTAACACGAATCTTCTAATTGTATAAAAATATGTGCAAAAGCTTTAATTTCATGGAAACCAAAAACAGTCTTGTAGAAAATTGATTTACAAAGCAAATGTTGTTTTGTGTTTTTTTGCTTCTAAATAAATTTCAAATCATCGAGAAATTTGTAATTTGTCTATCGAGGCCAAAATAGTATGCTTTTGAGTGAATCTGTGATAATTTCAAAAATATATCAATAAAACATGTGATTTTTGGATGCATTTTGATACTTATATGTTCCTCTTTAAAAAAAATACCTTAATCTTAATCGCCGTTTCCAAAAATTGAGATGAAAAAATTATTTAACTTATCCTGCCACTGATTTGTGTTTGTAAAAAATTTATATCGTTTCTTACGAATATTTGTTACACCCTAAGAATATAAGATGTTTGTATTTCAGTTCAATATTTGAAATAAGTGTCTGAAACGCGTCGACAATGTTTTTTCTTTGTCTTTAATGAGAAAATTCTTAATGTATAATTTATTAATACATAAATGTTTCTTTTTGTCTTAAAAAATAGAACGAGTTTTTTTAGAAGATTAATATTTAATTTAACTTAAAAAAAGAACAGATAACGAATCATTGCATCGTTTAAAAATTATTAGTCGAGACAGATAGATAGATAGAAAAGAGAGAGAGAGAGAGAGAAAGTGTAATGAACAACTTCTTTCTTTTTTATATGCAATGTAATATAATAGAATAGACAGTAGACAATTTTTGAAGAAGATAATACAAATTTAAAAAATTCAAAGTCTCTAGTTACGTTTGCCACTTTCGAGGGCTATCACAAATTACTAGATATTATCAAAGAGAAGAGTCATTTTTAAATGTAGTAATGACGACTTGAAATCAGTTTCTTAACGATAGAATTATAAATATATGCAGCTGTAAGCCAGAAGGGATCACTCTCTACTTTTATTATACACGGCAATTATTGACATAACGCCCTTTTGGTTCTTAGCTGTAGGTTTTCACCGGATAAATAACTATAGCGTGAATGATTGCAAAAAGTAACTTCCAAAAATCATTGAAAAGTAAAACGAAGATGTAACTTAGAAGCTTAATAAATGAGATTGTAAACTTCGGTGGTATATGAGCCGTCCATTTGAAAAAAAAAATAAAAAACTTCAAAATTTATGATTAAATTACTGAAAACTATTTATTTACGCCGCATCTAATGATTCTTAAAAAATGGACTCGGGCCACTTTCAAAATAAACGGCTCATATATTGGAACACTTTTTTAAGACCATAAGTTTCGAAAATTAAACCAAACAGTTGCAGTTGCTTAAATATAAAAAAAAGAAAGTGTTTATTATCCCACTTTTCCACTTGAACACGCTATAATTTCTTTTCCGTTTCTTTATAAAATTGTATGCAACCTTTAACTTCTCAAAATCATTATGGTAATTGTTTTTCATGCAGTTATTAAAATTCGAAGTCTTTCTTAAAACTTATTCAGCAATATTGTTGCAATTTCTCACTTGAATTTCGAACTTTTAAATAAAAATCGCCAATTTCCAATTGAGATTTCAAATGTAAAAGAAGTACTTTTAATTTTCGCTAAAAGAATAAATACGTATTTTGAAAATGTCAAACTTCGCAAAAAATCAGTTCTCAAATACAACCCTTTTCGATCCCGCGTCTAAAAATTCAAGTAACGATTCCGTTTTCAATTTTATCTGCAATTCTACTTTTTGGTCCTCCAAACATTATTAGAATGCGATACATGGATTTTTTTACCTTTCAACCCCGATTCTCTGATAAACTGGAGCGGTTATGCAAAATTGTTACCGATCTGGAGAGATTGGAGGAACCGTACGTACTTCAAAGTCGAATAAAAATCCAGAAAAAGTAACTTCGAAATTAAGAAAGTACAAACTAGGAATAAATATCCTCAAACATGTATAATTTATTAAAGATCGTTTGGTGGAATCGCTCCTAAATCGGGATCGGGTGGCAATCCACCAGCAGCACCTTCGGTATCTCCATCGGAAGCGATTAGTAGTACTTCTGGCTGTGGAATTGGCTCGGCGGCTTGCAAAAGTGCCATCGCGGCATTGATTTGTCCGTTATTAGTTTCTAAAACGGGATCGGCAGTAGCTTCCGCGAGATTTGTAACAGATTTTGATTTGACACACTGGAAATCGACGTGTCTGCTTTTAGCTTCCTCTTTCTCCCACGACATGTGTATAAAAGGACGTTGAACGTAGTTATAAATGACTTCAGCGCGACCTCCGGCTCGTTTTTTCACTTTTTCTTTGTACGTTGGATATCCTTCGATTCCTAAACGGATTTTTTTCAGCCCTCTCTCTTTCATTACTTGCTTTGCCACGTCACGGTTTTCAATATATTTGAAAAACCGGTACATCGCTGTACTGTTTACGGCTGAAAATAAAAATATGTATTAAACATTTACGAAACCATTATAAATGTAGGGGAAAGGGGGTTGGCCCCCCGACCAGTGGGTAGCCGCGGTCATTGCAAGAATTTGAAGTTCCAAATAATTTATAATATCCAATTTAACACCTATTTGACGTCTATCATATCTATAACACCTACCACGGCTCTGTAGATATTTTAATTTTAACAAAATAAATCAAAACTCTTGCAATGACCGCGACTACCCACTGGCTGGGGCTACCCCCTTTCCCCTAATTGAAATTTTCCTCCTTTTTTCAAACTTACTTTGAGAGTATTCTTCGCCCATTTGAGGAGGATATTCTTCGTCCCAATCGACAACATCTTCTTCGAGTAAAACTACGATATGGCATTCGCGATCTCCTCGACGAGCACTGTTTACCATCAAAGGCAAAATCAGGTCTTCCAAAAAGACTTCAAATTGACAACGAGCTCCTTCGTTTGATAATTCGTGTAATAATCCTCCTGAAAAAAGATTTGTTGCGAAAAATTAAAACTTTAAAAAATCTTAGATGTGTATCCATATGGAATGTAAGCAGAGTGCCAACTTGAAATATCTTTTAAGCGTCTTCGACACAATAACATCCTACCCCGGTTGTAGAGCAACCATTGACAAAATATTGACAAAAAATTGAATGAGTCACCTCAAAAACGTTGTAAGGTCCAAATTGCAAATTGTTCAAAGAGCCCCGAAAATGAAAAAAATAACCTGATGATGCAATAATAATTGTTTTAAAAAATTTGTACATTACAACGTTTTTGAGGTGACCCATTCAATTGTTCTTTCATTCAAAATTAGAATATGATTTTGAAATTGAGTAAATTTTTTTTTCATTAATATTTATAACTTTGAAAGCCAGAAGTGGTTCATGAGAGAATTTTTTTACAGATTCGCATCTTTGGACTTCAATATCGATTCAGGGGCGACTGAAGGTTCAGCTTCGCATTTAATTGGATAGAAAAAAAAGATGATGTTAACTTACTGAGATTCTGACATTTAACGGTACTGGCATCGAACGGTACAAGCAAATAATCACAAGCTTCGCGTAATTCCTGCACTGTAACGGTTGGGGGACATCGAATGATTCCACCCTTGTAATATTCCAAAATTGCACGAAACACCATTGCGGAAATACCATCAGCCACTTCGTATTCACCTCTTTCATTCGGTTGTGCAAATTCGATACCAGAGCTAAACATCCTACCCAGCATTGTGTTCGGATGGGCTGTAAAAAGTGCCGGATCGATGATGAACCTGTATTTAGAAAAATATAAATTTTCATGAATTTTTGGTAACAGAATCTCATAAAATGTTTTCTAATATTTCTTCTAACGCTTGGACTGCGTAAATTTTTTCGTGGATTTCTGAACTAATAGAAAAAAATTAATTTCTTAGTTTTTAGTTGCGAAGCTCTCATTTTATCATTTGCTATTTAATCTTATCATAATTTTTGGCCACCATAGATACATATACAAGGCCTCACATACGCATTAAAAATTGTACTTCAGCAAAATAACACAGTTAGCACACTGGGGCTTTTCGGATCCTACGATAAAAGTTTGTATTACCTGTACAAAATCTGTATCAACAAAGTATCGGTTATTTTCTGAATTTGTAATATTTGGTATAAAAAAATTATAGAAATTTTTTATTACAAAGATACATAAATTGGATTTGAACTAGGGCTGGGGCGTTTCGGACCCCAACAGGCCAGTTACGGGTTAAGTAAACGATAATCAGTAACTTGTAATTTTATAAATAACAGGAAAATCATTTTCTCAGAATTCGCAATTTCCCAAGTACGAAAAATATTTACTCTCTCTTTTAAGATGAAGATTTGGTTATTTTCTCACCTCGTGTTATCAACAATAAGCGTAATACGTTCGTCGCTGACTTGCTGATTGCTCATTCCTGAGTTCGAAACGGATGAAGACAAAGAATCCCGATTTTGGTTTTGTTGATTCTTACCAATAGCAACCCCGGACCGAAGTCTGTGAAAAGAAATAGTTGATCTGCTTTTTCAAAATGTTCCATTGTTTTCCTGTCCTTTGTTTCTTTAATTTGTCCAATTAATGACAATTTGAAGCTCTAAATTACGATTCTTGAAAGTTCTATCTGGAGTCAACAAGATTGAGAAGTTGAAATTATTCCAGTTTCTTTAAAAGTGTAATCATGGACACTTTACGTTTTTAAAGAAATTCCGTTTTTTCCCTTTAACTCTTTGGGGCACGGTGGGATTAAAAGTGTCCCACCTTTCTGACGTACCGTAATGCATGGTGGGACATTTTTAATCCCACCTCGAAATTTTGCAATAGCTGCATGAGTATAGGCACGGTGAGACTATTTGAGTCCTACCCTCTAACAACAAATTCGATGAAATAATAATTTTCTTATTTTTTTACATTATGTGATACCTTTATTAATAAAAATATAACAATTTTGTTTAACTTAACACGCAATAAAATTTCTGTGCAACATGGGTCTATTTTATGACCTGAATTCCTGTGCCGCAAAGAGTTAAATATAAGAAAAATTACGTTGGGTAAAAAAATCCAGATGAATCTCCTTACAAAATCATGTTTCTCTTCATTTAATTTGATTTGATTTTTTCCATGTTTTGCCAAAAAAATGTATTCTTAGATAATAAACAAAAGCCGCAAAAAAACGTACCTGAAATTTAATTGCTTAATAGAAATCATGGAAACTTAGTGGCAAGCATGCTTTGATTTAAAGCGAGGTGTTATTTTAACTTAACAAGAATCGACTTGGAACACTTCAGCTACTATCTCTTTCGTAACATTCTGATGAAATTGCTACTATTGTCTCTTAGAACTTAGAAGAACTTCGAGGATGTAATCAAAGTACATACGTATAGTTCTCTGGAGTTCTTGATGATAATTAAAGTTGTATTTCAATTCAAGAGTTTGAAAATTCTTCGCAAAATGTATGAGTTTCTAATTCCTTTTTATTGACAAAAATAGTTGTTTGCTTTTAAAATTAAAGAATGATTAAGATATTGAATTATTTTACCAAAAAGAAATTGATTTCACACCAAGTCGATTCTTGCTGGAAGCATCTGGGTAAGAATTCTACGTAGAAAATATTTTGTAAAACCACAAAATTCAAAATATCTTGTTTTAATTCGGTATAAATTTTGATATTAATTTTCTCGAAATCTTTTTTTGAATAATTGAAAAGTTTTTCTGCCTTCTGGAATTTCTATCTAAAGCGTGAAACAAAATGAAGCAAATAGAATCTACGGTATGTAAAGGTAGCAAAGAAATCTCAGTTACAAATTACAAGAATTCTGGAAGTCAAATTTTCTAAACCCAAAGTACCAAATGTTACATTTGAACGTCCAACGACGCTAGACTAGCAATTAGTTGAACTTTCTTTTACAGCAGATAATAAAAGGAAATTGCCTGATAAAACTCTTAAAGAAAACTGTTTAAACTTAATGTTTGATTTACAGAAGGCTCAGAATTTTTTCAAACCGCAGAATATTGCATTAAACTCCTCCTTGGCGGTTTTAAAAATATTACTTTCCTTCCCTAGAATTTATTGACAAAGCGATGTTTAGAAAATCCAATCGTTGCTTCCAAATAATTCTAAATGACTTAAAATACATATAAAGGATATGAAAATAGGAACCAAGATGATACATATTATATTATTATTTGTTTCTTTCCAAATCCATCAAATTGTTCGTCCTCGAGAAATTTCTAGAAAGTACTTGGACAGAATAAATTATTCTAACTATTATCATTTAGCATTTAAATTTTATAGTCAGGTGCCCTTTAAACTAATCTGAAATAATTTTAAACCCGAAAATTTTATATTATCTTGAGAACAGAAAAACAAATTGTTCCCAAAGGACATATGAAAAAAAAAACATTCGGGAACAAAAAGATCACTTCAAAATTAAATTCATAAAAGGCTTGGAAATTGAAAATATCTAGACTCTTAATAAATTGTTAATCAAAAGATCCTTTTTTTCTTTTCTTCGCAAAATTCTTGATCATTGCAAGGAGTTGCAAAGCTGTGGACAAAATCATGAAGGTACATATGAACAGAGCGAATATGAAATATCTAAACTAAAGTAAACGAAAGCAAGATCCTTAAATGAACTAATCGCAAGTGGAAGATATTTTCATTTGTACATCGTTATGAAAAAAGCTGCGGAAATTTACCTGTTTTGCTGCGTTACGTTTGTATTGTTTTGTCTACCAGAATTGAACGAATGGCAGCGTCTCTCGTTGCTTCCGTCCCTTTGTACCAGACAAGATTTTGGTTTTGACGAACCACCACAACTACATGCAAAACAACCACTTTTCCTAATATTTCGCTACTAATATTTTCTCTCAGGCATTTTTTTTTGGATATGAAAGAAAAAAGAAAGAAAATGAAACGGACAGTTTCCAAAGTTTTTATCATTCTAAAGTAAAGACTAACACTACATATGTGTCTATGTACACAAGTAGAAATATGTCTTTCTAATTTTAAGACAACGACTAGAACGATTATCTCTCTAAGAAAATACGTATGAAAGTATGTATATATGTATGTGTGTAAATGTGTGTATATATATAGAAAGGTTTCTGTACATTTAAATAAAATTCATCTGCTCTGGGAATTCTTTGAGAAATTAGCACAAAGCGTGTGTTGGAATTCAGTATTTCAAATTCGCTCTACTCCGTAATTGGAAAATTCGAGTAATTAGTAGTTTGTAAATCCACCGTCAAATAGAATTTCGATATCCATTTTCTTTTTCTAATAACAATCTTCTAAAACATAAAATTTCAATGAAGTTCTAAACTTTTGTGAAATCTTTCAGAAAGTTACTAAAAAGAATTTTGTGAATCCTTAGAATATTTCAATTCTTCCTTTTTCGAATTTATTAATAAACAAATTTCGATTTTATTTTCTTACATTTTTCTTATTCAAGTTTTATTACTGTTTTGGAACCCTCGTTTCTCATAAAACTATATTTTTTGGTATTGGAAGAATATAACGTGAAAGTGTTCTAATTGTGAGATTTTAAAATTGTACTGTTAGCATTTCAAATATTTGAATAACTTAAACTTCTAAAGTTAGAGCGTCAATATAGATTTTACATTAATCTTCCGAAATAATAAGCTCTACCAGTTTATTTTGAAAACTTATCGAACTTCTCAAAATTACATTATTTATCCTTAACTAGAGAGATTTTTCATTCGAAAAGTCATTGATTTAATAAATTATGAAGCATAAAATCATTTTTGCGTTTCAAAACAGTAATTATTATGTTAAAGTTAATCTAGAGTTTCCACCTACAATTTTTAACTAGTTCTTATTGGAAGTAGCAACGAAGTTCAACTTTTCGCAACTTCAAACTCAACTTTTAATCACATTAGCATATTACGTTTTATCACTGTTACAAGAAGATTTCGAACTTTCCCTTCGTTTTCAAGTGAGAGCTATGTCAAATCAACTCTACCCTCTTATTTTAAAAGATTCATGTTGAAGCTTTAGGAACGATATTAAAAAGTAAAAAAAAACCAAAATTTTATAAAATAAAAAAATGTTTCAAGAAGCTACTCTTCAAGAATAGCTACTAATGAATAGGACTCCCAATGCAGTTTGCATTTTCCAATTGTTACCTATTTCTTGATTAGTCGAAAATCACAGAATATTTTGGAATACAAAAAAATGCATTGCGTCTCAAATTTCATTGAATGAAAAAGGGGCGTCACATCGTAAAAAGAGTCGCTAATAACATGCATCAAAAATTTGATAACGGTATCTTCTAAATACATGCTTTTGTAATGAGGATATGTATAAAAAAAAAACTGAGTAAAATGTAATGCAAATGTACTGTGTGAGAATAAATAAAAATGACTCGAGTCTTATAACGAGTTTAACTTTTCTTTCTTTTTTGTCTATTTAATAATGAAAAGCGAAGTTATGAAAATCAATTAAAGGATGATGGTACGATTG
Organism: Gasteruption jaculator; assembly: GCA_949825005.1. Classification (NCBI taxonomy): domain Eukaryota; kingdom Metazoa; phylum Arthropoda; class Insecta; order Hymenoptera; family Gasteruptiidae; genus Gasteruption; species Gasteruption jaculator. The sequence goes on from OX463763.1 coordinate 14,959,551, forward strand.
TACATCTATTGTAAGCTTGCAATAAGGCAATTTGTGAAACAGAATTGTCAAATTTTCACGTTTTCGAAGGCATTTTCACGCACCCAAAAAAATAAAAATCGTACATTTTAATTCCATTGAATTATACAAACTGTTATGCCTTTCAAAACAATTTCGGAGAGAATACGTTTTATGTCCAGAATATGTGTAGCTGTAGTTTTGAAACAAAAATTAATCCTTAAAGCGCTTCAAATTTAAATTTCTCTAATTCTCCACCTTTTTGTATTTTAAATTTCATGAAATTCGTAAACTTCTTGGATGCTAATATTGTATTATTCTACTAAGGTATAGATACAAGTCTTTTTTATTAGAATAACAATTTCTAGGAGAACATAGGAGAATAACAAAAACCACATTTTGAAAGTTTCAATTAGTTTTAAAAATTGTACATTCATTTATTCATTTTTTGAATATAAAACTCTTTTGACATAAAAATTAGAATTATTTAACAGATTACTAAAAATTGAAAACTGAAATTTTTAAATATTATTTTTAAAAAATTGAAAATGTTTAATATCGAATATTCTTTCGCCAAGAAGCCTTGAGTTTGGATTCATATCTTTTAGTGCAATATCAAACTGGAACATCAAATTTCCAATTCACTGAATTTTGCATTTTCCGACCATTGTGAATATTCTTTCACAAAAAAACTGCAACTATAATTTCATATTTTTTAGTACAATTTCGAATTAAAATATCAAAATTCCAATTCACTGAATTTTGAATTTTCAGATAATTTTGAATATTTTTTCACAACATACTGAAACTTTAATTTCATAGTTTTCAGTACAATTTTAAATTACATCATCAAAATTCCAGTTGATTGAATTTTGGAGTTTCAGATAATTTGTAAAATATTCTTTTTACAAACAAATTTTAAACTTTTTCGTAATTACAAAAAATTTCCAAAGAATGCAGAGAAATCAAACAATTTTTGATACATAATTTGGGTATTCTATTAGACCCTTAAAAAAAAAGGAAAAATAATTGACTGAATTGACAATTCTGTTTTCAAAATGGCTTTCCTATATGAAAACATGATTATTATTGATAAAAGTGTGACTAATATTTTTAATAAAAAATGAAAGATCAAAAAAGGAAGCATTCCGAATAATAAAGAGTTGAAAAAAAGTTTAAAAACTGCAACTTCCCTTTTTGTTTTGTTATATCTCTGGAAATTTAAATAAAGAAATAAATATATAAAGAGAGTTAACTCTTCCGGTTTCTACCTTAAACGATTTTGATAAACACTATGTCGTCCTCTTTCTTCGGATTCTTTGTAGTCTGTTTCAGTGTCACTGCTGCTGTCTTGCACATAGTTCAGACGTTCCGCCGGATTTGACATTTCAGTTTGCCTAAGAATTATTAAGAAAAAAACAATTGAAAAGATTTTTTTTTTGTTTTCTTTATTTATGATTCTTGGAGTTACAACCCGGAGGTTGTGATTTTAACGCTGAAATTTTTGTTTTAGATTAATCTCAGCGTCAAATGATTGTTTAACCCTAAAGCGACCAGGTGGGGTCCAACCGGACCCCAGAGCACGTTTAATGCGATTTTTCAATTAATCGCACCAGGTCAACCCCGCCAATAATTTTCAAATAAATGCTTCAAAAAACAGACAAATCACACTTTTTCAATGAAAAAAAAACACTTTACTTTCCCTAAAATTCATCGAAAAATGGAATTCTTGACATCAATCTGATCGATTTCTGTCATAAAATGTGTGGGGTCCGCGTGGACCCCACCTAGCCACATATGTTTCTACATTTTACCTGGTCGCTTGAGGATTAAAAAGTAATTTTCTAAATATTTATATGCGCCACGATTTTCACTTCATAGAACTTGCAGGTTTTATTATAAATATCATACATATCGATTTTTCTACTTTTGGCTAACGAGAATTATTTATTTTAACCCTTAGAGGACCGGCATAATGTCATATTATGGCTGACTTGTTAACATCTGACCTTGGTTTGGTTCCAAGTTGAAGAGCTCGGATCATTTTTTATTATAAATAAAGATCTTTTAAATTTGTTGAAACCCCGGTTCTCTAAAGGTTAAAAAACCATCGTGTTTTTGTCATAGTCTAAAACGATTTATTGTAAAAAAAGGTTATTTGAAATTTGTTGCAAAAAATGTAAGTTTTTTAAAATTGTATATTAAACCGAACTGAGGTTTAAAGTGACCTTACGGATCATCTTTTTAGATTTTACATAATGATAAGTTTTGTTTGTAGATAAAAAATTCAGAAACATTTTGAAACAAAAAATGGATATAAAAGAGAGAGGCGCGAAAAATGTTTTATTTACAATGTGATATTTGCACAAGGAATACTTCTTAGTGTAACATATATCACACTGGCAACAGGAGACTCTAATGAGTTGGGTCACGACCCTAGCTTACCACACACCAATACGCATTGGGGTTCCTAATTGCAATAGGCTAAGGATAATTACATTGAGGTCTGAGAAACCTTACAATTAGTGCTCCTGTTTTCCAACTAAGTTACTTAGTTGTAAAATAATGAATAGCTCAATAACAGAATACCTTAAAAAAGTGGCATAAATAAATTCTTCAATTATAAATAAATAATAATTGATATTGGTAGCAATGCATTATTACTTCAAACCTAATTCTTTTTCTCGAAGAGAACTTAATTATGGTATTTGTTTTGTTCAAGTTTACAATCCTGTCAACAAATGGCAGCACCAACTGTAGTCATGAGTAGATAAAGTGTACTATTGGGAGCTGAGAAGTTGGCAGTCGGCTCTGATTGGGTGTAGGGTATGGCCCACTTAATGAGAATAATATAATTGAAAGTTTTCAGACCCCACCGATAAAAACTTTCATATTGTATGAAAGCAGTTGACTTTGTTAACATAAAGAAAAATTCTATGATAATTGCCAAAAGTTATTTTAAAGGAAAATAGAATGTTTTATAAAAATATTTTTACTATGAAAAAAAATTGCAGAAGCTTCATTCAATAAAGATGCTTATATTGGAACTGAGCTCGGCTGGGGCATTCCAAACCCCAGTAGTCGAAGCAAGAGTTAAAACTTTATAATTTATATACAAAATAATTAATTTCGTTACTAACAAGTGATCATATGAATAAAAAGTAATTTTGCTTAAATATTAACAAACCCTGATGTAAAATATAGCCAGAGAGAATTTTGCATCATACCGAATGAGGCAATTAATCGCAACAATTGACCAATGATCAGTGTAGCGGAATTTTGCAATTGTTGTTGTAATATAAGACCAGTAACGAACCGACAATGAGTCACTGTGCGATTAAGAAAAATTGCAACTAAATATCAATATACCCGTTTTACTACTTCCCATATTTGGGACAGGACCCAAAAACAACATGATAAAAGAAGAATATCGTAAATTATTAAATTATTAACTTAACTTTCTATTGCGAGTTCATTTCATATGGGACATGGAGAATGTTAAAAACTTTTCAACGCTATTTCTACCAAATGTCAAAAGACACCTTTTAAAATTTTAATTCAGAAATATTTTGAAGGTTTAATTTAATCTATTTTTGAAATTGACAGACAGGAGGTGCTTAGTAGAGCAATTATGTGTCTGTAAAAAATTTGGTATTAATTAAGAAAATCTATTTTAATTATAATTTAATATCTTTGGTTTTGGATTTTTTATTACCTATAATTAGGGCAATAGAAATAGTGTACAATTAATAATTAATTTTGGGTTTGTTTGCTGATGTTATTATACTAATCATGAATTTACCTTGGCAATTTTACCTATTTAGAGATAATTAAATTAAAACAATCTAGAAAAATTGCCCTTGAAAAAGATGTAAGCTTGAAATTTGGACTAGAAACTTAATATAAATCATTTAATACTATTATAACATGAGAATCAGTTACCACAAGTAAATCTTGTATATAATTATCATTGAAAATTGTCTAATTCCAAGAGACAAGAATATTGCATTTTTTTAAAAAGAAATAACACATGGAAAATTTTTCTACACACCCTCAACCCTTCTATAACGGGATTAATTCGTATCGTGTTATAAGAAACTCAGTTTTTAACCGTTACAAAATATCCGTTTTCTACTTTGCATGATAAGAAATAATATTTTTTATCAAATACATGTGATCTCAACATCGCCAGGGAACTTAAAGAGCTGTTATTTTATTTATTCCTTTTTGTACTCATTCATAGAGATAAAAAAAATTCATGCTATGGGGGAAATGAGTAGACTAATTAAGTTATATTGTATAGAAACTGCCTTACAAGAGGGTTTACTGTATCAAACACTTATACCCAAGTGACGTAATTACCATTAAATTCTATTTGATATATTTAACAATGGGAATAAGCAAATCATCAAAAAAAACTTATTTTATAAATATAATATAATATTACTCTTATAACTTGTAAAATAAAATCTATAAGAAAAAACTCATTTGAGTGACCTACTTGACTAATAAATAGAAACAATAGATCCTTCATAGAACAACCAGTCAAAGAAACGGATTTTTTTTCTTTTTAAACTTATCAGGATGATTGTGTTGCATAAGGGCCCTGTCTATATTAGATGGATGAATGGATGGATGAACATATCTATACATAGACATATATACGTGAATATGCGTACACATATACACTTGTATGTAGTACACACATATTCCTTTCATCCTTTGCAAATGGAATTTCCCCACTCATAAAAAAGACGTAGCGGAAAGTTCCTTTGGGTTATAAATTCCTTTTACTGTAGTCTACTAATTAAAAATAATCAGGATGATAATAATACTAATATCAATAAAAACGATAATAATGCAAAACATCTTATACCATATATTCTATATTCTGAAAACATTAAAGGAACTATGGAAATTCATTTTCTTTCTCTATTTTCAAATCTGAAAGTTACAAAGCAAATTTGTTGATGATAACGGAATAATAATAGTAATAATATTAAGTTTTTAAATTACTATATAATTATGTAGTATTAATAATAATAATGGCAATAATACTAATACTAATATTAGTACCAATACTAATGCTAATATTAATAATTCGATATTCTCTATGCTGCAGATATTAAAGCAATTTGAAATTAATTTTCGCATTCCTTTTTCAAAACTGAAAGTAACAACAGCAAAGGATGGGGGTCCATAAGGCAAATTTTTGGCCCTAAGGGAGCACAGAGTCGCAATATCTTCATTTTTATGTAAATGATGTGCTTTTATAATTTTTAACAATTATTAAGGCCAAAATCCCGCCTTATAGACCCACATACTTTTTTTATGGTAGTGGAGTAATAATACCAATAATATTAATAATGACGACAATAATATTACTATGTAATATATGTTTTATAACCACTATAGAATATTATATAATATTTAAAATTATTATTATCATATTACTAATATTAATAATAATAACCAGTGACACTTAACAGTTCGATATTATTCTCCACTTTGCGAATACCTATTAAAGGTATTCGGAACGCATTTTCTCTATCCATTTTCAAAACTGAGAGTAACAAAAGCAATTCCGTTGAGGGTAATAGAATAAAGATAAAACAATCAAGGGAATAAATAATTCATGAAATTAAGGGGGGACAAACTAACTTTCTGAATAGATCAATGAGGTTGGTGACACCAAGGTGTTAATAACACCTACTTAATAAAAACAAGAATACTAATAATGACAGTAACAATATCAGCGTGAACTTACAAATGATACTTGGGGAAATGCCAGCCAAGTTTTTGAAGGAACCAAGTGGGTGTTGAGCAAATGTCAGTGGCGCAGTTCTGAAAATTCACACGTATCGTTCTTTTAACAGGATTGCGCATCCCAAACTAATGTAATAAAAGAGAATAATCACGCGAATGACACATGAGTCGTCGCGCTAATCACGACCAGGTTTCCACGATTTCTCTGATCGACCAACGTGCGATCGACAACGGACAAAGTGTATGTATGTATGCACGTACGCGTGTATAAATGTATGAACAGAGGCAACCCGACACGACGTTAAGGCTACATTTTCACCGGACTTGTTTTGATAAATATAAAATTATTCAAGATGGTCGCCGCTATTAGACGAGTTCACCAGAGATTGAGGTTAGAACCGCGTTTGGAAAGTCCATGCGGAAGCACGACGCGCGGTAATTTGAATTCTTCTTTGTTTATTCAAACCTTCACTGGTGAAAATATTTTTCAGAATTTCTCAGAAATTTTTTTAAGGATTTCGAGTGTTTCCCGAGACTTGCATAGAAATTTTTTTTTCAAAAAGTTTCTGAAAGTTCTCTGAAATTCACAGAATGTCTTGGAATAATTTGGAAAATTTGTGAGAATATCCGAATTGTTTTAAAATTCTTTGATTTCAAAAAAGAGTGACAAAATTTGTAACAAAGGGTATGAATAAAGTTACAAAGTCGAGTTGAAGAAATTCTGAAGTTCCTGGAGAAAGGTAGAAAAATTCCAATATTTTTACAAAATGTTTGAAGTTTTTGAAATTTGTTGGAGAAATATTAGAGAAATGTTGTCAGCTTTGTTAGAAAAATGTAATTTGGTTTTTCGAAATTGAATAACCCTTACGCAGTGTTTACGAGCAAAAGAAAGGAAAGAGAATCAATAAAAACTTCAGTAACAATTTAAAATTGAAAGTTCTGCTGTTTTTTTTCTCGCCGTTTTGAAAGACGATATTTGTTTTTGAAGGCAGATCATTATTATATTTTATCAAATAGAATTATAAAATATGCATGGATGTAACAATAATAATAATAATAATAGCAATAGGGAAAGCATTCCAAAATTGTAGTATTTTCATTATTCAAAAATAAAGAAACAACATATCACAAACTTTTGGTTGGCAAAAAAATAGTGCCTTCATATTGATAATAATAATAATAGTCTCTAATTGTAAGTTCGTCTTACAATAGCAATGATGTGGAACAAGGTACTCATAATAGCAACAACAACAACAACAATAATAATAATAATAGTAACGACAGGTAAAATTGCTTAATAGTAATATTAATATAGAAAACTATAAATATAATAATAATCACAATTTCTGACGGGTATAGATTTAATAATCATAATATCAACACATAAATTCGCTTGAAGAAACCAAGAAACGCTTCAAACTAGTAAATCAAGAATCAACCTCGAATCAATCAAAGACTCGAATTTGACCTTTGGCGGTATTAAAATTCAGGTCGACTCGTTTCGACACATGTACATTTAAAAGCGCAGCGATACAATCGGATTATAACGAATGGGAAAAGATCGACCTTCGTGATCCTTCTCTCACCGTTTCCTGCGCGTTTTGGGAAAGGTCGTGAGGATTAGGATTTACGAATAATCACCAAATTCCCAGAAAGTGCGGATGAGAATACGAAGAGATTTTTGGAAACTCGCCTTAAAGCCGACGCTCGTGTGCCTCTTCCTCCTCATGCACGTATGTATAGGTGTGTACGTAAAATGACGTATACCGAAATAATGGCCGACATTTACTCCATCAGCTGCCAGCGGAACAACACCCGTCTCGCTTCTTTTGCAACTCCAATGATTTTTTTTCACAAAAAACGCAAAATTAGAGACCCGCCGATCAGTGCCGTTTCGGAGAATTCGCTGGAACGATAGATGCGAGAGATTGCGTACGATCGAGTTTGTCCGTAATTTCGAACGGAGGGAAGTTTTTGCGATTTTCTTCGTGAAAAAGCATCAAAAGTAAACGAACGTTCGACTCACGTATACGTATACATCAACACATGCGGGCGCATTTAAACACATTGGAATCGGTAACTTGGCTCCTTAATACGTCACACATACGTACATACACAGAAAAGAAATTCAATAAAGTGTTGTGAAATAAGTGATAGTGGTGATTTGAATACATTCGAATCCGGGGAAAAAGGAAAAAGTGTGGAAAGAGTGGAGAGAAGCGTCGATTCAATTGTTGCTTTCTTGGCCGCAAAGTGCTTTTCATACATGAAAATTCGAAGACGATGGATTACGTGTTAATCAAAGACATAAGACCGGGACAAAAGAATATTAATGTGGTATTTATTGTATTGGAAGTTGGTCATCCTACAATTACCAAAGAGAACCGCGAAGTTCGAACTTTCAAGGTAGCCGACAGCACAGCGTGCATGAACGTTTCTATTTGGGACGAGCCGGGTCAGTTACTGGCACCCGGTGACATCGTTAGATTGACCAAAGGCTACACCTCCGTTTGGAGGCAGTGTTTGACTTTGTATTCCGGCAAAAATGGTGATATACAAAAAATCGGCGAGTTCTGTATGGTTATCAACGAGCAATTGAACATGAGCGAACCAAATCCGGCACTCGTCGGGGCTATGTTGAACCAAACAGGTGGCGGGGCCACAGGCCCACCGGCTAATGCCGTTAACAACAATATCACGAATAACGGCAACGCGAATAACGTCTCTGCGAATGCGGGCAGACAACCTTTGGTACTGTTATGTTTCTTTCTATTGTAACGATTCATCCATCCTTGTTGGACAAATTTTTAGCATTTTTTATTCCAAAATTTATCAAAGTACAGGTAACTCCCGAAGAACACGAGTTTCGAAAAACACGGATACCTTCTTAGGTACCTTCTTGGATTAGTTAGATTACTACTTTTTCCCATCTTTCAGACAACAATTGAATATTGAATTCAGCTGTCACTATGAAACATTCATACCGAATTAATTTGTACACCTAATAATTATCTATCTGTTAAAACAACATTTAATAACTATCTTACAATTTTTTAAATTAAAAATTCAATGTTTTGCATCTAGTACAAATTTTCATTGGTGGAGTACAATATGCACCAATGTGCCAACTACGTTATCCTAGTGAAGTTGGCCAGCTGATGGTTGAGATAAAAAAATTGTAAAACATTTGAAAGAAATCCTAAGAAATACTATTGTTACTGTTGTGAATTTATTATTAGTTTGAAATGACATGCTGTAATTAGTTTTTTATTTTTGCCTTTCTTTGAATAATTTTATTGCAAATGCATATGTAACACCTTTTTTTTTTACTAATTTATGATACATTTGCTCTATTTCTGTGCTCCCTGCATTTTTTGGATCCTGCTCTGATAAAAAATAGAAAAAAAGAGCTATAAATTACTTTGCATGAAAATGCATTCTTATTCTTTTTTACATTTTCCTCTATCAAGTCGAGTGACTAATGGGATACAGTAATAATGTTTACACGTGTAAAAGTCCTTTGAATTCATTATTAACATTATTATTATTATTATATTAACTACAAAGATACTTTTTTCTATTAACAAGTAAATGTAGTTTCTCTAATAAATCTAGTAATAAGACAATAATTCAGTTTCTCAAGTTTTATCAGAAATGGATGATAATTAGGATGACGGTAACTGGAATATTTACCTTATTACATAACTTCCCGTTATTACTTAACTTATGCTTACCTTTGTCTTGTGTATCCTTGCGTGTATACATAGGTGGATCCAAATGTAGGTTCTGGAAGTTATTAGTTGGAGATGAAAGTTCAAAGTATCTGATGATTTAATCGATCCTGCATATAGTGTATATATAAACTTCCTGTTTATTATTATACGATATTCCTACAAAATAAATACTATTATTATATACCTCCATAAAATAACATTTCACACAATTAATTCTATGAGAATCATTCTAATAAACAAACTAATAAATAATAGTAGTAAATAATAATAAGTATATATTTTTAGAATATTCCATCATATTAATATTATTATTTATTATATATTTTCTTGTTTACATTTCGGAAACTAACAAGTTGTCATCTTCCAAACATTAATTTACAATTCTAATCTTACTAGTGCATTTTTTTTCTTCAAAGATCCAGTCAAAGCAAGGATATTTTTACATTCTAATAAACATTATTATAAAATCGGAGTATAATATTACTAAATAATCAAATTACGATTGTTGATGGTGTTTAATTTCTGTAATTGTTTTTTATTTAACTGAATATTTAATAGTTTGACTCATATATTGTAACTATAACAGCCAATGTTACTCCAAATAATATATATCCAATGATAAAATACTATAAATTGATGCGAGATAACTGAAAATCTCATCTTTTTCAAATCTTGACTTAGACCACTTTCATAATTATGGGCACAAATAAATAAAAAGGGAGTCATTGTAACATAATTTTTGTGATGAAGAGAACAAATTGTATTAGAAAATGTATTCTTAAAATTAACCCAACCAACCCATGTCAGTTTATTACTTGAAATTAAACTAAATGTTCAATACTAATTAGACACTCTAATTTTAGGCGATCCAAACCAATACGACAACGTCTTCGGGGTCATCCACGACTTCCACGTCCACGAAAAGTGGCAACGGCAGTGGAAATATCAGCGGTACGGGTAACAGTAGTAACAGCGGAGCTGGAAATAACACAAGTAGCTCCAGTAGTTCGACTGTATCTAGTGGAGGAGCTGGAGGAAATAGCACAGGACTATCCAGCGGGTCTACAAGATATTCTGGTGGAAGTGGGAATGAATCTACTGGAAAATCCACGACGACACCAAAGAGCAATTCTCGCGGTCGTGGTGGATACAGGAACGGAGGGCGAAGCGAAAGAAGATAACACGAATATAACACTAAATTTAATCTCTACATTTTTAATAATTGCATTATATTTGAATTTGTAAGAAGATGTAAATTCAACGACGAATCGGTCATTCAAGCGACAATTATCGCGCAGTTTGAATGAATTTATTATTGTAATATACAATTTTTTATATACGATCATGAAATCGAGGAGAATCATGAGAAAAGAAGGAAGAAGCGTCGGTTTCGGTACACGAGAAAATTAGACTATCTCCGTCCCATGAGAATAGCAGCAAGCGAATATTAAAATGGGGAAGCAACTGCTATTATTACTGTGGAACAGAGGTGGTATTATCATTTCTGAGCAGACATGCGAAAGTTATCAAATTTTTTGTGGATCAAGAGTAAAAGTGAAAGGACGAAAAAATGAAACTCTTTGACTAAAGTCTATTAGTATTTACGGTACATTGTACCTGTAGATGAATTTTCTTCTTCTCCATAACGACAAACTGTAAAAACCACTGTTTTAATTATTCAATTGGCGTGTGATCCGAGACAATGATGTTTGATTTGCGATCACAGTTTTGTAAATTCGCTCGTAACGAAGACAGATTTTTAATTTGAGATAAGATAAAGATACCAGTAGTTGACCTCTTTCTAAAAAACGATAAAAATTAAGGTTTTTATAAGATGTGCACTTTCATCAAAATAAAAACATCACATCTTATACCAAAACTTATTTTTTATGTTTTTTTAGAAAATGGTCAACTCCTGGTACCTTTACCTTAAATAACTTCGTTAGAACTGGATGCAATTCTGATTTATGTAGTATACAATTTTTTATATACGATCATGAAATTGAGGAGAATCGTGAGAAGAGAAAGAAGAAACGTCGGTTTCAGCATGTACATGAGAAAATTGTATTATAGTTTCTGAGCCGAGATGCGAAAGTTATCAAAGTTAGCTTTTTGTGAATCAGGAGTAAAAGTGAAGGGAAGAAAAGAATGAAACTCTTTTACTGAAGTCTACTAGAGTGTACATTGTACCTGTAGATGAATTTTCTTCTCCATAATTAGAAACTGTATAAATAATTGTTTTAATTAATCAGTTGGTGTATGATCCAGGATAATGAAGTTTTTGTTGCGATCACAGTTTTGTAAGATCAGTCGTAACCAAGACGGATCCTTAAGTTTGGGAAATGACTTTGTTAGTACCGGATGGAATTTTGAACAGCTTCGAAATTCAGCTGAATGTAGTAAATACGTTTTCTTAACCGTTTTCGTGCCACGAGCCACTTTCGCGCTCTTCAGATTTTGTGTCGAAAAAAGCTAGCACAATTGGCCGATACAGACAACTGACGGTGCAACTTTTAATCAAAAACGTAATCAAAGGAGCGCGATCGCGCTCCTTGGCACTTTTCGATCATGTTTTTTCAAGACCCTCTGGTACGCAAACGGTTAAAGAGCAGTCAGGACACCGAGAAAAGCGATTTTTCAAGAATTTTTATTGTTGAAAGGCGTTTCAACTTATTTTATTGAAACTTTTTACATTGAACTCAGTAGATCTTTGCGTATACGCTTATATTCTTTTTACAAGAATATCAATTTGTCGAAATGTAATACATTACATTTCTACAAAAAATTAAAAAAGAGTAAGTAGCCGTACAAAGTTTCAAATACAAAAATGGAAAATCTGGAAAATCGAGTGTCTGAAAACCCTGGCTGCTTGTAACTCCTTAATCTGAGAGAACTCGCACCTTGAAAATTTCTTTTTGCACGTCTCAAGAAAATTATGCGGAATTCGGAAATGGAGATGTTACTTGTTACTTTATGAAATTTTTTTACTTTTCTTTATTCTTTAAAAATACTATAATAATTTAATTTGGTCTAGAGAAATTCGTTTTCTAGTAAAAGATGCAAATGTGCGAATTCTTCTATCTCATTTCTTTTGGCGAGTCATCCCGAGTTGAATTCAGATTGATGAAGTTTTCTGAAATAATTTTTTGTCGTGATTAAATGAAATGAATAATGATTTTGTGGAGACCAAAAGGTGTACGAGTGATAGAAGTGATTTTTGAACAAATGTAAGAAAATTGATCGACGTAAGAGGGCCAAAATATATCGAAGTAATTGAAATCAATGCACTGATTTGTGTCTCAATTCTTTGTATTTATAGTAAAACTATTGGAACCAGGAAAAGTTCTACTTTTGGTGATAATATCTGGGGGCTTCCGAAAAACCCTTACCTGGCACATTTTTCCACGAAGAATCTATTTTAATTATCAATACCTGCTAAAAACTCATTGACTCTTTTAGTAGCAGAAAATAACCATATGATAATTTATTTTCAGATTTTTTAACTTTCTGATCTATCAACTTTTCTAACAAAAATTGCATTGAATAATTCATTTCCATATTTGTATTAAACATTGAATGTAAAAACACTTGGATTTTTTTCTAAAAAGTGTGCCCCTTAAAGGATTAAAAACTTGAATCAGGCTTTCCTTAGAGTTACGAAAACCGATTAAAATGGAATCTGTTTAGTTTAATAAAATTTGCATGTGATAACTTTTGTTAACCCTTCTCAAGAAAAAAAACTTGGTTCGAGTTGGACCATTGCACATCTATCGGTTTCATTTATTTACACTCTAATTTAACAAAGGGTCGAAAGCAGTTGATAGAATTTCAATAATTCAAACCGCTTCGACCAAGCATAATGCAGGTACTTCTGTTGTAGTAGTGTTTATATTTGTCCTAAAAGATTTTTACCTACAAAACTGCATTAATTTGGTACCAATCTAAAACTCCTTGTAACAATTTTTTTTACAAATTTTCAGCAAATTCTGAATTTTCTTAGGTAAATTCAGAAGCAAATAATTCAGAAACTGGATATTGCGTGGAATTTCCAAACAAAAAGTCGCAGAAGGAAACATCCAAATTTGATTATTTCTCTAATTGCCCAATTAATCTTTATTTTAACAATTTATATTAAAACGAATTCTGAAGAATAATAGTAACATTAATAATAAATCGTATGAATTTTAGTTATTCAAAGATCAATAGCAGTAATCGAAACTTCAAACACTGAAACTGATTCAAGAAACCATAATATTGACACTTATATTGTTCTAATAATTATCATTTTCCTAGAAAATGTTATTTAAAAATTGGATAAATGTAATATTAGTCTAAAGTCGCTTGAAGTAATTTTTCACAATTTTCTTGCAAAACATTCATCGAGCACAAAGTTCAACCAAATCCTATTTTGTTGAATCGAAATAAATCTGGTAACTGGTTACTTTTTGGAATTTCCAAAAGAGTCGCAACAAAAAAAAACATCCAAATTTTATTATTTTTCTAATTCCTCAACCAATCTTTATTTTAATAATTCATATCAACTTAAATTCTGTAACAATACATAACGATTTACAATCCCACTGTTGCCGTGAAGGAAGAAAACTAGCAACATTAATAACAAACTGTATCACAAATATAGGCATAATTGATAGAAAACATTGTCTTAATTAAGGTTCAAATATTGTCCTTCGGGTCTCGCCACACAAATTCCTGGAATCTCCCGGTAAATTTCCTATAAAGAGAAAAATCAAAGGAATAAAAGCTGGAAACTGGATATCGGCTGGAGGGCGTCGAGGCCGCCATCTACCGCGGAACGTCTCCATTATTTCCCGAAATAAGCAAAAGCACGGCATCAGAGGTATTGTAGAATTTGCGTAGAATGTAGCTGCGAGGCAAAGTGCCGAGAACCGAGGTGTAGAATGTAGTGCTGTCAGAGTGAGACTGTCACGCACGGGTTTTGCCACACGGTTGTTTTTCGTCGGTTCCAGGCAAGTATGTGTGCGAGCCGCGACTTTGCGAGTAATAAATTCAACTAATAAACCGAGTAAAAGTGGAGGGAAGCGATATACCGCTACGGCCTTCTCTGCCACAGTTCGAGTGTGTCCTCTGCCTCTCGCACTATGTAGTATGTAGTAGGTATTGGCATAGCGCGAGAGGTATGCACGAAATCATACGCGATCAATACACTATTGAAAAGAAAGTAAAAAGAGACGAGTCAGTCAGTCAGTTAGTTATTTGTTTCGCTCAACGGAATCGGAATCGGAATCGTTTTCACGAATGACTTCGTATTCGCACGCTTCGGTCGGCCGATTTATCGATTGGTGTCTTAAGGTTCTAGTTTTCGCAGGATTATCGGTACCGGGCGTGTCGGGAATATCGGAAAAGCAGAAATCGATGCCCCGCAAACACGATCCTCTCCGGCTACGACCACTACCGTTGTCTCCACTCGTTTATTAGTTGGTACATCTTCTAACAAATAAATACACACAAGCATCTACATACACACACATACGCATACGCATATTCAACTCACCTTTTCTTACCCTGATACCGGGATGCGGGCAATTTTCAGTCCCATTCCAGCTCGGTTCCAGTTTTCCTTCCGGTTTTACAATAACATTGAGAACAATCTCGAGTTAACGGCAGATTTTCATACTCTCCGATAATAATAATGATAAGAAGAAGTCGTTTGAATAAATAATATAAATTCTTAGTTTTCGTAGATGACCAGTAGTGACTCTCTTTATTGTTTTGTTTTCTCTACGTTTCCGTCCGATTTTTAAGACATTCTTCGGTAGTACAAATTTCTCGTTTTTTACATATTGTTTCCGTTATCCATATCGATAACAGTATATTGAATAACATAGTTATGTCATTCAATATATCACAATTAAAAAATGTTTTTATTTCGTCTTATATTAACATTTTATTAATTGGGTATTATTAATTTAAAAGTATTAATATTAGCAACTTGTATTAACATATTTTATACATTTTTTGAACGAAAATATAAATAAACTTCAAACACTGAAACTGATTTAACTGTTTTGAACAATAAAAAAATAAATTTTTACGGAATAACATTAAAAATAAATAGCTATAGAAGCATAAATAAAATTAACAAATATAAGTACAAATTTGCAAATGAAAACAGCAAATATCCAAACAAAACAGTTAATTAAATTAGACAAGTATAGTTCACTAACATCAAACTTAACATTAGAAATCTATTTGAAAATGAAAAACAAATTTTAATCATTCTTTGTGTTACAGTTTCGAGTAAATGAACTTGATATAAAGGTTATGTTACAGAAGACTGTAAAGTAATAATTAATAAGAATAAAAAAGTACAAATAAACAATAAAAAAAAGTGAATTTCTATGGAAGTATTTGTATTCATGTTTTTGTAGAAAATAAAAATATTAATACGAGTTTCCAAACAAAAAGAGCAAATATACTAAAAATTAATTAAATTCTGGAAACACAGTATACAAATATCAAATTTAAAATTAGACATTTTTGGAAAATGAATAACAACGTTCACGTTACGTTTCCAAGGAATTTCCTCTCTAACTGGATTGCCTTCGTCCCCCTTGGATTTGGAATTTCTGGTTTCCTTGCAACTTCAACTAAAAAGTAGACGTCGAATATGCGATAAAGAATATTTATAAGTGATGAATGAATAGAGGCGAATACGTGTGTAGAAAGGAATTGATACCTTGTGTCGTGTTTTGTTTAATTCCATAATACTTGCGGGCAGTTTTATCGGCAGTGCGTACGAGTATGTGTGTATATATATATATGTATGTGTATAAATATACACGCTACTTGTAATGTACTTTGTGCGCTGCGAATGATACTTGTGTGGAATAATAATAAACAGTGGGAGACAGGCGGAAAGGGCGATAGAGTCATAGGGAGGGAGAGAGAAAGACGCAGGAAAAATAGAAAAACAAAACGTGGGGAAAAAATATGAGAGGAAGATGGAACTGACGGATGATTTGAATGTCAAAGAATTTTGTTATTAATTCCTCGAAACGATTGTATTTAAAAATCCAAGTTGCCGCTTGTACATATTTATATGTGTATTTTTGGAGATTAGGTTTATATACATGTGGGTGTATATTTATTTTTGTATACGTATTGCACACAGTTATTGTCAATAATATGTGTCTGCAATTGAAGGGTTTGCAGCAAAAAGGGGGTGGCTCCATCCTGCTGTCCTTTGGAGTTACATTTACCATCTTGCGGTAAAAAAACTCTTTAGCCTGGTGCCAAAAAGAAAAATACTGTCATAATATAAAATAATTAAGAAAATAATTAATAATAATTCAGAAAATTTATCTAAAGGAATATCTTCACAGAACTTTTAATTTTGAATTATTTCAACTTTTTTTACGGGTTTTTGCAACCTGGAATAATTGAAGTTACCACCTTTTTCCAACCAACCCTTCACTTATGAAAGTGGTCTAATGTAAAAAAAGTTATATTCAAGGAATTTAAATGGCAATAAGTATTGTCAAATTAATTTAGCATTGAATTAAAATTGCATGAAATTTTTACAAAAGCTCATTATTTTGCATTGTTGCACATAATTTTTTTGTCGATGCATCATTTCAAAAATCTTTCAAGTTATTTAGTGTTTGGAAAAACATAATTACTTGTGAGGTACAAATAAAATTTGATAACGAACGAAAATATTTATATCGTAAAGGCAAATAACGGATTATATAGCTTGTTGTTTTACTACCAATGCATGTTTATACATGTAAATATAATACATGATACAAATATTATATTTATTCGTTATATAATATTTGAAACATTTTAGACGTATAAACATACATTGAATATCTTCGAATAAATAATATATGACTTAGGCCACTCTCATTGGGACATATGTAAATTAGATATCAGACTATCCCACACTTCCAGGATAGTATCTAAAATTGACCAGGGTCAATTTTAGATACTGACTATCCTGGAGTAGTATTAAGAAACAATAAGATTGGAATAATAAAAATAATCAGAATAATAAAAAAATGTGATTTTTGAATTTCTGGTAGGAAAGTTTCTCTGTATTGAACATTTTACTGAGAAAATTGGGTTCATTATGAACTTTCGCTCTGAAAATTCTCTATAATTGAAATTTTTGAAGACAAAACCTTTTCATTCAAATGATATATTTCAAATTGGATCATATTCCGGGTAAAATTAACCCCATGTGGTTCAGGGTGTGACTTTTATTCGCCTGGTTCACAGAGGGCAATAAACCCTTATGTAAACAGCACTTCAGGGACCTGGAAGTGCCGGTTTCATAAACAATCAGATCCAAGACGTACAGATTCTGAAAGTAGACAAATGTCCCCAAAGTAAAGAATTCGTATGATGAAATGTCCTGGAAGTGCTAGATAGTACATAGTCGTATTTAAATGTATGCAAACGCATTATACATAGAGTGGCAAGTTTTCACGTGCACTGTATATGTATAAATATAAATGTAAAAAATATAATAATATATAAAATATCACACATAGTATTGATACAATGGGGGAATAATTTGTAATGTAAAATTTTTAAACGTTGTAAAATAAATATAGATATGTTTTTAAAGCACTTTAATGGGAACAGTACACTGGTCTACTTTGAGAATTGTCCTCCAAGTATCTTCGATGTACAGATCTTGCACTGCAAATTTTATTTTTTGACCTTGAAATTTGCTCTTTTGTAAATCCAATTGTCTCTCCAAAAAATATAATACTTTTCTTTTATTTGTGTTTTTGTATTTCGTGATTGCATTGGTAGCGAACCTTCTAGACTTTGATTCGGTAGATGATGTATAGTCGTTGTAACTATTCTCAGATTAAAATGATTAAAAAATCGTGATAATTGATTACTGAAATTGTCACAAAGGAAACTTATTAGCATTATTTTAATTAAATATAGAAAATACGTTCCAACATTTATTTATACAATGGTAGTATCACATTTTTCTCTTGTAAAGCAAATATGATCTAGCAGCAAAGTAAAATTGGGACAATTCTATTTTTTTAGAAATAAATCTCAGGTGTAACGACATTTATCTCGTTTACAGTTTTCGAAATTTACAAAAAAGAGTAACTTTCATTAAATTGTGATTGTAAAACAAAATATAAATAAGAAGGTGAATTTGGAGTGGGAATTCTGTAAGTAGGAGGTTTTCAAAACTATTTGTATTATTTCTAATAATGATTTTCAGGGTTTTCCCTGATATTTTTTCTGTTCATCATTTATTTTAAGGGCCATAGTAAATTTTTAGTTATAATTTATTCAACTAGGCACAAACATATAAATATTAAGATAAAAATTAATTAATTAATGGACGCATATAGGGAGACAGAAAGAAGCATACATTTGGAAAGCTTTAAAATTAAATAGAAAAATTAAAAACGTTTATTTATACACCCATGTTACGTATGATCCTGAAATAGATATGGCGAAAAAATATGAGTTACCACTCTTAAAACAAATATATTTACACGTGTACCTATTTCCAGATTTAGTAAAATTCAAAACTATAATTTCCTTGTTATTTCAAAAACGAAAATTCCCATATCAATTCCACTAGTATATAAATTCCTTCAGAATGGATTTGTGAAGATTAAACTGCAATTTCGTGCAGCAAAGAAAGAAAGAAAGATTTTCGTATAGGATATTTTCGCTTCATATTTTATTCAATATATACAGAAAACACTGATCCAGGCGATAAATAAATCCAATGTGAAAGAATTTTCAATAAATTTGAGCATCTCTTGGCAAATAGAGCAGAGAAAAATAAATTATGTTCCACTAACAATTGCAAAGGGATTCCTTCCAATAAATATTTCGATTTCTATTCAAATGCATTAAAAGCAATGTATAAATCACTTTTTGGAAACTCTTCACTAAAGTAAAATACTAATTTTCCAATTTTGTATATCTATTACAATTTTTTGGTTCTTCAATTCCAGTTATTTTTATACTTCAATTTGTTTCATAATAAAAATCGTGGATTTACCGTTTTGGATGTATACGTTTCCGTATTTATACAAATTAGAAGTGTTAATTTTAGCTTCAAAGTCAAGATTCCCCTTATTGGTATTTTCACTTTTGTACCATGCATAAAAAGAAAATGGAGGGAAAGTTATATATTTAGAATAAATGTATATGTATATATAGGGTACAGAAATCTCTTATAACCCCGCTAAAAACCACTTTGAGTGGGTATTAAAACGTTAAATAAGAGAAAGAAATTGTTAATCCAGTAATCAATTGAAAGCAAGGCTTTGCATACTCACATTTTAGTTGTGGAAATGCAACACTGCGGTTTAACCCACCCCACGACCATCTTCCCATTATAGCAACAGCAATAGACACGTATATTGAACCGAAACGAACTTAGGAATCCTTTTTTTTGTTGTTAAAAAGTAAAAGACAGAAAAAGCAGAGATTTGTGCGATTATTTATTTTTAAAGTTATTATCTTTTGCTCAAATTTAAGATTATAGCTTTATTGGATATTTATTTGGAAAAAGAAAAATATGTTCAAATCATAATAAAATATTTTCCTTCGCTTTTTTAAAAAATTTCCTTGAAAATTTCATGGTTCCTGCTTTTCTAAAACCAATAATTTTACGCACTGTTAATAAAAATTCCTGATGGTAGATTTTTGGAGAAAAAAAATTGTGTGGAATTTGTCTGTTACTGAAATTCTGTACATTTAACATCACATACCAATTCATCAAAATATTGTTATTACTCATAGAATTTGCATCAATATTATTTATAAATATTTATGAGGTTTTTTTGGAATTTGTTTTATAGGATTTTTAAACTGAGATTGATACGAATTTGATAGAAACGAGCTGAGATACTAAAATGCCAAGAAATTCTTTTAAATTATATAGAAAAATTAGTTTTTTTAAATTCAAATTCAGGATTTATTGCATTAAACCAAATCCATGACTCATGACTCTTAAAATAAAGATACAAGAAAAAAAACTACGAACAATATGTTTAATTAAATGACGTGCACAGAAACATTAACTTGACCGCTTTTTCTACGCCTCATTTATTTCGTCACTTTGAATGAACAACAGTGAAAGTAGAAAAAATTCTTTCTCAGTATCTATTCGTACTTGAGCAATACTTTTCAGTAACAATTTTAACTATAGGGAATTTTCGTAGTAACTATTCCAATTGTGGACAAATTTTGTAGCAAAAGTTCCAATTATAGAGAATTTTCCTAGCAAAAGTTCATATTGAACACAATTTTCTTGATAAAATGTTCAATATATCGGAAAACTTTCCCAGAAGAAATTCAAATATTAGCACATTTTTCAAGTAAACCTTTTCATTTTGAGCATTCTTCCTGGTAACAATTCTAGTTTCTGGAAAATTCTAGTAAAAATATGATTGCCGGAAAATTTTCCATGTAAAAAATAGTCTACTTTTGGAACTTTATTATAATATTAATATATGACAATAAAATATAATAATATATCATAATATTATAATATAGTTATATTACAACATACTTTTTTACAATATTATAATATTAACTTTTAATTTCTTTTTTCGATGTAATCAATGAAATACATTGCACACTGTGAAATTGCTAAAATTGTCAAATTGCTTGAAATTTTTTAGACTTGCAATTGTCAAATTTATTCAAGGCCGGATATTTCATAAAAATCATGAAATCTGAAAATTTTGCCATTCTTGCAAAATAATTCCATAATAAGAATTTATTAATCACAATCCAAATGTATCATTTATTTTATGTCTCAATTATAATAATGATAATTTTA
This sequence comes from Gasteruption jaculator, assembly GCA_949825005.1. NCBI lineage: Eukaryota > Metazoa > Arthropoda > Insecta > Hymenoptera > Gasteruptiidae > Gasteruption > Gasteruption jaculator. The sequence continues at coordinate 14,980,875 of OX463763.1, forward strand.
TTGTTGCTCTAAGAATAACGATAGCAATAATAATACGCTACTGGATAATAAATACAGATGGAACTAATTAATAATCAAGTCTCGTAACAATATTATTCTATCTTCAGATATTTGTTATTATTGTTATTATTATTATTATTATTATTATTATTATTATTATTATTATTATTATTATTATTTTTCACGTCATCATATCCTTAATTATCATTATAATTATTGTTTCTATTCATATGATTCTCGTAACCGTTTATTGCTACTATTGGTAATATTATTGCATTATGTAATTATTTGTGATTCAACAATCATTTGCATTTCGGTTATTATGTTGCTAAATTGAATATTTATTTTGAATTCAATGTTCATATATTTTTTATTTGTGGATAGTTATATTAACGCTATGCCGTCCGATGACACCACGTTGGTGCCAAGCGGAAACTATCGGGCAAGCGCCGGTGGCACCACGTTGATGTCGTACATAAAGATTCATACCGGCGCCAAATGAAAGAATCCCGATCAGTCGTGCGGACGGCAAAGTGTTAATTAATAATTGCTGATTCTTGACCGAATAATTAACATTGTATTCCTTTTTGCAGATCAAAAAGTATGAAAACAAAGTAGAAATGCCTCATGGCTGGAGGCAGCAGGAAAACTGGCGATCAAAGTGGGAAATTCGGTAGAACAGCGAGTGCAACAACAACAGCGAAAGCAAATTCACTGAATTATCGGAAGCGATATCCTGATTATAACAATCCTGAATTCCATAGTAGTGAAAATTTTAAGCAACGGCAGAAACTCGAAGAGCAGAGGATTTGTTTGAAAAGTATTCGACGATTAGAAGATAGCATATTCCGGTATGTTGCAAATTTTGTTACCATTTTTTTTTAAATTTTATTATCGGGTCTCACTAAAAAAGGAAAATGGGTTTCTTCGTTTTAATGATTGTCGGAATTTGTTTAATAAACTTGAAAGTACACAAGGTCAGAGATATTCTATTGGTCAGATGTGAGTTCAGATCTATTTTTAAAACGAGTATATCTTTAATAATAATCGTTATTGAAAATGTCGAAACTATTTTTAACGATACTTTGTCTTCAAAAGAACACTACAGTTATTTTAAAGAGAAAAATATGACCCAAGATAGAAGTTTAATGAAATTAAGTTTAATTGACATTAAAACTTTGGTAAAATTACTGAGGTACTAATTATTCTCAGATAATTGTTTCACAGATTATAAGAAAAACAAAATGTATAAATAAAGTGGTTGATAAAAAGCCTTTTTTGATACGTTCAGTTTGACCGATACTAAATCACTACAGTTATTTATTCTCGCATAATGAAAATTTAAGAAAATGAAAATATCAAATTCCATCTATTCTTGAACTGACAGAAAGTAAATCTACTTCTCTGCCACTTGTTTCTATTCGGCAGATTATAATTTACTTCAGAATAAGGATATTAAAAAATTAGATTCCAATTTTCCGGAGAAAAATTATATATCTGAATGGGTTACCTCAAAAACGTTGTAAGGTACAAATTGCAAATTGTTCAAAACCTCCGAAAATAAAAAAAAATAACCTGACAGATGTTTTCAAACAAGTTTTTTAAAAAATAGATGAATTTTTTTTTAAATCTATCAGGTTATTTTTTTCATTTTCGGGGGTTTTTGAACAATTTGCAATCTGTACCTTTCAACGTTTTTGAGGTGATCCATTCATTTGATATTTCATTTTTGTACTTTATTCGATACTTACAGAGAACTAAGTTCTTTTCGACCATTTAAGCTAACTGAAAATAATATTACCTCGAAAAGAGAAAAAAATTTTGTTTTTATCTATCAAAATTCAATCTGCAAATATTTTGATTTCCATTTAATCGAATCTGATCGATTAAAATAATTGTTCAATGATTTTTTCCGAATGTAAGAAACCCATTTTTCGATTTTGCTAATTTATTAAAATTGTTAATTCTTCAAAAATAATTCGCTTTAAACTCTTATTTCTTCAACAATAAAATCTATGTCGACTAAATCACGTTAAAATTCTATTTAACATTTTCAGTCCTCGGAGCACACACTTATTTTTTTCATTATGGAGCTCACTGTGGGTCTCTGATACCCTGTGCATTTGTTTACGGGTTACCATTATAAAACTTCAAATATTGTAGAATCAATCCTCATAATTCAAATACCTTGTTAAAATTATTTGAAAATCAGACAAAAAAATTATTTAGCTATTTATTTATTATTTATTGAAAATTAGTAAAAAATTACATCGCTACACAGAATTTTGAAATTCTTTCAAAAAAAGGAAATTTTGTAAAGCAATTGTAATTAATAATATTCATACAATATTTTTACAAATAATTTTTTCCAAATCATTTTTTTGTAATTGTTTAAAACACCGGATCTGACGGACCCCGTATGTGCTCCAAGGATTCAGATATTAATAAATTCAAATTTTTACCCATATTGTTTTTGATCTTTTTTGCGATCTTCGGGTTTGAAACGTGTTTTGCAACAAATAATTGGCAGCTGCAATTATTTTTTTCAAAACGGGGTTCAAATCTGGGCAATTACAAATAATTTTATTGAAGTATTCTTACTTTATAAATAATTCTGTTTGTCAACGAAGTGAACTTGTCAAAATAACTCTATTTTCAATTCCAGGATTCTTACAGAATCCCTTCATTGCGACCTTTATATAATACATGGCAGCGATATTATCCGTTCTCATCAATGCGTACTTAAAACAAGATCACCGAACTTGTATCGAGTACTCGAAACAAGATTCCACTATTTTAAAAAAAACGCTGTGTGTTTCTTCGATTCGCTTAAAACCTTCCACCGAATCGACAAATTCGTGAGGTACGACGAGATGTAAACTCACGAAATTCCGCACAAAAATCTTCAGAAATTGCAAAACATTTAAGTTGAAGCGTTGCAAAATGCTTTGCTTGCATTAAGTTACATATAACGACAACAAACACATCCTGAAACGCTCGCATCCATTACAAAATCATGTCATTCTATATGTCCTTCCTACTATCGCTTTCTGTGTCGCTCTTAGTACCCAATAGCTCCGCTTTTGGTATCGAATGCAAAGTTTTTACATAAGCTTCTGCTTAAACGCTTTAAAGAACACAAACGCAGTACAATGAACTAAACAAAGTCCTTCCAACTGTTTCAGATTACTCTACAAAAACTTGGATTTATCGCAAGAAGAGCAAGAGCTAATATCTGCAATCTTATCGGAATCCCCAAAAGCCTTCTCGCCGGCCACTGATAACTTCAACATCAAGAATTTTTTCCTCAAAACTTGCTGCGATGTAACTGAAAAGTTAGATTCGAGTCCATCGAATTCCGAAATGGCAGATTCTGGTTTGGAGACTGGTTCCATAAGTCCTCGAGAAACAACTTCGGAGAATTCATGCACCGATTTGGAAGATGTTTTGTCGTCTCAAGATCAATTTTCAACTCCCGATAAGACGAAAAACAAATCGCAGTTCCAATTCAGTACCGATGGGGACGAGAACAGCCCGCGAGCTTCTTTAAATAACGAGGAAGAGGATCATATAACTCAGTATGAGAACCAGGTTTTAAATAACGATCCTTTCGAAGACCCATCCGATTGTCAAAGCGAAGGAAACGAGAACAGCCCGCGATTGCAGGTGAAAAAAATCGAGGACGACGTGGAAAGCTGTACGGGTAGCAATGCTTCGAAGGGAAATTTCTTTATCGATGCTTCGACCTTAAACGACGAGCTGGAAAATTTGGTTTTAGAAACGCAGCACGATGGAAGTAAGAAGACTCATTTTACCACTCGGAAAGCTACGAATATTTTATTGGATGGAGAAGAGAGTCTCGCGGAATTTGAAAAAGAGCTGAAACTAACGCAACATTTGAACAAAGTTCCAGAGTCGAGTGCTCAGTTGAAAGTTCTGAAAACCGACAAAGAGTCGCTGGCTGTGGAGATCAAGGAAGCGGATAGCGGAGAAAGTGCCCAGCCTTCGCCATGTCCGGACAATAATTCCTCCAAGAGTGACAAAGAAGCTGCGGAAATAGTCGTTCCTCGATCCGAAGAAAAATCCAATAGCTTAGACGAACCTAAGGAAAAAGTTCCCTTACTCATCCGGAGGAACACCTTCGAATTGGATTCGAACGAAGAAAAAGTCTCGAGTTTGAGGCAAGAGTACGAACGGCGACAGGGAAATTTAGTCTTTCAGAATTCCATTCCTCAATACTCCGGTCATCGAGTCGATGGCGATTCGATTTTCGATGCTCACGAGCAGCTCGAAGCCGCTTTGGAGGATGAGAAGCAGTTTTACAACCACCCGATGTCATTTTCCTTACCGGAGAAATCCACTTGCTTCGAGCCACCCGAGCAGAAAATTTGTTTCGATGAAAATAAAGAAGATGCCAGCAAAATCGAGGAAAAGAATTCCGAGGAATTGGAAACCAAGAAGATTCGAACTAGGAGAGACGAAGGCACTCCGATAGTCTCCGGTGGAGCGAGCAGTTTGGATTTCACTCCGTCGAAGTCGGAGAGCAGCCCGATAGTCAGGAGGAAGACCGAAACGACTCCGATAGTGTCCGGAGGCTCTGTGATAATGAACGAGAAGGTTTCAGCGAAGAAGAAACCACCGAGCGCAGTTTCCAAGAGTTTATCGAGCTCCATGACGACAGCTGCTTCGTGGGTAGTCGATATGAGCGACTGCAATTCCAAAACCGAGATGAAATCCAGCTCGAGTTCGAGTTCCAGCTCGAAGATCGATCGGATGACCGATTCCTTTGTATACCAAAGCTTTACGAAGAAAGCTCCTCAAGGGAGCCTCGGTTTCTTTGTTAATTTAAACGACGTTCCTTCGGAATCAAAGACCAAGGAAGAAAGTAACGAAGAGAAGAAGCAGAAAGCGTACTGCGAATTTTATATCGATATGTCCGACGAAAATGAGAGGAAGAAGTCCGAAGTTCCTAAAAATACAAATTCCGATAGTAAGAAAAATATCTTCTCGATGTTTATAGACTTGAAGGACCGAAAAGCGGAGAAGACCAAAGAACCCAAAAGTCGAGAAGCGGAGAAAGGAAACGGGTCTTCCTCTTCGCAAAGCGGAGTCTTTATGTTCATTGAATCCGATTCCCCGGTTGTTCGAAGAAGAGCTTTATCCTCCAGCTCGAAGCAAAACGGAACTTTCAAGAGACATTCCTGGAATATCGATGGAAAGTCGGACGATGGAAACGAAGTTAAAGCCGAGGAGAAACCTTCGACGAGTGTTCTAATGAACGCTAACAAATTTCGAAAGGAACACAAGCGAGCCCAGAGTTTGTCAGCCGATCGAGGAGAGTTTCGAAAAGTATTCGAGAGTTCCAACAATTGCAAGTCTTCGATTTCTAGTCACAATAATTCCGATGAATCGAGGCACAAAAAGTCCCTGAGCTTCGATACGCAACAGCATAGAGAGTTGTTCGAATCGGAAGACTTAGCTCGCGATACTCCACCGAACTCACACGTGGAGATTATCAATGAAGAGATTATCGTCAGCGTGCAGAATCACGAGTTCAAGGAGCTGGAGAATTCGAACAACGGTTGTGTCAACGACGACGAGATTTCCGAGGTCTCCTTGTGGGAGAAAACTGCCACAGAAAGCACCGAAACGCGTACGAGAAAGAGCGAAACTTTCGATATCAGCAGCGGAAGTGGAGGAAGCACCGGACCTTCCCCGGAAAGAGACAATCCGGAAGATTTCATCGAAGATCCGATAATTTACTCATCCATTCCACCGAAAATAGCGGAGACTCATAAATCGTTGAATGAGACAATTAAAAAAATTGAGAACGAACTCAGCGATAATTTGGATTACGAATTGGAAGATGATTCCAAGAAGAACTCGAGTTCGAGCTTCGTTAAGTTATCGGATTTAGATAAGAGGCCATCGACTGCCATTATTTTGGAGTCTCCTTTGATTGCGAAAAATAAGGACTTGAACAATTCGGGTAATGCGAGAATGAGTTGCAGCATTCCACCGGAGACTTCTTGGATAGAAAGTAAATTAGTGATTTCGAGGAATAATATTCCAAATATTAATAACGGCCCGATTCGCACAACATTTCCGAGGAAGTTTCCTTCTGTTATGAGTCGATCCTTGCCTTCGAAGCAAAAGTCTCCCTTGGAAGAATTAACGAGTGGAGATTGCGCGGAAGCTGAAGGCATCATTTCCGAATCGGATCTCAGTAGCATGCAAAGTAGCATGGGCCGTTCTGGGGCCGGTTAGTATTCTGAAAATTAGAGCAACGCCTGAAATTTAAATGGAACATTTTTTTTATTTTTAACCTGATTTCTTAAAAGTTACAATGTTTAAGGTAATTTTGAAATTTGCAATCCTCCGATTGAACTATTATTCTTCGTCCCACAATTATTTCAATTTTTCATAAAAACATTTTTATATGATTTTCAACGTATACAATTTCCGATATCGTATGATCGTAATGGATAGTTTCTCCCCTTTCAAATTTCTCATATATGTTTCTGTTTCTCTAAGAAGGCAGTACCGAAGAAACGGAAACCTGGAGTCTAACAACTGGGAAACCGTATAATCGTTTGGGAGAAGATTTATTGCGGATGTTTTTGGAAGAAATTAATCCGGATGTGACGATTGATGTTTCTGGACGACGTATAAGAGCGCACAAATGTATCCTGAGTTCTCGGTGCCAGTATTTCGCAGCTATTCTCAGTGGTGGCTGGATAGAGAGTGCTGGAAATGTTATTTCTCTTCAAGGGTAAAACCAAACAATCAAATCATAATTTAAGACTAGCAAATTTGCAGTCATGCTAAATTTTAACACTTTTTGTAAACAAGGGGAGATCTGTTTAATTGTTTAGGAAGTTAATGCTCGAAAGAAGGAATTTTGATTACCTTGTGTTTTAAATAGATTCTAATGATTTTAGAACTATTATGGTAGAGTCATTTTTTAGAAGAATGTTCTGTTTCTTGAAAACTGTGTAAAACTTCTGCATTAATGCAAGTTTCAAATCTTTAGAGAATTTCAATTGTTTAGTTAACAAAATCGTTTAGATATTATATAAAAGCGCTTTATTAAGAGAAGATCGTCCCAGGAGGCCCGAACCTCCTGGGCTGGTTATAGTAGAATCTTACGGCTAACATAAAACTTTTGTTATTGTTATTATATGTATATTGTGTAATCATGATTTTTTTTAGGTATTCGTATAACGCAGTGCACTTTGCACTTTGTCATATATACAGCGGAGAAAGTAACATCCCGGACACAATAAGTATTGTCGAATTAGCAACCTTAGCCGATATGCTTTGCCTCGAAGGATTAAAAGAAGTTATAGGATACACTTTAAAAGTCAAATATTGTCATTTGTTTCACAAGGTTTGTTTAACATTGCAATTATCTTCAACAAATTTTCTTATCTAAACAGGATCTGAAATTTAAACATTTATAAACCCTTGAAAAGTGTCGAAATACGTTTTTCATGTAGGTTCTCTCTCTTCCAATTTCTCGAATAGTAAAAAAGATTTTTAAATTATAACTTCAAAAAATAACCGCAAAAGCCGTCTTTTGTTTTATGAATTATACTAGCATAAAATTACCTAGAAGCGTAAAAATTTATGCTGTAAAAAGTAGCGTGCTGAAATAATAATTTATTACAGTTTTTCACAGAAAATTAAATAAATTCTGAAAATAACCTGTCTCCAATACTCCTTCAAAAATAAAACGAAAAAAAAGATTGCCCATCCCATCTGAGCTTTTTTAAAAGGATTAAAATCCCTGTATAAAGCTTCGTCAAAATTTTTGAATATCTTTCGAAAAAAACATTCCCAGCAATGAAAATCGATATAGAACATTTAAAATTTAATCGTCATTGTAAAGTAAATAAACAATTATCTAATTGAATTTATTGTTCGCAGCCTTGTCAAGTGTGTGCAGTTGGAGTTTTAGAGTGTATGCCCTTAGCTGCTGCTTATGGTCTTGATGAAGTTTATCGAAAATCTCTTCGATGGATTACAAGGCATTTTGTTCGTATTTGGCCCACCAAAGCTTTTGCAACACTTCCACGAGAGCTTATGGAAAAGTGTTACCACCAACATATCGTACATATGGTAAAAACAATTCTATAGCACCATTAAAACATTCGTGGCTGCATTTAATTTATTTTAGAACTTCTTCCAAAAGTAAATTTATGTGAGATTATTAACCGATGGTAAAGTGTTTTTACAAAAATATGGGAATTTTCATTGTTTTGCTCCTCCAGAAATTTCTGGCAGTTTCATTCTATAAAAAAAAGAAACAAATTCATTTAGGAGAAAAATAGTTTTAAAATCGTGATTAAATTTGATTTGTTTCTGTTTAATATAATTCTTACCATCAATTTTTAAAATTTCTTAAATATTGGGCATTTTGAATCTGAAACTATTTTTCAAAATATGTATTTGCTACTAATCTTTGAAACGTTGAATAGAAATGGTAGAATTAAATAAACTGCATTGGAAAATCGGAAATGTTAATTTTTCAGTGTATAAATATCTATGAAAATCTCTTTCTTTTTTGCAGTCAACCGACAATGTTTTGCAAACGATGATGGATTGCGATAAACTCTTAGCAACATTACCAAACGTCCGTTGGGCAGAGCCAGTATTCCGATTGGTCTCCAATTTAGCCGAAACTGCTGTTAAATTCTTATCGGAGAACTTCACCGGAGTCTTAGGAAGCGAAAACTTTCAGAAACTTGGACGTGAAATGATTTGGAACATCAGCCGGCTAGAAGACAATTTTTTCGCAGCGGCTGATCGACTACCACCCGAACAAGCCTGTAAAAGTTACTCCAAGTTGCATAAGTTGTTAGCGGCGGTTCAAACGCAAATTCAAGACGAGAATGAACGAATTGTTGTACGTGAAAATCAAGAAGACGACGATGACGAAGAAGACGATGATTTTCAACAGCAATCGCAACGTGCTCATGTTCCTTATCAACACTATCATCAGAATCGTGGCCACCATCGACATTTTCTACCGGTCTCTTTACCTTCGCGGATAAAAACGAAATGGGTTCCAGTTTTCATAGAGTTCTTGAAGAATATTCAAAGCCGGGTCGAAAAGTGTCTGATTCGAGAGGCTCCGAGAGCCGCGAGAACCAATGCTTGGTTGAAAATGGATTTGGAACTTCGCAGGAGGATTCAAGAACTCGCTTGTCTCGTTATTCTTCCGCATGAGTCAAAGAGACCGTCGAGGCATTCTAATTTTATGAAGGTGCGTTGATGAAAAGAAAGGACATCAGAAAGTTAAATCCAGTTTCGAAAATTTTCCATTTGTAAATATTATTTAGCCAAAAGAGAAAGATTGCATGTAAAAGCTGCAATTTTTAAGATGACTTTTAAATACGAATTAATTTTTCTAGAGTAATTCGTGTCCCAGACGATTTGATATTTCATTTTTCTAAATTGAATCAATAAAAAATTGGAATTAAAAAAATAAAATTATAAACTAAGATAATTACAAACCTTGAAAATTTGCATTTGATTGGAATTAACACGATTTTCATATTTTCCAGTTTAAACAAATAGTTTTTAATAGCTTTCACCTAAACAATCCAAACCAATGTGAAAGGACAAAAAGCCAATTTACAAATCGGAATTCTGCATAAGAGTAATAAATTTTAATTGTATGTTCTTATGTTTAGGATCCTAAAAGTAAAGAATCAATAAGTCGAACTTCGGCTAGTCGAAGTTTAGATCTAAGACGAGTGAAAATGGCGATATCGGAACATAACGACAAAACTATGAAGCAATCTTCGGCAACGGGTACTTCGACGAATGCAGCTGCTGCTGTTTCGTCGACAACAACAGCTGCAGCGACAGTATCGACCAGTAATACCCACAGGAATAACTCGGCGTCGAATACAAATCGAACTTTAGCAAAACCAAAAAGCGATCCATTGGAACGAAAAGCTGTATCTTCTTCTGCAGCGAATCATATCGAAAAACAAAATATCGATACTATACGACCAAAATCTTGGCCGAATAAAATTGAGGTAATTTGGGGATCTATTATTATTTGCTATTTTTATAGAATTTTATTTACTTTTGGAAAAACGAAAATTCAGCAGTTTCATAGAAGATTTCCAAAGAAATTGTGATGTTTAATCTTGGGAAAAAATAAGTCCCTCTAATTATTCAATTTTTTTACTCCAAAATCTGTAATTTCGTTTGCTAAATGAAAAAGTATGTTTCTTAATATTACTTATTATGTTCAAAGAAATTATATTTTCAATTTTGAAATTTTATATATAACAACGAAAAAAGATTTCAAAGTTTTTAATTTGTTTTTTAAACATTTGTAATATATTATCTAAAATATACCCAAGAGAACTTTATAAAAATTTAACAAAACGTGTTAACACGAATAACTCATTTCCAGGTAAAATCACGCTACCTCGAACCTCGAAACAAACCGACACCTCCACGAGACTCTTCGACCGCATCGACAGCACCGACACAATTAAACAACCGCGAAAAAGTGTCGCAGCAGAGACGGAAAATAATGATCTCATCTTCGGACTCCTCAAGGACTTCGAGTCCGGCTATGAAACGAGCCGTCGAGAAGAAATCCATCGCTAAAATTAATCTACCGATAAAGAAAGACATCAAAGCTCTTTCGTCGGACAGCTTAACAACGGACCCTACGAACCCCGCGAAGACGAACATGAAAAAAGATGTGACCAGTAAAAGCTGTGGAATCACTCGACCGGAGTCTCCATCGTTGAAGCAAAAAGCCGAAATCGGTTTGTCGGTCGACTCCTTGGCGGACAATTCCTCGACAAACGCGAAACAAGCGGCTGCGACGAATCAAGAAAACGGCGAGATTCCGAGAGACAATCAAGGGTTCCAGTCGCAGCCGCAGATAAACAGAAGCGACTTGAAGCCGATCGCGAAAATGGACACTTCTATGTCGACCGATAGCTTAATGACTGAAATAATCACGAATACTCCCAAGACTCCGAACGTTTCTAACAAACTGTCCCCGACTTTGGGGAAAATTTCTCTCCTGAGGGCGCATAATCCGGATAAATCCAAGAAACCTTCCCCTCCGATTCAGAGGAAACCCTTGCCGCGGTACTTGGAAAGTTCCACGATAGCCAGTCGAAACAAGGCGGCTGTTAATTCCAATTTGTATGGGTCCCCGAATTTGAGGAGGAATTTACTGGATGCCGCCAAAGTGCCGGAAATCAGTTCCTTGGGTAACAAAGGAAGCAATCGGCCGAACAGTGGCCGGCAGAATGCGATTGTTGCGAAGAAGGAGCCGAAAAACGCGAATTCGAACTCGGCGTCGAGCAGTCGACAGTCGACGGATAGCAAAAGATCTTCCCCGAAATTGGGTGGAACTCGAAACAGCAACCCCAAGGGCCCGGTTTCGAGTGCCGTGAAGAAAACTTGTAAAAATGGAGTTGAGGAAAAGGTGGAGCGAAAAGGCAGCGGAAAGTGCCATAATGGAGAGGCGAAACAGCCGCAGCAGCAGCAGCAACCGACTGTCGGTTCGAGATCCGGTACCTTCTTAAAAGACGAACCGACGGTTTTGAAGAAATCAGATTTGAAGACTTCTCATATCGGTACTTAATTTTTTTACAGGGGGAAGGGAAATCGGTAAGAGGAAGTGAGGGAAAATGGGACAAAAAATGAAGAAAGAGGGAATGAAAATTAATAACATTTTTAATGTTTTCCTTTTTTTAAAGAGAGAGAGAGAGAAAATTAAAAAATGTACAATTACATTTCTTGGAAGAAAGCAAATTTACGCAGATGTTGAAATTGAAATTTGGAGAATTTGTTAATAGTTGACAGCATTTAAGAATTCAGGGTTTTCGAAATTTGCAAGTCAAAGGAGAAACATAGTAAAAAATGGAATCGGTTGACAGGAAATTTGTTTTTTTTTGTAAAATTTCGGCTCTTTTCGTTGATACTTTCTTTAAATCTACCAGATTCAAATAATAGTACAGATTAGAGGCAAGTTCGTAGTGGATATTCAGGTTTTTGGAATTTTGCAGAATCGATCTGGGAACAGTTAACGAAGTTGAAGATGAAACCTTAAAGAAACGCATTTTCGTATATTTTTCCTTAGACTAAAAGTCGGTATTTTTCAAGAGGATTCTTTTAGTTGCCAGAAAAATTTCGGCATTTTAATTTTTATTACTGATTTTGTTGTATTTGAAATTTCGAAAAATCTTACGAGAGCTGTAGAAAAAAGACCGAAATTGTAAGAAGCCTAATTTTTGCTAAATTTGAGAGGAGTAAAAATCGATACAGGTTTCGTGTCTCTCTTTTAGTGCCACTTGCATATGTTGTTTTTAGTATTTTTAAAATTTTTGTTTTTATAGAATATCCCCCAGCGATTTCTCAAGATTCGAAATATCGGATATTTTACATTAAAGAAATGTTACAAAAAAGCACCTATATTTAGAATTTTCGAAAAGAAAATCACCAAAAATATTTAAAAATGACGTAAAATGTTGAAAAGGAAATATTCTCATTTCTTTTTTCTTTTTTGTTAATTTTGTTTTGACAATCTCTAAACGATATTTATATTTCCAAAACTAGTCACATTTTTTTCACAATTGAATTATTCAGTGGAAAAAAAAACACATTGTTCTGTCTTAAAAAAATAAGATCCACGAAACTTTAATCCCTACTACCTAAAACATAAATAAATCATCTTGTCTTTGTTCCTTCCTTAAAGCAGCTTTATAAAAAAAAATGAAAAAATATGAAAATAAATCCGTACTTTGCCCTTAAAATACAAATTATTATGTAATGGAAGGTAATATTAAACAAATAATAATAATAATAATATTAAGAATAAGAGTATACAATTACAGAAGGTAAAAAATGAATTTCCTTTAGTAGTCGGAAAAATAAATGAATATACAAATTAAGGGTAAAAAGAAGTACTTTGATTCCAATGAGTTTGAACTTCAATTTATTATTATTAACGTATCAACTTATTTATTTGCGGGAGGAGAGCAGGAGAAAGAAAGAGAAAGGGGGAAATGAAACAAACAAAAATGTTTATCTATATATCTTTTTATTTTGCAATGTACATTTCTATGCAATACTTGTACTCTAGTCATTTAATATTTTAAATATTTAAAGTTATGTAATGTTAATAAATACAAAAATATTTCAATTATACAAAATTGTGGTGTTATTGTTTTTTTTTCGTATCAGATTTTGCTGTTTTCATAGATTTCGGAAATTAAAGATTTGTTGTTTATTGAATTTTAAGAAAAAAATAAATTTTTTTCCATCCCAGTTTCCAGTGTTCCAAACATAGATTTGATGAAAAAACAGAACTAGTAAATATATTTTTAGTTTTGTAAATTAACGTAGCCAAAAGCTTTTTTTGTTTGAGTTCGAGAATTTTCTTACAATTTTCCTAATTCTAAAAATAGGGAAATACAAACGAAATCCTACTTGGCAACAATCTATTTTTGAAATCTTGTAAAATCGGACAGAACGATTCTATAACAAATTTTTTAACTTAACGGTCAAAATGGTTTATGAAAGTTTCGTGCCATTTCCAGAAACTACTTATTAAGCGAAATAATACAAACAGTTTCTAAACATCTAAAAGTGTCCCGCGCGGCCTCGTCCGTTTGGGATCACCTTCCGGTGCTGGCATGGCTTTCCTTTTGTTCATTCCTTTCCTCTCCAATTGTTTCTCAATGATTCTTGCATTATTCGCATAAGAATCGGCGACTTCTCTCTGTGGAAAAGAAAACTCATTTATATTCCACTCCAAACATTATGTATGAACGGTAATGGAAAAATTAAAATAATTGCATTTGTTGCAGCACTATAAATATACCCAAGATAAAAATAAATTATAGCTAAATATAGTATTTGACAAAGGATGAGGGTCCATAAGGCGGGTTTTTGGGCCCCAAGGGAGCACAGAGTCGCAACATCTTCATTTTTACATACATGATGTGCTTTCATGTCTTTTACAACATACATAAAAAAGAAAGTTGCGTGTAATTGTGCTCATATTAAAAAACACGGTTAAATGTGCCTATTTTTTTTAAATAATAAAACGCCTTAGGTTTGCTCTCATAAAAAAGGGCCTAAATTAATTAAAAAAGACTTAATATTGTTTCAACAAAACATTGAATTAGTTTCAATTAAATTTTATTATTGGACGAACTTACCGATCATCCTACAAATAATATAACCGAAAAAGGTAAAAAAGAAACTCACAGCCTCGATTTCATCTTCTTCCTCATCGATAGTAGAGACGGTTACGGAACTGAATTTGCCCATATTTTTTGTGTGTTTGGTAACCATGATCTTCTTTGGCTTTTCGATTGCAACTTGATTATAAATATCGGTCATCGGACCTTCACCCGAACTTTTAATTACCGATCCTTTAACGATGAAGACAATATTTGACGATGGTTCGTGTCGGTAGTACAACCAAAGACCACATCTGAAAGAAATATGTTGAATAAAATAATATGAAGTCGAAGATTATTCCAATTGTGTAAACATTAATATTTAAACTATTTATTGTGGAAATATTAGAAATGATTATTTCTAAAATCGTCATAAGCAGAAGAAAATTGATATTTGTGTCAACGATTGAATATTCGTGATGCAAGAAATTGAAAAACTATGAGTTGTCTACTTTTAATTGTATTATCAATATTACGAAATCTGATCAAATTATGTAAATATATTTCCTAGCGCAAAATTTGAAAAATTGAATTTGAGCCCTAAAATTCTTCATTAAAAATATTAAAGTTTATGATCAAGTAATTTCTGATTCTGACTATGTGAAACTTTTGTCTTAATAAACTTGAAATCATTTCCAAAAAACATTTTTTAAACCGACGTAACGTGAATTTCATTTAAAATAATAAGTTTTCCAATTAATTAACCTTTCTTGATTGAAAAATATACTTCTCAGTTAGAAACTTAATTTGTTGTCCTTCATTTTAGTTTTCCTACTCTTACTATTTTCAAAAGAAATTGGTACAATTTTCAAATAAGTCAACAAGTTATACTGTAAATAAAATAGATTCAAATTCTGTAATTTTAGAAGTCTTTCTGTTGCATTAGATTTATTCATACCCTATCGTTACAAAGAATCAAAATTTTTCCTCACTTTTTGCATTTTTGACGATACTGTCTTTCGATACCTTCCTGCCTTTTCAGAAAAACAGTTTCATCCTGCTCGCAAGTCATCTTATGAGCGTGTTTGCTTCCATCGATAACTCTTGCTCCATCCCTCTTCCTCAAAGGTAGCTTATCCAATGCACAATCTGAAAAAATTAAAGTTCGAATATCGATTACAATACAAAAGTCACTACATCGGCTTTCAATGTATTAACCCCTTCGCTCCTGACGCCGTATATATCCATCATCCACTTTATGTTCCCTGAAGCCGAACGCTGGATATACCTGGCATCCAAGGTGTCCTCATTTAGAAGTCCTAACAATCGCAAAGTTATGACTAATATTTTTTTATCCCTACTTATGGCTATTTCGCAATTCTTTTACATAAGTATATATCTCATAGGCGTGAGAAACATATTTATTCTACCTATTTCTTATTACATTTTTTGGCTTTTAAAAAAAGCCAACTTTACTAAAAATTTAGGTAATTTTCCGTTAGCCGACCGCGGCAAAGCAGAGAAATTTGAATAACGAATATAAAAAGTAACAGATACAATAAACAAAATTAACAATTTCAGTTGATTCTAACCTAAAATTAACGTCATCTGTCCACATAAGCAGTAATAAATGTGCAACGGCTTTTCCTCGCTGTATTCCTCTTGATCCTTTGTATCGGAACAAATAATACTTCTGGAAACGACTTTCGGCATTTTGGCGAACGATAATCGCTCACTTTTAGCAGCTTTTCGATTTCTACCATACGCTTTTATCACAAATCAAAACAAAACATACCATGTCCAAAGTAGAGGTTATGTTCAGTCACGTGTTAGGATTATGGACGATAAAGAAGGTTAGCTCTTTCGCCTACGGTTGGGTATCAGTGTTGTTATGTCCTAGTTTACACAATAACATAACAGATGGGGCTTCGCGCGAATTCGCGGGTGATATTCGAATTCAAACGAATATTGTTATAATAAATTACATTGAATTATTGTATAATAATAATTTAATGTTATTTATTATATGAATAGTCGTCTGAATTCGAATATCACCCGCGAATTCGCTTGAAATCCCATCTGTTTAACTTAACTTAATATGCATATATTTTTTTTTGGTTGTTTCCTTTAGTCGTGAAATTAATATATGAAATATTTACATATTTAATTCTTGGATCGACATTTTTATTAATTGAGACTATTCCGGTGGAATGTAGTTTGGGTCGAGGATTAGATTGGAAACTTAATCTAAATCAAACAATTCGCATTTTTTAAGCGAAAAGTGATAACAGGGAAAAATAACCCGCGACCTGGATTCAGGTTGGGGGTTATTTTTCCATGTTGTCTCAAATTTAACATGTATATTCATAATACTTATGTGTTATTACAGAAATAAAAGTATTTTGGAATAATATGACTTATGTTTTTTCAATGTCAAACTTTTCCCTTCAAAGCGTTCGAATACTTTCGTGACTCACTGTACATGTATACATATGCATGCATCGGTATCATATATACGGAGAGGGAAAGAGAATTTTGTTTCTCTTCTGTGGTAGTTATTACATGCTTATAATATGCATTTTCTTGTTATTAGTTCCTTCCTCATACATCTTATTTTTAAACAGTGACGTATTTGTACTTTTTTATGACCACATCTGACTCTTTCCCTTTCTGCCTCTGTGTCTTCCCCACCCTATCATTCTGGTGGCGTACGGTTAAAAGCTTATTCGTTACAATTTAGAAACATGGCGTCACCACGTCCAAAGTCACCTCGTCCACCAATTTCTTCCAAAAAAGAAGACAAAGAAGAAAGTTTCTGGGACAAAATTGGCACGTTGGGGCGTAAAAAGCGCATGAAAGAAGGTAAATCTTGATTTCTTTGACTTTCTTACTTGAAATGTCCACCGAAGACGGTCGCTTTGGTACCGTCACGTGACTGTGTACATATTTAAATAAGGTTACAGAAACGTCAAGTATTTCCTTATTTGGTCTGGACGTTTTCATTCATTTCGAGGTACAATATTTTGTTTATCATATTGTATATGGAAACGAACAGTATCTTGCAAATTTTCTTTAAATATGTAAATTGTAATGAGTCGTGAGACATTATTACTACTACTGTCATTATTCTTATTGACATTGTTAAAACTTATTGTTTTGTTAAACAGTATTTCAGAATCTGAAAACTTTCCAAAGAAAATTTGTTATTTTTGTAAACTGATGTGGGAATAATAACCAATTAGCGAGCGATCTCGTTCCTATTATCCTAAGATTTTTTAAAGAAAAATTTTCAATCGAAGGGAAGAGTTTATTTTATAACAATAGTCTAGGTATTATAACGCTTAAAATAATAATACATAGCTCATTAACCCTTTCGCTATGGCGGTTCAGTCTGCCGTTCGTCTTTTTTAAACGGGGACCCTCGGTCGAAAATATAAATTTTTGACAAAGTTGTTTTTTTTTAAAAGCAAAAAAATGTAATAAAAAATAGGTAGAATAACTCTGTTTCTAACGCTTATGAGACATATATAGATATGTAAATACACAGATTCTCTAGAAGATAAACAAAATATTTATTTATTTATAAACATTATTTTGTAGAAATTGAAATTACGAATATTTTGACGTATTTCTGGCCCTATCAACTATTTTTAATGAATGCGTGTATGGGTTAATTGGCCACAGTGACGTGTTTACATGGAACACATATGAGTCTTTTGGCCTTATCAATTATTTTCGCCGAACACATACATGAGCTTCTTGGTCAAGTTGATGCTTTTCCTGGAATGCGGTGGTAGTCCGCAAAGGATTAAATGTAAAAATTTAAATGATTGAAATTAATAAGAAATGAAATATTCGTAATTTATAATGATCAATAAATTAAATAAGTCAAAATAATAAATGTATTAAAAATTTTTCGTGTCACTGAAAATTCATTATTTACCCTATCTGTTCAGTACAAGATGTTCAGGAAGAAGGAAAATATGCAATTGATTCACCGGGATATGCCGCAAATCCGGATATGCCACCGGAAGAATACGCTTTGGACGAAAATGAGGAACGTTCGATGATCGAGCCGAGATGTTTAGAGGATTCCAAATTGAAAGAACTTATATTTGTTCTAATCGAATGGATCAACGATGAACTCGCCGATCAAAGAATTATTGTTAAGGACATCGTCGAAGATCTTTACGATGGACAAGTCCTTCAAAAATTACTGGGTAAATTTCGAACTTTAAAATAGTAACTTTCCTCTTTTTAATTTTAACGAGTTGGTAAAAAAACAAATTTCAAATCCAATTTTCATAATATTTGCATAAATTAAAAATCTGATGGTTTAAATTCTAATGTTAAAAATTTAGTGAATTATAACCAATGAAATAACTAAATATTATGTTTCATTAATTTCAGAGAAATTAACTGGCGAAAAATTGGACGTCCCGGAGGTCACTCAATCCGAAGAAGGTCAAAAGCAGAAGCTGGAAGTGGTCTTATCTACAACCAATCGTGTCTTAGGACGATACCCACCATATAAATGGAGCGTGGAAGCGGTGCATACGAAGAACATTGTAGCAATTTTGCATTTACTGGTTGGATTAGCTCGTCAGTTTCGAGCTCCTGTAAGATTACCCGAAAGAGTTGCGGTGCAAGTTGTCGTCGTTCGGAAGAAAGATGGCCAACTAAGTCATCGGACCGTTCGGGAGGAAATCACGTCGACTTATGATGATTTAGGGATGAGATGCGAACGAGATGCTTTCGATACTCTCTTCGATGAAGTTCCGGAGAAATTGGCTGTTGTCAGAAAAGTAGAATATTCGTTTTTTAAAATATTAATACATAGTTTCTCGAATTCTTAGTTGGTCGATGATGAATTCCTTTATTTTCCTTGGCTTTTCATTCGGCCAGTGAATAATAATTTTTATATTTTAGACGTTTCGATCATTTGTTGCTGATCCTCTTCAGTAATATTCTAATGTATTTGTGGATTTTTCCTAAGAAGTTTCTACCATAATCTTTCTTGCATTAACAATTTTGAAGCTGCAAATTTTCAATTTCGTTTATATTTCTGAGATTATCATTTTTTTCCCGATAAATTGTAATTTTTAATTTTCAGATAGTTCAAGAAAAAAGCAATTATCTATCGAGTTGAAATATTTGAATATTGATGAAAAAGATCGATAATTTCTTTGTGTAAACGAAATCATATTCAATTTTTATTTTGTTTTATGTAATTAACTTTTACTATTAAATTCTCT
Source organism: Gasteruption jaculator (assembly GCA_949825005.1). Classification (NCBI taxonomy): domain Eukaryota; kingdom Metazoa; phylum Arthropoda; class Insecta; order Hymenoptera; family Gasteruptiidae; genus Gasteruption; species Gasteruption jaculator. The sequence goes on from OX463763.1 coordinate 15,000,307, forward strand.
TTCAGTCTTTAATAACTTTCGTGAACAAACACTTGAGCAAAGTCCACTTGGAAGTTAGCGATTTGGATAATCAGTTCCACGATGGAGTCTTTCTCATACTGCTTTTGGGTCTCCTGGAAGGATTTTTCGTGCCTCTTGGAAGTTTCCATTTGACTCCACAAAATCATGACCACAAAGTTCATAACGTCTCATTTGCATTTGATTTAATGCAAGACGTTGGTCTTCCAAAGCCCAAGGCTCGACCTGAAGGTATCTTTTTCTCGAAAAATATATATGAAGTCGAGTCATAAATAACTTCCGACGCAGCTATAGATATCTGGTAAGAAAACGGAAGTTACTTATGACTCGACCTAATAAATTTGATAGCGTACTTGGAAATATCTACATTTTTAAATATTTAATTTTCATTTGAATTTATTAAATATTTAATTCTGAAATATTCTAAACAATTTTTCAATAGTTATTTTGAGAATTTTTCTATACCTTCGAAAATTTACTTTTTAAAGTTTACTTTTTTCATTTTCGTATTAACGAGAATCAAATCAAAAATAAAAAAAAATAAAATTATGAAAAGCTGTAAAATTGATAAACGAAAGTCCTCTTTTGTTCCAGATATCGTCAATCTCGACTTGAAGTCAACATTGAGGGTTCTCTATAATCTCTTTACAAAATACAAGAGTATCAATTGATTTTATGAAATAGGAAAAAAGTGCCTTCTTTAGGGTTTCAGTACTCGAAAAAATTCAGCAACTAATGAATCGAAGCTTCGTCCAATAACGATAACAATGAAAGTAGGATATATTCAGTCACAAAAAACTACCACATAAAAGTGGTCAAATTTACATTGATACTAAAACAATATTGAATAATATTAATTATATAATACTGTTATTTATAATTTTTCTAATAAATAAGTGATAAGATTTTTAAAAAAAACAAACAAAACAATGCAAAACAGATGAGAATGACTATAAAACTGCCATAAATATAAACATTTTTTTCTAGTTGTTCTTTGTCTTAATCTTGATGTGGGTTTTATCTAACAAATTTGTGACGATTCATCAAATTAGAATTAATTCATATGCCCTAGGAAAATGACTAAAACTCCACTAATTTTTAATTGAAAGAACTTCTTTCTCTCGTTATTAAATATATATAAACAGATTTTCATGTAATTTATTCATTTCTTATGCAAAGATATACTCTAATTATTTTACGAAATGTGAAATTACCATTTTTTCTGTCGAATTCCGTAAATTTCACGGGCATTCGAAATTGTATTGGATCTAAATATTGTGAATTTTCAACCTGCAATGAAAAATTTTAGTCCGTCTTTTGATACTTTTTTTTATGAATATGAATTTCACAACATTTTTATAGGAATTATTATTTTCTTTATTGATGTTTAATATTTATCTTTATGGAGGAAAAAGTAAATTAAAATTATGCCACATTGCAATCGAACATTTGAATCGCGATTTTCGAATGCCAGACTGATAAACCTATTTATAAAAATGTGTCTTCCTGAAGAATTGATAAAGAATAAGATGAAAGTTTATCTCCATTTATTAACAAACAGAAACAAAATTAGTAAGGTCTTATTATTATTCATTCCAGCAAAAGGCCCCTACTTTAAAGCCAGTAGCTAAGAAGAAATGTGTTAAGTTTAAATTTAGAAAAACATAAATAAAAAACTGGACATTTCTGTCACGAATATTCGTTAAATTGTTTATTTTTATTTAAAAATATATTTAAACAAATTCAAAACATTGCTTTTCGGTTTGCTTGTCATTTGGCTTTGGAAACTGATATCCAATTTTAAAATCGAATTCGAAAACACAGAAACCAGATGTACTTACAATTAGTTGAGTACTTTTTTGATTATATAATAAAACCTAAGTTGAATTTTATACATAATTGAGTTTCAATTTTGTGCCTGGAAACCAAAGTTTGATTTTAATTTTGAAATTCAGTCAAATTTGAAACATAAACTTTAGATTCTGATTATTAATTCTGACAAAAGAAATAAAAAATAATAACATTTTTTCTAAAATTGCAGAAATTTAATTATAATATTTCAAAATCCGAATAAAACTACTTTCCTAGATTCAATTTCGAAGCTCAATATGGAATTCTAGTTTTCAATGTTTACTAAGGATAAATAAGAGATATTTGCATTTATTAATAAACTTAACGATACAACATTTTTGCTTTGATCAAATGAAATAGCTCAAGCAGTAATTCGGCGACAGAATAAAAAAAAATATAAATTCCAACATATTGTACAGATCCATTTATTAATTATATATTAATTTATCAGTACACTATCTATACGTATTTATGTTAACAAAATCCTACAAATCTCAATACATTGTTATCCTAAATACTCCGTTGAATCTCGCAAATTTTTCAACTTTACTCAACTTCAAACCCAACAGTTTCATGTATTTAATTATTTACTTATTCATCTAAAAAATTCCTTGAAACTTTTAGTTTTCCTTCAACTATAAATTCACTTGTTTTCAAAAACAACATTAAGGAACCTTGTAATCAAGCATTTCATCTTTTTCTTTTTTTAACACACCTATAAATGATTTTTATTTTCGCACGTTCTTATCGATTTAATTTTAATAATAATTCTTAACAGAAACATAGAGATCAGTGTAATGAGATTTGCAACACTCGATATATTTTTTTTATTTTCTAGAATAAATGTCTCGTTTCTCAAATACAATTGTCACTGATTTTATTAATTTCATAAATTTGTTCTTCTCATCTTGAATAGCTGAAATTTAATGAAATGCGAGAAAACTCTGTTGGACGATTGTTTACTGGAGAAACGACAGTCGTTTCAAAAAATTGGCAATTACATTTTGGATTTCTCTTCCCCGCTTTATCCTCTCCATTATTTCTCTTGTTAATCCTTAATTTTATTTACTTTGTGTGTTTTTTTTCCTTTTGCTTTTTCCTGCATTATTTCATTAAATATACTTTAGGATTTAGTATATGGCCAACTTAAAGGATCACACGATTCTTCCTTGATTTACTCCGTTAATCTTTTCTTATTAAATAATTCATTCACTTATTTTTTCTCTTTTTGTTTTCACTTAAATCCTGCAATGAGGTGTTGAAACTTATCGATATAATATATGAACACTTCAATTGATGTGGCAATTTCTTTTCGAAAAGTCTTTAAACAATAAATTCTTAGAAAATATAAATGTAAAGAAAACAGGGAATTATAAAATGGACAAATTTCAATTTTTTCTCTACAAAGAAATAATTTCATCCAAAGGATTTACGAATTTTTGAAAAAAATTTGTCTTTCAGATTTTTCCCTGTGGATATTTGGAATTTTATATATTGTTCAACTAAAAAAATGTCCAAAAATCTTTTCCAAACGAACTTTGTTTTTAGAAATAATAAAAGCGAATCATTTTATTAATTGTTTTTAATATAAAATCGAATTCCACTTCAAAACGTTCTTGAAGAAAAAGGAATTAATATTTTAATTGTTTTATAGATAGTATAAAATTGAAATAGGTTTCCTTCGCTTTAATTTTACAATAGATTCAAATCAAAATTATTCAGAAGCTTGGCTCGATTGATTTCTTGCAACTAAAATACCTAATTGATAAACAATCTGTTTAACTTAGTTTGCGAAGTTAATTACATCGTTCATTTTTATAGTAATATTTGTTCAATTAATTTTTTATTGACACAGTGAGTAATTAAGAAAATTAATCTTTTTGGGATCGCAATTAATGTGGTAGAACTTATTAACTGGATTCAACCAAAAACCATAGAAAAGTTCGAAAATTCCAAATGAAAATTGCCACTATCAACAAATGAGCTTCTTCATTTTTTTTTCTTTTTTTTATAAGCAATACCCGATCAGACCAGCTGTAAACGAGTGTTTGATATTAAGATTATTTGTTTCTTCCTTCACTTCTTCCCTATTAGTTCCTCTCATTCTTTCTCCTTAATTATTTATTCTCTTTCTTTTGTTATTATATATACTTAAATATATTACTTAAGATTATGCATAGAGAACGTAACTTTTCCTTTTCACTTATATCTCATTTCCAGGGGAACAAAAACGGTATTTATTTCTCTCTTAAGTACTTCACTTACAATACTTTTTTTTAAATGTACGTGAGATACCTTTTTTTCATATTTTTCTTTTAATAGCTACATCTACATAAATATGGACTTTTTTCCCTTTCTTCTCCAATTAATAAGTACCAGAAACGGTATTTCTTATTCCCTTCTTCCTTCTTCCATTTCTCTCCCTTAATTTTCAATTTTCCAATTCTCCGTTAAATTAACTTTTTAGCTTCAATAAACATTTGGAAAGTAATTTCAGCTTAGCTTAGCTTATTTTATTTTTATTTCCTGGAATTCCATTTCAACCTGAAATTTTTCCACTTTTTCCAGTCCTCTAATGTCAAAGAATAAAAAAAAGAAAAAAAAGACAGCAAAAGTTAGTAATAATCTTATGCTCCACTTGAAATAATGCAGATTCATGTAATTTGCAATTGTTTTGAATTTGAAGATCCCGAAAATGAAAATTTCGTGTTGAATTGAAATTCCTCTTTAATTCAAAATTCGAAATTTCTTTCTCTGCTAAGACTTTGAAAGAATTCCTTTTTGGCGTGCATCGCAAAAAATGCTGTTTCTCTTTCATTTTTCTCTAAAAGAAAAGCATGTAAGTAGCAATTTTCTCCCTTTTTTTCAATAAATGATCATTTTTTTCCATCATTTTTACCGATTCTTAAAAATGATGATTTACCGACGGATATACATTTTCACTTTTTTTTCCTTGGTTTTTAATTTGTTACTTTCTTGAAAATATGCACTGCGAATAATTTCGAGGCCTTTTACTTTCAAGTATTAATCCTATTGGATGATGACATGAAAAACGGAAGACTGTATACTAATAGTCGTTCTTTTTTTTTCTTCGGTATCTGAAATTACAGTGTCCCTTTTAAAATCAAAGAAGAAAGTTTAGTAATTCGGATTCTGATAAGTATAGTAGCTCTCATTAGGTAACTTACTGATAAATAATAGTAAGAATAATAATAAAGATAATAGAAAACAAATATTTTTGAGAATTGTGAGAAATAGACAATTACGTAGATTCAAGATTTCTTTAAATTCTTATTACTTTGAATGTGTTTTTGTAAAATTAGGAATTTGTTGAACCGATGTAAGGTGTAATTGGTTATTCGAATTATTTCAAGAAAGTTAATAATAATTGTCGATATTTATATGCAAAAGACACACAATCCGTTTACAAAAATGTTTTTCAATGGCAAGTCAACTCTTACAATTCTCAAACTACTAAATAATACAATATATATTGAAATTGCACCCTTCCTTTTCTTTATACACTTGAAGTAACACATAATTTACTTTTCCATACAACAGTTACTAACTTTTAATGAATTTCTTAATTTCTAAAAAGATTTCTTCGTTTATTTGTTAAGTAATTCAATTGAAATTTTCCATTTTTTGAAAAATTACTAATAAAATTACTCCGACCGATTAAAAAAAAGTTACCTGAAATTCTCTTTTTTTTCAGTCAACTAAATAAATACTTATAAATTAATTCAAGCAAGTATAGTAATTAATTTCGTCTTTGTATTTCAGTTAATCAAAGTGTGGAAAATGGAGATTTTTGTGATTTGTTCTTTTTCCAGTTGTTTTTGTTTCTAGCGATGATGATTTTTTTTTATTTGCTTGCTTCTTTGCTTTCACACGCATTTGAATCACAATGAGAGTAAAGACGAATCACACGAGTAAGACACACATTTTGGAACTCTCCTGTTTAGTAATCATAATAATAATTATTATTTTCTCTTCTTATTGGTATTTTTTTTTCATTTTTGTCTCATTTATTTTCTTTTTTTTAATCACTTTTCAAGGAAAAGATTTTCTATTCACATTCACATTGATTATTTTTAATAAATATAACTTCTCACATGTATAATATAGTGTTGTAATAATACTCTTACTTTTGGTACCATAAAATGTCTTCTGTGTTTTAAATTTATTTTTTTGGGGGGGGGAAGTTTCCAAGGTTTTTCAATTTTTTATTTAATTTTTATTTGTAACTTTCAACATTTCGATTCTCATTAGGAATTCATGCTCGTATTTTTATTTATTGTTTTACTAGTTGTATCTTATACGTCACTTATTTTCGAGATTCATTTTTCCTCTTCCACGCTTCGTTTCCATTTAGACAAGTAGAATTGTCTTAATTTTAATTAACAAACATTATTTTTTGTTCAATTAATATTCGTTAAATTAGATTTCATTTTTTAAACGCTTTTATTTGATTTTCATGTTTTTGAGTGTTGTTTTTATTAAAGGAAACGTAATATTTTTACAAAGTTCCAATTTTCATTAAATTTTACATTTGACTTCGATATTCCATTTCATGTCTTTGCAGTATTTCATTTGTATGACTTTCTCCCAATTTTCAATTTTCGATTTATTTGCATTTATATTTTTATTGTGGTCAATCTTCTGGTTTCATTCGCTATTCTACTGTTTATTTTTCTTCTGTATTAATTTATCCATTCACTAAACTTCATTCTCGGTTGACCGGCAGTTTATAAACTTATATTTTTTCAGTTTATTTTGGTTTCATTCAATTTCCACTTTTTGGTTTGTATTTCCAAATTTCTAGGATTCTCCAGTTTTGATACAATACAAAAAAAATTTAGCAATTGAAATACCTTGGAATTATTTCTTTTAAGACCGGCAATTCAGAGACACTAAATATTTTCCTTTTCGTTCAAGAAGAAAATTAGGAATAAATAATAAATAAAAAATTTTAATGTTTTTTTTTTGGTTTTATACACTTTTCATGGCATTCTTTCTATAAAGAAAGAATATTATTTTGATTGAAAATGACTGATGCGGTGAAATTTGTGTGTAAAAAATGTCGAAACCTACTAAAAGAAAAATTGTCTTTCTTATTAAAAAACTAAATTCTGTAAATTCGAATATATTTATGTTAATTTCCCAAAGCCGCGTATAGTTAGTTATTAATTTTATTCCGAATGAATAAAAAAAGAAGACAAATTCTTTTAAAAAAGGGTTTTTAAAAATAATAGTACAAAAATCCGCAGATAATGTATAAACTAGTTTTGGAATTCTTAAACTAAAATTGACGTTTTCAGCTTCGTATTATTTTTTGAACTATAGAAACTTGGAGATTTGCTAAAATAATTGAATTAGTTAAGCCTAAATGATTGTTTCTTTTTCGTACTATATAGAAATTTTTTCCCAGTACATTTTAAGAGCCTAACAGCCTCCAATGACCAACAAATTATTCTATCTAAACTAATAATAATTTTATGGTAGTAATAATAGTAATAACAAATATTATTACGACAATAATAATAGTAATACTAACTTTTATTATTATTATATCAATAAAGATTAACAAACATTTATTGTTATGATAAAATGATAATAAAATGTATTATTACCATTAAGAAAGTTTAAGATTCTTTGAAAATTCGAGAAAAACTGACTAGTCGACTTGAACCGATCAAATCGTTATTTAGATACGTGACTTACGACAAGAATGTACGGAACTGTAATATGAAAAGAAATTTTTTCAAATTCTTACGAATCTTTTTTATACTTTTTCAGTTAATACCATTATTTTCATAGAAGCACCGATTAATTACATTGTAGTTCGTATCATATTTTTTCAGGAATGAAAGCGAAGTTTGAATCGTATGCCAATTTTTTAAATTGTAAATAATTAATAAATTGTTAGATTTATTAGTGGACGAATTATTGAAGATGGAAATTTTCATATACATGGTTTTTTATATATCGCTAATTCTTTGAAGAGAAATAAATAATTAAATCCATTATTATGACGTGAAATGAAGTTTTTAATCTTCATAAATTTAATAAATTTTTTTAATTGGAGGAATATTTTCGAAAAAAATTCAATTGCAATATTTCAATTATTGGAATTTGAAAAAATTTGTGTAAATGGCGACACTAAGAAAATTTCCAAACTTCAGTTCATGTATAGAATTTTGATTTTAAACTTTCTTTCTTTCGTTACGTGTGCAAAGAACCTATGAAGTAACTTTTGTCCTGTAATTATAAAACAGAATACTACAAAATATTCAAATATCAATAAAAAAAATGTTCTTTCATTGATTTTTGATGTGCGCACAGTAAAGAGTATGGACAAATATTTTTTCGTCAACAACAAATCTTCGCTGATTTGTTATTTCTACAGCAAAAATAACTGGTTTATTGCCACAAAAATAAAAAAACAAAATACTATAGAACCAAAAATCACGTTAATACTATTACTTTTAAGAAGAAAGAGATTCTAATTTCCAATAAAATACACTGTTCTGTAAGTCCTTCTTCACGCAAAACTCAATCATATAGGAATTCAAACAGCCAACAGTTTCGAAATTCACTTTAGAAAAAAATAGATTTTTTAGAAAATCCATTTTCATTTGAAATGTCCTTTCCAATTCATTGAAAACGATATGTTTCAAGGAAAAATTAAAAAAATAACCCCTAGTACCTAGATTTAAGTAACAAAAATGGCGAAAATTCTTTTGAAAATACTAGAGAATTTGTTTTTGTGCTATTTTGTGATATTTCTAAACGAAATTATTTGTAAAACTTTGAAAATAAATAAATAAATAAATAGCGAATGTTTGTGTGAAATTTTAATTGAAAAATGTCACTGTACTGCCGGATAGGGTTTCAATCATTTATAATGTTGATGGTGAAGTTGAAGTTTCTCTGGTTTTTGGTACAGTAGCATCTAAAGGGCAAAGTTGTTCCTTTCTCGAATATACGTTAAATAAAAATACCATTAATTCATCGAATATCAGAGATGTCGGTTTTGCTGCCGAATATTTTCACTAATTGATCTTCGTAATCGTCGATATTACGTTTCATAAGTTCCATACATGGTCCGAGTAAACGCTCGAATGCTTCTACGTCCAAAACTGAAAGAAAAGGATGAAAATGGAATTAATCTTTTATTTAAAAAATTACAATCTCAGAAAGAAAACAATAGGTGAGGGACTATAAGGCAGGCTTTCAATCCTAAGAGAGCACAGAGTTCCAACGCGTTCATTCTTGTATATATGATATGCTTTGATTACCATTTTTAGTTACAAGTTTAGTAACAAATATTATTTTAGAATCAAAAAACGCGATTGGACGTCAAAAATAGATATTTTTCTGGAAAAATAATAAAAAGACTTAGGTTTAATCCCACCAAAAGGAAAAGGTGTGAATTAAACCTTAGAGTAAAAAACTCTCAAATTATTAAAAATATTATTATTATATAAATTCGATATATTGAATTTTTAACCAGTATTAGTGCCAAAATCCCGCCTTATGGACCCATATTCTTTGTATATGAAAAAAGTTTCTAGAAGGGTCTTTCTTGTTTTCTTCAAAGTTCTTCATATTTGTGCTAGAGAAATTTCAAAATCTATTACTAGAGACATGGTAAAGAAAAATATCTCAAATAAGGCATAGCATCAATTGAAAAATAATAATATTCCTTCAATAAAGGTACGTCAAAAGAACAGATGTGGCGTAAAATTGTAATTGTAAGTTAATTATATAGACGCGTATAATGAATATTTTTTACAGTGCTGTTACTGATTTGTTTCTATAAAACTGCCTTTTCATTATAATATTTAATGGCAAAAGTGTTTCAATATCCCTAACAATGATGATTGTAATAATAACAACAACTCGAATAATAGCGCGCCATCGGTATTATTATTTCGTTACTGCAATTGTTAATTATGTACGTCAGACGAAACCAGTCATATCGATTGTAATAATTAACCCTTCGCAAACGGCTCATTTTTTTGTGGCGGTAGGTGGTTCGTTGTTGTTGTGTCAGCAATGCTGGCGGCTGGAGCGCAGAGGGTTAACAATAAATAATAATAACAAAAGCGTGGTTGCTTATTCGTTATTTCATTCCATTGAAATTCAGTATTCCACTTCAATCGCAGTGACTGGAAACGAGTAATCTAATGGAAAAGGGAGGTAGAGCAATCCCTTTCTCGATTGAACGAAGTTATTACATCTATGATCCTATTTTTCGTTATTTTTCTTCTCCATTCTCTATTATTTTTTTAGGAAAAAAAAATATTATAAGCGATACCGGATTGAGATTTCAATGGAAATAAACTTACAGGCCAGTTTAACATTGCCCACAGCATAAGCCGAAGCGGCACGAGGCTTGTGCGTCACGAGTGCCAGTTCACCCAAATAACCACCCGCTGGAACGCGATTGATCTACAAGTGATATACAAAAAATTGTAGTTTATACTATGTATGTTTAATGTTTATTCATATGTATCTTCTACGTGCATGTATCATCGTATATTTCCGCATTTAAAATAGACATTACAGGCTTTTAAGGTCGTGAGAGACTTTGCCAGCAAAATTTTAGTGTGAGAATGGAAAAAAGTTAAAGTTAAATTCTAGACTGAGAGCAAAATATACTCTGTTATGTTTTGAATTTTATTGAGTATTGGTGAAAAGAAAAGTAATCATCGTAAAAAATGTTTAAGCATTGCCGTGTTTCTTTAAGTTGCAATAACTTTTATAAATTTTAAATATAACTTATAATACTGAATTTTTCAAACACGTGTTGATGTATTTCTATATATATTTTTTACAAATTAGGAATAGTAATAATGACTTAAAAAATTTTGAACACGCGTTTTAATTTTAATGTTGCAAAAGTTAACAAATGCTATTCCCGATATAAATATAATATTTTTAGTTTCGTTATCTCGTCTATTTCATATTTCGAGTTCCTACTCCAGGAAACTTCCCAAAAACTTGTTTATTCGCGTTACACAATTTCAATGAATAATTCCTGATTCAAAGAAGTTTTAATATAACCGTTCTATAAAAACAACATTACTCACAGTTCAAAGAGAAAATTTATTAAAAATATGTTAAAACAGAAGCCGGACAGACTTGAAAGTTAAACCACCAAATTAAACTAAACCAATAACCGAGTTATTGATCACGTCATAAATTCGAGATCACAGAGAGATTATTAAACTAAAAATAAATGTATAAAATGCGAACATATGAAAAACTGAGAACCCTGTTACGAAAAAATTGCTTTTCTTTAGTAACATTCTATTCAAGTATTAAACAACAGATCAATATTTGCAATCGAAACATAAATTTAATGTTTCTATTCAATTTATTATAGTAAAAGAAAATTGCTGTATTTATAGAAATTATCTTATTTTAGTATTGATAAAAAATGGGAGAGAATTTTTTGGTAAGATATTCTTTCGAAAAATTTTTTATTCTACGATTGAATCGATTTCAAAACCTAGAAAACATAATTTTAAATTTTCCAGGTACCCAACAATTCTCATGCGAAAATTATCGGCGCTTGCCCGATAATTTTCGCATAGTACCAACGTGGTGCCACCGAACGGCATAGTGTTAATATTTCTTTCAATACTTCCAACTCGTATTTTTTCAGCTGTACTATTTTTTGTTGGTTGAACCCACATATTTAAACTGTGAACACGGAAATTTTGTAAGACGCTTGAAGAAAAAGATACCACACCTCAACTTCGCGGCCATTGTCGCCGACAATTGTGATCCTAACGACACCATCCTCGACGAAATACATTCCGTCAGCGATTTCTCCTTGTTTGATGATTCTTTCGCCATCTGAGAAGTGTTTCGGTACAAGAGCGTCCGCTAAATTCATGCGCTCGTATGGCTGTAAACAAAAGACGTGAATGAAAAAGGGTAATAAGTAAAACAAAATTTATTAAGACGCTCTCGAAAACTAGAGCTTTAATTTACAATTTTCGATCGCAGAGACCTGATAGTAAATTTTGTTTTATCGTTTTAGTTCAAAATCTGAAATTTTGGATCCGACTTTGGAAGAATGTGACAAGAAATATTACCAGAGGCACGTGAATTCAAACGCTTTTTAAAAAAGATCAGTCAATTTGCAATTGCATCATGGCTTGAAAAAATACAATGATGTTATTGGAGTTTACTTCTGCGTATTTGCTTATAAATGGAGAAACGGAAGTAAAAGTAGTGCCAAAAATGAAATTTAATCTGGACACTTAACAAAATTGACTTGCACTTCCTTATATCAAAGCAGATCGCTTATTGTTTCAAAAGGTAATTACTTGAAATTAGAGAATAATGCTTTGGTGATATAAATTTAAATTACTAGTGCTGCCTTTTTAATGTTAAGCTTAAGTGTTTTACTGTAGGTTTTCAATCACGATTAAAGTGGTAAAAGTACATGTACCGTGAAATGATTGTAGGAGATAAATATTATTCCGCAAAAAGATAGTAACAGTAATATTGTCATCAACTGGATGATGAAATAAAATCAGCAACAATACAGTATATTTTTGAAGAATACTAAACTAGAGAAAAAAAGGCCAAATTCTTAACTTGAGTAAGTATTTGTGCGATTTTTCAAATATATAATCGATCATTGATACCTCGAGAGACTTCAACATGGGGACTTTGTTGATGAGGTCTTCATACATTTTGCGTTTCTTATAAGCAGATTTGAGTAATATACGACGGAAAGTTTGCCGATCCATTGCCCATAAAGTTCCCGGAGTGACAGCTTTGATGCTTGCTGCTCGTGGCATATTGTACAGTAATGCTAATTCACCAAAAGCACCGCCGTTATCATACGTATGGATTAGCATATCCGTTCCCGTTTGATCTTTGACATAAACTTCAAATTTACCCCTGAAACAGAATTCGGCTGTTAAAGGATACATATTTTTACACGCATTTTTCATATTTTGACGAAAAATGGATTAATTAATATGAACGATATTGATGTTAAATAGCGAAATTATTTCCAAAGTATTTCATTTTTTCAGATTTTTAAATTAGATTTTCTTGTTCCAGAATTAATTATCAAATGAATGGATCACCTCAAAAACGTTGTAATGTACAAATTGCAAATTGTTCCAAAACCCCCGAAAATGAAAAATTAACCTGATGGTGCAATAATAGAATGCGTCACCTGAAAAACGTTCTAAGGTACAAATTTTTTAAAACAATTACTATTGCACCATCAAGTTATTTTTTATTTTCGGGGGTTTTTGAACAATTTGCAATTTGTATCTTACAACGTTTTTGAGGTGACCCATTCAAATGTGTTTAACTTTCGAATGAAAGTAGATCAATTTTAATAGGTATTTTAAAATTTTTTGTAGAAAAAGAATTTTCACCTTTAAAATTAGTTGTTGAAGAAAACGAAGGAAATATTAACACAGAATACCAAGTAAGCAAAATAAAAAAGATTCACCTTTCGATGACGTAAAAGTTGTCACCATCGTCACCTTGCCGAATAATAAATTCTCCTGGTTGCACAGTTTTCTCGAACATAGCATCCAGTACATCTGCCATTTGTTCCTAAATGAATGAAATATTGTTATTGTTACTATTATTATTATTACTATTCTCCTTGCTATTCTTATCCATGTAATTATTGCTACAAAGACGCTTCTTTAATTGTTATGTCATTCTTTCTACATTAAAAAGAGTATTTATCTCTATTTACATGTTAAAATATTCTAAAACGTTACATGGAAGCAGGAAGATATATGGACCGTTTATTTCGAAAGTGGTATAAGTCCATTTTTTCTTGTTTCGAGAAAATTAAAAGTTAGCATATCGGTCGGTGAAAAAATATAGGTTAATTATATCAACTCTGGCAATATTTCTACAGATTTATCAATATGTAATTTAATTATATAAATTTGTTTTAGGCGAATTTACCTAACATAATGTATATTTACGGGCCGCAAATGGACTCATCCACTATTTTCAAAATTAATGGTTTCGCAATTTCTTTTGCCGGCCAATTTTAAATTGATCAAAACATGGGCATTTTTGGGAAATCAAATACTAACTAATTAGAAATTAAAAGTTTACACTAAATTAAACATAAATTACGTGATATCTCATTTTCTTAATAAATGGACTTGCACCGCTTTCAAAATAAACAGTCCATATTCCATTGGAAGATGTTGCAATTTTCCTTATTTAAAAATACTGAATGTTGAAAATGCAGGTTTTATTTACCTTATCGAGAGCACGGAAGAGTAAAATGTTTTTCACGCTTTCACTGAGTCTTTGCCTTTGTTCATCGCTTTTTGGATGTACCATCTAAAACAGAAAATTGAAATATGTAGTTGACTTTCAAAGCGATATTATACGAATAAAAAATTCAATTATTTTTGACATTCTTTACTTTATACCGGAGGAATATCGTACAATGAAAATCAGCAGTTCTGTGCTTTCACCATACTGACACGATTTTGTCTATATTTTTTAATAGAGAAATATAGGAATTTGAAAGACAGCAATTTTGCGATTTCAGTGAAAGGATAAAATTGTCCACGATTTCGAAATTCGTTGCTTCTACACGAACATTATTCGAAACTGAAAAGTTGTACTTCAGCTATTTAATTTTGTAAATGTATTATTGTCTATTTTGGAAATTGCTCGGACGGGAGAAATATGCAAAATCCTAAATACCTCGTAAATTCGGCACTTTATATACAAAAAAAAGCGTAAATTAGATATTTGCAATTCAATCACAAGAATGTCATTCCCTCCCACGTTCTTTTAAGGAGAGTAAATGTTATAAATCAAAAACTTGAATTTTGGCGATTTTATTACACTCATGATATTTCTTGTGTGGTTTAGGTTCATTATTTAAAAAAACTGGAAATATAGGGAACTGCTAATCAATATTATTTTATATAACATATTCCTTCCTACATTTCAAAATTCGATGACTTTAGAAGCGGGAGATGTTAATAACTGAAAATTTACATTTCTGTGGTCACAGTCAATAAATAAGAGTTTCCGTGTTTCTTCAAAAGCGAAAGATATTACAAAAGAGAAATTTCTGATTGTGCAACTTAATTGCACAAACTTAGATTTTTTTTACATTTTATATGATAGAATTTTTTTATGTTTGGTTAACCTACTATTCTAATTATGAGAATATTGAAATTCCGAAATGTGTGTTTTAAAACTCTATATTTTGTATGTTTTGAACACGTTATTTATTCGAAATAAATAGATACTTATGTAAATGTAGCATTGAGCTTCAGTTTCAAATGCTACAGAGCGAGTATGTACTTAGAAATTGGTATTTATATTTTGTTTGCAAAATGCAACTGTTAGTATTTCATACATTCGCTATTTCAGTTTTCCAACTTCTGCTTCTGTTTATTTAGAAATATAATGGTTTGGTTCAATACATGTAATTTCTTGTTTTTTTGGAAGAGGGTTGGTTGAATGGGAAAACTTTTTATTCTATTATTTAACGAATTTGTTACTTCGACAGAAAGGTAGGTACTTGATAGCAATTTTCTAAAAGTGGCACTTTCAATTTTTCATGCCATTGTTGCCACATACAGGATGTTTCACTTAACTTGATCGCTCTAAATTAATTGTAAATAACTGCAATTTTTTCCTAAATACAATTCGAGCAAAAATTATTGAAAAATCAATATTGTAGTTGTTTCTTTTAATACCTTAAAAATTGAGGTCGGAGAGAGAAAATTTTGAAAGCAAAGGTTTTTTTCACGAAATATAACATTCCTTAATCAAAATGGAACTTTCCATTAAAAAAGAAACTAACAAAGCTGGCTTTAAACTAAACATCAGAACATATTTTCAATAAAAAATGGACCTTGTCATTTTGTTAGGGATTTTGAACCTAACAATTCTTGAATGAAACGTCTTTATCGTAAAAAAAAAATAATTTACGAGTAGTTTCAAGTAGTCCTCTTAGAAGTAACCCTGTATTTTCTGAAATATATTCTTTTCAAGAGTAAAATATGTGATAATGCTTCTTGAAAATTTACTTATTTCTCTTTCTTTCTTCTATTATTTTCGTTTTGTTTTGAAAAGTAACTGTATGAGTAAAGGTACATTCTGATTTTCAATTGTCATTTTTGAGACTTTAATTCTGAAATTTTTGCAGTTTTTCCAATTTTCAGAATTTTCAGGGAACGAAATCTTTAAGAATAATTTAACCCCTTGACATACAATGACGAAGTTGACTTGTCATTCATTTCATGGCTTTACTGTACAGAACTATTAAATTGTTATTTTTTAATGTTATTTAGATGTTCTTTGTCAACATCAATCTGATTAACTGTTTGAGTGCCAGAGGACTTTCTTTGTTTCCAATTAAATAATTGCCAAGCGGCACAATAGTGCTCTGTTCATTCCTTCTTTAAAAAATGCTGGTATTCTTGGACATGGACCAGAAAAAGCGCGATCGCAAAATTTGATAACAATGCCAAAGTTTTTCATTCGGATTAATATATTGATATCTATTCTCTAATACTTTGCTTTCCTGATGCTTTAGCATCCATTTACTAGGTTTACATTCTAAAGAATTATGTTTTGCAGTGGGAATAGAAGCAAGAAATTTTTTTTTAATGTATGGCATATCCGAATGTATAAATTTTCCAAGAGTTACGAAGTTGATAACTAAAATGTATCGGCGTTATGATGAACCCTCTTTCTATATAGCCCTTCACGGTTTTATGAAACTCGATTTACTTTGCCTGACCATGTGTATGATCTCCCTTTATGACGTCATACAGAGAGTTGCTCGATAATCTGACGTAGTCACTAACAAGAACACGAGACAAGCCTTTTAGACTTTCCCTCTTGACAAATATTTAGTAACAAAAAATAAAAAGGCATTCCTAATTTAGTTAAAAACGCTATACGGAAGTTCTTGTTTTTTAATAATGAAATAAAATAATTACTCATTTGCATGAACTTTCTATTGCATTTATATTCATAAATTGTATGAATTCACACTAACATTGAGTTTTTGAGGTATAGGAAATTTTCAAAGGACCTTCTCTTTGTTCTCGGCCTTTTCGGAATTTTTGGTTTGAATGTGGATAAATTTTAGTGATCTTGCAAAATTTCTGAAACTCAGAGTTAATTACATGCTGTGAAAATTCAGCACAAGAAATGCTGAATTATAATTCACATTTTCGCGAGTTTTTAGTGTAATTGTGAATTATTTCAGCTGAATTTCACTCCTTTATATCAATATTTTTTTAATTTTCAGGAATTTAGTTAACTTTCATGCTCGTCAAAGGACTGGGGACTGGTTTTAATACTACATTTTTGGGGAATTTCGAATTGAAAGAAGTTTGGAATACGAAACAGAGAAAAAGTTGAGATTTTTTTAGTCTCAAAGACATCAATCTTATTTTAAAGCTTCATTAACTTTTAATTCTTCGTGTTCGCTGAATCTTTGAATTTAGCTGTTTTTATCGTTCCAATTAAGCTAGTAGATCATTTATTTGCTAAAACTTTGACAATCAGAAGCTTGGAAACTGTGAGTTATGATCGTGAAACTGTAAATTCCAATGTCCTTTAATGTAAATTTGCAAAGATTAATTGTTCCTTTCTTTTTGGTTGTTTTCCCAACGTTGAAAATATTGGACTTTCAAAAGCTGTTTCACGAGTAAATTTTAACTATATTACTCAAGATATAAACGATTCCTTTTATTTTTTGTTGGTTGTTTATGAACAACATTTTATTTTTCATCGTTCTATTTTCTAACCGGTTTTTATTAATTTTTAATTCATTGGACGTTTCGATTTTGTATTGCACATCCTCCTCAGTGAATATATTTTCGTTGAATTTTCATAAAAAATACCAATTATCCGATAATAATAGTATTGAAAATATATCTTAATTTTAAAATTAATATAATGATAAAAAAAATATAATTCTTTTTAAAATAAAAATTGAGCGAATATACGTAATCAAGATACAAATTTTAACTTTGGATCTTTTAAAAATTGAAATATTGGAAACGTAGATAATTTGATGAGATTTGAAAGCTTTTATCAAATTCGCGGAGATTTTATGCATTCTTCTTTTGTATTATTTACGTAAACTTGCAGATTTTCAAAAATAAATTGAAAATGTGCCATATAGAAATATTTTTAGTGTTAGCAATTTCCTTTCTCTTATCTCTCCCTTTCTCTGATTTTAAATGACAAAATGAGGCAAAGAGATAAGAATTTATATAAACTGAACACAAGATTATTACCTTAACTCCTTCTTCTTCCTCATCTTCTTCGGGATTATATGTTTCAGCAAAAACGCTCTTCCTTCTGGTAGCAAATCTGCCGACTGGAGGTTCTGAATTCCAAAAATAAAATACAATTAATTTATTTGCGTGAGTTTTAAAAGTCAAGAATGAAAATTCATATTTTTTTTCGGAGTTTTATGCGGTTCACTTTTTAATAAGTTGCGAGTTCCTTTATATGCATTATTATTTCAAATTGCTATAGTTTAAATAACAAAATTTTAATTTAAGAAAATTTTGAGAAAATAAATTGAATTATGCATTTCGATGTTTTTTGCAAAATCGAAAAATCCAAAGTGTAGGGATTTGTTATTATCTTAAGGGTTACCTCTATTTTTTAAAAGTTATTGTTAAAATGAACTCATAATATCTATATTTTCTGAATGAGACACTTAATTTTGAAAAATAAAAGAATTGAGAAAAATGTAAGAAAATTATCGGAACTGATAAATTGCGTATTCAGAAATTCAACAAAAGGAAACCTTTTTTGTTTCCTGTTTAACCAAAATCCTATTCAAAGCGTAAATTTGCATATCTTTATTTCTCCATATCATTTATATTCAATGTGTATACTATAAAGGATAGTTGCGATTCGATATTGCGACATACGAATTTAAATTTTTATTTGTCGCACACAAACACCAATTCACTCCTATCATACAATACATTCGTTCTCTAATGTTCGGTTCGAGAAAGAATTCAAGAAAAATTTTCCTTTTCGTAATACTAGTACTTGGAAATAAGTAGTCCTGATAAAGAAATAAAAAAGCAACAAAATTTGTTTTTGTAGAATTATTTGCTTACTATTTTGATCAATCGAGTAAATATATTTTTGAATTGATTAATTAGTTAATTTGATTCGTTGGCAATTAGCAAAAACCTAATTTATTATTTTAAATATTTGTTCAATATAAATGATTTCTATCATTTCACAGAGAAAAAAATTCCAATTGGACCGAGTAACACTTTATTAAAAATATGGTTGGATAATTTGATAATTAAGTAATACACTCATTATTCAAAACCCGACATTTCTGGAACAGTATAATTTGAAGAATAGAATTAATGCTAAAAGCTGGACGCTGTTTCGTTGTCATTTTTTCATACAGTTGTAGAAAATTGTGATTCCGAGGTTTCTCAAAGATTTGATTAAATTACTAATTGAGGTAATTACATTCTGAAAATGGTAACATTGAAACTACGAAAAGTTTAAGTAAAAGGACGGATTTCAATGTGAAAATAATGAAATTTAAAATTCTGACTACTGTAACTTCCAAAACGGGAGATTTACTGTCTCCTTTTTTGGAAGTGTTCCACATTTCACTTTTCACAGTTCGTACGATGAATATCTTGAACTAGTTACGAGCCAAAAATCGTAATTTCCAAGAGCAGAAAGTTTCAAGGTATAAAAATCTCAAATCCGATTTCGCCCCGCCCAAAAAAGTAATCTCAAATATTAATATTTGTAATTTTTTGAAAATCAAATTTATAAATTCTAAAATTAATGAAAATTGCATGCAATTTTCATTTAGGCATTTCATAATAATGCAATATAATTATATTTTGAAAATTTAAGTCATTTCAAGAAATTGTAAAAGCGATGTCGAAAATTAATAAATTTCGGAACAATCTGAAAATTTGAGTCCAGAAGTAGACACGCTTAAATTAAAATTAAATTAAATTAATATTATTAATATTTGGTCAAATTGGTATTTTTGTATCAAATACAATTGAAATTAAAATTGTTCTACACTAAAATCTGACATTATCTCTAAATTGTTTCAAGGTAATTGGTAAACTTTGAATAGGCGATTATCTAATGACATTTTTCTTGCAATAACGTCAAATCAATGAAAGTAATATCTGTTTACTGAATAAAATACTGTCACTAATAAAAAAAGACAGACGTTTACGAGACAATTTATTTTTGTAACAGAGAATTTAGGGGAGAATTTGATGACCAGTGTTTTCTTTTAATGTAAGGCGTGGATCATCTCAATTATATGATTAAACAAATAAATACAAGTGACCTCTCGTATACGGGAATCTAATACAAAGTTATACTTTATCATTTCCACAGAGATCTAAAAATAATTTATTTACACTGGAGACTGGAGTATACTTTGGAAAAATAGTCAAAAATATCAAATGTTCCTACATCAAATATTTATAACGCGCAATAATATTTACTTTAAAAGAACTTGAAATTTACAAATTTTCTAAACTATATAAAATTAGCTAATGTAAAGCAAACAGCAATAAGCCTGATTTTAAATCCAAAATGAATTTTGAATACAGGAGAAAATGTATATTATGAAATAGAAGGTCATTTTTAGAGTTGCATACTTGTAATTAATTGATTGGTCGGGAACTTTATTGCACAACGGAAATGTATGTGTTGGTCATAACATTGCCAAGTACATACTTAAAATTTCTTCTAGTCAAATATTTTCACATTAACAAATCGTAAATATCTACTAACACTTAAAGTTCCACTGTATTTAAAAGTTTTGCAGGAAAATGCATTTTTATAAAATAAAAACTTTCTTTTAATATTTTAGTTGCATGAACGGCACAAATACGCTTTCAATAGTGCCTAAGTTCTTTAAATGCCAATATTGATTGATGGTATTGTATCCTCTTACAATTAGAACGAAGTAAGAAGATTGAGTATCAAATTGAAACCCAGTTTCAAATTTGAAATTTGAGAAAAAAAACTTTGAGTATTCAATTTTGGTACTAAAATGCTATAAAGAAACTGAAAAGAATCCCCATGATATTTTACCGAATAAATTTAGGGAATTTTCCAACAAATCAGTCATATATTTTATCACCTATTAAAATTATTACAGAGATAGAAAAAATCAGCTTTTTCTTGGTATTAAAAAATCTAAAATATTCAGTAAATTTATCAGTAGATTTATATTCACAAGATTTTCCATTTAATTGTTTCTAAAATATTAGGAAGAAACAAGCAATACAAAAGTAAAGCAATAATACTGTCACAAATTGTTGCCTCATTGTTTATTTCCTATTATTCACAGAATTAATGCAGGTCTGCATATTTCCTCAATTAACTCCGACTCCTTCGCTTTCCTTATATACTATATTGCTGATACAATTCATTACACCCACATAAACTTTCAATTTTCAATCAATTTCCTCGCAGAGCAGCTCGCAGAAAAGTTCAGAGTGTTTCTAAAATGATGTACTGTTCCAACAATACTATTTGTTCATCAAACAGAAATGTTTTGGAGTGTTGACCTTTTGGGAACTCTTCAGCTGGCCAACTTTCCTTTGGGATTTCGACCTCAAGACTTCAATTTCTCCTTATAGTGATTACTTTTTCTTGTGAGGACTGAATTGAAACCGTATAATAAATATTGCAAGTATTTTTGATATTCTATTATTATTTGTTTTTTTTTGCTTCTAGCTCATCTTCTGACAAACGTTAAATGAATATTACTTTGGTGACACGTTTTCATGTTATGTTGTTTTATTTATTCAAGTAATGCTTCATTCATTTGTTCAGTTATTTTTCTTAAATAGTACATTTCTTTGGTAAATCTTACAAAAGTTTTCTAAAACTCTAGTTAATTAACTAGAATGACTTTTCATATAATTGATACATCAATATTTGAGCCCCCATTTTGCCAAATCGATTAATTCCACAACACAAAACGTAGAGAACTGTGATAGAATAGCTTCTGAAATAAATTGCCTATTTTTCCACAACCAAAAAAGTTTATTATTTCGTAGTATTAACTCCAACATTAAGGACATTTATTTCTGTTACATAAAAAGTAAAGTTCTAATCACGTACTTCGGTACTGAGGTTTGTAAAGATTTGAAAAGAAGCAATATTGGAGTTAATCGATTTGTCCTTTGATTGGTCCATATATCATAAATTACGAAAAAGGAGTTTCGAAGAGGAAATGGATTTTATACTGATTTCAATATTCAGTTTGTAAAAAAAATGTTTTACAAAATAAAAGTCAAAACACTTAAAATCCAACTCTTTTCTAAAACATTAATTTCTAATAGCAAAGATTGTTTATTAATACAGGCTTAGAGTTTATCTGAACTTGACTTTAATTAGTATTTTTTTCTAGACGGCTATTTAGTTGATTGAACAGCAGTAAAAAGATATTAGTTGGGGTAATAAATTGGATATGCTGTTCACTGTTCTTAAAATATAATTTATGGAAAGTAAAATTTGCAGCAGAATTAATTTTATATCATAACACATGGAAAACCGTGAAAGATCTTGAGTGCAAATTTGGCATATGAAGTTATAATAAACCATTAAGCTAGGATTAATATGTTGCATTATGCAGTGTAAGACTTGAATCTAATTATTTAGCTAATGCCCTTTCATGCAGGAACGTACGAAATTAAATGCAAGCTGCTTTGTCATACTCCTGAACAGTAAGGGATTATTATAATAGGGTTTTGCAGTGAAATTTCGTACAGTCATTGAATTTGAGTAGTTTTAAATGATTTTTCGAACAAAACAGATTTTAGGATGTACAAAGTAAGGATAAGTTCAATGAATAAAGCTGCTTGCAATTATAAGACTAACTTGCAAAGATTGTGTTCTAAGGATTATTTAATTATTATCTGTTTAGGATTTGATTCCAATTCAGGATTTTTTACCATTAACAATGTTCTTCTTACGATAATTGTGTTTTGATCAAATTCGTTCCACTTGAAATGATAGAATCAATAAATGACTGGAAAATTGGCTGGAAAATACTCCTTATCCATACATGGGCATGTTAAAAAAGCATTGATAACTATTAAATACTAATAAATGAAGAAGTATATCGTTACTGCAATTGTAATTCTGAATTAATTTGTTTACACATAGCACAAACAAATCCATTTATTAGAGATCTTATTTGATTGAGTAATTAAAGTGAAGTGTTTTTCAATCACATTGATCAAAGTGTAAATTTTGAGCTCCCTGAGTTGCATTAATGCTTCTTCGAAAGCACTTGTTCGAAGTTTAATACACAATTCTTGTTATTTATAAAGTGACATGGATGTTGTTGTACAGATAATATTATCAAATAATTTATTACACTATCTTATTTTTTGAATTATTTTATTTTTTATATTACAATTTAAACAGGTATTGTGAATAGATTTTGCACAAATGCGTTCAATAAGTAGCGAGTTACATAGCTCGCTATTAGGTAACAGAATTGCAGCAAAATAACTTGAATCAATGATCTCTTATAGCGAGTACATTACTACAACATTATATTAGTTAGTTACATTTTTGAGGTGGAAATTTCTACATAAATATTATGTGGAAATCATACTTTGATGATATTGCCTGTACATCGACGTTGCAGATCTGCATTCGCAGAGTCGACAAATGCAAAATTTGAAAAAAAAAACGAAACTTATATACCCATTCAATTTATATTACCTACTAACAAGTTTCTTTTCAGTAGCATTATTAACCCTTTGCACTATAATTTTCTTTCTGGTTTTCTATTCTTAGCTACTTCTGATTTAACTTTTTCCGCTTCTGATATCTGATCCTAGGTATGAAGAAATTGCTTGCAGTTATTCAAAGATTATTTCTTTTTCATTAGCGACATGCTTGTTTATAAAGTATGTAAAGGCGAGTAAGCATGGAACTAACAATAATTAAGTCATACATGAAATAATGTTGTCACGAAAGAAATGACTTAATGTTACAAAGGGTTAAAGTTCGATTTAATAAATTTAAAAGGCATGTACTTAAACTGTATACGGGTATTGATTGAAATATAAAGTATCCGATTCCGAGTTTCTAAACATTCAGATACATTTCAATACATTTTTCAGTCAAAACCAAGGGATGACCACATGAATCATAGATAATGCATTGTGGGTATTCCCACACCAGCTTGAAGAATTCTACAATGAGTGGTTGTTCGCCCAAGATAAAAAATGAGAACAGACAGACACTGATAATATCGAATTCAGGGAAAATGTTCAGAATTCTGTGAAAGACAGGAATTTCTTTGAATTTTTTATAACAGAAAAGTGAACTTAAGGCAAAACATAAATGTTGAAAATTTTAGAGGCATGGATAGTTTGTATGAAATCCAAACAAAACTATTGATCTGAGATATTATTTAACTGTTCAATTGAACTGGTAAATAATACAATGTTTTTATTTCTACATACTCTTGAATCCAAACAGAGAAAATATGAAATGATATTGATCCATGCGAGTGGCTGTGAACGTTTAGAAACTTAAAAAATTTGTTTTTTTTTGGTAAGTTGCTTGTAAGTACATCTCAAGAATATGATTCCAGAAGAAACTGAAAGACTATTGTACCGTTCATCGGAACCTTTGAGTTCTCACTCGTAAATCTTTGAATATATTTTTTCAAAATTGCTTTTTCCGAAATCAGTGTAAGCGCTAACTCAAAAACTATCATGTTAAAATTTGGCGCACGTGTAAATAACAATATAACCATCTATTTGAATGTAGAGATTTCTCAAAAAGTACCATGTTTTTCAAAGATATTAGAATAATTTTGTGAAACTTAAACTTTTTTTAAAGAGTGTATCATTTCTTCAATATTCAATTTTCCTCACTTTTTTTCGGTTCACTGACATCATATGAATGTTAATAACCAAAAATTTGTTTATGCATTCATTTCAAACAAATATAGGAAATTCCAAAGATTAAACCATTCAGTAATTCGCATCACAACCTTTCTATAAGCCGGGCCATTTTAAGACCTTTTGAAAAAATAAAAATACGCTCTGATTGTCAAAAGTGTCTGTAAGTAATAGCCAAAGATTCGAAATTGTGTGCATTTTCATCTGTCTAAAGATGCTTCTCCCCATAAAATTCGTTACTCATCAGTTTCCAGTAACATTACTATGTTTCGACATGTCTTATTTTACTAAGAATGAGGGGCTATTTGTACATATTTAATTATTTAAAACGATTTAATTAATTTAATTAAATTTACTTTTAAATCTTTTTTCATTTTATTATTAAAAATAAAACTCTAATTAAAATAATTTTAATTGATAGTAATTCAATTTTACTCGTATATTCTAAATTTTGACCTGAAATAAATATAAGAATAATTAATTTAATTTAAAATATTATAAAATAAATAAAAATAATCTTCATTAATATTATCGAAATTAATTAATTCTCCAACAAATTTCTGTTAACGGAAATATATAACAAAAATATAAGTAAATCGTTTCGTGTATCATCAAGTTCCTCTAAAAAAACGTTAAATACTGGTTGATGGTTAAAATGGTTGATGTCATTAAAATGTAAATAAGAATAATCTTAGATGTTCCTGAGAATACACTGGCCCCATCAAAATACATTTTATTTTTCAAATTTCTTTGAAAACGAAATTTTTGTATTTTTCTAAATTTTTCTATTGTGTAGTCGAAATTGTCGACATAAGCTACAATCACAGCTCCGGAATGAGAGGAAGTACATATTGGATACTGAAGTTTTTTGCCTCTTTTCTGATTCTCTGGATAATAAATTCTCTTTTTTTATGCACAAGGCAACTGAAAAGATTAAAAGTGAGTAACACACTATCAATTTGAATAACCGTTTGTATTGTACCTGAGACACTCATTCAAGGACGCTCCAAATTTGGAGTTTCAAAGTTCTGGAATATATTTCATATTTTTTAAATGCTTCTCGTGACAGAAACTATTTCCTTAGTCGCATAAATTTCAAGGTCAGCCATTTCTGACAGAAACACTCCAGGGTTTCGATTTTGAACGGTGCAAAAAATACACAGATGCATATCTATGAAGGAAGAAAGGAAGGGAGGGTGGGAGGAAGGAAGGAAGGAAGGACTTACTTGTTTTCACAAGGAAATCGCAAATTTGAATTCACGAACTTACCTTCTTCAACAGATTCATCTGGTGTGGAAGAACACGTTTGATTAGCCTCGATCACTTGTGTTTGCCGTGTTTCTCGTAACCGTGTGAAGAAATCCACAGCATAGTCTATAATATCTCCGGGTTGTTCCAATAAATAACTGATAGTGAACTCGAGCAAAATGTCTCTGAGGTCATCCGGGACAGTGATCCTACCAGTATTTCGTTGACAACTCATTTTAAAGGAGTAAATTTATTCCCGACTTACTCTCGTTCTTAATTTAAATATATATATACGTAAGTATGTATATATATATATGTACGTGTATTATCAGATCCTCCTGTTTTATACTTTCGGTGTATGTATATATATAACTATATTATGATTATTAACGAATTTTTGATTGTTGATCGAGCGCACGGTTAACAAACGAATTATTTAATTAAACTAATATTCGGTACAAGTTTTCTCTTCTCGTGTTTCATATGGGAAGAAACACCACCCTTGGAATATTGAGATAGTGAAAAGAAGGGGTGGGAGAAAGAAGGAGAGAGAGAGAGAGATAGTGAGCGAGAGAGAAAAGGAGGGGAGGAAAATCTTTTCTTTTTGTTATTTAAGAGAATCGCAAATCGAAACAACACAAATGACGAAATTGCTTGTTATTATGGTTCTTCCGTTACGTCGCACAGTAATTTTTAGTCTTCGTTAGAGTACTTTTTAGTAAGAATTTAGGAATTAGAGTAACTAGTTGATCAATTAAAATCAATGGAGACGGACACCAAATAGCAGCCGACAACTTGGAAAGTCCGTCTGCACCTGAAAGCCAAGATGGCGGCGCTGTTTCTCGTGAGAACTGCGACGATCATCGCGACACCATTCAAATTTGCCTAATATATGCCTACGAAATACGGGAGGTAATTCTTCCATTTATAACAACAGCTACTTTTTTTTATATACATATGTAGACATACTAGTGTTGGAATCTTGAAACAATACGTTTCTGGTAGACTGTAATTGTGTTTTCTTTTTAAACTTTGTAATTAGTAATCCAATAGTATTAATGTGTTATTGTATATAACAGAGTTATTTGGAAGAATAAGAAAATAAAAATAAGAAAATATTACTAAATTAATGGGTTTGTAAAGTATTTGTTTTACAATTACAGAATTGTTATATTTATAAAATTATTCAAAATCTTGAGATTTAGGAATTGGTTACATTTTGTGGCCCTTTCGGTGCTTTTCATGAACGCGACTTTAGTGAGCGTCTACAACGCTACTCAAAAGGACAAATTGCCGAATGATGTATTATCATTTGGATGTTTTTTGTATAATTTATAGGGAATTATTTCGACAATTATGGTAGATGCTCGTTTATTGGGTTTGTTCTGCTTTTTACCTAGGACTTTGTGTATCCATAGTATATTTTATTTGATGTGTTATATCCCTAGTAACGATTATCACAGGTAGATGGCGCAAAGTGTCAATTATAGCATAAAAATAATCTAATTCAAATTATTACTTTTGTAATAATTGATAAAGAATAATAATTACGAATTAACTTTCTATATATATTGATACTTATTAAGTTATTGCTTTGAATTATACGCAATTCATTTCTTTCTCATAGAATAGAAGTTATTCTCTAAGTTTATGTAAACAACTATAATGAAAATTAAATTTAAAAAAAGTTTGTTTGGAAAAATACTAGAGATTTTTTTACAATTAATTACAATTATATACAAAAAATTGTTATGAATAACCAAAGAAGAGATAAACTACAAATCTAATACTTCTATTTTCAGAATTAATTAAGAGGCCAAAATTTAATTTCCTTTTAAGTTTCTATGGATATGATAAGTGGCGCCATCTAGCGTAGAGTATAGTTCAAAATCGAATATTTACCAAGTCCATGGACGTATGATCAAGTTTACCAGCCGGCCATCATTAATTTCTAGTATCTCGCGCGAAATTTGAATTATTTATACAGGATTTGTCATATTCAATTCGCCGCACTGAATTATCAAAATCTAGTACCAGATTTGTAATCAGCGAATCAAATAACATAAATTCATAAAATTTTTAACAAAAAGCTACTTGATTTGAATCAACTAGAGTTATTATCTGACAATCCTTCATCTAATACATTTTTTAACACATTTTTCTGGACTGAAGAATTTTAATATAGCGAAGTCAAACGATATTTTTTATGAATGACAAATAAATTTATATGAACTATCCCTGCTGTATAATACGATAGAAAAGAATATTGGCGACGAGTAAAATAATAATTCAAAAACTCGCAGGAAAAAGAAGCCTAATTGTAAATCTAGTATTATAAATACTAGTATGCGCTGTTGCAATTTCAACAATATAATCGTTATTATTTAGTAAAATGAGAATGATTGTGACGTAGTAAAAATTGCTAAGGGTTGAAAAACTCTACAACGTATTAAAATTCTCATTTTCCCTACATTCTCCTTTTTGTGTGTACCACAGTGTTTTTGGAGTCCAGATCTGCTCGATTTGACCTTACAAACGTTATTTCAGAGAACAATTTTTTTTATTAGGTTTATAATAATCATAGTGATGATGAGTATAATTATAGTAATCATAATGATGAGAAAACATGTACAAGTAATTACAATTAGTAATTTTTTTTAATAACAAAAAAACAACGAAACATTAAATGACAATGGAAATATTTACATTTGGTAAAACTTTAACATGGAAAATGTACTTATCTTAATATTCTTTAACTAATCTATTCTCATGTTGATGAAAAATGTCGATATTTGCATTTGTGGTTAATAATAAACTAGAATCTTTTTTTCTAAATGTTAACGTAATCGATTTTCATTTTATCGGTAATTCTGGTCGCAACAAAAACGATAATTCTTTTTTCGAAATTTCTTGAAATTGCTGACACCTTAATTTATCTATATTATTGTAAGAATATTCCTTCACTTTGATTTCGTCTTTCTTAGTTATTCTAAAAATATGTAGCAATCTTTGTAATTATCTGTTGTACTTATACAAAAAAAGAAACAAGTTTTAAAAAATTTCGAAAAAATTATTACGGATTTTGCAGTTTCATTCTTCTTTTCTCATAGACAAAAGCGAGTCAATTTCTCGGTAAATTTTTAAATGAGTTTTTTTCTTCGTATGGACAATTTTAATTCATATTTTTCTATAAACGGAGTTTTATTTGTTGTCTCGTATTAATTGAATTAATTGAATTATTGTGTTTATTTTTCTTGACATATGTGCGAATTTTTCATTGGGGAAGCAATTTTTGGATGTAGGATATACAGAAAATTTTCAAATAATGAAAGTAATTTGTTACGTTTAGAAAGATTAAATTTGTCAAAAAAATTGAAATTCTCAAAATAGGTTGAAAATTTTGAAATGTGTAGAAAACCATAATCATTTCCAGAAGTTATGAAAAGTTGAAAATGAAATTGGTAATGAATTACTGTAAATTAGCGTTACCAAAAATTATGAAACTTCGTAAGAAAAACAATTATAATTTGAATCTTTTCTTTTTAATTTTGTTATTTCTTTATTCTCTGAAGAGTGATTTGAGGAATATTAAATATTCTGAAATGAGAATCTCGTCTACAGACTTCAAATCGTTAATTTTGAGAATTTCGAGAAATGTTTCATCAATTTTTAATGTAAGCAATTTATCGTTGAAAAAAATAACCGTATCAGTTTTTGGAAAATACGGAAATTGTCACGATCCTGAATTTTTTTACCAATTTTCTCTGTAAACGAATGTATGACTGCTTCTGAAAGTGATAAAAATGCAGAAAATTAAGATATTTTCAAATTGAAATAGAAATAATCAAACTTTAATTTTTGCAGTCATTTAAAATTCACCTGAATTATACTTTTAATGGAACTCTGTTTTGTCTATTTCATTTCTTTTTGAATGTAAAATTGATCTTTTATTAAGTTTTCCGATTTTTATGAATAAATTATATTGAATCTATGAAATTGATTGTCATGTGAGTAGATAGCAATTTGTAATAAAACAGTAGGTGATGAAGAAAGGAAAAGGTGGAATGTTAAAAACGGAGTTACGGATTTTTATAAAAGATATTATTCTCCTTTTGATTTTTCCTATCCTTTGACAATGATTTTATCGAAAGAGACAGGAAAAGAAAGGAATCAAGGAGTTGTGGAATATACATCACGTATGATTGATTTGTATAGAAATTATCAATGAGGGTATAGGGAAATGTTTTTAGAGAAGTATCAATTTTCTGAAGCGGAAGTGTTTTGAAATTTTTTCGAAAAATTTTATAAGTACATATTTTGAGATCTTTTTTTAAAAAAGTGGAAGAAAATGTTGGAACGTGAAATTTATATATTTTTGTATTCAATTTTTTAATTTCATGGTTGAAATTGTGAAAAAACAGAATATAAAATTCTAATATTTATTTTGTGCGAATAAAATTTAATACTTTAACTCTAATAGGTTCTATTAATGCAGATACTGTTAAATTTTATCTTTTACTTTTGGGTTTCAAATTTCAATTTCTAATCGCAGGCTCTCATAAATTAATTTTACATGATTCACCTCAATTTGTGATATTTTGAAAATCTCATTCAAACTTTAATAACAGAAAATAGGTAAAATTTTTCGAAAAAGGTTCAATCTTCGTTTTCATCAATTTTTATATGTTTAGAAATTTGGAATGTCACTAAGAATATGTGACTATTGCACTCTTTTGCATCTAGATTAGTCAAAAATTATAATGCAAGCCATAAAATTATTATGTCAGAAATGACCTTGGAAAAACACCAAATAAATTTTCGAAAAATAGCTTGGGTTTAAAATATAGTATATAATTGGAAATTCAGTTTTCAATCTTTGGGCAATTTGAAGGCAATTGTTACGTTTCAAGATTAGGTGCGTAAAAGACGTAAATCTATTTGGGACATTTCGCTTTTTTAAAAATTGGGAGAGAAGTTGAAAGTTACAAAAATTCGTCCCTTTCTTATTAAACTCTAACTCCCATCGGTATTAATTATCCAATTGTTAATTATGCTAAAATCAGAATTATTAAAAAATCAAATATGTTTATTTACTAGAAACATTTCATATTTTAGCTAAAGTGTGTTTTGCTACTTTTTAAAATTCTATTAAAAAATAAACTCGATTGACTAATTTTTTGGTCTTTTCAAATAACGTTTTTTCCTCCATCGACTTTAAAAAGGAGAACACAAATCTCTTGAATCTTATTTGTTTTTTAAAAACACAGTTGCTAAGACTATTCTCAACAAATTCCAAATTTCGACTCATATAAGTATCTTTTTCCTACTTTGTAATCACCTCACGTTGATAATGATAAGAGTAATAATAATAATATATGACGATTTTTTGTTTCCTTTAAAGCATAAATATTCGCTTGAGTGTCTTTTTCCTTAAAATTTAAATGATGATGATTTCCTAATTGCTAATAGTAGTATTAGTAATAATTACTGGTAATGTGCACGATATAATCAGGAATCGGTAAAAATTTATATAACGATTTGATTTTTTATCTTATTTTTTCATTTGTTTTCTTCTTTTGTCATAAATTTATATTTTTATTATATATATATATAGGTGTACTTATATGTATATGTATATATTTATATATAACATATCGATTGCACACGGTTCACTTTTCCTCTCTTTCCTTCCGCACCTATTTTGTCTTCAAATTTTCACTTTCTTTCTTTGGAATGTTTTCTTCTCTCTCTTTTCAAGTTACTTTTTTATAATTTTCGATTAATGAGTTATTATTCGTTAATTCTTTTTTTGGTAATACTGGAAATAATACTGATCAGAAAATTCGTAGCAAGCAAATGTTGCAAAATTTGCTAATTTGAAATCAAAAGCTCCCAGTATATTTCTCAAAGCTTTATTTTGTATTTTTTTTCAGATTATAAATAATTCTAAACAAAAAAGGTTAACGTAAAAATATTATACCTAAATAATAAACCTAACAAAGCTTTGAGAAATGGTAAAAACAGAAACTTTCGATTTTATCAAAATAATATTATATAAATTACCGTCTTTCGATTTTTATCATTTTTCCATTTCTTATTATTTTCTCATACATTAATTACTTTTAAAATTCTTTTTGGAATTGCAACGTTATTGACCCATCCTTTTAACTAATTAATAACGATAAATTATTTAATTAATTACATCTCTTTTAATTACAGTTCCACTCAGGACAAACATAAATTTCTCTAATTCTCAACTCGCTGAAATTATTAGTTAATATTTTTTGGTAGCTTTACTACCCAACCAAACGCCGATTTGTCAAAACATGAAAAGTAATAATTTCCTTTTTGGGGTATATATACACACCCTAGGGAGCAGACATGACGCTATGAAGGGATGTTCCCTCTAATTTCCATATTTTTCATCTTCTCTTACCAATCTTCCATGCGTTTGAGACAAACATCTTTTTCAATTTATCTAAAATAATTAAGAAGTTTCTTCCCAGCTATAAAAAAAATATTATTTTTTTACGTGGTTTATGTCCCATTATCATCAGTGATTATTAGTTATGGAAGCTCACAGAATAAGTTAAAAGTTACTTGAAGAATTATACATAAAAATAATTATTAAAAAAATATTGAAGATTGTTAATACCTGGAACTTTTAAACGGAGTTTACTGTTCTCCCGTTTACTGTTATCAGCTTCCATGGGGTCTCTTACAAACAGAAGTGTTTTTGTCATTAGATATTGCTATATTTTAATGAGGACAGCAAAAAAAATACGAGAGAAACGGCAAAGCACCAGAGAGATGAAAATTGTGGAAATTCATGAAAGGATCCCCTTTCAATTAATTTTTTATTTCTGCTTCCTATTACTCGTTATTCTTTGGCACCTTGTTTTTAAAAATCTTTCCTCGCTCTCTGGGGAAGCAACAATTAGTGTCTCTCAGAACTCCGTACTTTAGAGTCTTCAGAGCTATAAAGAACTGAAAATTCTTTTCCAACTTTTATAAATTAATAATAAAATATTAATATTAATAGTGAAATATCAGTAATTAAAAATAAAATACAAATATTCGTTAAATTATAACATTAGCGGGAATTTTCATCCGAATCTGAAATTTGCAGGGTCTGGTGTAGAGATTCTAGACTTTCATATAATTTCTCACAGAGGCAAATGAAATTTTTTCTTCCCACAGCACGGATTTTCCAAACTGAATTTGCGATAATTTTGCTTTGAAAATTCTAAATTTCATAGAAATTTTCATAAAGAATAGATATCCAAAATTGTTGAACATTTTGTAGAGATTTGAAGTCATAAGATTTCAAGTGAAAAGCGTAGAGCTTCAAATCCTTTAAAAACAATTTCTAAAAAATCGCATTGATTGTTTTATGGAAGTTTAAATTATAAATTCGCAAATTTATGATTTGAGTACAAAAATTAGCTAAAAATTTGCAATCACGGTATTTCTAGTGAAAAACGTAATCTTCGAATCAAGTACAACAAAAATTTGAGAATCGCTCCTTTTTTTGAAAGTGTTCTTATTTTTAAAGGGTAAAAAATAATTTTTCAGTCATTTATATTCTTGAAGACTTTCGAGATCCTTGAAAGTCACTGACTGTCTCTACCCGTGCTTCGAAACGACACTACCTTCTGCTTCTCATTTTCTCTCCTTTTAATTGTTCCTTCCTCTTCTCTCGAGATATGTTAAATTATCCTTAATTATTACACGAAAATGAAATATTCCTTAAAATTACACTTACATCTACGGTATTCTCGATTGACTGTATGACTGTTTTTCCTCAATTTCTCATTGAATCTAAAAATGCCTTTATACAATACAAAAAGTGCATTCGAGGATTTCGTATTTTGGCCCCAACACTCAAAAAAAGTATATGTTCATTTCTTCTTGCCCAAAAATACCTTGTGAGTTCAAGACATTTACCATAATATTTCTGGCGTAAAACAAGAACACTTTTATTATTTCTCTTCGAAATCTTAAAACTTAATTAAGATATGACGAACTTTCCTCATTGGGACCAAAACAGACCTTTTATAACACTCGTTATTGAAATACACTCACTGCGAAATCGGAATCGCAGTTTTCGATTTGTTTGTCTTGGAAAAAAAATATTTCAAAATCAATTCATTAATTACAACATTTCCTAAAATTTTACACGTTGGAATTTACGATATTCTAGCTTTGTTTACTCCCAAATTGAAATCCGTTTCAGAAACGAAACATACGAGTGGTGACGAAACGGAAGACAAAAACATTTTACAGCTATTATTTATC
The DNA here is from genome assembly GCA_949825005.1 of Gasteruption jaculator. Lineage (NCBI taxonomy): Eukaryota > Metazoa > Arthropoda > Insecta > Hymenoptera > Gasteruptiidae > Gasteruption > Gasteruption jaculator. The sequence continues at coordinate 15,034,695 of OX463763.1, forward strand.
CATAATTTTTCTATCAGGGAAATTCCTATGTATCTTCCGATAAAAAAAGAACGATCTTTCTTCCTAACATTTCCTTAAAAATTCCTTAGCGATACTCTAAAAAGATATTTCTTCATCTGCTTATTATTTCGTTTTTCATTTTCAAATTCTTAAGAATACACTTATAGAGGATGAAGGGTCTTTAGTAAACCTAGTTGAGCATAAGTTTAATGGCTAGAGCATCCTTCCATGTATGTTGAATTGTTTTCTCTCTTATCTTACGTTGTTATCATATTTGTTTGATAATAAATATAAAGATGATCGATGGAGAAAGAAATCGATTGAACAAATGAGTCAAAATTCTTCATTCCATGGTGTAGAAATTTCATCTTTCTTTCTTCCTACCTTTGATTTCATATTTATTGTAATTAAGGAATGCTTCATAGCTGATTGTAATGGTTTTGGTCCACGCTCTGCTCCACCTTCCATCTTCTCAATACACTTTTTTGGTTTCGTGCTTCGATTTTCAAGAACATAAGCCAACCAGGGAATTCAACCAATTTTCTAGATGAAACTACCGAAAATTGGAAAAACGCCAGAATTTCAAATAGAAATTGCACATTTCTAAAAATTAGAAAAATTTATTTTTAGATCAATATCAATATTACCCGGGGACTGCTGATGATCTATATATTGTGATTAATATTAACAATCATATTTTGCGAAAATATTGTTAAACTATGGGTTACGAGTTACATTACAGATTTAGGGGGATAATAATTAGAAAAGAGAATTTTAAAAATCATTTGTAGGATCCCAAAATTGGCAATTTCTACCTTTTTGTGATCAGTTCGACATAAGTCAAGGGAAATAAAAAGTTGATCAACCCTAAAAAGATTCTTAGTCGTAAGGGAACTTGAATCAACTATAGAAATTTAAATAATAGATGAAATCATAATAATCTAATTCAATGTAGTCATTAAACATTTTTGTGTATTCGTTTGACGTTGAACTTAAACATTTTATAGGCAAAAGAATAATTTGAAATTTGAGAAATTTAATGGAGGTATGAAAATTTGATTAAAAATATTACAGTCAAGTATATCAAGTTCTTTATTACCGAAGTCACTTTTAAATAGACAAATATTGTGAACCCACCCTTGTTTGAACATTCTCTAAAATTGTCGTCCCTACTCTAGTTCGTTTGACCTAAAATTGGTGATCAACATGTTTGGTGCAGTTTTTCATCATTTACACGAAACCTTTCAATTGCAAATGCTATATACTCCTAATTCCTTCTAAAATTATATTCTTTTTTCTTCAAACGTACGCCGTTCCTTTCAATTCTTCAAATTTTTGGTAATTCCATCATAGAAAATTGTTAAACCCTAATTTTTGCTACCTTATGTTCTTGAACCGGTCGTTGCTTTTCTACACACATGCGCATTAACCAGAAGCCCGATTTTGGGTCAAAATTATTCCAACAAATGCTTGCAATTCTGACCCAGGACTGGGCTTTGCGTGGTTTGACGGTAAGACACACGGGGTAGTTCAATCAAAACCTAATCTCTTGAGGAAAAGATAGATTTCTTCAAAAGTGGGTCTGTCTTCGGCTTGTTGACTCCAACATTTCGTCATCATGTGATAAAGTTCCGTGGAGCAGGATTGTGGCTGTTCTAAGATGCGTGGTGGTTGTAGATTCTCCGCCGAACCGTAATGGTACCATCGATTGCAATTTTCCAGGACCTGTTCGGCTGTCATATCGGAGTGCGGTAGGTCCTTGCAATTGTTCAGGATTTCCCATGCCGTTACTGCGTAGGACCACACATCCGATTGACTCGTTTGCTTGTCCTGGATAAAATAATTGATTGGCTATTGAAACAAATTTTTTATCACAGGTGGGAATAAAATGGGAATAAAATTGGAAAAAAATATTACAAATCTTGACACCCAATTTATTGAAATTTGATTAACCCTTTATAGTCCCATGTGACAGTTCTGTAAAAAACCACGAATCCTGCAAAACGGTGAGATTTTTCGAGGCTCGTTAGGGTATTGCTCGGTTACCATTTGCTTGCTGTTTATGGTTGGACGACCCCTATTATAGAAGTCATATGAGGTTCCATAACTATGACTAATTTTATCATAGCTAATTTGTCGTTACCTGTTTCAAGGTTTAAATAAATTATAATTAAAAGAAAATTATTTCATATTTTGAAATATACGTATTTTTTTACTACTCTAATTTTGCCATAATTAATTTATTGCTATCTGCTTCACGGTTTGAATAAATAATAATCCAACAAAATTATTTGATAATTTTGAAAAATACGTATTTTCTTTACTACTTCAAATTAGCCCCTTTATACAATTACTTTAAATTTCCACTAACTTGGGTTACAAAGGGTTAAATCTAGAAAACGTCAATCAAACTGGTCGTCATAGAATATCACGGATGGTTTTTTTTTCGAATTCTGTAGATTTCTATGAAAATTGTTTCTATGAAATTAGTCCCTTTATACAATTACTTTAAATTTCCACTAACTTGGGTTACAAAGGGTTAAATCTAGAAAACGTCAATCAAACTGGTCGTCATAGAATATCACGGATGGTTTTTTTTTTTCGAATTTTGTAGATTTCTATGAAAATTGTTAACCAGGGGTGTCTTTCTAGGATTTGTTGGATCAAGTAGCCTCAAACGAAAGTAGCTTATTCTAATACAAGCAAAGAACTCAATTTAGCAGTTTCAAGTGTGCTACTCTAAAACAAGGAAAATGCTATGCCTCTATTACCAGAAGAACTGCTTCCCATGCCATCCAACGCAGTGGTATTTTGGCATAACATCCATTGACGTAATATTCCTGGTCGTATTTACTACAGTAAATGGCGTGATCCGACACTTTGAGGATCAGGTTCTTGTTGATGATGCAGTTTCTGAAAGAAAGAATGCAAAGCTTTGAGTGCAAAAGTTGGGTATATAATCCGAGCTCAACATCCAAGTGACGTTTGAAATTTGCTATGTTATTTTATTTTTCAACCCTTTGGTGCATTTTGCAGCGAAATCTTCGATTAATAAAAAAGATCAGACAGATGAAGGCATTTTTATTTTTCAAAGCTCCAAGAGTCAACCAGAAAAGGTGTTGAAGTATACAACAAATAATCTTGGATTTGAAACAAATGGCGAATAATTAATTGTATGTTACTAATATATTTGTAAAATCCGCTATGTTAGGATAAAATCTACAATTTTCAAGTTTCTTCTATTTTTCCGTGTATTCGAGCCAGCATACTTGCATTACGGTCTGTTAAATTAAGTAAAAGTTGGGAAAACGAGATTCTCTAGCATACTTCTGTTGTTCTTTAACGATTTAAGTTTCTTTATATGCAATTAGTTTTACACGTTTAAATAACTTGAATATGGGGTATATTTTCGGGAGTTTTTACCTTGCTGACAAATCACAGTGAGGTATATTTAAATTCTCGAGGTACTTCATCCCCGATGCGATTTGCGAGATGAAGTTCAGTAGGCACCCATAGCTGGAAGTTAAAGCGAAAATTATAATTACTGGATGGTGAAAGAGATAGGTAAATAGGTCATGATTCGAAACTACAGCTAGAGTAATTCAAGAATTTGTAGGAATTTTTCATTTTACACATGTTTTCTCCTAAAAATAGGGTCAAAATAAAAGTTTCAAAAATGGGGTTAGATAATTTATTTTCAGAGGTAATTTGATGAGTAGAAGCCATTCCAAAGGTCTGTTTTGACCAAATTCTAGTGGTTGATTCTAGAAGTTGATGAAAAATGGGTTTTTTTTGCGGAAACATCGTATTTCTGATGAGATTTCGGAAATTTTAATAATGAAAATGGATTCCTCGGAAAAAAATACATACGATAAGGATTTTTCGAAAGTGTCCAAAAGTTGATTCCAAAAGTGGAATTTTCGGGCATACCTTCACCCCAAAAATGGGGTAGAAATTAAAGTTTTCAAAATGGGATTAGATAACTTATTTTCAGGATCAATTTGACGTGTAGAATCGATTCCAAGGGTCTATTTTCATGAAATCTTAGCTGAAGTTGGTAAAAAGTAGGTTTTTCTGAGGAAAAAACGCATTTCCCGTTGGATTTCGGGAATTTTGACGATAAAAATGGATTCTTCGGAAAAACATACAGCGGATAAGGGTCCCGCGAAAGTGCCCAACGGTTAGTTCGAGAAGTCGAATTTTTCGGGCATATCTTCAATTTCAATTCAATAATTTCCAAATTATAATCACTTCATTTTTTTCCTGACCGCCAATAAGACGTAATAAGGTCATTCACTGGTTGGCTTACCCTATTAGAAGTTTCTGAAAAACGTACCAACCGAAAAAAAAAACATTTGATAAATGAATTACCTTAATGGTACATCGTTGTGGGATTGTTCATGATTTCTCATAAACGTTGGAAGATCACCGAGTTCGCCGTACTCGAAAACAGCACCAAACGGTTCTTCTTCGACTAATGCAATTATTCTAGCTATGTTGATGTCTCGTAAAGCCGCCAGAACGTACATGTCTTTCATGAAGTCTTTCCTGAAGGAAGTAGTAAAACGGAAACGTTAGAAGTTGGAATTTGAAATTACGTTCTAATTACCATAAAACTATTGTTTTTGATCTTGCAAGTACATCGTCTGTACGCGAACGCATTAGGAATGGTAGAATATATAAAAAAAATTCTAAAAATAGAAATAATTTTTTCGAAATTCAATGCAATTTCTATTTAATATTGCTGGTTATAACACACTTAAAAGTGTATTAATTTTATTACCTATTTCATAGAAACTATATTGTATTTATGTATAATTTTCCCGCGAACGTGAAGTTAAGATTTAATCCAAGTTCGGAAAAATCATGTATTTTATAATTCTTCGACGCCGGATTCGGCTCAATTTTCAGACGTAATACAATAATAATAATAATAATCATAATAATAACAATAATAACAATGCTAGTGAATAAATTAATATTGTAATTGTAGTAAGAAAAATTTGTAAAAACTTGATTGAAAGCTTTCATCCACACGAACTTGAATTCCGATGCCCAATGTCCGAGGGTTAATATGAATAATATTGATAAATTGTTTACCATTAAATTTTTGAATAATAATAGAGATAATAGGAACCTTAAGGAATCCGTGACACCTCGCCATAACGAACGTAATATCACGACTTGTCGGTTACGAATTGTGCCCATATCCGGACTTTGGATGCCTTTCGCTTCGCATAAATGCACCTATGAAAAGAAAATCTTTATTTTCACAAACCACCAGCGCTGCGAAAATGATAATTTATTGAATACCAGGCGAGAGCTCACCAATCCAAAACTACCCTCTCCAAGTTTATCCAGAATCCTTAATCGGTGTCTGGAGATGTGTTGGATGTTGTAGGAATTAACGGTGCTCGTTAAATGCATGCTGTCTTGAATTTGGAGGGACGTGAATAAACTCGATGCCGATGGCTGCTCTCGCCTCTTGATCTGCGAAATTTCCGGAGATTTATTATTATTGGTACCGTTATGATCAGATCCACTGCTGTTATAGCTATTCTGGTTGTTTTCATTAATATACACAAAGTCTAAAATATTCCACGTATTCTTTTTGTGCAAAATAACCTATATTTTTGGTCAATATGGTGTTTTTCAACGGGAATTTTTCACAATAGTTACTAATGACGTGGATATCGACAACAATGTTATAATATTGACATTTCATAATGTTATTTCCCGTTCCCGACATGGTGAATGAAAAAGGTTGTAACGAAACACACCTGAATTTTTATACCCACAATTTTAAATAAAAACCACCTCAATTAATCTCGCGACCCCTTGCACGGGAGGCAGCTTTATACCGCTGCATTCAAAAAATTCCAGGACAAAAATCAATAATACACAAACTTTGAAATAACACTGCGAGCCACGTCGAATTTACGTGACTCCGTATTCACGCCGCGTGGGTCGTAATGGTATACAGTAAAACCTGTTTTTGTGCGGTAAAAAAATATTCGGAAACTTCCGCACAAAAATAAAATCGCACAAAAAGCAGGCTTTCCTGTACACAATGGCATTTGTCACAACCGGTGCGGACTGAACGAAAAGTTTAGTGTCGGTTATCGGAGAGCGACGTGTTAATTCACCGTTTGTGATACATTTAAGCGACCGTTTTTTTTTCTAATTTACATAAAATCGCTAAAACTCGATTTCGCTCTTTCAGGGAATTTTAAATCACTCTTTGAACCAAATCAACATTCACGTATTAAAAATTTTCTTTTGGGAAACAGTAAAAAATCACACCGAGCTTGGTCAGACCAGTAAAAGCGCTCGTGGAATAACATCGGTGCGAGTTTTTGACCGAAAAATCGCGTAAAAGCATCGAAGTGTCATCGATGCGTTATCGAGGTACAAAACCTATCAGTTGCGTCCCCATAAATCCCCACGTATTTTTCGGATCGAATCACGCTAACGGCTCGTGGTGCCCGAATGGTGCTCTTTATTGACCCTTTGACCACTCGGTGCGAATTCTTTGCGCACTATGCTGCGATAATCGAAAAAAAAGCTTGATTTTTTTTTTACGACTTTCTGAAACCCCTCGTATCACTCAGACACAGGCGGATCTCTTGACCAATACCTGTCCGCCCAGGATCGTTTTTTTTTTGGACCATTTCGAACGGTTGATTTCGCTTTTGATCCAAAATTTAATAAAAACTCCCTCGCTCGATAATCTTAGGCTTGATGAAAATGCTCCAATGGACGCTCAAATCTCGAGTCACATAAACATCTGCCGAGGACGAGCTATTATCCGGATCTCGTTTCGCGAATGTACAGATATTAACGACAGATGTACCATCTTAATGGAGCGCAAGGACTGGATATTACGTTTTTTTTTTTTTTTTTTCTAAACGACTTTGTCCCAGAACTTTTTCAACAGTTTAGCAAAAGTTACCAGAGACACGAGCTCATCATTTTCCACGCGCTCGTAAAGCATAGCTTCGCTCCTCTGCTGTTATTAATATCGCTACTATAATTGTAATTAACATTATCCTTATTATAAACGTCGTCGTTGTCATCACTCCCGTCGCTATTGTTGTATTTGTTGTTATTGTTTTATGGCAAAACTCCGCTCGGCGTTTTCCGCTGGAAAGTTCTGCCATATACATACGGTTTCATATCGCACGTGTGCTATATGTTATAAATAATTGTTCTGCGAAAATACCAACCGTTAGAATATCAGTAGCTGCATAATAGCCTTCATAAACTTTATGATTAGCTTTGGAGCTTTGCGTAGTGCCGTGATTCATTCGTTTCAATGGGAAGGGTGTTGGCACAACGCGTTCCGTGAGTTTGTCATCGTGGAAACTCCTCTCGCTGGTAAAATCTGTTACGTCTAATGGAAAAAAAAAAACGAGAAAGCATTTGTTATAATTACTATTTTCCCCGTTGTTTCATTTTGGGCTGAAAGTTTTTTTGTTTTTCGAATAATTGGACGTCGATATTTGTGGAATTCTGAGTGCTAGTATAGATACCAATTGTTTAATGGCATTATAGATACTCCTGTGGATAGTACAGAGCGAATTTCTGAATTTCGGGCGTTTCAAAAGTTTACTGGAATTGGTGATTGACTTGAATTTAAAAATAGTTGATTCGAATATATCAGCGCAAAGTTGACTAGTAACATAGTAATAGTAATTGTTATTAAATAATCGTCGAAGAAACGTTTATTTAAGAATCACAGTTTGAAAGTGGGTAAAATAATTTGTACTTAGCAAAATTTAATGAGAATATGCTAAAATAATTGGGAACCCATAAATTATGATATAGCATATTTAGATGAAATGATTGCAAATTATTTTATGATTCTTCCAATTCTAATAAATTTGCATTAAAGTGTAGCTTTCGAATTGATCTTGACTTACGTTTGGTAAACAAAAAAATAATTTTTCTTGACTTCAATAAGGAATTGCCAAAGAAAATTGTTTGTATGAATTTTGAGATACAAATTGCTGATCAATAATTTTATCCAACGAATATCAAAAATTGCTACATTATAAATTGTCACATTATAAATTGCTACATTAAAATTGCTGCATTGAAATTTAATGTAGACATTTTTCTTGAAATACATTTCTGTTGGAATAAAAAATTGAAGCCAAAGTTTTTTAGGTCACATTATAATTAATGAAACGTAACCAAAAGTTTTCAGATTGTAGTGTCAGTTTGAAACTCAACTTAAAAATTCCTAAACTGATGTTTAGTTAAGTAACTTGGCTGCAAAAATATGGAACTTTAGTTAGAAGTTGCACAAACCATAATTTAATTAAGGAAGCTAAGTTTTCGAATACCAAGCGGTAATTTTGTAATTTAATTTGATTAGCAAATAGATACACTAAAGTTTAATTAACAATTTTCGATTGAAAAATAGAGAATATTAATTAAAGTTGCTTAAAAGGTGGTTTGATCACTGTGGATTGGCAAAATTATAATTTAATTTACAAACTTCGCTTAAAAATGTTCACTTTGAAATTAATAAACGGATTTGCATTATAATTATCAATAATATTGCTTCAAACTTCAGTAAACCATACTCTAATTTCACTGAAATTGAATTGGAAAGTGTCGAACGGAAACATGTTTATAAAGCAAACTTTTAAATTGAAAAACCAGTGTTTAATCAGGGAACGCCTTTAAAAATAAAAGAATCTCCGAAACACTGTCCAAATGGTAGTTTAATTAATGAAATTTATTTATGAATAGGTAAACTTTTGCATGGTTCTAAAAGTTTATTTAAAAATTGTCAAATGAAAATAGAAAAAAGTTTAAAAAAATGAATCCAATAAAATATTTCTGATACGGCAGCATCAGTATCGTTAATTAATAAAGTGTAATTTTTAAATTTAACTTTACTTCACAAACTTAACCAAAAAATTCGAATTGTGCCCAAGATGTGAAACTAAAGCATAACGAACAGCCTTAGTTAGTTTACAAATGAAACTTAAACAATCAAATTGTGTTTGAAAAATTATTAAACTAACGTAGTTTTTTTTATGGAAATAATTTCATACGAGCACTCTTACACTACGATTCAGGCTTTTCGAAAATAAGGTATTAGGAAAAAGAAATCGGACATTGGAGGATACTGCGTAACGAGGAATTATGGCTATAAGGGGCGTGATACGTGGTGCGAATGAACGAAATGAGACATGCATGCAGGGCATTAAAACGCAGATCCTTCGGGAAAAAGGTATTGGGTAACATAGATCAACGTGGAAATGGGAGAGTAATGTTGAAATGAACATAGAGGGACCTTTACCTCGTTCACGGAAAGAAGGAACGGGCATTGAGTAGCTTTTCGTTCGGCTGGGTCAGATCCCACCCTTTGGAACGCCCATTTTACAGTTTCCGGTGTTCCTACTGGTTCGAAGGTAGAGCAGGAACCAATACGCGGCCTTAAGCTCGCCCATCTTACCCCCATTTCGTTCAAAGATGTCCAAAAGCTGTTCGTTCTTTCCGTGAACGCGGTTTAGGGAATATTTGCACAGGGAATGAACGGAATTAGCAATGGCTGACGAGCTTTCTTCGGACACAGCAAAAGAATTTTCGAGTTCTAAGTGCAAGTATAGGCGCAAAAAACACAGATAGAACGTACGTCAAAAGTGAACCTACCAGTGTAGTCGGTTTTACAGCTGCTGAAAGGCTCGCTTTTGTGTGTATGAAATAAGGCAAGATTATCATCGGAAAACAGTTTGTAAGTTCGTTCGTATACACTACAATGTTCGTAATCATTGTTGCTACCGTCGTTTCCACTCTTCAACGAATGATCGTCCGAGAAGGCTTTGCTCTTCACAGATAATCTCGATTGCGACAGTCCATTCACGACTATGGGATTAGCGAGCTTGATGTCCTTCATATTAATCGTGATCCCTGGCGCCGGGGATCCGCATAAGAGCGCGGTGTGCTTTTGCAACAATGCCACTTTGTTGCGTCCCCTCTGCTTCATCAGGAATATCGTACACGTTAAGAGTAACGCCACGACCGTTAAAGCACCGCTCACTAACCCGATGTACGTTTGGGAATTATTTACTGGAAATGCGTCTGGTGTTAAATTCGTGTTTACGTCGAGCACCGTCTCGTTGTACGTCGGTTTCAACGATCCGTCAATTTCGTTCTCCGTCTCGTTTTGCCACACCTTGAAAAATGGGTCCGCGGAGTCGGTTGATAAGTTCCTCGTACCTGGAACTTAAAAATTCGTGGGATGAGTGGATCAGAATTGGGTCGTCCCAATGAGAGTGCGGATTCATGAGTGGTAGATAGAAGTCTAGGAGCGACATTAGTTAATAACATATATAATTACAATGTAACAAAATTCTAGCTGAAATTGGTGAAAAATAGGTTTTTTGCGAAAAAATCATATTTCTTGTCCTTCCCTCCGAAACCGGAGGTTATAATGAAGTTTTGTGGCAGTTTTGGAAAGGGCTAACAAAGTTCGAGCTTGGTATGAAGACATAGCGAGACCAGGTCTAACTCATAAGTGGAACATCGAATCACTTGAAATTAAGCGTCGAATAATAAGAGTATGTAATGGAAACTTCTCCAGTAATAACACGAAGGAGCAGCAGAAAATCTGGTAGAACTCTAATTACAGAGAAATGCAAGTGGTTAATTAAAAGCCTTGTTAACACTTCGCTACTTACCAGATTCGAAAGTTACTTCGCTGATCAAAAGCCATTTGGACCTTGGTTTAAGCTCCAATTTCACGAATCGGCCGATTCTTGATTGCAGTGGTATCGATATCACAGCCGAGCCGCTTTTCACTTCTGATACATTGATCTCGAGCTTTTCGGGCAGTGCGTGGTACTTCGTATTGTCGTAAGAGAACCAGGCAGTTATGCTTGAAAACACCTGCAACGGAGTAGCGGAATAAATTGATAAATGTGCGTTCAAGTGTCCGATGCAATCGGGATCAAAATGAGTCTTGCGTGAAATCATGAGTTCTTTGTACATATTTGTGGCATGAAATCGAACTTGTGATACAACAAGGGCGTGGATAGTACAGTTGGACGAGTTTGTTGCCATTTTAGCCACTGCTCTAACACTAGAACTACCGACAGTTGAGACGTAGCTATCTCTACTTTAAAAAAGTACTTTTATTTTAAATGAATAAAACAAAATTAAAGTTCATTATATTAGTCCTTTAGCTATCTCTTCAAAAATCATTACATTATTGCGAAGAAAAAATGTAACATGAAGTAGGAATAATAAAGTAAAATTGTCAAACCAGTCAAAATGACTGGTGTGGTAGTTCTAGTGCTAAGTGGCAGTTTGAAGGATCATAACCATGAGAAATGTGGTATTGAAAAGATGAGGGTCCATAACGGATTTTGGATATCTGGAATCCTGTTGGATATCTGGAATTTTGACAATGAAAATGGATTTCTTTGACAAATAAAATATATCGGACAAAGTTATTCTGAAAGTTTCCAAAAGTTGTTTCCAGAAATCGAATTTTTTGGGCATAGCTTTAATTTCGATTCAATAAATTCCAAATTATAAGCGTAAAAAGCGTGGGCGTTATTGCTAGTATATATGTAAATAAATCACGAGGTGTCAAATTAACCACACAAGTCTTAAAATTCATATTTTTTTCAAAATATATTTTATGTTTGTGACTTTATGAAATTTCATTTTATATTTTACAAAATTATTTGCAATTACATACAAATCGACTTCAGGTGTTATAAAAAATTATTTAGATTAGAATATGAACCTTGGGGTATTTTTTAAAGTACTATATTTGGGCACTTTAAAAGGGTACTTTGCCGTGTTCAAATCTTTTTGGATAAATAACGATTAATGGTTAATGTTCAGAACAAAATGAACCCCACGTGATTCAAGATGTGATTTTAATTCACGCGCTTTGCTGAGGGTTGAGTAGCAAAAATGAAACTCGCAACGTCGTCAGTAAATGTACAATATATATTCGGGAAAGGTGTGTTTCTTCTCGGTGTATTTGAACCATTAGTATCACATTTATTATCAACAAATGTAAGGATTAGAATATACAAGAACATAATTTTGCCAGCAATTTGGGCACAAAATGTAGGATATTAATGGATGGACCTGTTCGAAAAAGACCATTAGGGAGACTAAGACGTGGATAAGAGGATAATATGAAAATGGACCTAAAGGAGCTAGAGAATGGACAAAATTGGGTCAAAATAGGGATGGTTGACGAGCTTTTGTGGATGAGGCAATGAACTTTCAAGTTCCAAATGCCACAGTATGAGTGAGTGGCATTATGACGGTCCTGCAACGCTTTGGCTTCGCAGTTTCCTGTCCCGCCTGAAGATTGAATTAGAAAAATCCTATCAAGAAATTCCTAGAGTATTGAATTTCACTCTTGATCATTGTTTCTGAAACGTAATTTGTGCGCTAACATTTTTTTTGAGTGAATAACAAGGGTGTATATTCGGTAGAGTCTGTGTCAAAGGAGAAAATTAAAAAAAAACATTTTCGAGCACGGACGGAAACCTTACGACCTAAGGGTTTGGGTTTCTGCTCCTACATTTTATAAATTTTTATTTCGCTTTTAGAACAAACGTCAAATCGGAACCAAAATTTTTAATTTGTAATTTTCGAATCAGATCTAAATCTGGTTTGTGCAAATTACAAATAATATAAATGTAAATTATAAATTTTGGTTCTGATTTTGCTTTTGCAAATTTTGTTTTATCAATTTTGGTCCCGATTTTGGTTCGAAAATTGGCTCCGGTTGAAGTTCTGGTTCCGATTTCAACCCACGCGAGATTTAACCCTTTCGCTATTTATGGGACGTATGCTTCCCACGTGTCTTTTTCGGGGGGAAATTGCGAAATGACGTTAAACATATTTTGCAACGAAGGAGGATGTGCCGACAGGGTATGGAATAAATAGGGTTTGTGAGATACCTCGATGTCTTTTCGTGGCGAGTGTGCCACGTGGATGCTGCAGTTCTCGAATTCCCGAATATCTTGAAACTCGAAGATCAGCTCCACATTCGCTCGATTACTCCATCCAATCCAGTTACTTCCACCCGAAGTATTCGTGGTGTTGTCTACATCCTCGCCTAAGATCCCATCCACGAGTTGGCCCAATCCGTCCGTCATAAGACCTTCCCTCTCGACTCCATCGTAAGACGAGTCTTCAAGATTGTATCCCCCGGGGCCAAAAGCTTCTCCCGTGGGTGCGCTGTATCTCGATATTTTTTCTATAGCCAGGCAAGAAAGAAGAAAACACGAACTTTATTGGAACACTGTTGAGTGAATAACGAGGAAGTACATTTGGGGGAGCCTTTGTCAAAGGAGATAATTTTAAGAAAACATTTTCAACGAGGGGTGGAAACCTTACGACCTAAGGCTTTCGAATCTGGTTTCACATAAATTCGTTTTTAGATGCGGTTCGTGTAAATTATAAATTTTGGTTCCGGTTTCGGTTGAAATTCTGAATCCGGTTCAAGTTCTGGTTTCGATTCCAACTCGTGCAGCATTTAAGCCTTTTACTATTTGTGGAAAGTATTCCCACAAATTTTCCGTGTGCATTGTAAATACTTACTATTAATTTTCCATAGGTTTTTCAAAGAATTATTTATTGTTAATTATTTATAACAAAATAAAGTTGAAAAAAGCAATTTCTTTAAACAAATTTTGTTTCTCGTAAAAGATTTGATAAAGATATTAAATATTTTACTAGAAATGCTTTATGCTGCAAGAAACGTTGCAAAAATATGTATCTTTTTTCAGGATTTTTTTCTAGGTTGAATTTTTTTCATAAATAAATCGTAAAATATACCATTTAAATTATTTTTAAATCTGGCTTTATATGCGTACTTCGCACACCAAAAACCATGGAAATACCAAACACTGCAAAAATTGATTGACGTAAAAGAAAAATTTCGGTGAATGGGCTAAATAATCATTTGCCTTTGATTTTCAAAATCCTTGTTGGTAGAATTTTAGTTGCATTATTATTCTTTTTTGTAGTTATAATATAAGTTTGTTATTTGAGGTGAACCCGGAAATATTTATATTAATTAATTTAATAAAGCGCGAAAATGACAAATATTTGAAAATGAACCATTTAAAAAAAAGGGCCACGTTGCTATGGACGCTACAAAATCTAATTAAAAATATATAAATGTGTAAATAGTATAAACATAAACACTGAAGTATAAATTACAAAAAATTTAGTTAACAGATGTATCTAATTGTAAGTTATAATTAAATGAACAATATAAATAAAATAACTTTTATAAATGAAACTTATACTTTGAATAACAAATAAAAATAAAATAATAGATAAAAAATGGAAGAAAATTCAACCGTAGGAACTTTAATTAAACTTTTATAACATAATTGAGCCGTTTATTTTAGAAGTAGCCAGAGTCTATTTGTGAGTTTTTTGTCGTTAACTGCAGTAGCGTGTGTCACTTGAAGTTAGCTGTTTTACAAAATATCTTGGAAAATTGAAAAAAAAGCTGGGTTTGGGTCACTTTTAAAATAAACTGCTCAATTGTAAGCAAAACTTTTAAAACAATAAATAGTCAGGTTCCAATTGGGGTTGTTTGAAAATAATTTCAATCATTTCGGTTCCACTTTCTGGCGTTTCTCGTCGCCGTCCCTATTCTCAGCGATAAAGTGAATTCGTGTCAAGAATCCCTGCTAATTTGCTTCGGATAGATTTGCATTCAGGGGGTGAAGAAAAGCGGCAGGAATTGAAACGAAAGTGGTGTTTTTTTTCCGTTCCTTCCATTCTCTCGGGATTCCTTTTCTTTACGAGATACTAACGTTCCCAAATGCAGCCATAAATCTCGACGCGCATGCAAACTGTCCGTGGATGCTGACTGTATGGCACGAAACGCACGCGATTCGCCACGAAGGGCAAATCCAGTTTCTGCTTTTCCACTAAGTACGTGTTGCTGTTACCCCGAAGTACCTAATAAAAAGGAGGGAAACACCGTTCACATATTTTTTGTTCTATTACGGCGTCCTTAAATGTTTTTCCGTTCGTGAACGAAATTAATTCATTTCCTATATTTTTTTTACCCTATCTCCTTTCAGATTCTTGTAGTGGTGCCACTTCACGTCCCGCCAGTACTCCAGGAAGAACGTCTCCGCGTATTCTTGGCCCTGACCGTTCCCAAACCGCCCTTGCGTTTCCGTCCAAGTAATCAGATGGTTCCTGGTTAAGTCTATTTCGAGATATTCACGGATGTCGCTGCTGATTTGAGCTTTCGGACACCAGGCGCCCCCATTCTTCTCTTGGCGGATCCTGGTGAGTAGATGCAAGGATTTTAAGGGTAGTTTTGGTAGAGGGAAGTCGAGACGAATTGCACGAGTACCCACAAGCCACAGTTTGCGGTTCCTCGAAAGCTTTTGGGTATATCCCCCTTGTCGTGACTGAGCTGGAGCTTCAGGAGCTTTTTTTAAGCAGTTGGAAAACAGAAGCCTGGTTGTTTAATAAATTTATTTATTTCTGATGTGATTGTTTGATCATCTACGTTGAACAAGATTTATAATAATTCTAAAGGCATCAACCATTTATTTTTAGTAATTTTAACTACATTTATTGATATTCCAACTATTTTCATGATTGAGTCAAACAGGAATTAAATAATTAATGCCCTTTTTGAAAGCTATCGATATTTTTTACTTAAGCAAAATTATATGATAATTTTCAAATGTTGTTTTAACAGATAATATAGACTATTTTACAGAAGTATATTATTTAGTATCAACAAAAATTTTAGAAATTTGTTACTATAATATAAAGGTGCATGAATTAGGATTGGACTAGCCTAGGACATCGCAGACCCCAGTAGGTCAGCTAAGGGTTGAAACATAACATAGAGCTAGAGTTATTTATTTGACGTTTCGAGACAAGTCCCCTGAAGCGTGGATATCAAATTTACATTCAATAATAGTATAATTAACTATTTAACTATATTATGCATAAACTATTTAACTATATTATGCATAAAAATAATAGACTCCGCTATTTAAATTAATAATTTAAAGAAATAGATGGAAAAACTAAATAAACGAAGGGTTAATCAATATAGAGAGTAAATATTTTGAAAATGATTTTCTTCCTGTTTTAATTTTGTATATTTATCGTTGGATGCAAACTATTATACCTTTTTACAAGAAGAAACAGTCTTTTAGCAAAGGACTTTGTGCTTTGTAGTAAATAAATTATGAAATGCAACTCCAACGTAAATGAACTTTTGCAACATAAAAAGGTAAATCCGGTACTTCTTCTGAATAAACAGTGCCTGATGCTAATTATAACATGCAGAGCTAAGCTCTTTTACTATACACAGCGTTATTTAAAATATTTAGGAAACTTTGACTCGAATGATTCTGTGACCTCACTTGTATTCAGAAATAGCAAACTACTGCTGCTTTTGAAAAATTGATTGTTACTTACTATTTTATTGAGTAATCTCACACGTAGTAATAATAAATTAAGGAGTTCAGATCACCTATTTCTTTTTTACGTTTTAGGGATAATTAACAATTTTCTTCATTGTTGTTTTTAGTAGTGCTGATTTCAAAAACGAAGATAGCTAATCACTTATGTTAATGAATTTCTGACAAATTCCACGAATTTTCATTTGGAATTCTTCAACACTAGAGCGACCTCTGAAAAAGGTATCATTTTTTATATCAACAATGGGAAGTTATCTATTATATTTGAAATTTAATAGAAATTATAGATTAAATTTTGCAATCGAATATTTCTTATTTTATGTGTGTACTCCAAAAGGGTATATTCAAATAAGAGAGCCAAAAATACCCCTAAATCAAATTGGACGGGCAATGTATCATTCGATAGCTTTTCGAAAAAGGCTAATTTGTGCCAAGTTTCGGCTCTACAATATCGCATGTTCGTCTCGATTTCTTCCCTGGAGCCCTAAATTCCAATTAAATAAATGTGCCGTTTATTCTGAAAGTCCATTTTTGAATTTTTTGTTGTCGACTGTATTAACAAGTGCCACTTGACATTAGCTGTCATAAATAAACATTTTGCGAAATTCATAAAAAATTGGACCCAGGCCACTTTCAAAATAATCGGTTCAAATAGTGATTTCCAACGACTCTTTCAAAACTATATCACGTGGATGCTCCTTTGGCTCGTTAGCGTGTCCCCTTTAATAATAAGTCTTGGAAAACCAGCGTCACTACTAGAATTTCGAGTAAAAAATGTTTAAACGATAGAATACAGGAAGTTTAATCCAAGCTGTCACCCTTTTTCTCTTGCAAGTATACTCTTATCACTCTTTCATACACTCTGAAGAGCGAAGGTGGCATTATCCGGGGATAATCAGCCATGAGGATAAACACAGGAAAAAATCTTTGTCGTAGAATAAACAAGAGGAAACACAGAGCTAAACTTGAGGAACCGTTATAAAAGGTTTTATCATAGAGAGGTAAAAAACCGGAGGGAAATATGAGAATCAGCGGGAAGACAAAAAATATAGGGAAAAAAAAGGAGAAATAGAAAGAATAATAAAGAAAAAAAAAGAGAGGATATTGTATACATAAAGCTGCACAGAGAAAATGTGTTTTTCTTGTTTCCTCTGTCTTCGTTTCTTTGTCTATTCTTCCTCCGAAGTGAAAGAAACGAAGTATATTTTCCTTGGCAAAGAGGGAAAACGAAGGAGTGGAATAAAAGCGAGAGGAGAACATGACATTGTCACAGTGACAAGCGTGTCTCGTCCAAGCTTTAGCGTGCGTCGCATTCTTCAAGCATTGCTAAAACTTAATACCGTGAGAGATGTTTCTTGCAACTTTTATTATTGCTAAGTAAAAAAGAGAGACAGATAATCGTACAATTGTCGTATACACGTTTATTGAAACGTTTCTTTTCCCTTCTTTATTAAATGTTCTTAGCCAAAGGGGGATAAAATACTTTTTATGTCGCTTTTTTTTTTATTCCTTTCAATTACAAACCTGGCGTTCTGTGGCCCAACAGACTTCATTTCGTAACTCGACGAAGCGGTAATTGCGTCATCCGGTATTTTGCCTTCTTCCATACCGAGTGGGAATACGCATTGTCCTGTAACTGAGATGGCACAAATTTAGAATTCTGAGCAATTTATTTTCAATGATAGGTGCTTGCAAAGGATGTCAAGACGAGTTTTTTTGGGTAGTCATAAAGCCCCATTTGTGGGTGGATTTTTTGTTTCTTGTTTTCATAGGAAAATATTGTAGAATGAGCCAGTCGGTGAATGACCGAATTGTTGAGTTTATATACGTTTCGGGATATATTTGAATACTATTATTTATAATGGAACAACTATTGAAATTATATGCAGCAGTCATTTTTGTTTACATATTTCAAAAAATAATTATTCTTTGTTATCGCAATCATTTTGAAATTAAATATTAAGTGCAACAATAGATGATTGAGTGAAGACCATTTTAATAATAAATTATTATTTTTGTTTGACGTCATTTGGTTTATATACAAAAATGATAAACTTTATTATCCTATTACCCTATTACCCTAGTATAAAATTTACGAAATTGGATTTTTTTGGGTTTCTTCAATTGAAACTTAGCGACTTCTGAATATGAGTCGATGGGAGCTGAATATCTGAAATATTTTCGATAAGCATATAATTTATTACTATTTATTTATCACACTTATACGAAAATATGAAAGATGGAACCTGCTAATCAATGAGATTTATAAACAGTTCCTCATTGTAAAGCTTATAATCAACATTTTTTTCTGCAATGGTCAATCACTGCCATGCGGTCAATTACTAGCCAATTTACCGTATATACATTTTTTTTAAAAATATTTTTATGGTTTTTTCGAGAAAAGAAAATAATGAAACAGTATTTTTATATCAAAAGTGCTGGAATCAAAATGTACATAAATTTTATTTTAAGAAGATCAATAAAATCTCCCCACGTACGGTTAATTGATAATTAAAATTTACATTTTTATGTGACAATTATTAATTAAAAATAAAAGTCTGTCATAATTAATTTTAATTATAATAAAAATATAAGAAACGTAAAATTATAAAGAAAATTTATGTAAGTCAGGGTTGCGGTTTTCAAAGAAAATTAGTCATAGGTAACGTATTCACGAAATGTGTCTTACAAATTCAACTGTGCTCCCATTGCACCAAAATTCCAATTTCTTCAATATTTGTATTATGTAAGACAATATTTTGTCTTTGTATGTAACGACAATATCGATTTTGATGTAGAGGAAGTCGAGACAAATTCGTAGAGTACCCGCATGACATATTTGAAAAATTGGCTTGCCGATGTGATATCCCGGATAAAACATCCTGCGACAAAATGTCTCGAGACAATATATCCTTCGGTAAAACAGTGTCCTGCGACAAAATATCATACGGTGACATGTCCTCAGACAGAATGTCCATTTGGAAAATGATATACGCAGATGGAAGTCCTATTCAGAAAACAGGAGACTCTGTGTCTACATAAAATCGATTTTTATTATAGAAGGTACCTTTTTTCGGTATATGGTTTTCTTCTGAAACGATTTGAGGTAACTTCAGGTAACGAACGTTGATCGTACAAGGTTCCTACGCTTTAGGTTTTTTCTGGGCGTACCTAATGATCCGAAAAAGAAATTTATTTCTTTTTCTTTACACGTTTTGATATAATTTGAGTCCGAATATTTATGAAATTAACCCTTATCTGGTTTACTGGGGTCCGAAACCCTAGTTCAGCTCCAATTTAAGCATTTTTGTAGTAAGAAAATTCCATAATTCTTATTTTATACGAAATATGATATTTTTATAAAATAATCTATACTAGCTATTAAAACAAGATTTAACAATTATCATACTTTTTTTTTAAATTAAAAAACTCAATAGTTTCCACGCGATAGAAATTTTTATCGGTGGGATTTGAAAAGCCTCAGTGTGCCGACTATGTTGTTCTTGTGAAGTGGACCAGCTAAAGGTTAAGGGAGTTATTAGTGTTTCAATAGGACTTCTCGTATGTCCCCATTGTTGATCTCTACAAAACTGTCTTCATCCGATTTTCAATCACGGCTATTCCAATTCCCGATGGAGAACTTTTTTAACCATTTACGGATGGCTCACCTTTTTCGCGGATGAAAAAATTGTGTCTCGATAAAGTTATACTAAAAATAGTCTTGCGAAGAACATTCTACTGAACTCCGAACCTTCATTTTTAAAATGTAACGCCTAGGACCCCTTTTAATTGTACAATTTTAGTCAATATTCATAAAAAAAAAATGCTTGGACATATAAGACCTGTTCGTCTGAAAAGGGTTAAACAATATTATGTAAAAAAAGAAAGGATTTTCATTAACCTTTTTATTGCCTAGGGTCGTTTATGCGAAAACATTCCGAAATTTTAGGAAGAAATATTTTTCGCCATACAAATTTGCTAAGAAATTTGACCGACAAACAAGTGGTAATTATACAGAGGTTTCTCTTTTAAATTTTTTTTTCTGAAATTTTTCATTTCACAATTTGTAAATATTGATGGAAATTAATTACGAATAAGGAATAATTATCGAGTTTGCCAACAGTGTTTTGCATAATAGTATTCGTATTATAAGAGATTAGTTATTGATTGGATCTACCTTTGGGACATGATTGATTGATAGATCAGAACCATTACTATATTACCTAACTGCCAGATACAGAGTAAATCTATATCAACGTATCGCAAAAGAATAAATCCAAATCTAAATGCAATGGTTTAACTCAACAACAACTAAACCAATTTCCATAAATCTTTTCTAAATTCGAATTGTTATCTCTTTCTAGGAAAGTTTATATCTACTAAATATCACAGCGTGCCATCGGAGGGTTGAGCAGAAAAATAGGAAACTAGGAATGAAAGTATTTTCTAGGGGTTACTTGGTTTGGGCTACTTCAAAAATAGGGGAAAATTGAACGTGTCAAGAATAGGGGCGGTAATCTCATTTCTAGTGGTAATTTTGCGCGTGAAATTGGATTACACAACTTTGTTATAACAAATGTGCATTTTCTTAGATGATTTTTCCGAATATTTTTCTTAAGCAATAGCGGAAAATATTAAGTCTTAGTTTAAATATCCCTTCTTTGAACGAGGGTTGTGAATAAACTGTGTATTTTACTTGAGATTTTCCGTTATTTATAATATTTTTTGTAAATTGACCTTTTTCTTTTTTTCAAAAATTATAGTTAGCGTTATTTGAATTTTTCTAAAATTTCTATCGGCAACCTATTTCCTAATTAGATATTTGTAAAGTAATTTTTTTTATTTTGTACAATTTTAAACGTTTATTATCCAGTTCTAGTTTTACCAAATTATTTTTATAAATTAATTTCAGTTACTGGATTTTATTCTTCAATGGACGTTTCAAAATATTGTGGATTTTAAAATTTTAATGTTTTGGGAATTATGTTGTCATTAATTTTTTATTTCTGTTTCAAGTACAGCAATAGTAAATTAGAAAACAACTTTTTCCAAGAAATTTGTTTCGTTTGGCACATTTCTATTGTTATAGAAATTTATTATTGAATAAATTTCTATATTAAGAATGCATAATAAATTCAGTGCACTTTAAAAAAAGAGACAATATTTTTAAAAAAAGCTCGTAAGCTTTGTGTAAAATAAAGGTTTTTATACAGACATCCTACAAAAGGTGTCGTATATAATGTACAAGACGCTTTTTTTAAACAAAACATGGGTGTCGTTTTGTCGCAGGATGCGTTGCAATACGATATTACACAACGCTCTTTAGAAATCTGTTGTTTTATAATAAAAATACACCTTTGAAAATGGATACAAAGCATGGCACATGGGTACTCCAGGAATTTGTCAGAAGTTCACTTTTCCCAAGAAACAACCTATTTCATGCTACCAATTAATTTTGATCCAAGTAATATTTGGATGGGCCACCTCAAAAACCTTGTAAGGTACAAATTGCAAATTGTTCAAAAACCCCCGAAAATGAAAAAAATAACCTGGTGCAATAATAGAATGGGTCACCTCAAACACGTTGTAAGCTACAAATTTTTTAAAACAATTATTATTGCACCATCAGGTAATTTTTTCATTTTCGGGGTTTTTTGAACAATTTGCAATTTGTACCTTACAGCGTTTTTGAGGTGACCCATTCATTTGACGAAGCATTAGAATATTTTTTATCCACTCTTTTCGCGTAACAAAATGCGAAATACTAAATGTTTTTTGATTTTTCACCCGTAAAGATTTTAAATCTTTCCTTTGATGGTATAATCATGATAAGGAAAAACGAACAATCGAGTTAGAACAGCCGAGTCGGGATAATTCTTATCTGGGAAGAAAAATGGCCACTTAAACTCACATTTCTACAATTAAAGTTCAGTAATTGAAGTTTATCAGAGTAAATGCAACGGAAATTATGAAAATGTATGTGTTGGCACAATAATTAGAAAATGTAATGTTTTTATGCTAAACTCAAGCAAAAGAAGTGTATAAGGAGAGAAAAATAGTAGGGATGAAGAGAGGAAAGAAAAACGAGTGGAATGGACGAGGCTCCGGGGGTGGGGAATGAAACTTAAAGTATCTTAATCAGTCTTAATTTCTCAACTCGTTTAATTCTCCATTTGCATTTTCAAAGCATATCAAGGAGAACCTTACGTTTCTCCCTGTATCTTTTTCCCCTCTCCCTCCCTTCTTTTCCTCTGCCACCCCTTCTTTTTCCTCCCTTTCAATGGCAAGCAGTTAAACTCCAAGCATACAGAAGTAAATTTTCAAGTAAATCAAGCTCCCTTATGAGGGGTTAGACTATGCTTTCATTATTTCCATTTCGTTTCTCTCTTTCTCCATTTCCTCCTTCACATTCGCTGTTTCTCTTTTCACTCTCAGCCCTTTCTCTCACTTTATTACACATGAAAATACACATGAAAACGAGGCTTGAATTCTCATAAAGTTGAGCACTGTTGCGTACTGTTGACTTGAGATACGTTAAATTTCCTTGGTTAACAATTATTTGATGTTGCTATTAATATGCGGTTTATAAAAAATTGTTGCTTAGCGACAAATTGTTATGACAAATATAAGTAAATGTGTAATAGTGTAGAATTGTAGAACGGCTCGAGATCAATATAACGAGTACCCACAAAGTGGGCTTTGAATGCTTTTTTGGTGCTCTCGAAAATAAGACAAAAATTATGTCTTTTTTTCAAGTTGTCAAATTTGCAAATTAAACGTATTTATCCGTGTAAAAAATGTTTTCAAGCGCGAATAATTCGCATTCGCGCTTTATTGTGAAAAAAACTGTGCTTGGAAGGGTGTCGACATTTTTGAAAAATTTACCCGTTTCAGAATTTAATTTATAAAAATGAAATGTTTAAACTAGAAATTGATGAAATATGTTTAAAAATGTATAAAATAAAAAGAGAAATTTATTTTACAAATATAAATTAGAAGATAGTTTATCGATAGAAATTTTAGGAAAATTCAAATATTTACGAAATTAATTTACGACATTTATTTACGAAAACAATGAAATATCCAATCGGAAAAAAATAATATCTGAAATTCAAGAATGTTGATTGATTGAAAAAAAAAACATTTTTTTTGCAAGGCAATGTTTCGCCTAAAAACATATTTTCAGGCGAAACATTGAGTCTATAATCAAAGAGTCAAAACAAAGAGTCTATACATCATTTTGTGGACAATAAATTACCTTTCAGTTACAAAATCGTCCCTCTTTGCTTTTTTAAACTATTTACGTAAACAATAAAATTTTAGTAAAAATAATTTTCGTTCCCTCATCATTTTCGGAAAACAGTATCTAATTAAGGCTCTCGTTGTTTTTGAAAAATGTACCCGTATCTTTACAGTTTCATGCAAATATGGCCTTGAAATTAACAATAAATCAGGAAAAAAATAAGCTAAGAACCCTCACAGCATCCAAAGGCCATTGTTTAACAATGCATCTACCCTCTTTTTAATAATTTGACCTCTAGATTTTTTTGGATTTTTCAAAAGTATAGGTTGTAGGTACTCTAACGACTGGTCTCGATGTATTTTTTGCGTTTCTTAAAAAATATCTCATATTTATTTAATTAAATCCTGTTGCTAATGATCGGATCTCACATTTCATGAAATTGGTACGAAATTAGAAGGGAACGAATTTTCAATGCTTGATATTTGGGAAATGGTGGTTGTCTCTCAACTAATATCTAAACCAGACAGGAACGGGGTAAAGAAAGGATCCGAGAGTGGGAATGAGTAGTCAGACGTGTATTAATTTGAGCAAATAAACCGACATCTGCCAGTAAATTTATGTGGGTGTATATACATATATAGTCGGGGAAAGGCAAATGGGATTTACTTATGCGTGTATTATATATAAAGGCACAGAGAGACCGATTGAAAAGTTTTCAACATCCCACTCACTCTTTACTTCTCTCAACGTTTCAATGTTAGCACATAGAGTGTTTCTGACGTCATGAATAAATTGCTTATGCGTATACAATCTCAAACTTTCAAGGACGTGTTTAACTTTTTTGACAGTTCTATGAATTCAAATAATACACTTATTCATCTAAAAACTTTTATTCACTTGTCCTTCTTCCACGATACAAAGTTACTTTTCGTAAGAGCGAATGAGGGTTGAAAACCAAATTTTAATACATATTTAAATTAAATTTTTATTTTGCGAGTTATTAATCCAACGCCATGCGATACGAGAGTTTTTCGAGGGTATAAAACGTAAGTAAGCTTGCGTATTCAGATATTCTTAGTAAAAAAAAAAATTAGCATTTTCAGCATTAATTCATTTCCTGATTCA
Source organism: Gasteruption jaculator (assembly GCA_949825005.1). Lineage (NCBI taxonomy): Eukaryota > Metazoa > Arthropoda > Insecta > Hymenoptera > Gasteruptiidae > Gasteruption > Gasteruption jaculator. The sequence continues at coordinate 15,059,532 of OX463763.1, forward strand.
TAAATTCAAATGTCGTTGCGTTAAATTTGCATACAAGGTCGAGACACAAACTTAGAGTACCAAGAAGCCATACTTGAAGGACCATGTAGATTTTTGGAAAAAAAATAATGTATATCTAACAAAAATGATAATACTGTCTGCTGTTCTTTAATTTATTACGAGTTTAGGAAATTCCTTGCTTCTTTTTTTCACGCTTAACTAGTCTACTGGGATCTGAGATGCCTCATCCTGATTCAATTCCAATTTAAGAGGGACCATCAGTGTGACCGCCTGGAATTTGGTATAAAAAAAGTAGCGAATTAAATATTTGGAAACTTTAAAGATGTATCTATATTTAATTAAAGAATCTGTAGTATTTTTCTTGTGCGAAAATAATTGATTATGAGCGAGTTATGTCCCATTTTCTGGATTTACAAAAAAAGAATCAATTTCTCTCACTGCTGCTTGCTATTTGTGGGCTTCAAAGGACTCGAAATAAAAAAATTTCTGTTAAACTGGAAGGTATTTTTTGTACCAAGAAACAAGATTTTCAAAAAATTGAAATGAAACAAAATTTCTTAGTTTTGAAAGAAAGAGTGAAAATTTCGTCTAAAAATATGGCCGTTTTGTTCGTGACAAATTGACATTTTTAATCTAATCAAAAAATCGGATGTCGTGGTATGAAAAAACATACCCCGAACCTGCTCAAAAAAGATTCAAATCGATCAAATGATTGGTATTAAAGTTGGAGCTGCAGAAAATTTGAAAAATTTGAAAAATATTGAGAAAAACGCATTTGAAGTTCAGATTACTTATTTCATTATTATAAATCCAAATTTTTGAGAAGGTTGCCATTCAAAAACCACTTGAGATCGAACTTTGACATTTTAAAAAAGTTGTCACTAATTTGTGATCCATCGACACCATGTCAAAACTGGATTCATTGATAGAAACACAATTTTTGGTGAAAACTCTAATTTGAATTGGCCGTTGTATTGCATTTAAAAACAATTCTTTCGTTTGGCGCCGGTGTAAATCTTTATGTACGACACCAACGTGGTGCCACCGGCGCTTCTTCGGTACTATTCGAACGGCACCAACGAGGTGCCATCGGACGGCATAGCGTCAAGACCATGAATTGTTGGTACTCATAAAATTTCTCTCCTAGTTTTCTTCCATTTTAAAACGCAATTAAAATTCCTGACTGAGTATTTAGAAAGATTTGATAATGACAGTCACGTAGGTACGTTGGTTCGGAGAAAAATAGTCTTATAAGTAGGTCAACACCAAAAAAAAACTTTATAAATAGGTCAATTGCGACTTTGTTATTATAAATGCAAGAGTCGAAGATAAATTTTTAGGGCACCTGCAACTCATACCTTTCATCCCGAATATATTCTCATAAATCAGCGCAGCCACTGTTCCAGAATGCTTCGTTTTTTTTACCAAAAATATGGCGTACGGGTACTCCGAAACTTGCTTACGAGCGCTTATTTCTTATGAGTACCCGAGTATCCATAACGCTACGTCATTTATTAGATATGCAATTTTTGGAAAAGCCCTAAATTTACTTCGCCATCATGATGCACAAAAAAAGGTTCATTAGGGGTATGGATTGTCGGTACTCGTAGAATATATCCCCTAGTTTCCTTCCATTTTACAGTGCAATTAACATTCGGGAATGAGTATTCGGTAAATTATAATATCGACACTTTCGTAATTTGATTGAGTGAAGAAAAAATCTTATAAGTAGGCTAATTGCAATTTGGTTGTTACAAATATTGTGTTCTTTCATAATTAACGAAGGTTGTTGATAAATATTCAGGCGAATCAACCGTTGTTAATTATTCCCCAACCTCATAGAAAAGTTGAAGATTTTATGATCCTTCACTTTATGATTATGCACCAACTATTGGGTTGGTGCGTAATTATCAGGCGTTTTTAAGCGATATCATCACGTCAAAGAAACGCCTGATAATTACGCACCAACCCAATGGATTATATTTAAATCTCAATTAAAAATAGTTTTTACATCCAATAATGATTAATCTCGAATTCAGTATAAATTGTTTCTTGATTATAATCACGTTAGAATATTTTAATTTTTCGTTAACTTATGCGACAATTTTGCATGACCACAAATAGGGACATTTACCTTAACCCACGCTTTTTATACCGAAAATACTCTTGTAAATTGGTTGCGCCTTGTTTCAGAATATTAGGTATCGCGAAAAAAAGTGGTGCGAAAAAGATACGTAATAAATATAAATTGTCGTTATTCGTAAAATTTGTCTTTCAATCCAAAATTGAAATTAACATTCCCGAATGAGTATTCGGAAAGTTTGAATAATTGCAGCTTGGAAGGTGGGTTTAGAAAAATAAATAGGTCAACTACATTCCCTTTCTTCGCGCATAACAATAGCGGCGTTATGCCGATAAAATCCAATAAATCTAAATCCAGGTCTGGGGATTTAGCTGTGTGTTATTCATTCGTGAAAGAATATAAACCTTCTCCTTTCTCTTCACTTCTCCTTTCACGACTTCCATGGAGGCTTTTCTTAACACTGCAAACACAACCTTCCTCGAAACCCTCTCCCTTTCCACTAGGCTTCAATAAAAGCCTCTTGAGAGCATAACTGGATTTCCCGTGAGATTCTTATCCATTGAATGACCGAAGGATTTCCGGTTATACATTGAAATGGGAAGGAGTGGAGAAAGAAGAGATGCGCAGAGGAGAGGGTTGCCAAGGGAGAGTAGACGAGTGAAATAGGATGATACGAAAAGAGGATGAGTATATAGTAGATGGTAGATGTACAGGGTACTTACCGGAAGTGCTCTTGATCGTCTCTTCCGTACACAAAACGGAAACGACAAGGACTTGTATAAACAAGACTACCGTCTCCATGATATGTCACGCGATATCCTACAAGATGACCACCACCCCGTGCCCATTTAAAGCTCATGATAAGTCCAATAATGTCATCGGAATAAACCTGAAACACGAAGAAAGCTCAATGAAGTATCGAGGCTTGCAAGTTACATGCGTGGAATTCACGAGAAGAAAGGGGCATATTGCTTGAGCATTTACCATGCAGAGATTTAACCGTTTGAGTACCGGAGTCTTTTTTCGTTTCCAAATAAAAAATTGCCAAGCGGCGCGATAGCGCTCTTTTTATCCCTTATTTCAAAAATGCTAGCATTTTTGGACGTGGAACAGAAGAAGCGCGATTGCGCCGCTTGGTACTCAAACGGTTAATATCCGATTTTCAAAATCCAAAATGATACACTCAATATGGCGAATCGCAATTCTAAAGGTTATCTTATTTGAATGAAAATCGGTATTCTTAGGATATTGAGTCGTCATTGATTCCCAAACAAATGCAAAAATTCAGAAAACCTCAGTCTTGTAGCTCGTCGTATTAGATTTACCGTTTCAAATTTCGAAATTTTGGGCTTACATTCGAATTTGATTCAGCTTCGGGTTCAACAACCCCAAAATCAAGCGCATACCAAAGGACGATCGAATCGCAACATACATAGTTTTTTTTTTGCGCGTACACGCGTTGCTGACAGCAAAGGGGTTAAATGCGTTTCTTGCGGGGGTGGAGCGAAATCAAGGGTTTGAATTTTTGTGCATTTTCCAAAGTATGGGGTACTTTAACAATTTGTTTCTTTCGCTCGTAACACTTAACCCATTTGAAACATTCGTTTTTCAATTACGGCTCTTCGTTGAACAACAAACCGCAAATCGGCAGAACAAACAATGTCATGGAAATATAAAATACAAGTGGTGGAACACATTTGGAATTTCCCTAGAATATTTTTACGTAAAAAAAAAAAAAAACGAACCGTTTGAATATTTAAAAAAACGTGACATTTGAATAAAATGCGATACTTTCTTTTTGGATGAAAAAATAACCGCATTATTTTTTATGGGACGTTAAAAAAATAGGGGTCAAAAAGTGCGGCGGGAGAAGAGCCCGGCGAGCAAGCAGTAACAGCTCTTGCTATTGTTGGGGTTGGAATACCCAGCGGCGGAAGGTTTAATGAGATTTTATATAAAAACCAACCCTTGCACTTTCTTTTTTCGTCTTCCTCCCTCTTTTGAACCCTCCCTTTACTCTCCGCGTTGTATCTCTTTCTGTTCCATCCGCTGCTGTCATTAAGCTTTCACCCCGATGGTAGCAGCTGCTATCATTTCTGCGATACTTGCTCCTCGCTACCATTTCACTATTTTAAAGAGAGTGAGAGAGAAGGAATAAAATTCTAACGATGCAACGGAAAAAATCTATACATAAATCTCTTTTTCTCGTTCTCTTCTCATCCGTCAATATTTCTCGGGTGTTTCCTTTTTTATTCTATTTTTGTCGAGTTATTACTGTACTTTTCCCCAGTCTGCCTCTTATTTATATGCGTATGTACATACCTCTGTTACGTATGATTGATAAATTAATGGAAATTTTGCAGAATATGGTAACAACAAAGACGGGGAAAAGCGAAAAAGAAATATGAATGTGTCTCGTGATTCCGCGGGTAAAACGTACAGTCGGATTGATTTTATATATGAAATTTATTATGAAATGACACGAGAGATGTATTCGATTTGTATTCATATTTCGCTGCATTTCTGACTACGATTATTTCAGAGGCATTTCTGATGCTGACATTTATTTCATTAACATAAAGATTTTTAGCATACGATTACATCCCCTCGATAAGGGATTATTTCATTGGAAGTTTTAATTAGTTACCAATGTCCGGCTATTTCGAGTATGTGTTGGTACCAATTGAAATTGACGATAAACTCAAACTAATTACAAAAATGCTATGTTGTTCATGATAATTCGTTTCTACGTGCGGTGACGACCGTTCTACACGTGAAAAGAGAGTTTTACCTAATGATATTTTAAAGTACCCATGTTATATAGGATTCCGAAAATCATAGCCATTATTATTTATCGTGATGTATTGCGCCACTCAATATTTCATTTGATCTCATTTTACTTTATATTATATAGTCGTTATTATTGTTATTATTCTTATTATTATCGTTACCATTATTGTTATTACTATTGTTGCTATAAGAAAAAAAATACCCCTCTGAAAATTCGGAAATGCGCCGCTAATCGTTCTTCGTTATTTTTGTTACGCGCATCCGTTGCGTGTACGTTGCGAACGTAATTTGAATTTCAAAAATAATATTCTAAATGAATTCTTCGTTTTTTACTAAACCCGATTTTTGCAAATTATATACAAAAAAAAATTGTTGTGCGTTCGTCGACGTTTCGGTCCTACGTTTCAGACCTTTTTCAAGAAATTGTTTGTTCGTATGTCGTGTTTTAGAAAACATAAATTTTCATGATCAGAATAGATTTTTTAAAATATTTTTTTAATCAATTCAAAAATAATAAGAAGCAATGACGATTCTAACGATATGTATATATTAATGTATATATTATATATAAGATTATACCGTGTTAGTATTTGTTTCAACCTACTTTCGAGTCGCTGATACCTTCGATATTCAAGCGTCACTGAGGGGTTTCGAATGAAATAATATTCTACACGGGATTGAAACGTTTTTGTGTTTATTAATGCGTGATTAAATATTTGATGATCGGGAGGGATTTGAAATTCGAAAACCGCATTTCCTATTAGTACCACATGGAAATTGGAAGATGATATAATATGAAATGTGAATAATCGTATCGTTGTATTAAATTGAATGTAAATTTAATGGGTTTATACCATCCCATCTACCTGATTAATCAGTTATTTAATGGTGTACCGTATGGCTTGACTGAGCTCCACAGTGGAAACGATCAACGTATCGAGTGTACATAGAGACACAGTTTAGTAGTAACGGCAGGAGTTGGTCAGCCAGTAGTAGTGTAGTGATATCGAATACGTCTAATCAAGAAGTAACAGTCAGTACTACTGAGCCAGTAGTAGTTGACGTCGGTTGATACCTGAAGCTTGTTTCACTAGACGTGGTTATACGTTGCATACGTGTGCATCCAGTTTGGTTCCAACAAGGACGGGCGGGTACAGAGAGAAAGATGACAGTACAGAGGAGGGACAGGGTTGAGGTTAAAGTGAAATAGAGAGATCGAGCGAGGAGAGAGGGAGAAGGAGAGGGCAAGATTAGGTTTAGATATGGGTTAAAGGGGAATGAAGGGATATTTAGTTCCGCAGTAGTAAAGGCCGACGTGCTGTCAGCCAAAGCTTTTCAGTTTGACAGACAGTAGTAATAACCAAAAGCAGTTGACTAGCAGCTGCGTTGGAGCGTTTTGACGATGAGTGGCTCCAATAAAAGCGTGTATGTCAGGATATGTATGTATGTTTTCATTTTTTTCTAAATGAAAATTGCACAAGTTCGATAGGTGGAACTTGTACGTACCTATATATATATATAAATTTCTTTGTTTTTTGTTTTATCATTTTTATTTAAATTCCGTTCTATCGATTAACCCTTACCCAGCCCACTTCGCTACAATAACGTGGTTTATACATTGGGACTTTTCAGACCCTATGGATAAAAATTGGTATCGTTTGAAAATTGTTGACCTTTTTAACTTGAAAAAAAAATTGTATGCTAGTTGTTAAATGTGTTTTCATTATAGATAACATATGTAGGTTGTTCTATGAAAATGTAATATTTAGTATAAAAATAAGAATGTAGAAATTTCTTATTGTAAAGATGCTTAAATTTGAACTGATCTTGACTGGGGCGTTTCAGACCCCAGTAGGCCAGCTAATGATTAAAAACTTTAAAGTCAACAAAGTTTTTCAAGCAAACTTTATTGAAATGTTCTGAAAAGAAAAAATAACATTGGGGAAAATAAAAGTAATGATAATAATAATAATAATAATAATAATAATAATAATAATAATAATAATAATTATTATAAAGAACTACCGTTAACGAATCTCCAAAAAATAAACGCTTGGAGCAGAAATATTGAAATATTTTTTAAAGCTATAATTTCATGCTTTTTTTCATTACTCTTTTCAATACAAATCTGTTAAAAGTTATATGGAAATATTTTCCAATATTTTTGCTGTTTTTTGGACCAATATACAAATTAATCTTTTCTTTATTACAACCTAAAACTCGACAATATTAAAAAAATATGTAATTGAATTAATACAACAAAAAATTTCAGACAATTGCAATTCCAATAATTGTAAAGGGGAAAATAGTAGGTTGGTGCGTAATTAACGAAGATTTCTTTACATGACATACGACAAAATAATCGTCCTTAATTATGCACCAACTCAATATAAATAAATAATAGCACGAATTTCTGAAACACAAGCATGGGGAGTAGATGTTTTCATACAAGTTAATATTCGATGTCAATAAAAATTTATTATAATCGGTCGCTTTTATAATATTAACAAAACATTTTTTATTTGATACAAAAATGTAACGGCTTCAAACTTTTAAACGCTAGGGGATTTATTAATCCTAGACGAGATGGAAGTTCATTAGACGTTTGAGAACAATTCATAGAGTACACTCAGAAGCTGAGTTTTTGAAAATTTAAAAAAGCCAGATGGTTCAGGTTTGAAAAACACGAGTAACATCAAAAGTATTACCTGCATGTAGTGGAAGAGTTACATTTGATATATTTAACAAGTTTATCGAAAGAAGGAGGGAGAGGCTTGTTAAAGATGTTAGTGGGGTTTCAGCAACTGCAGATAATTTAACACGATGAATGGAGCTAGCGGATTCTTTAAAAGTTTCCTCAGAACTTTCCTTGCAATTATACAGAATTCAAAAAAAAAGAAGGAACTTTCACAAAGCAAAGAAGAAAATAAGATAAGATCGTTTTAGAAAATACACTAAATATCCAATAAAAATATATACGTGATACGAAAAAAAAAAAAACGATAGCTTTATTTTTTTGTTTATTGATAATTTTGAAAGCTTGGTTCATAAGTATACCAAGGGTGTATCTCCATTTCTATCACAATGGTAGTCTAACAAAAAAAATTTGCCAACTCGGAGTTAATTAAAATGGAAAATAAAAGGCGACCCTAATAAAAATGGTTGTAATGTGCAGGCATGAGCACATATAAAATTCGATAATATACGATCGTCGTATAAATGTTGTATACAAAGATACATGATTTTATATGATTACAGAAAAATTTATGGCATCGTATAAAATCATGTTCACTCTTTCTATAACCACAAGAAATAAAAAAAAAGTAACCTATAGGCTGCCTTCTACTGAACCAGAAATCAAAATGGTGTACCAGACTTCGAAAAAACGAACGATTTTTCCCCAGTAGAGCTTGCAGGTATTTTAAGAATGTCTCCCATGTGGTTCACAAATGATTACATGATTATGTACAAATTTACGACATCGTATAAAATCATGTTTGCTCTTTCTGGAACTACAAACATAAAAAAGGTAACCTAGTAGCTGGTATCTATTGAGCAAGAAATCACAATTTCACCCTTTTTAGAAAAAAAAATAAGAAATTTCTCTAGAGTAAAGCTTGTGGGTGTTTTAGAAATTTGTGCCAATTTATGAACCCACGCGTTATAAAAAGGGAGAAACCTATAATCTATTGCGCCAAAAATCAAAATGGCGAAACGGCATTCTCAGAAAAATAAGGGATTTCTATAATAGAGCTTGTGATTCACATACGATTACATAATTATGTACGAATTTACGACACCCTATGAAACCATGTTTGCCCCTTCTGGAATTACACGTTGTAGGAAAAAAATAATTTATAAGCTGCTATCTATTGAGCAGGAAAAAAAAATTACACTATTCTTAGAAAAATAAAAGAGATTTCTACAGTAGAGCTTGTAGGTATTTTAGGAATTTCTGTCAATTTCTGAAATCGCACGTTGTAAAAAGGGAGAACCCTATAAGCTGCTACCTATTGAACCATGAATGAAAATGGTAAAAAGGCATTCTCAGAAAAAATAGGGGATATATAGCAAAGCTTGTGGGTATTTTGGGAATTTCCGCCAATTTCTGAAACCACGCGTTATAAAAAAGGGAAAACCCTATAAACTGCTATCTATTAAATCAAAAATCAAAATTGCAAAATGGTGTTCTCAGAAAAAATAAGGGATATATAGCAAAGCTTGTGGGTATTTTGAGAATTTCCGCCAATTTCTGAAACCGCGCGTTATAAAAAGGGAAAACCCTGTAACCTGCTATCCATTGAACCAAAAATTAAAATGGCAAAATGGCATTTTCAGAAAAAAAGAGGGATTTCCATTCTAAATAAAATTTCCAACTTTGCGGCAAGCAAAAAAAAAGGAATTCACGTTATTGTTGCAAATATGCATGATCTCAAACAAACGCGTCTTGCGGGTGGTCTAAGAACTTATCTCACACTTCTCTAGAACTTTCTTTTATTTTACAAAGAAATTTATAAACCTACACGAAATGTTATACGATTTGACCACGACAAATGCTACTTCTTTTCCCTAAACCAAATATCGGATCCCTCACACATTTGAAGAATGACCCTTCGAAAAATTGCTTTTAAGGGACAAAAGTCCAAACAGAAGCAGTTAGGAAATCATTAAAATCCCCGAATCGCAAATATGCTCATTTTGGTGGGCTGGGTGGACCACAGGAGGACAGAGAGGGACTACGAGAAATATATACCGCAGAATGAGAAGGAGCAAAGAAAGCAAAGCAAAGCAAAGCAAAGCAAAGAGGACGTTGAAGATCGTGGACACCAAGTATATTGCGTATTGATCGTTCTCTACTTGTTGCGCAGAGAGCAAACGCTAGCTGAGACCAGCGGCAGCAGCGGCAGCAGCATTAGCAGTATCCAGAACCAGTCCGCCATCCAGAACCACCACCATCCCTGCTAACTATAGCGAGAGCGAGCAGCAGGTATACCAACCATCCATTCCATTCCATTCCATTCCATTCTGTGCCATACCGACATACCATATATACACACACACACCCACACGCGTACGTACACATACCTTCCGACTGTACCTATGTACGTAGGTACCTATGCAACCCTTATACGGTATAGGTACAACGTGTGGTGAGCGTGCTCCTATGTGCACACCCAGCAGCACGCTCTTTGCTCCCTATCTCTTTCTATCTTGCTCTCTTTCACCCGCTCCGTCTCTTGTTCCTCTTTCGCTCGGTCGCTAGCACACGACTCCATTCTCCATGAACGGATGTAATTAACGTCGTAATTCAAACAGAAAAGGAAGCCTCTGTGTCACTCGATTTATATCTCACCGCAGGACAATTGATCGTTTCCTTTTGAAAGTTCTCTGGATCGCTTATTCGATTTATGTATATGTATACACACACACACACATACATTTCAATATGTTACTTATTTTTTTTTTCTTCTCAAAAACCAATCCCATCTTGACCATAGAAGCGTCACGCGATTTTTTTATGGTCATAGGATTTTTTAAAACGATGAGAAAAGCTCTTCTTAGATTTCCACGAAACCACATCGATGGTATCGATGATATCGAAACCATATCGGTTTATATCGATGCTTCTCGTAGTTCCTCGGAAACCATAAGCAACCATGTTCTTTTTTTATTCATAATATTGCAGCGTTATGAATATAACTGTGGACAGTAGGGGTAGATTTGTGAATTATTCAACCCCATGGCTTGCCAGCGTCGAACTTATGGTGACTATTCTTACCCCAAGGGATAGGGTTTTTAAAACCCTAGCAAAATCCCCAGGGAGAGGGATAGTTACCGTAGCCACTTTTTGGAATCTGGTTTTTTTAAATAAATTTTTGAAAAATTAATTGGAATAAACATTTAGTTACAAGCTAATTGAACTGCCGGTTCTAGTTATTTAAAAAATAACCGAAGACCGACCTTCGCCTGTTTCTTTATAATTATATATCGGGAGTTTTCAATAATATTGGTTTAAGGGGTGTCTTCTTCCGAGGATGGCTGAGGAATTACAGATAATCTATACTCGTGCATGGTGGGAAATTGTAATCGAAATGGTGACGAGTACCTATAAGTTATTTTTCGGAGAGGCTATACCATATATTTTTCAATATCAGCGTTACTTGGTTGGAGGGTTGCAATAACAACAGGATCTGTAAACATTCTTTTTGAAATTTAAAATTACAACGAGGGAAGTTCTAAAAGTATCGGCCAACGAAACTTCAAAAATTGCAATTATAGGTTTCAAAGTACACAAGGTTGTATGTACAAAATTATAAATTTGCATAGTTGTTAAAATTGCCACGTAATAGTTGTCGAAACGTTAACATGAATTTTCTGATAACTATAATTTTGCATCAATAACTATAATTTATATAATAACTATAATAATTGATTAAATAATTAATATCGATAATTGAATAATTAAGTAATTAATAACCATAATAATTACAATTTTGCATAGTTGTTAAGATTGCAATGTAATTGTTGTCCCGACGTAAACACTAATTTTATAATAAATACTAATACTGTGGGAAGACTGAAAAAGAAATATATTCTAATTACAGCCAACGTTAGGAGGGATATTTTTAAATTACGTCACTTCACAATTTTTACTTCGCTACGATTGTGAAAACATTCGCAAATCAGCTTTCACAAACAGTGCGAGCTACATTTAAAATGCACCGCTGTGTGTTTTGGGGTAGAGTGTACTTTTTAGGGTAACCAAATGGAAGGGACCCTCTTTATTTTCTCCCGAATTAGCTAATTAATAATTCAGGATTCGAGCAACCGTGTGGTAAATGAAAATAGACGTAGGGTATCTGCACACGTTTTCGAAATCAAGTATGCTTTTAGAAACCTGCACTATATTTCTTTTTATTATTTCGTTGCATCAAATTTTTTTTTGTTTACTGGTGTTCCCCTCATCTCCATTGCATCAAGGTTTAGTATACCTATTTTTTTTTTAAAAACGCAGTATATGGAAATCGGTCTTCATTCATTAATTGACAACATTGACAGTTTTTTTTTTCAAACTCGAAATTCGGGATATCGATTTGTTTTAAAAAAGATGATTTGTAGGATGCCGAGATAATTTTTTAGAATACCCAGAAGGTATTGTATATTTTGGGGATTTTTTAAAAACGTATCACCATTTTTTTGCATGTTTTTAAATTATATGTTATTGAAAACGTGTTTGTACGAGGAACTTCTAATAATTATAAACTTTAAGAAATTATGCCGCCTCAAAGCAAACAGCGCATGCCTTTTTGTGAGGATTACATTGTTTAAAAATTGTTCATTTCAATAGTTTATTTTAATTATTGGGAAATTTATGTTACATAAAATATATTTAAAGGAGATAGAATATAAAAAGAAAATGAAAAAAAGTTATTTAAGTATTTAATTATAGGACAAAAGTTAAATAGTTCCTTAATTCATTTCGCATTTATGAATTTTGCGAAAAATTCTTTTGCTAAAGCTTAGAGGTGGTAGAAAAAATTCCCCAATATGTACATTTAGGTATTAAAAAAGTGCATCGCTTTTAACGCTGCCATACTTCAAAGACATAAACGACTGTTCAGATTTCGTTAAAAATTTATGAAAATTTAAAAATGAAGTGAAGACAATTCTTGAGAGCAGCGAAATCTTCGTTTATCAGCGTTTGTCTTGATAAACCTTCTCTATGTACAAAGCAAGATAAAGTAACAAAGGACGACCCAAATGGGTTTATTTATCACAAAACATGAGAGCTGTCAACTGCACTAAGTACTGCGAATTGAAAAACTTCCCAGCAGATGGAAAAAAAGCATCAAATTAATTCTCCGACTGATAGTCGCATGATAATGATAATGATAATGATAATAATAATAATAATAATAATATGTATGTGTGTAAAAAAGTGTGTAAAATTATATAAAATAATATTATTTCATATAAAAATATTTTATATGAAATAATTTTATATAAAATTGTATAAAGCAATATTATTTTATATAATTTTATTGAATTAATATTAATAAGACTTTATATTATCGGACATTAGTTTAATTCTGGTTCTGTTTTCCAGTCGAGTAAGCTTCGAAAATTACTTAATTTTCGAGCTTTATGTTTTTCTGTGTACATTAGGGATCATTTGAAGAATGTTTTCAGTAATTACTGATTTCTGAATCCATGTACTTCATCTTCCTTTCATGTAATGTTCGATATTCCTTCGAATGGTAGGTTTAAACACTTCACGTTCCATTAGAAAAAGCTCATAGTGACTTTTATTTCTATAGATGAAAAGCAAAGTAACAAATAACTGATTCCCTACTGTACCGCACGTACCTCTTGACACATTTCGACTTTTGTTTCTCAGAAGACGTTTCTGTTCTTTATATTACAAACAATTGACGGGTCGAATTAGGTGACCCAACCTGCATTGGGGTCTGTCAAATGGGGCCACACCACATTGAAAAAAATTTATAGTAATCCTAACTATTGTCTCAACTGAATAAGGCGTCAACCATATATTTCTAGTCATTTCAACTACATTTTTCATTATTCGAACTACTTTCAACCAGAAATGAAATAATTCTTGCCTTTATTTTTTTCGGTGCATTTGGTGGTGAAATTTTGTATCCAGGACACCCCAAAAAGCAGGGCATGTCCTGGGAAAACAGGACGGTTGGCGACTCTAATATAGGGTGTTGGTGGTGGTGCAAAACAAACGCAAGGAATTATATCTATCACACGCATAAAATCTAATAATAGTTTTGTTTCCCCATAATTACGTACAAACTATTGTTCATGGTGAAAGCTACGTATCCTGTGTGACAAAGAAAGCTATAACTTTGGATAACGATTCTTTACGTTTGTGCGTCTTTTCCCCTTAATCGCGTCGAGTTAAGTGACTCAAAGTAACAACCACAAAATTATTGTCCTTCAGTGGCCGCAAATATTGCAATTCTTCGTAACACGACTAACACGTATTAATATCCCTTAGGCTAAAAACAGTATTATCTATTTTATTTTTTCCTTCCCTCCCCTACCCTTCACTTCTTCCCTTCCTGTCACTATATTTTCCTCTCGTTTTATTTTACATCGAAATTTTGTTTTCCCCATTTTTTTATGTCCTCATACACCTGAAAGTTTATATCGATAAGCTGGACGTACGTCGGTTGTAGGTTGCTTTGCAAACAGTGAAAAAAGAGGAGATACGTAACGGTTTTTCCGAGCCAGTAGCCCGTTATAGAATTCGCTTTGGCGAAACGGGGTAGTGAGAGAAGGAGAAAACTATACCGCCCTTCTATTTTATTTTTTTTTTTACCGTACTTTCTTTTGGTTGGAACTACATCATACATAGTACGGCGTAAGAAAGCGGCTTGGAACTTTTTGTCCCCGTTTGCCTTTTTCAGTTACATCGAAACTACTGGTTGTGCCAAAAGCAAGTACAGGGTGAGGCAAAGTTAACTCCCAAAATTGCTTTGTTTACGTACAATTTTATTTATAAAATGTGTGTATATAGTTTTGCTGTAAATGAAATATTTTGGTTTTTTTTTACAAATTATTATCACGTATTTGTAAATTTGGTATTACAATTTTTTGTTTATTTTGAAAAAATATGTAGTCTGTATTCAGCAGTTCTGCACAAATCTGCGCCTTTTATTTTACTTCCCACGGTTTTTTTAACCATTTCAACCGGTATTTTTTTCGATTTATTGTGGAATATTGTTTTTCAATTGCTCGAAAATTTTTATTATAGTTTATTCATACATACCCTCCCTTTTGAATACCCTCATATCGAGAAATCTGAAGCTGTGTTAAGTCTGGTGTTTTTGAAGACCAATGAAAATCAGCAAATTAAAAAAAAAATGAACCGATTCTAAAACATGTTTTTCAAAATTCAAATTATATTCTAATTAAGTGAACACAGTTTACATATGAGCCGTTCATTTTGAAAGTGGCCTAAATCCAGTTTTTTTTTTAATTTTTCAAAATGGTTTTTTATCAAAATTAATATCAAGGGGCACATGTTAGTACAGTTAACAACAAAAAACTAAAAAGTAGACTTAGGCCACTTTCAAAATGAACGGCTCATATATTTTTAAAAATTTTACATTTATTTGCATATTTAAAAAAATTTATATTTGAAAAAATGTTAAATATAAATACTAAATATAAATATAAACTTACTGGGTGTATCGATTTATAATAAATTTCGCATTATTCTATTTTACAAATAAAAAAAATGCACTAACAACAAGTGATGAAATAAAAAGAATTACAGCTCCTTTCAATAGGGGAGTTAATTTTGCCTCACCCTGTATTTCGATGGTCGCGTTTCTCGATTAAAAAAATTTTTTTTTTGGAATTGTAAGGCTTGTCGGAGTGATAAAATTGAAAACAATCAATAGCAATCGAATAAATCTGTTCAGAAACGCCTGTATTATATCTCAAGAGATTTTAATTTCATTTTTTACCGCTTACAAGTGATTCGAAATCGATTTTACTTGGTTAGAAATGATACGAAATTATCCGACTTCGATACCAGCACCAATTGTAATTTAACTCTATCGGATATCGGCTGCTCTAAAATCAGTAATATCTATTTCGCAGCGGTGTTAAAGCGATTACGCCTGATTATGAACAGTATTTACCTGATTAGAACCGGTTATTCTATACCTACTTCCTACTTCTTCGTTTGCTTCGCAACAGCTTTAGCTGTTTTATACGAACTTTCACCACTTTCAAGTGGCTTGGAACTCTTTTATGTGTGGCCAGAAATGGCATGAAATTACTCGGACGGAGTTCTAATTGGTTTGAGGTAATTTTAAGTATGATTAAACAGCTTTTAAATAAGTTTCATACGCTATGCAGTGGTTTTCAGCCGGTTTTTAACCGGTTCGAAATTTTTTTAAAGCGATTTTTTAAAGTCCCGAAGTTAGATCTGCTTCCAAGCGGTTTTATCGGGTTTGGAAGTGGTTACAAACCAATTAACTGTTTTGAAACGGTTTGATGCTGGTCTTGTTTGGGCTGAGGCTGTTGCTCCGACGAAAAAAAAAAAAGAAATCGTCAATATAATGAAAATTATTACAATAAATAGCTAATAAAATAATACATATTCTTAGAAAGTTTCACAGCTAATTTCCTTTTTCGTGATCGAAATTATGTAGTGTTTGGTAATCACAATATTTTCTGGTAAAAACTGAAATAAAAAATAATATTAAATTAAAGTGAACAAAATACTGGACTTTGAGCAATAAAGTTTTTATTAACACTAGCAACAACTTCGATTCAATAAATTTGGAACTTTTAGAAAATAATTTTCTATTTTATAATTTTTCAATTCGAGAAAATGGACCAATAGAATCGATTCTACATGAAATTACCCCTAGAGATGAGTTGCCCAACCCTATTTGCGAAATTTCTTTAACAAACTTTTAATACTTTTAACCGTTTTCTAGTTAGAGGGCAGTATTTTCCAGTCAAAAGTGATTTTCAGAAAGTTACATTCGGTCGAACCAATTTTACTTATCCGGTAGCTGGTTTGTAACTAGTTCTACTAATTCCGAAGTTGTTTGAACGCACCTACTTACTGCGGGTTTCCTTCGCTACGAATCCAATTTAGTCGAATTTCATTCGCTTCCAAGTAGTTTGGAACTCCTGTATGAGGTTAGAAATGGTACGAAACAACTTGATGCGACTGTAATTGGTTGGAGCGGTTCTATGTTCATTTTAGCTGGTTCGCAAAGCTTTCGAATTGGCTTCAGATAGTCACTTTAAATCGGTTCCGTCTGGTTTGAAACCGATTTTATTTTAACACTCTTTTTACCGCGCTAATTATACGTAATCAAAAATCCAAAACCAAAAATATAGAATTGTAATTAAAATAATTTTTCTTAATTAATACAACATTTTTTACAGACGCATAATTGCTCCACGAAAAACCTCCCTTTTGTGGATTCAAAAGAGATTAAATTAAACCTCGAAAATAATTCTAATTTAAAATTGTAAAAGGTGTCTTTTGACGCCTTTCGTAGGAATAGTGTTAATTTCATTCAAGTCCTTCCATAGCAATGGGTTTCATTTTAAAACAATATTTCTGTGGTCTTATTTGATGCTCAGTCATTTAGAAACAATCTTGTCGCGACGGAAATCATTTTAAATGAGTGTGATTTAATTGAACAATTTTCACTTGTTTCACACAAAACCTGGTTTTGAACCAACCTTTCCTACTCCAAAGTTTCTTAAATACGATTCTGTTTGTCTTAACGTGGCTTTAAGCGAGTCCTATGTAGTTTGAAACAACTTTTGAATAATTTCAAATGGTCTGTAACCTCTTTTATTGGATTTGCAGCTGATTGAATCCAGCTGTATTGGCCTGAAAATGGTTTGAGATTCGTAGTAGTAGGTATTGAGTGTGCTTTGAAGTGCTTTGAAACTGGTTTTATTTACTTTGAAATAGTTGGGTTCCCTCTGGTATGGTAAAAAATGGCACGAAACGACTTAAAAGTAGTCCTAATTGCTTTACAGTAATTTTAAGTTTGTTTTAGCTGACAATGAAATTGGAAAGTTAGGAGATTAACTTTATATAGATCGAAATGATTCCCAGTCGGTTTTCCTTTACGGAAAAATGTTGGTATCAATCTAAAAATAAACTACTTACAATTAGCCCAAATAGTTTATTCCAAATGTGTAATATAATTACGAAAACATCCCTATTCTAAATTATGAGTAGTAGGTATAGAGCGGCGGAAACATTGAATTTGTCGATTTTATTAAACAAATTTTCGGATTACCGGAAATTATATATTTCTATTGAAAATTGGATTATCATATTCATACAATTAGCTGTATTGATTCTATTTAGTTTTTTGATGTTCGCGAATTTAAAAATTATAAAATCGAAAATTATATTCTGAAGTTCTAAAACTACACGACTTTCTTTATTTTAATATAAATTACGCTATTTATCGCGCAGTTTATGATAAACAATGTAATTGGAATTAAGAGAAATTTAAATTTATTAAAAGTATTTTTATCAATTCAGTTAACTTATAATAATTATGATTAACATAAATTAATATAAATTGTATTAATTAATATTCAAAGTGCAGAAATCTTTTATTTGTTTAATTTTCATTTAAATAGCTATTTTATCCTACCAGCCGAATAAAACACACCGATTTGATTTTCCTCACAAAAACGCTTATTAGTGAAATATTATACCATTATTAATTTTTAAATAAAAAGCATTGTACACTATACAACAATCTTTATGATATACATAATTAAATAAAAATACGAAATCTAATTTGTCTATTTAAACTGGGATCACCGTTTTACCCAACTTTCCTCCATGTCCATGCCAACAATTCCACAGTGATGTTTGAGTGTCACATTTTTCAATAATGGTCTTAGTAGTGAGCCGATTCATTACTGTCAATTACGCAGCAATGTTTCAATATTTTTTCTCTGTATTTTTTTCAGTACAAGAAGTGCAACATATTTGGAATACCATCGGTACTTTGGAATACTGAATTACCTAAAATGACTACAAACGTTAACCAATTTGTAATACCGCAAATAATGGGAGCGAATGACCGGTTAATCAATCATACAATATTTCTGGACCAACCGTTTTTGACATTTCTGAATCCATCTAGATAGTAGGAAATGTCAATTTTTTTAGAGTTTTTCAGCGGGCGTCGAATCGTGGCTATCATAGTTAAAATATGTCAAAACTTGCGAGCAAATAATTAAATCTACCGTTTTGCACATTGATTGATTCAATAATTTCAATATTCTCAATTTTGTGATCAGCAATGTGACAAAATTGTAGCATGCAATACCGTGTTGTTAATTCGGAATATTGAAAATTAATGCAATTTGGAATAATCCGAGTAAATGTACCTTTTGGAATCTGTCAAATGAGGTCATACCGGTCCAATTACAAATTCCACCTATGTATTATATTTATCATTGTTTATTACTTTGAAATTCTCAAGATTGCAGTCAACATGGCTTTTGCTACCCACAACGGTCAAAATGGGGTCTTTGGCGTCTTCTGATGTTTTCGGATATTTCACTTGTACTAAAAATTCTGTAAAAATTCATGGCACTAGTTGGTATCTACTAGAAGATTCAAGAGGTTTTTCGAAAAGAGAAAAATTCAAAAAAACCTTTTTTTCATAAATTCGTGGCGAGGTCGTTAAAAAATCCAACTTTTTCCAAAACACGAAAGAGCCAATGTCGACTGCTAAGGGTTCATTAAAAAAATAATACTTGTCGCAAGCTGAAAAACGAAATCGTATACAAAAAGATACATATTAGAAGTAGGATGGAATTAGATAATCTAGAAAACACGTATAGAAATAATTAGTAACATTTGTTACTAATTGGATCAGAAGAGAACAAGATTTGATGTTTATCTTTTCTTTTTTGAAATTTTCTAGAACCATGGTAAATTCGCTATTCCAAAATACATGAATCCTGACAAAATCTTTGGTTGATGACATTTTTTAATCACACCCAAGTTTCGTATTGAAAAATTTTTATTTTTCATTATTACTTATTATTACTGGCTACTTTCAATTACAAAACTTTAGTAGAATAGTAGTAACTTTGCCATACGTCAATACTGTTCGATAAGAAAATGAAATGAACTCACTGAAGTGTAGTTTTTAAAAAGCAAAAATATTTTTTTAAAAATACATATATAACATTCACTAAAATAAATTCTAAAAGATGCAAATTCCTTAGATTAATACTCCCTTAAACAAATTGATATTTCAATATGTTGCACTTCCCGTAATGAACCTCAACAAGATTTGTAAAATTTCGAAAATTTCATCTTCCGTAAAACTCGTGAGCGATTTTATCAAATTTTCAAAGGTTTCAAAGCAATTTCATATGAAATCATTTTCAGCCGGATCCAGATTTGATCCGGTTGGAAGTGGTTTCGAAGCGGAATTATCCGCTTTGAAAAGATCCCACGCGGATTCTATCCGCTTTGAAGTTGTTTATAAGCAGTCTTATCTGCTCAGGGACGATTTCGAATAAGGCAGATTTGGTTGGACGCGAATTTTTGATCAGTCTCATCTAGTTTGAAACTCCTGTGCATCAGTTATAACGGCTAGAGAGCACTCCAGTGAAAATGTTCTTCCGAGTTATAATCCGCACCATTCCTTTTTCCCGTGAATGAATTATACGCGCGTAGGTACTGTAAAGAGAAACATTTATACAAAGTGACATCCTTGCCGGGAAGAAGGGCGTTCGAATGGACGCATGCAGACGAGAGCAGTAGCTCGGAAAACTTTGATGAAAAATAATTCAGTGATGGCACGGGAGCGGGAGGGAAAGGCCTCTTGAAAAATTGATCGTTCGAGTAAAGTATACATAGGCCGCAGTATGTACGGAAACTGGAAAAAAATGCGATTAATGTTTCAGGGGTTTGAGAACCTTTCCTGAATCTTTAACGACCCTTTCGTTCATCCGCGTTCATTCCTTTCGTCCTCTCTCTTCCGGTCTCGCCGTTGCCATCTCTCGCTCTCTTTAACTTCGTATTTTAAGCTCTTGCCGTTGTGTCTCTCATATGGCGTTTTATGTCTTTCGTGAATTTTCACGAGGACGCAAGTCTCACCCCTAATGTTGTGCACCTCGGTCCTTGTGACTCTCGGGAGCCTATATAGGCACACAAAGTTCCTTCCCTTTCATCCTTATTCAGTCACGTTGTTCGGCGACATATCGGTCGTTTAAAATGCACCAACGGAAATAACACCGAGTCCGTTAAAAGCAGTAAAAAAAAAATCCTTGCATCGTACGAGGATGTCTATGGATGTCAATGGATATTACCGTCGTATATCGACTGACACCGAGACGAGAAGCTGTTACGGGGTTGATATATATCCCTTCTACGAATTTACACCCTTCTTCGAATCCGCTGAAACGTGGGGAAAAGTAGTTTGGGAAATTCGTTGGGAGATAAAGGAAATGCGGTACTGACAGATAATAGCGAAAGTGTAGACAATGGAAATAAAAATTACAGGAGTATTTTAAAAAATAAAAAAAATATTTTATTTTCTAATATATAACATTATAATATTGAAGACAATAAAAGTTATAAGAAAATGACGAAAATTCAAAAAATTTTTTGCATTAGTAATATATGTAGTAATAAATGCAAACGTTTACTATAAAATTAGTTATTTAGTAGCTTCGACGAATATCTACTATTTTCCAATAAATGTCATTACGTTACGTCACGAGCACCCGTATACTACTTTTTAAAAAAATTTTCGCTATTTTCAGGATTCCTTTCCTCTTATTGAAGCTGAATCTTCTCTGTCGTAAGGTTCTACTGTATTATACGTATTATAATATCGAAAATAATGAAAGGTACAAAAAAACATCGGAAATTCAAAAACTTCTATGCAAGAGTAATATATATAATAATAAACCAAACCATTTACCATAAAATTAGTTTGCTTTAATAGCTTCTACAAATATTTGCTATTTTTCTATTAAATTTCGTTATTTTGCGTCACGAATCGATGATTATTATTTTTCGTAGGAATTTTTATTATCTTGCCGACTTCTTTTCTCTTTTTAAAATTAAATCTTCTTTATGGTAACGTTCTACTGTGTTATATTACAATATCGAAAATAATAAAAGTTTAGAAAATAAAAAAGCAAGACGATTTCGCAAATTCGAAAAATGTCTTTTAAATAATAATATATATAGTAGTAATCGCGAACATTCACCATAAAATTAGTAACATAGTAGCTTCGATAAATACTTATTATTTTGTTTAATAAATTCCGTTATTTTCTGTCGCGAGCGCGCGATTATTATTATTCGCAGCAATTTTCATGATTTTGACGATTTTTTTTTTCTCTCGCAATGAACGAAGTTAAGGCTTCCCTGTCGTAACGTTCCACCGTGTTACCTTACATTATCGAGTTATTACCTGTTGCCGAAGGAATAGCATTTCTCTCGATATTTTTCATACGCTGCCTTCTTCCTTTCCTGATTTTTATTGTATTTTTTCCTCGCTATCTCCCTATCGTGCCAAACGTACATCACTCGACGCCGCCCTTCTTTTGTGTACGTAAAGGAGAAGAAAAAGAATATTTCTCGCACAAATGGATGAAGCATGTTTCCATTAGTTTCCGCCGGAGTACCTCTTAATTCGATTCGCGTCCTTGCGAAACTTGATAAATAATTATGAGACGGGGGCGAAGACGTACAAGCATAAAGAATTATTATCCGAGGTTTCCTTTTCACGCAGGGTGTGTAGCTGAAAGCAGTAAGTGGCCTTTAACGCCGCTAATACATCAACCAAAAAAATACGTCTGAAAATTCGGCATCGGTTTTTGAGACGAACAATGGCTCGTTTTTGATTATAGAAAGAGGAAATTGCCTTAGGATCTCACGAGAATCATAGAAATAAATTGTACGCGGTTCTTTCGTATCACTATTAACCCTTTTAACCCTTTAACTGCCGCGTAAAATTTACGTGACTCTCTATTCACGCCGCGTGGGTCGTAATGGTATACGCTATTGCATTTGTCATAACCATCGTAAAGTTTAGTGATAAACATGTCGACCTTGTTTTTTTTCTATTCTATGCATTTTGGGACGTCACGTCAAGTTTATGTGATTATGTGTCCTATTCACGCCGCGTGGGTCGCACTGATGTACACCATTGCATTTGTCATAAACGGCACGGCCTGAACGGAAAAAGTTCAACACCGTTAGAGATTGTTACTCATTTATTTATTATCATCCATATTATGAGTATTCATTTGATTTGTTATAGTCACAACTCCTATTACTATTACTATTATTATTATTATTATTATTATTATTATTATTATTATCCCTCTTCTTAGTGTAGCTGCAATTATTGTTATCATTGTTGCCGTTATCATTTTTCTTCTCGGTACTTTTACCGTTCTTGTGGTTATTGTACTTGTTGTTGCTGCCGATATTACCCCTGCTACCATTTCCGTAAGTGAAATTGTCGCAGGAGATGCCACGATTTCCGCACAGCTTTCTATACGAAAATTTCCAACTTTCTGGAAAAGTATAATGGAAACCGAATAATTTAACAAATGACAATGAAATATCTCCGGGAAACACGGCGTAGAAAAAATGTCAAAGGGAGGAAGGTCATATTAATTCAAGTCCTTTGCATTACCTCTCTTGTACCTTACGGAAACAAAGTTTAATTTCCATCATTTTTCCATCCTTATCTCATCTCATTTTTAACGTTCTCCTTTACCGGCGTGCTTCGGAGTAAAACGACAAGTGCACGGAGCTCCAAACGCAAACGTAATATGCGAAACATTTGAAATGCGTAAATAATAGAATTTACAAAGACAAGTCAGCCTTCGGGGGGTACGTTATTTTTCGATGTCTCGCGTCCTTCCCTTCATTTCCCTCGGCATTTTTTTTCTTCGCTCTTTCCTTGCCCTTAAAAGTTTTTCTCAGAAAGCTCATACACTCGGTAACACACGCAGTTTCCACGTACGGAAACTTGATAGCGCGACTGAAGCCATACAAAATATACGGGCACATGAATGTGCCGTGAGAAATTCATATATGTGCTTGTGTGTGTGTGTGCGTAAAGTTTATTTTTTTTTTTTAAAGAAAGGAAAGCAAGTCCATCCATACTCCTTGACGTCTATCCTCATCCTGTTAAACAACTTTTTCTCGGAAACTCTCGCGAGAGGTTACTCGTCTAACATCCCCCGAGAATTTCTCTTGCCTTGCAACTTTACTAACCGAAACCCACGTAAACGCTGGGAAAGGAAAGTTAGAGATCGATTACCATCTTTTATCTCGAAACGTTGGTCATTTCCTCTCTTATTGATGACAAGCTATATACGGTGTTCGGAAAGTGAAATATATAGATTCGGGGCGATTGGGGGGAAACATCAGAAATCGATCGAACTCGGGAAGAGGAAACGTATAATAAAATAAAAGGAAAGAAATTAACTTTCTGGATTACATCGTTATTTAGGTAGCCTAGGGAAAATTAGTTACAGTTTTTGTAGCATTAAGTATAATCAGCCAACCATTAGTTTCCCCACGTGGGCCACAAAGCCACCTCCTGTCATATGGGGCTATATTTCATTTACCAAATTATTTTTCTTAATACATCTCCCATTGACCCAAAACGTGGCGAGATATAATATATATTTCCACAAGGCCTTTATCCGGCATAATTTTTCACAAGGAACCTACCGCAGCTGTTGAATGGCTTGGTATCGAAATAAAAGTCGAATTTTTCTACAAAAACGTGCCTTTTAATAACTTTCGCTGGGATTTTCGGCGACCAAACCCTACCAATGAATTTGACGTTTTGACATTTTTGACGTTTTTCACTTATTTTCCCATTTTTGGTGAATGTCAAATACGTGGTGTTCGGAATTTGATTTTCCTTTTTGTACCGCGATATTATACAGGGCGTGCGGTAAAAGAGTTCGAAGCCGAAAGGTGGTGGTAGAGGGTGAAAATGAGAGAAAAAAAAGTTATGTACCATTTTTCGAAATTAGAAATAATTACCGAGTAATTAATTAAAATGTTTTGGCCAATCAGAAGGTCGAAGAGTTTTAGTGGGCGTGTCAAAAAATGTAGATTTCTAATTTCCTAGCAACGACGACCATATTTTGACAGATGGAGGTGCTCTTTCGCGCCCCGCAACGTGATATCACCTCTGATTGGCCAAAACATTTTAATTAATTACTCGGTAACCATTCAGAATTTCCAAAAATGATACATGACGTTTTTTCTCAAATTTTCATCTTCTACCACCACCTTTCGGCTT
Source organism: Gasteruption jaculator (assembly GCA_949825005.1). NCBI lineage: Eukaryota > Metazoa > Arthropoda > Insecta > Hymenoptera > Gasteruptiidae > Gasteruption > Gasteruption jaculator. Next base: position 15,084,261 of record OX463763.1, read on the forward strand.
CGAACTCACATTCTGTATAGATGTAAACCCCGAAAAATTAACCAATCATGTAAAAAAATCAATCATTTATTTTGAAACATAAAAATTATAAATATAAAATGTGTATTTTTAAAGGAATCTCACAATTTTAGAAAGTATATTCTACAAGTACAGTTTCATCAGTTCCAAAAGTACTTATTAACCTGAATTAATTTTTTAAATATTTCTAACCTATCCTCGAAGTAAATTTTGGTAAAAGTAGGTTTTTATTTGATTAAAATTTAAGAGAGACCGATTCTTTGTTTCGAAAAAAATTTTTTTTTCCAGTCCATTGCTAACTCCTATTAATATTTGTGGCACCACAGTTATTGTTGTTAATGTGGCTCCTGTTGTTGTTATTACTTTTTCAAGATTTCTATCATTTTGCAATCTATGTTAACATCTCTCTTACTTTATTAACATGATATCTCTCCGTCGCTATTTTGACACCATTGGTAACAACAATCATACCCGTTTGCCATTTATATTATTTTTATCATGGCTTTTATCTTCATTTTTCCCATTTCCGCGCTGCTGTGGACATTTTGACCAATGATGTGAACATCCATGTCATTTGTCTTATCTTTTGCATTCACCTAGTTGACACTCTAATCTATCATGTCAACGTTTTTATGACTCTATTATTTTTATCATTCTTATCAATAACCTTATAGCTCTTATTGATATTCGTGTCTTATTCAAGACTTCACATTTTTTATTAATATTGTCGTTATTCTTATATAATTAATGTCCGCATCCGATTATTATCGTTATCAATCATATTTTGTTCATGACATTGTTACGAATCAACTATATATTGTTTATGGATATTGTTCATGATAACATTGTTTTCATTGTAATATAATTAACAATAGCATCTGATTATTAAGTATTGTTACCTTTCATAGTAATGTCATCGTTAATCTCATCAATATCGATGACATTCATGTTTCTAATCGCTACCTCATTATCTTTGGTAACAATGTTCATGTCAGTTTGGCATCATTAACATCATTATCGTCATTAACTTTTATCATTACTTTTGCTAATAATGCTATTACTATTATTATTACTATCACTTTAAAACGCTTCATATTATTACAATTTTATTGCTTAGGTTTTATTATTTTTTTTAAATTTTTTATTATCATACGTACACAAAGAGAATAATATAGTCAAATTTACCATATTTTTACTATACAGTTGGGTGCCGTTAGGCTTGAAACAAGTTTTACAGTTCGTTTGGAAAATGTTTGTTAAGAAATTGCACCATACATGATGATAATAGAAACAATAAAGATTAACTATATCAATATAGTACAAGTAACTATATCGCTCTAGCAACAAAGAATAATTCCTCCATCTGAAATGTATCGGAACTTGTAACTTGTTACATAGTACATTGCGTTACACATATTTTGGTTCAAACGTTACTTTTCTTGTGCTCGCTGTAGCCATCTAGCGGTCGTACACGAACTACGCGTTCTATCTAGACGTTACCAAAAAATATAGTGACAAGTACCATATATATTGTTAATATTGGAAGGGATTTAAATAACCATATCTATATATAGTAACTATACTTTAACTATATTACAGATTGATGCTCACCACAATTGAGTTTCCGGAACTTTCAATTATGGTTAAATAAACTATAAATTCTGTAAGACAATAAATATGGTATATTAAGCTATATTCTACCGTATTAAAATATTTATGGTAATTAAAAAAATATAGTTTACTAATTTACCACATGTATGGTAGACCATACTACAACAAATGTGTTCGTCTGTGTTGCGTTAAACTATACAACCTTGGCTTTGCTCATACAATCCATTTCACTACCATTTTTTCTCAGTAGATATACCAATATTATTATTATCGATAACTTTATCGATATTGATACAATTCTTATCTTTCCTATCGCAACTTTATTATTACTGATACCGAAGGTTGTATCGATTTATCATTATTATTATTCTCGTCGTCCTTTTTACCTACACTTTCACCATTTCTATTTTCCACGAGTATCCTTTTCAGCGGCATTGGCGTCGTTATCGTTATTTCTACTTTTAATCATCGCAATCAAGAACCTTTTGCCTGTCATGAATAATCTTACCTTTTTTATCCTCGTCCTCGCCATCATTCTTATTAGCACGGTTGTCATTCTTGCAATTATTCGTTCTTATCTCTATTGTCGCATTCAACCGCATCAATATTCTCACAGTCTCCTTTTATTGTCGCCATTATTGTCGTTACCGTTGTTGGTGTCTTACAAGTGCTTTTGTCATTATTGTTACCATTGACGCTGCTAACTTTCCTTTCTTGGCTTTAACTCCGAGTCGCGAGCGCTAAAAAATAGAGGACCTCCGGAAGTGTTGGCAAAATATGTAGGTACTCAAAAGTTGAAGAAGTGAAGCATGTGATAGCATTTCTGGGATGTTAAAAACGATCGAGCGGAAGGTGTTGGAAAGTTTGAAGGTACCGAGCGAAAAGGGAAGGCTGCCACGAAGGGACTTAACTAAGTCTCTTTTATGTACTTCGCGATACACGCATACATACATGTATAGGCACCCAGAGTAAAATGATGTTTTATGAATGCATCCCTTTTCTCACTCGCGTCGTCTCTTTGAAAGATGATGGATTAACGCTTCTACATGTGCAAAATGCGAGTAAATGTACTGTCGTCCAAGCAAAAGAGAAGAGCAACGACACGAGTAGCGCTACATTGTCCCACGCACGGGGGTTGTTTTTTAAGAAGAAGAATGCCCGCTCATGAAAGGTAAAACAAAGCAAATTTCCCTTTGTAGATATGCAAGTAATGTATATGGATGCGTGGGTGTAACGGAACCGTTATTTGTACAGACATATGTCTGCATAAGAGACATTCAAATCGTATACTCCTGGGTGATTTGAGAACCTTAAGCCATCGCTCACAAAGGTGGGATATTGTTACATGTGACTTCATTAATACACCGTATTTCGTTGGTGCGTTATTGTATCACTGAGACACGAGTATTCATTTAGAGGCATCGGATGATAATTTTAGAAAATTATAAGGGTCCAAATTATTTAATGTCGAAAACGTATTTTAGTTTCGAAGTGAAAGTTATTTTAACACTTATGGGGAGATCTCCCCGTTTGCTTGGCTAAGCGTTAAAAAAACTGAGTCGTAACTTCGTTCGTAACGGTCGTGCAACGGAAGTGACGAGGAAAGGGAAACGACGCATGCGCAATTAGCTGCCAAGTAAAATTATGTCAGCTGTCGTGAAGCTACAATTTCATTTTTAGAAAATTCTTTCGTAAACTTTCTTAACATTTTTTCGTAATTTTGTAGGATAGATAAACAATTTCCTGTTAAGCTATTTTTAAATTATGCTGTCGGATTGCCAGAAAAAGGGGGGAAGGAAAAAATGAAAGAAACCTAAAATAACAATCTGTGCCAAATACAAACAGTTATCAATTTGTCTGTAAACAATTTAGACCACAAACTAAATTATTAAAAAAATTTTGAACGTAGAAGAAAAAAATGAATAATTCTTAAAGAAAAATTAACATTTTTAGTTAGTTGCAGAATTAACAATATAATTGTAATACATTAAAGTTTTTTAAATCGACTTTTGAGATAAAAATTCGAAAAATAAAATTTGTCAACGAGAAATTGACGTTAAACGTTTAGAAATTTGCAAAATAAAGAGAGAACATTTACGAACAACAAATGGGAAAATAGTTTACCGGGAGAAATTCCAGAAAAATTCAAAACCACAGTCCTCAAAAAAATAAATTATCAGAAAAAATAAAATTTTAAAAGAATCAGTTCACGAAAGACAAGAAAAAATATTATGACTGGAAGTTTGAAGCAAAATATACATTTTATTTAAAGTCCGTGATAGCAGATCATTCGCAAGATGATATAGATCCGACATTGCTAAAGCTGTAAGTATGTAAAATCAAGTAATATTCCCTATTATGACTGAAGAATAGAGAATTTCAAAACTATTAGCAAGCTGGTTTCTGCTTTTGATAACAATGGTTAAAAAAAATGCAATCGTGGTAAAATTTGTGAAGAGTGTTTGGAGCGTTTCAAGAACAATACAACCGATTTTGCGTGCAGATTTGTTACCACAAATGTGATTTGGGTCCACCACTACACGGTGAAAACAAAGGAGCAGTCGAAACAAAGGACGGGATCTGGATGCACGGCACCAAAGAAAGCTTGAGGCGGTTCCCTTTGCAGCAAAGGTCGTGGCCTCGGATTTCGAGAATGAATAATAATCTATTAGAATAATTGCTGGAGCAGTTATTTTAATAGAATACTTTCCAAACGATTAAAATAATTGCGGTGGGAATTTTACATTAACTTTTCGAAATTAGCAAAAAAAACCAGCGACACTGACAGTTACGAAAGAACTCAATTGATTATAATTTAAAAATTATTGAATTGAAATCGAAGCTATGCTGAAAAAATTTGACTTATCGAATAAACTTTTGGGCACTTCCGGGAGACATTTATCTGGTGTATTTTTTTCTGAGGAATCTATCTGCATTGTCAAAATTGCAGATTTTCAGCGGAATAGACGATTTTTCCGTAAAAAAACCTGTTTTTGACGACTTCCTCTAGGATTTCATTAAAATGGACCTTTGGAATCGATTCTACGAGTCGAATCACTCCTAGAACTGAATTGTCCGACCCCATTTTTGAAACTTTCATTGTTTACCCTATTTTCGGGAAAAGACAAGGGTATACCCAAAAATTCGATTTTTGGAATCAACTTTTGGGCACTTTTGGTGCAGAAATATACCTTTTCCCCAAAAAACCTATTTTTTACCAATTTCTTGTATTTCTAATATTATTAAATATTAACAAACATATTAGAAAAAACATTAAATGTGCACATGTGTGTGTAACTCTGTGTACATACGCATGTACGTGTTCGTATTTTCTTTTCCTTTCACAGTCACAGAGGGTTATGTGACACCCAGTTTCATTAATCCCCCCGTTAGCTTAGTTAGTTGTTACACGTTATTTGAATAAGAAACCCTTTTAGCACGGCTCAGGATAATTAGAGACAAACATAACGTCTAATTAAAATGTATCTTGTTTCTCAACCCTTTTACTTTAAAACTTGCAAGTAAATATACTTTCGTGCAAATATACATATGTACACGATGTACGTATGTATGTACGTATGCGAATATGTTTGTACGCAGGAACTAGGTAGGAAGAAAAACATAATACAGCGGGGGGTATATTAGAACCCCACGGGTACCTTCCTGATGCTATAAATTGCTGTGTATATATATACACTACCGTTCAAAAATTTAGCAGCAGCTGTACTTTTGTTTTAAATAAAATACAAAAGAACATTATCAAATGTTAATAAAACACAAGGTGGCAGCTTTTTGGGGCGAGAGAAAATAACCATAACGTATATTCGATTGCATTTAGATAGAAAATCAAAACTGCAGCTCCCCGTTGACTCTGGCGAGTCCACTTCGAGAATAATGATTTTTAATTATCCTTGTTATGAACTTCATCAATATTGTTACCATTAATCCCAATAATTTTTATTAATGCCTTAAAAATCTGCTGCTAGCAATCTGCAAATTCCAGAATCAATCTAAAATTTATTGCACAGGGGTGTACCCCATAGAGGGATGAATAAACTTTTTTCAATACTAAAAACAAATGTATGAATTTTTTTTAATACGTTTTAATATAACATCACGTCAATAAGTTTCGAGCATTGGCTGATAACGACCATATTTGGCCTCGACTATTGCAAACCACCTTTACCGTCTCTCTGACGATTTCGGATTGTCATTTTTTGCGACAAACAAGTTGAGTTTATAACCTATAGCAGATCTAGGCGCATTCGTTCCTCAGGGATCCCATTTTGTCCCGGTTCTCCTTTACGTTGTGTCCACCTTTTTGTCCGTGTAAGTAGTTGGTCGCAATATTTCATTAGCAGGAACTAATATAGCAGAATGGATAGAGGACAGATGAGGGGGGTGGAGAGATGAATTGCGAAATGGGATAGATGTAACAAGATACATGGAAACGATGATATTGAGATCTATGTATGCATCAGTGTATCTGTACATATGTGGAATGCACATAATGAGTGCATAACGGTTGAAAGGTATCATAGCTGTGATAGTATTATAGTTATGATGACTGTGGTGTAGGTGGTGATGATGATAGTAACATCAGCGGGGGTGTAGTAGTATAAGTGACAATAGTAGCAATAGTGGCAGTGGCAGTAGTAGTAGTAGTAGTAGTGATAGTAATACTAGTAATTCCAGTGGTGGTGGTGGTGGTGGTGGTAGGAGTAGTAGTAGTAGTGGTAGTAGTGGTAGTAGTATGGGTATTAGTAGTACCAATAATAGTGATAGTAATTGTGTAGTAGTAATACAAATAATAGTAACAGTAGTGTGGTGATAGTTATAGTGCAGCGATATAGAATATGCAGTGAGATAGATATAGTATTGTACATATATAGAGAGAGGATGTAACGCAAGAGAGCAAGAGATCGAGAGCAGGAGTGCGTCTCCACTTGAATATGTAGATTTTGCAGCGAGGCGAAATTAACTCGGTTACGACAGATTGCCCGTGAATAATTTCATCGCCTATTCAACGGCATGATAACTTTGTTGGCATACGCTCATTGTACCGCCCAACTCTCTACGACCATTCAAACCACTCACAAAAGAGAGGGTGAATTCAGAAATCAAGTAGGGAAGAGAGAGAGAGAGAGAGAGAGAGAGAGAGACAGACAAACAGAGGCAGAGGGTAGGAGACAGAGAGAATAAACAAACACAAGGAACCAAGACATGCAAGTGAAATTAAAAAAGCTGCTCTAGAAAAGGCTGCGCTTTCATCGACGTATATAGCTCAACTGCTTTTTCGTTATTTATGTCAAAGCTTATTATTGATCAATAACGAAGTATTGAATCACATTCGTGTGTAAACCCATGAATTATTGTATTATTGTAGTGTATTTTCGAGTAGTATTAATTTTCAAGGGGTAGTTTGCGTTCGTATTATCAGTGCTATTATTATTAACATTGCTCTCATTGTAGTGACCATTAGCTCTATTATTGTTTCGATTTTTTGGTATCCCTATCATTATTGTTGTTATGCTCTCAGCGGGCTCTCGGCATCTTGATGCAGTTAACTGCAAAACATAGGGTTTTGTAAATTTTTTTCTCCTATTTTTTTGATCATAACTTCTTCAATTTTTCGAATGCTTGATTGGTATCTGATACAATTCGATTTTTTCTTCTTATTAATTAACAAAACTTTGGTAAGAAGACAAATAACATACGGAAACTATAACAAAATTTGAAATTTCATGATTTTCACATTGTAGCGAATTCTTACCTAAAGTCCCATTATCTTTCGTCACATTTTGATCAGTAGACAATTTTAATCGATCACCATTGTCACTAAAACTGTTATTCCAATTTTTCTTATACCTAATTGACAATATTGTACTGGTTATTATTACCATTACTACAATATTATTCCAATTTCTGTCACTGTTACCATTGTTATTGAGTATTGTGGTTATCGTTATTATCATTTCCACCCTTATTATCATACCATTATCGTTATCACCGTTATTATTGTTACTGTTATTATCGTCATCATTATTACTTCCCCCAGAAAAATCGGGAATCGATGAACAATTTGCCAAATATAAAATCGAACAAGTAATGACGCGATGGTACGGCGGTGGTTAAAAAGGGGGTAGTTGAGAAAGGCATTGTTAAAGAAAAATTGTAATACAGCGGATGCAGTATATCGTATCACAAATTTATTCTATTACTAGTGTGATCAAAACTGTTATTACAATTTTCCTTCTACCTAATTGACAATATCATTATTTTATTAGCACTAGAAAGACTGAAACTTACAAAAGAAAAAAATATTATTGGTTCAAGAACAAAATTGTTACGGGCTGCCACAAACATATGATGGTTGTTGTATCTAATTTTGTCACTGAACCAACGACAAAATTTTTTGAACAAATCTCTCGAATACTTGACGCACTGTTATTGCTGTTGAATTAATTTTATTTTTTCCAATTGCACAAATGTAGTTGAAATTTAGAGCATTTTTTTTCAGTGTAAAACTTTAATTTACTATTAATTATTACATTGTTATTATTACCATTACTATAATGTTATTCCAATTTCTGTCACTGTTACCATTGTTATTGAGTATTGTGGTTATCGTTATTATCATTTCCACCCTTATTATCATACCATTATCGTTATCACCGTTATTATTGTTACTGTTATTATCGTCATCACTATTACTTCGCCCGGAAAAATCGGGAATCGATGAACAATTTGCCAAATATAAAATCGAACAAGTAATGACGCGATGGTACGGCGGTGGTTAAAAAGGGGGTAGTTGAGAAAGGCATTGTGGAAGGAAAATTCTAATATGGCGGGTGCAGTCGTCGGGTGAGGGGGTAGTATATCATATAACTGGAAGGAAGTTAATGAAACGTAGGTACGAAAGTAGTATAATACACGAAATGGAAAAGTATTTTCGTACATCGTCGTGAAATCATAAAAAGTGGAAAAAGTGAGAAAGAAGAAAGACGAAGAAGAGGCGAAGAACGGGGGGCTGGTCGTTATTCGAGATTTTTCCTTCTCAAGAAGGCAGAGGTACGTGCGAAAAAGGCAGCTTCTTTCACGGATGAAATCGGGACAAGTGGTGGAACGATGTAAGTACTATTAGTGTCTCCGTGGTTACCGAGTACTTTTCAAGTTGGCGGAGTTTTCTCAGATATTTGTGTGTATTCTACTTATACTTATGTTCCATAGGTATATGTATTTGTAATAGACGAGTGGAAAATCGCGGGTAGGAAGAATTATTACAAGTTTTAGTTTTGTAGCAATTTCGACAAATATGAACGTAATTATGCGTTATGATAGCCATCGCTCGCTTTCCTGTGGATTTTGTATGGTAATTCTTTTAAAACGAGCAGTATTTATTGCCATTCTCCACGTAGAGTGGGGAATATTAGGTATAGGAGAAAGTGTTAAAAAAAGGAAAAATTTGTTATGCACTTTTAACGCAGCTAATTTCAATATGTAATGCCGTAAACTTTAATGTGGAATAAACTTGTAATAAATTGTATGATCGTGTCCCTATAGAAAAATATTACCATTAATTTAATAATAAATTAGTTATATATTCTATAAAATTTAACTACACATTTTATTTAATATTAATATAGAATTAATTATTCAAAGAAATATTAACAATGCGCCAACTGCATATTAATAATGTGACAATAATCAACTTTGTATTAATACAAAAATAAATAAAAATTGTTTATCATAATTTTTTGTGTCATTACTGCTGCTGTTTAACACTAAAACGTAACCTGACTGGCCAAAAGATCATTTTTGAATGGTTTACTGAGGTCGTGGTAAATGAATTGGTAATATTAACTAATATTGTTGTTATTCTTAATTGTTAATATTCCGAGTATTGATCTAATTCATATTCCGCTTGAAATGTTAACGTATTAAAAATTATATAACAATGATTCATTATTATTAATAATGAATCATTATTATATATATTCATTAATAACACCACAAGAGCTTAATTTTCATGAAAATTTCAGTATTATTCGAATTTTTCTCCAATAAATAAAATGCATTATTCTGAATTTTCAAAATTTTGCATCAGATTTGGATTCAGTGACCCAAAAACCATGTATTCTAAAATATTTTATGTCCTCGTTACGTAATGTACTATTTGAGCCGTTCATTTTGAAAGTGGCCCAAGTCCATTTTTTAGTTTTTTGTTGTTAACTGTACTAACATGTGCCCCTTGATATTAGTTTTGATAAAAAACCATTTTGAAAAATTAAAAAAAACTGGTTTTAGGCCACTTTCAAAATGAACGGCTCATTTCATCCGATTGCGAAGGGTTTAAGTCGACACAATCGTATACATGATTTATATTTGTTGTAAACAAATGTACGTTAACAATATTTATTATTATAACCATCGAGAAAAATGAAATTTTCCACATGAATTCTGATACTACGGGTACATTAAAAAAATGTATGCGAAATATTGCGCTTTTATTAATTATATTTTACTAGTCGAGCGTTGCAAAAATGATCTTACAATAGTTAAGTAATTAGGAAATATTGAGTTCCATAGAATTTCAAGTGCATAGTAACGGGATATTATTTTACTTGGTCATTATTTCTTTGCAGCACAGCTGGGTACTGTTTTGTTCTGAAATTATATACCCACCTATACAACTGCGGAAACGATAATCACGTAGTTTATTATTATTAACGTTACCGTGCATCGTAGTAAAATATGGTTCCGTGCAAACATTGTTTTTTTTTATGTTCCATAAATTGCTGCAACGTGTAAGCAACATCCACGTCTCTACGCCTTCTTGCGTCTTTTCGCGTTGCGCAACATCGTATTTTCAATTTTGCAATTAGCAAAGTACATACGTTGTTTAATTTTTTCCTACGTCGTAAATTAATTGTTACAAGACCGCCACGGTTCTAAATTTCAATTAAATCAATTAAGAGCCTGAAATGAAATTAAAGGTACCGGCAACGGTGGGACCATTATTTATGTGAGGGTATTTCTGTAAAACTAACGTTATATCTGTATATATATACGTGGGGAAGAAAAGGAACGGGAAAATGCAACAGACGTAACACCTCCGCCGCGAGGAAGGAAAATGTCTGGCTTGTACATTTTTCGGACAGGACAGAGAGTACACAAGTCATTTCCACAGGGTGTGCTGTATAAGAGTTCGAAGCCGAAAAGTCGTGGTAGAGGGTGAAAATTTGAGAAAAAATGTTATGTACCATTTCTCCAAGCAACCACAACCATACTTTGACAGCTGGAGATGTCCCTCATCGACCGTAACATGATACCACCTCTGATTGACCTAAAGATTTTAATTAATTACTCAGTAGTTATTCTGAATTTCGAAAAATGGTACATAGCTTTTCACCCTCTACCATCACCTTTTGGCTTCGAACTCTTGTACTGCACCCTCTGCATAATCTATAAATAAGGTTTTTGAATAACAGAAGATAGCAAATAGCAAAATGGCAACATTTTAACGAAACCCTACTTGCGAGAACATGGGCCATCAACCCTCTCGCTATTAATGGAACCCAAGAAGGGTCCCATAAAAAATGATACAAAGAAGAAGGTTTTTCCGAGAGACCAAAAATTTTTAAAACATTTTTAGAGAGTTGGCTTCGAGGCATAAAATTATTTGAGACATATTTAAAAAAATCCCCAACTTGAACGAGGAATAACATTTATTTAATTGTAAGACGTATCGAGAGATTCCGAATTTCAAAAAATGGTACGTAACTTCTTTTCTCAATTTTTCACCTTCTACCACCACCCTTCGGCTTCCAGCTCCTATACCGCACACCCTGTATATTGTAACACTTGATTTGGATTAAGTTTCCCACCTAAATTTGGTACTAATGACATTCCACTTGAATAGGCTTTGTCTACGCATTCGACAAACGTCGATGTTTATGTCGAGACGACGAAAAGGGCCGTCTAGAGATAAGGGTAAACTTAGTCGCATCGATCGAAGGAAACGAGACTCATTCACTAAAGTTTAGGCAAATGAATGGAAAAATAAAGTAATTTATTACCAAGCAGCTAGAGCTTAGACGGCGTGACTTAATTTACCAGAGGGATTATATTATTTATGTATAATTGTAGCGGCAGGTGCTATCGTATTTCAGAATAGTAGAATATGTATGACGTTACGTTTCCCAAGAGTTATTGACACTGAGAGGTACCTAGTTTATAGAAATCGTTCATGGGGGATTACTTCGGGTCCGTGTAGTTCATTGTCAGTTGAAACAGAGTTTCGATGCGGATTCCAGGTAACCCCTTTATTTTTTTACGTTTTTTTTTATTCGCTATTGGAATAAAGCGATCCCTTCATTGGTATTAAAGTGTTTGTTATCGATTAATTTGGTAGTGATTTAAATTTATTTCCCTTGGCTGGGACGTTATTCACTCCGGATTGCGTTTACTTATGTACGTTTCAGTAAATATTTCACGTAATAACCTCAAATAACTTTTATTTAAAACTATTTTTATTTAAAACTACTGTAGCGATTTTTCTTAGTCCTTTTTTTATATTTTTAATTTGACAAATTATTAATTTTCTAGGCAGATTTTCACGGAAGAAAATTATTTAGAAATTTCGCTAATAAAAATAATGAAGTTGCGCGGGTAACGATAATTAATGATATTAGATAGTCGAGCTAACAAAATATTTCTAATATAACAATTTTTTTAGAAAAATAATATGTAAACTTGACAAACATAAGCTTATCTACTGGAATAATTAGAGTTAGTAATAGTTATCTACGAATTTCTGCTATGTTGTTAATTAGTTTCTAAACTTTACGTTACAAGTGTATGTTCATTATTTTTTTTCCGCAATTTTCTCAGTACCCACTTCACCGCTATAACGTAATTGGCATACTGGGGCTTTTCAGACCTCACCAATAAAAGTTGATGGTACCCTAATATTTATGTTTTCATTGCAAAGGTAATTGATTTCTGTTCCCCCAAAAAAATTGTATAATAATTGTTAAATGTTGTTTTAACAAATAGCACTGGGGCGTTTTAGACCCCAGTAGGCTAGTTCCGAGGTATAGCAATTGAACGTTCCTTGCGGTTTGAGCAAAAACGTAAGACGTGGCCGAGAAAATACTTTTTAAGTCCAATTTCGCTTGTCTATCCCCTAAAATAGGGGCGCAACTCTTAAAGTGACAAAAAAGGAATTTTCACGAACTTATTGCAAGACTAATTAAAAACTTAGAAATTCGAAATACGGGCCGATAGAAGAGGTCAGTTCCAAGAAAATTCTTCAGCAAGTTAATAAAAATAATAATTTTTCACAAAAATGTCACTCTTGCGATTGGATATCGACTACTTTGAAGATTAAAATGGATTCCTCATTTTCTGAAAATCCTTAGCAATTAAATTAAATTGCGAAAGTGGAATTTTTTCGTGCATTTCCAACGATACTTCGGCTTTTACCAAAAAATGGGCTTTTGCCAGGGCTGATTGAAAGTACACAGGAAGGCTGAAAGTATTCGCCTTACTCGTCGATGCGATTAAATTCTAGAATAATGAAAAGTATAGGTAAAGGATCCGCACGTGTGGCTTTTAGCAGGTCCAGTGGAGCTGTTGCGTACATGGGCAGACGTTCATGGCTCTATGATACACCATACTACTGTAATATAGTACTAAAGGACCCTTAACCCTCAGTTGCTAATTTGATTGCGACCCACGTTAGTGCTTAGTGCTTACACACCCCAACTTTGTGATGTGATTAAAAAGGGAGGGATAAAAAAGAGAGGAGGATCCTCCTTGAGATCAATCGTCTGGTTAATTATTAAGTCCAGTTAATTCCAATTTGACTTCTATTGAACAGTGTTTAGTTTTGTCATGACCAGTCCAAGGAATATATGTAGAAATATGCATTTTCGTACGTTTCTATAGCGGATTTTGAAGACTTTAAAAAATTTGAAACGTGGAATCGTACGGAAACAAAATTAAGGCACTATTTATGTAATTTCTAGTTGACTCAAGCGTGAAAATAGTTGGAGCAACAATAAATATAGTTAGAATTACTAGGAATATATTGTTGGTGCCATATTTAACTACAGCGATAATTATTGAGTTGGTGCATAATTATCAGGTGTTTTTAAACGATATAGCACGTGAAAGAAACGCCTGATAATTATGCACCAACCGTATAGTATTGCTATATATTTTTTTCTGTGCCAGTGCTTGTGTATTAAACTGATTGTTGTATGAGACAATGATTGAAATAAAAATAACAAGTTACTAAGAGAATTTTCTCATCAAATAGTAAAAAATGCAGGTGATTTTACAGAAAGTACATAGTATGAAAGTATTCGACCACTACCATACACCATACACAAAGTATACGGTATAAGAGTTCAAAGTCGAAATTAGAGGTAATGGTAGAGGGTGAAAATTCGAGAAAAAAAGTTTAGTACCATTTTTCGAAATTCGGAATAATTACCGACTAATTAATTAAAATGTTTTGGCCAATCAGAACGTCGAAGAGGCTTGGTGGGCATGTCCAAAAATTTAGACTTTGAGTCTCCTAGCAACGACGACCATATTTTGACAACTACAGGTGCCCCTTTGCCCCTGCAACGTGATACCAGCTCTGATTGGTCAAAACATTTTAATTAATTACTCTGTAATTATTCCGAATTTCGAAAAACGGTACTAAACTTTTTTCTTTCAAATTTTCACCCCCTGCCACCACTTTTCCGTTCCGAAGTCTTATACCGCCCAACCTGTATATGAACCAATTTGTCTCTTGACAACATAATACCCTATTGTACTTTCCAAAGTACGCGTGTGGTACATATTTTACATTGTAACTTACAATTTCGAGATCTGCACAATGACTTAGTGAAACACCGATTTACCAGGATATATATATTTTTTTCTCGTACATTATACTCTGGAATTTAGTAAACAATGGAAGAAGATTCATACAAATGTAAAAATTCGAAAAATAAATATAAAAGAGACGAAACTTCAGTTAAATGAGAACAGCAGTAACGCAACATGTGATTTTAATTCAAAAAGCAAGTACGAAATAGAATAAATGAAAAAGGGAATGAGAAAAAACCGAAAGCCTGGAAACAGAAAATTCAACTATTATTGGTATTATTAACAGACCGCTGATCATTGTTCTGTGCTTCAAACAAATGCTTTAAAAAATAGTTTTCTCTTACATTTTCAACACAGTTTTGATCATTCGGTCGGAAATGCTGAGCTGAAAATATATAAAAATACTGGAATTATACATTGTGGGACCTGAAAGCTGTCCTCTAGGGGTCTTACATACCCCAGCCTAGTTTAGCTCCAACTTATGCATTTTTATGGTAGGAAAATTATGTAATTTTTTTTTTTTCATATTAAACGTTATATAGTTTTCAAATAACTTACACCAACTTTGTTAAACAATATTTAACAATTATTATATGATTTTTTTTATGCTGAAAGTCAATAGCTTTCATGAAATAGAAACTTTTACCGATGGGATCTCAAAAGCCCCGGTGTGCCAACTATGGTGAATCGGTCATCTAAGGGTTAGTGCTAGTATTTTTTTCAGAAGTTGTCGATCCTAGGCTGGGTACATCTATAATGTATATGTTGTACATACATATAAAATTAACGGTACATATTGTTATTAGCAACAATAACTCCAATTTTCTTTAATACCCTGGTGTTCTAGTACCACAATTGGTATAAAGATACTTGCTAACAACTTTATTGTTGGACTTTATTGTTGGTTTAGCTTGACTATAAAAAATTTATATTCTCAACCCAAGAAAAAGTTGTAACACGAGAACGTATATCATCGTTTTCTGTAGCTGAACGCTCGAGTGGTTTAGTGGCCCTAAAAACTGTCGTATTTTCAAATTTCCTTTTTCTTTATGTACACTGGAATTAGAAACAGGAAGGGAGAATATAATAATTTGTACAACCTTCCCATTCAAAGGATAATTAATTAATTTAAGATTTTCTAAATATTTAGTTCCAGATTGTATGAATTTTAAAAAATAGCTATTTATATTAATTTAATTAGAACTAAATTAGGGGCAATTCCGCCTTTAATTTTTGCTCAATTTTCGCGTACATTTATAAAATAAAAAGTTATAAAATTTCTAAGACTAATAATTTTTTTTTTTAATTTCCGAGATATCTAAAATTAGTAAAATTAAGAAGGAGTTAATTTTCATATAATTTTGATTATATTTTTAAGATTTGAAACGGTTTTTGAGTAAATTGGAGTGAAAATTAGTGGAATAAATTTTATAATTTTAACCAAATTTTGTATTCAATTTAATTCAAACAAATCAAATATATTTGTGTTACAAAATAATATATTTCTCTTTTTGAACGCTTAATTCTTAATTTGATTTTTGTTTTCGACTGATTTGGGAAAAAATAGCAGAAAAAAGTAAAATACTATCGACACTTTTCATTGATATTATAAATATAGAAAAGCTGTACCTCGGGAGTTTCAAAATTTTCAGGACAAAAAAACAAGAAGCCTACATGTTTGAAATTGGACCAAAATAAAAATTTCTAGTTTTTAGTTTTTAAATGCTGAATTTCTTAAAATTGATTTACAGAATTTCCAAACTTCATAGAAACCCAGTAGGAGCTTTCCATGACTCGGAATTTCTATTTCATAATTTTCAATTTTTATTCCATATTTTATATAATTTTTATTCCATAATTTTTGTAATGGTCAATTTCTACTCCCAAATTCATGTTTGTGTAAATAAATGTATCATTCCCTTGGAAGTGTGAGTATACGCATGTACATTGACAGGAGACACAATGTCTACTTCATAAGGAAAAGCTGCACGAGGACTGCTTTAACCAGATATCACTAACGAGACGATAGAAGTAAAGCTTTACGTGCCTCTTGTAGAATGCAAATGAAATTTCTCCCAATTAACGCATTAATGAATACTTCATCTTCTGCCGGAAATTGGGTAAAAGGGAAGGAAGGCTAAGGGATGGAGGAAGAAAGCAAGTAAATTGGTGGAAAGTGCGTGTATATAAAAACCTGAGATAAAAAAAGGGACGGCTTGTGCTTACAACAGGAACGTCTTTTAACGTAAGCTGATTTGCTTAAGGTAGAAATAAGCAACTTTTCTCTTTCAGCAGGTTTCACCAACATTTTCACAAAGAAAATTACGTAATACCTTTTGTCTTAAAATTTCGTTTATTTTATTCAATTGTTGTCAATTTGACTCCCTGACAAACGCAAAATTTATTATGAATTTATTGAATTTTGTCACGAAACATATTTTCTACGACACAATTAGTTTTTATTTTTATATATTATTATATTTATTACCACAAATAAACCAGAATGCTTTAATTTATTATGAAGTTTCGTGAGTTCGCTGCATTTTAAAGGAGCCGAGGGCAAAGTAGTAGAAAATTTACGAGAACCGCTACTGCATGTTAAAGAACCTACGGCGAGCGAAGGTAAATTTTCTAGAATCTAGATTATTAACGAAACTTAATGGAGAGATCCGTAAAAATCTAAAAATAATAAAAGACATATTAAGGAAAATTTCAAAGATACAAAATTTCATATCAAGATAATATATAAAATAATAGGCACGAATACTTACTTCAAAGTTGAAGTAAATCATTATTTTTTTATTTATTAAATTGATCGTTATTATCATTTTCCTTCATATACATTAATTCTATTTTCTTAATAATCGTCGTTAATTATGCCCCAACCTAATAATTCATTCTGCCTTTTATTAATTTTTTTTTAAATTATTATTAATTCTACTTTTAAGTCTTTATGAATTTTTCTTTTACTTTCTAATTCTACCTATTAATATATTATATACTTAGTTTGTTACAAAAACCAAAGATTTTTTTCCACCTAATTTCCCTACTTTGGTTCACGAGCGAAGGTTTACTAGTTTTGGTGACAATGCTTCTTATTTTGCGGAATCTTTTTTTTCTTCTCATTCCTCAAGATTAGCGTCGTGATGTGATAACCGCGATTGGACATATTCTTTGAAAAATCTTGGCCCATTTTTTGTAAAACGCATTCCCTCGGTAGCAAAATTAGTAAACAACGACACTGATTTCACAATTACACTCTAAAGGCGATTTGCCTGAATATATAAAAATGTACAAGCTCCGCACTTTTTGCCTTCTCTTATCTCCGAGAGTTTAGGGAAATTACTAAATTTGAAGTACTGCGAGAAAGAATATCGTGAAGTTTAAATATTATCAACTGTGAAAATAAAGCACCGTATTTACCGTAGATATGAAAAAGGGGGAAAGGGGAAAATATACTTTTATAAAGGTGAAATTGTATTCTTCTCCATTGAAATAATAAATAATGTCCAAGTTGACTTTTGCCTGTAATAACATTTCCCTTGAAATAAGCTTTTCTCTTCCTCTCTTCCCTCTTTCACTCTCTCCCCCGCCCCTCTGTTTCTCTTATTCCTCCTCTCTCTCCTCCTATTTTATATTTTTCGTCTCTCGTCCCTATTTTCTTTGAAATACCGGTTTCATTCTTCTATGTGACTTTCCCATTCATGAGAAGAATTTTATAAGGGTTGCTTATATATATATATTTATATGTGTGTGTGGGTATATATATATATATATACAGGATGTGCGCTATAAGAGTTCGAAGCTGTAAGATAGCGGTAGAGAGTGAAAATTTAAACAAAAAGTTATGTACCATTTTTCAAAATTCGGAATAATTACCGAGTAATTAATTAAAATGTTTTAGCCAATCAGAGACGCTATTTCGTTGGAGGAGGGGAGAGGCTGTCAAAGTATGGTCGTCATTGCTAGAATATTTGAAGTCTACATTTTTTGAAAACCCACCGAGCCTCTTCGGCGTTCTGATTGGCCAAAACATTTTAATTAATTACTCGATAATTATTCCGTATTTCGAAAAATGGTACATAACTTTTTTTTTTTAATTTTCACGACTTCGGCTCACCCTGTATATAGGCAAACCATCCTTAACTTTTTTGCTTTACGTCTAATAATTCGCGAGGTAGTAAAACTTTGATTTGAAGACCGTTCCATAATGAAAATTTCATATGTACATTTTATACGCGTATAAATTCGACTTTTTCCCAAAATCGCTTGAAATTCAGATTTCACATGTGAAATTTAGTAGGAAGCCTCGTGAGCTCGCTGTGTTTTACAGGAGTCGAGGGCAAAGTAGTAGAAAAGTTACGGGAATCGCTGCTGAATATTAAAGAATCCGAGGAAAGGTAAATTTTCCAGACTGTTCACGAAACTCAAAAAAAAAAAGGATCCGTAAAATGTTGAAAAAGAACTGCTCTCTGTCCCAGAGGATCCTTAGGAGTGTGAGGAAACTGCGATACAAAGTCGAGCAGACAGAAAAGAATCAACGTGTTCTCAGAGGGAAGAAAGCACCGGTATTTGTAATTCAAAAGTTATGAAAACCCCATAGGATGTAATGGCTACGGTTAGTTAGCCTATGTCCAGAAAGAAATAGAGAAAAGTGTGGTAATGGTCCGATCCTTTCACTGAAATTTCATCACGTAAGTACTACTCAGACTTTCTCTATACTCTTTATATGGCGCCCTATGGGGTTTTCCTAACTTTTGAAGGGTTTTCCCCCATGAGGTTACGCGATTTTATCTTTCTCTTATTGCGTTACTTTTTTATGACGCTTTCATAACAGACGCTTTCATTTAAGCCCAGCGTCTTCTCAGCTGTCACAAAAATCATCTCATTTGCTTTTAACTCATTCGAAATTAATGGAATGAAAGCGTCAAGAACATTTTCAATAGATAGTCGGTCATCTTTATGTCTGCACTCATCCAAACGGATTCCTCCCACGTTCTTGGCTTTTTTGCACCCCAATACCCCAAACTGCCGCATTTCAGCCAGACTAATTAGGATTCGCTTGGTTAAAAGGACGCTCGACAGTCTCGACTAAAAATTCAACCAATATTCCGGTATTTGTTTTTATAGTAAAATCAATTCTTCTGTCAGATATATTCGGTACTCTGAAAACACATGAAAAGAAATTTTTTTAAATTATATATATCTTATTTGTTATTTAAAAAATTGGTAGTAAAAATGGATACTTTACCGAGGGTTATGAGAGGAAAACTAATTATTCAATATTTGGCTTCAAATTTGAACAAATGTACGTGAGCGAGGGACTCGAATTTTCTTGTGGGTGCGTTCGCCACCTAGTGGCTGTACATAAACTAAGCGTCTGGCGATCTTATCAGGAAATATTCTGACAGATATCATATACATCGGCGATACTGGCGGAGATTTAAGTAACCATATTTACAGCAACTATATAAACTCTGTTAGTAAATAGATACTATAGTTTTAAAAGTGGCCTGATTCCATTTGTGAGCTTTTTGTTGTTAACTGTAGTGACATGTGCCACTTGAAATTAGCTGTAATAAAAATCATTTTGCGAAATTGAAAAAACACTGGAATTCGGCCATTTTCAAAATAAACGGCTCAAATAGAAATGGTATACTAAACCATATTAGAATGTGTGTGGCAACTACGAAGATTTAGTGTAATATTTTGTCATACGGAGTTTACGGTACATAGTATATGGAACATACCATAAAAAGTTCGTTCTATGTAAACGTTTTCGCAAAAAAATTTTATTGTAACTTTTACTACAATATAGTTGCAGATACTATTCCAGTCAAACTTTGATCATACGGTCTATTTTACTACACTCTTTTTTCAGTGTATGATTCTAATAATGGTTAACCAGTTTGCAACTGCAGTGAGCTTTCAACTTTTATATTATAGAAACTTCTGTGGCTATTTTGGCTTTTTTGAACGTATGAACTGTATTATAAACCAATCAATCCCAGAGAACGTCGATTCGCCTCATTGTTAAATGTGAACAATACAATAATATTCTCAATCTATAACAATAATATTCTAAAGTCCGATCGGGATTCTTTCGTTTGGCGCCGGTATAAATTTTTATGTACGACACCAACGTGGTGCCACCGGCGCTTGCCTGATAGTTTTCACATGGCACCAACGTGGCGGATAATAAATTTTGTGTCACAATTAAAATTATTGGGTCGCAATCGGTTTGATTGTGACCCAGTATTTCTATAATGGTCCAATATTGCTACAGATACTTTTCAGAAGGTACGAACATCCCCTTACTGCCGCACCGATAGTTGAAGCTGTAAAATGGAGGATCGCGCTGACAATAAGTGAATGATTAGAGTATTCTCGTACGTGCACGTGTGAGCGTGTTCCATAACGAGCAGAAAAGTACCGAAATAACTTTGAACTGTCGCCAGAAGTACCTCTAATATCACCGCAGTCTGTGAAACCCTTTTGTTT
The DNA here is from genome assembly GCA_949825005.1 of Gasteruption jaculator. Classification (NCBI taxonomy): domain Eukaryota; kingdom Metazoa; phylum Arthropoda; class Insecta; order Hymenoptera; family Gasteruptiidae; genus Gasteruption; species Gasteruption jaculator. The sequence continues at coordinate 15,105,279 of OX463763.1, forward strand.
CATTATAACAATCAATAAGTTCAATAATGTAATTGTTTGGGGGTTGATCCTCTCACCCCCTCCATTATAATTTTCATTCAATTATTTTCGTCTTTCATACAGCAAATAATGAAACGCGCGTAGTACAAAGAACGAGCGAATGTTTGAAAAACAAATCAGTGACCGATCCAGCAATACACAATAGCACAGCTCATTCTGTATCGTGATAATGCAGCACGTAGTAGTGCAATTAGCCCGTTCAAATAATTACGTAGGTAGAAGTACACTCCGTTCCATGGGTATGTGTACACAATCATACATATACATGCACTAAAGCCAATACGCAATTGCAATACAATACCTAACGATCCCGAGCGAAAGACCAGTTGGGCAATCGACGGCTGGATCCACATTTTCTGTTCAATTACTGGCTCAGACGTCTAGAAAAAATCACACCCCCTGTTTGCATCTGCGATTTTAATGCGAAGAATTCATTTAAACGAAGAAGGGCCATTTTTTTTGGGTACAGAATTATTTTTCCATCACACAGAGGAAGGTATGAGGGAAAGCTGGGTACCTAGGGCTTGTCCGGTGAAAAATACACAAAAATATTTTTTGCAACAAAAATCTCCGCGATACAATGCTAGCGTGGGTCTAATCTGCAGTAGTAAGTAAGTAGCACACTCTATCCAGCCATCCCCTTTTGCCTAATTCTCTGCAATACAGTCGCGGTACCAAAAACGAACTGGAAATATCATCCACCCTTTCGGAATCCCATAAAAAATGAGAAAAAACATGGTCGGTATTTTATACGAGTCCGTTTGTTGATACCCAACGTGTACACACACACACACACACACACACACACGCGCACACACACGCACACACACACACACACAGCCACGTTCGTACAAGTGAGGATAAAGTAGTAGACCTACTCTGTCATCAGCGCGCTAATCCTAGTTACTCGAGCCGACTAATTACGGTCGTACGTGCGGAGTTATACTCAGTAGAAATGACTGTCATACGGTCAGACATCACGTAGTATGTTACAAGGGGGTTTGAAGAAGACAGGGTAGGGAACGAGTGGGAGAAAAGTTAATGTACAACACATTCCCACATACACACACACACACATTCATGTATTTATATACAGAAAATGTCACACACACACACACACACACAACAAGTCACATCTTCCAAGTATCAAAAGGGTATAATACTAATGAATAAGAATAGAAACAATACACCCTCTTCCTACCCTCTTGGTACCTCACATACACACACATAAATGTGTTATGCATACGCATTACCGACCAACAGTCAGAAGGTCGGAACTACTTGTCATATGTACTCAAGTTTGCAACGTTGCGTCCTTCTGTCTCTGACGCATCCATATACAGGGTGTGCGGTATAGGAGTTCGAAGCCGATAGGAGGTGGTAGAGGGCGAAATTTTGAGAAAAAAGTTACGTACCATGTTTCGAAATTCGGGATAATTAGTGAGCAATTAATTAAAATTTTTTGGACAATTAGAAGTGTGGTATCACGTTACGGGTATTTTTTTTAGTGATATTTTACTTTAAATTTTCAGTAATATTTTAATTAGTTACTCAGTAATTATTCCTAATTTCGGACAATGGTACATTACTTTTTTCTCAAATTTTCACCCTCTACCACCATCTTTCGGCTTCGAACTCTCATACCGCACACCCTGTACAGGTTTGAGTGGATGACTCGTGAGCAAAGAGGGAAAGGGTGGAGATGGTACTCAAAACGGTGTGACTCGGACTGTCTACCCACGGGACTAATCACCAGCTTACATTGTCGTATACGAGTAGGTGCATTTCACTGTACAGGTATGTGTAGACAAGTCGTGTAAGACCGGTAAGGGCGTAACTGTATCCACCTTTCCACTGTGAATCGTCGCCCTTCTGGAGCCAAAGGGTGGTTGTGTTCACATAGCATATATGTATAGGTGTGTATACATACACGTGTCATACATGGCTCTTTGTTTACTTTGGGGATTTCCGGGAGAATGAGAGATGGAGTAAGTAAATGGAGTTGAAATGACAAAAATTGTGGGTTTTTTTTTAGAAGGGATGTAAAAATTCCCCGCTCAGTCCCTGGGGTTGTTTTCATTGCAATTTGAAGCGAAAACAAAGGCCGTCGCAAATTTGATTATTTTTGACAATGAAATTTTGATGCGGGACGAAGAACGAAGGGGCAGAATTTGGATTGGAATTGCCAGCACGGTCGCAATCAGTTCCCAATCCGATGTACATTTTCTCGGGAAGAATTATAATTTCGAAGGAATTTTCTCCGGCAGGAATTTGGGAGGAATCCAATTTGGCACGAATTACCCCCGGGAGGAATTTCGATAGTAATTATTGCTGTAATAATTTCTATCCAATGTTCAAGCTCCCATTTGGAACCCTGTAAATTTCAAGTTTTAATGAACTTTCTCCCTTTAAGTTACGCGTTTTCTCCGGGGATTGTCAACATTTGATAATTATTCGCAGGTTATTAGAAAAGTTTTGGAATGGGACTCTGTTTATTATTATCATCTTTAAAAATAACTTTCATCGGATCAATTTGTGCACTTTATGTTCTGACAAATCATCGACTCGTTAAATAATCGTGCATTTTTTTTTCTTTTTGCAGCAACAGATCAATGTGTGCTCGCATCCAGACAGCACGGAACTCCATACCACCGAAGATCCCTTCAATCCAAAAATTCCTAAAAATAGGAAATCGAAATAAAATAAAGTGAGACGATTGGGAGACTAACTGACAATTGGCGAACCTCGATTTTTCGTAAATGCCAAACCTTCGAAGGATTTGTGCGACGGTGCATTGTTGCGGTCAGGGAAGATGCCGGGGATCTTGACCAGGAGGATGCAGATGTTTCGGCTTCTCGGTTACTCAAGGTAAGCACATGAAATATTTCATCGAATGGACCATCACTGTATGTTTACTTTTTCACATAAGTCATCTCCGAGAGTACCGTCTCTTAACCCGTTTGCATCCAAGAGCGGAATATTCCGCGAGCCGCGACTGTCTGCTATCACCGAGCGCGGATTATTCAGCGAGCCTGCGATTGTTTTTCATTACCAGTTGCATAATGCAAATGGGTTAAAATTGGGGGGGGGGGGGGGTTGCTCCTGTAACGAATTCGAAAGCAATTGTCATTATAATAATTTCAAGTTTCCATTTCAAACCTCATAAATGTCAAATTGGAATCAGCTTTTTGCTTGAAAGCAATGTATTTTTATTACAAGGGTGAGAGACTCACTTTTTTCTTTCTTAAAGGTAAAGTGTCGTGTCAAAATCTCCATTTTATTACCCCTAGAAATAAATTGTCAAATCCCATTTTTGAAACTCTCAGTTTTACCCTATTTTTGGGAGAAGGCCAAGGTATACCAAAAAAATTCGACTTTTGGAATCAACTTTTGGGCACTCTCGGGAGGCCCTTATCCGAAGTATTTTTTCCCGAGAAATATATCTTCATTACTAAATTTCCCGATATCTCGTCAAACATATCATTTTTCCGCAAGAAACCTATTTTTCACCAATTTCCGAAAGAACTTCGGTACAATATAATTATATGAATTATCTAACTTACGTTAGATGATGTATTTCATTTCGAACTTGTTGTTTTTTTTTTAATCAAAAATCGAAAGTTTGAAGTATAGAATTAACATGAAGTTGCACCGAAACGATCAGAGCGGATCAATTTCAATGGTCTTCCTAACAACTTCACTATTTCGAGTTGTATCGTGCCACGTCTTTTTTACAATGGAACAAAATTTGTCACCAAAAATTTTAAACAGAAGCATAGAATGTCTAAGCGAGAAATCCTTTTTCGATTTTTAAACAGCTGTCAAGTCATAGTTAATAACCCATTAAGCTCAATCTAAAAATTGTAGATTTATAAAATGTTCGCATAGAAGTAGCTAGAAACCTGTTTAAGAAACAGCAAGTGGGATGTATTTTTTCAATTTCGAAAATCGTATCGTTGAAAGCAGCGATCCATTCATTTCAAGTAAAAAATTCATAACTCCTCAACCGATAATCATAACAGTTCGGTGAAAAATATTCGAAAAGCTGAATTCCTTCGCTTTGAAATCGCTTTTTCCCTTTAGAGAGGAAAATTTATGGCATCCACGGCCGGATATCTATTTAAAATAAGGATGGTATCGCAGTATTTACTGCACCTGCAGTGTCATCTACAGTGTTATAAAAATGTTTTTCCATTTTCTGGAGTGCAAAATTTCGTAAAAGTACAAATCCGATACTGTAAAATCAATTCATTCATGTTTCTTCCCAAGTTGCTGAATAATTAGATGTAATAGGTTAAAAATTGAGCCGTTTATTTTGAAAGTGGCCTAAATCCATTTTTTTAAATTTCGAAAAATGTTTTTTATGAGAGCTAAGTTCAAGTGGCACGTGTTACGACGGTTAACAACAAAGAACTCACAAATGGACTTGGGCCACTTACACAATAAATGGCTCAAATTTCCCTCTTTGCAACATTTTCTCGCAAAAGTATGTCAAAAGCGTAGGAAATTTACAACAATACAAAACTACCAATACAGGGTGTCCAAAAAATGTTTCCACATTTTATTTACTGGTGAAACGTTGAATTTTATGGTTTTTGCAAATGTAACGGGTGACAGATAATTTTCGAATTCAAATTAGTCTTTAAAAAAAAGAAAGTAATTACAAAAGTGTTTGAAATTTATATAATACATACATAAAATTATAAATATAAAGTTGTAATCTATATAATTACATTTTACTTTATATTATCTACTTGTATTTTCTCTTGCCTTACGACTTTCAAGGCATGATAAACGTTGATGATGATGATGATAATAATAATAATAATAATAATACTAATACTAATAATAATAATAATAATGATCATGATCATGATAATGATAATAATGATAATGATAATGATAATAATAATAGTAACAATAATAATAATAATAATAATAATTCATTAGAAATCTATATAAACGCTATTTAATAACCACTTAATAAACAATCAAAGTATAGTAGTCCCGACTATGCTAATTGTTGAAATTAAGAAGATTTGCTGCAAAATTTCTTACGGAATAACTGCTTGAGTAGCAAGCCAACGATTGAAGACTCTCAAGTAGAAGATACTGTAGAATGTTACTTTGATATTAAAAAGGAAATTTTATACAATGCAAATATCTGAGATTTGATGAAGTTAAAATGACACGTTTTTGGGATAAAAATTCCTTTCCTAGGTATATACATCGAAAGTTAGCTCTCTGTAGTTGGTTATAGAGATTCATTCACTCACTGTGAGTGATTTGATCATACAATTATGCCAACGAGTTTTCAACCTTTTACCCCAACAGAGATATTAAGTTTCCGAACTTGATACGAAAGTCTTGGAGAAAATATAGACGTCGTCGCTTTCTTCCTTTACCTTTACTACTACTTTTGCTGGTTCTGGAAGTAGTAGTAGTAGTAGTGGTGGTGGTAGTAATAGCAGTGGTGGTGGAAGAAGGTAGTATTTACTTGGAAGTAAAGTAGAAGCTTCTTCCAAGCTGCTGTGCATCAACCGTGAGAATCTTCTTTGTAGATAGGGGGTAGAAAGAAAAAAAAAGGAGGGGAGGAAAGGAAAGAAAGGAGAAGAAAAAAAAAGGAGAAAAAGTAAGAAGAGAGAATTTGTAAAGAAATGTTAAATTGAAACCTGGAAAATTGAATTCCATCTACAATTTTTTACGGAGCTTGGAAACGGAGAGAATTATCGACAAATTTTCAACTGATTAACATATTATTGTATCATCTTCTTCGAGTTATTAAAAAAGCCTTTTTTATTTGGAGAGGAAGTTTTATAGGAAAGAGGAGCTTTCGTGCTTGTTGACAAGTGGAGTTTGTCTTAAGGAATTAATTTCCGCGTCTTGTAATTTTTGTTTCTCGTGGAAGAATAAAAGGAAATAATATTGAAGAGGAAGGAACTTGCTTTTCTCTTTATTTTTCTCTCCTCGGGGGTTGTTAAGGTTTTTCGTTTACAAGTCGACGATTTTTCAAAGCTGGGATGTTTTTCAGTTGAAAATGTGGAAACGAAGGAAACGACTGTTGGTGTTAAATATAACACCTAAGTTTAGCATTTCTTACGAATTATTCTTTCTTGAATTTTTTTTAATTATTAACTAGGAATTTTCAAAGATTCAAAAGTTACGGTTACAATTTACAGAATACTTATGCGAAAAATTTTACAATTTAATAATTAACTTACCCCAATTTACTTAATTATAATATGTATATTTATTTTTAAACCCGGAAGCAAATATATAATTACTGCCCTGTAGGTTTTTTTTTTACAGAAACGAACAAAATAATTTTGAAAGAAAGGGACCCGCCTTTTTATTTAATTTTTTTCCAAGAACTATGCTAAGTTACGGATTTTTGAAGCTGAAATTCAGAATTTGGAATTTGTGTAAAAATATTTTGTACAAAAACAAAAGAATTATTGAGATTTAAACTAAAAGACAAAGCTTGATATCTACTTTTTCCCGAAATTGCTACATTTTTTGTGGCTGAGTTATACATTTTTTAGACTTGGAGCAGCAGACCGCCATTTATTTAACGAGCTTCGAAATTGAAGGGAACATTTTCTCAAATTACCATTTCCGTTTAGAGCTCGTATAAAAAAAGAAACTGGAATTATGTTTTCAGAGAAATACATTCAACTTTTTAATGATTCCTCGTTAAAACTGACATAATTTTTCATTTAAAACAGTTCCTTGGTACTAACAAAAATTTAAAAACCAAAAGGAATCAACTTCTACTCGAATATTTCATGTATCCCTGTCTTGTATATTTTTCTAAGCGAAAGAAACACTTAATTTTGAAGTCGAGATTTGAACCCGAGCTTCAAGTTCATTTTCAAAATGAATTAATTTTGAAAATTAGTTTTGAACCCGAACTTTTAAATAATTTTGAAAAATTAGTTTTGAAATGAAGGAAACGATTGTTGGTATGAAGATTGAGCTTTAATTTTAAAAATTAAAGTTTAAGCTCGGGCTGAAAACTAAGGGAAACAATAAGGAAGCCAAGCTTCAAACTAATTTTTCAAATTAAAGTTGAAACTCGGGTTTCTTATTGTTTTCTTTTCTGAGACAGCAGCGATTCTTTATCCCCTTTATTATAAACTTATTATTTGTTTTATGTGAGTTTGTGAAATTAAAACTTTGAAAGTCGATAAAACAATGTTCGGACGATCTCTATTTTAGTAAGGAATAAAAATGATCCCCTTCTTTGTTGTATGACTTTTTTCAGCTGCTTCGTCCTGTTTTCTTTCATTCGGCACAGTTCTCTAACGAATGATTTAATGAAACTGAGGCAAGGGAAAACAATATAATAGTAATAAATTGGCAGTTTTATTATGACGTGCATTAAACGTAGGTTATTTGTAGCCACTTAAAAGTACCTGACTTTCATTACATTATTGCTCCACGTATATACGGCTAAATACGCGAGTATTCACAAAGCCCATAAAAGCGATAACCATTTCCGTTCGAGCACTGCCCAAGTACCATAGTACTTCATGCACGTGAGACTCATTTTTAAGCTTTACCTATTCTCTAACTAATAATAACAAGACATAATCGATAGTATGCCTTCATGTATCCAATATCTTTCTCGATAATTACAAATAATTATGCACAATCATTAAAGCTCTACTCGACGCAGCATTATGTTGCCCCCCCCCCCCGACCTTTTTTTGGGCGTAGGGGTTGAATTAACTCGGGAGAAGAAGGGTATTTATTTAGAAATTAAATGATGTTATTTAAAATATTTTTATTTAGATTTTTCGAGAAAAATACTGTCTAAATTTCATTACGGTCAAATTGCCACTCGGTGACCGTTAAGGGCTAAAGTGCGATGTCATTTCTCGAGCTCTCGTTTGAAGGGAAAGATGGAGGACCACATCGAAATAGTCTCTGCATTGTGACGCAAGGTCAACAAAGACATAGTGACGATTGAAACATGGATTCTGTTTTCAGTTCATTGAAACAGGTTCTATTCTTCAGTCCATTGAAACACAAGTTCTATTTTTCGGTCAACTGAAACGCAAGTCCAATTCTTCAGCCAATTGAAACGTAGGTTTATAGCCTCCACGATAAGGGAGGGCTGATCATCCATAAGTCATCTTCATTCTTTCCATCGTTTCTATCATAGTGATTTCAGTTCCGTGGTTCGGTTGAAACGTTGACTATAGTGCTGGCGTCAATTTTTAAAAGGATTAATATTCCGTAGAAAAAGCAGTTTTAATAACATATTTTATACATGCACATTATTACCTTTGCATGATGATCTTTGGTACGGTAAATAACGTCTCATAAAGGGACGTGGGTCTATAATCCGCGATTTCGACCCTAATAATTGTTAAAAATTATAATATCTCGGATTTATATAACAATATTCTTTTTAATAATTTCAATGTTTTGTTGAAGCAATATTAAGTCTTTTTTAATTAATTTAACCCTTTTGTTATTGGAGCAAACCCAAGTCTTTGTATTATTTAAAAAAAATACCTTTTTTGGCACATTCAACTGCGTTTTTTAATATGAGCGCAATTGCGTACAACTTTTTTTTATGTATGTTGCAAAAGACAGCAAAGTACAAAGTATATATATATAAAAATGTAGATGTTGCGACTCTGTGCTCCCTTGGGGCCAAAAACCCGCCTTATGGACCCTCATTCTTTGTAAGGTAAATTAATTTTTCAAGTATTTCAATTTTAATTTTTCTTTTATTTTCATTTTATTTTCGTTTTTAGTTTGTAAATCCATTTTGATTTTGGCAAGGAAAATGGATTTTTTTGATGAAAAATATGTCGGATAAAGGCTTTCGAAAAAGTCTCAATAATTGATTCCAAAACTTCCATTTTTAATTGAGTTTAGATAACTCCGAAAAGAAGGATTAAAAAATTTTTAGAGGCAACGCTACAGCAGTCTCTCTTCATACTTTTAAAAACGGTATAATATCAAAGCTCGGACATTTTCGATCAAGTGAAGCGATAACGTTCAGTTTTTGCAACATTTTATTAGGTTCTTTTTATTTTCAATCGTATTTGTAATCCGTCTGACTGACATAATAATCAAATGGGATGAAATCATTCGGAGCAAAAGTACAATTTATACAGTCCGATGTCTGTATCGACAGTGATCGCTTCCCCAATAAGCGACACACGAGGGGACAAAGGAATCCAATACTTTCTAGTGGAGCATTTGTACTGAAACAAATGCAACTGTCTTGTCAAGACAAACAAATTGTTATCGGCAACTTGTACTAATATAGTTTTAACTCTTAGCTGGCGAACCGGGGCCTGAGATGCCCTCTGCCTAGTTTAGCTCGAATTTACGTAAGAAAATTCTACATTTTTTTATAATATACATAATATTATATAAATAATATATTTATTTATACTAAAAATATTATATTTTCATAAAATAATCTATACTAACTGTTAGAACAAAATTTAACTATCGGTAAAATTTTGTATGTTAATAAAAAATTTTCTCGGTGACGTCTGAAGAGCACTAATGGGCCAGCTGATCACCTGATTCCAAGATTTTAAATGGTAATTTAAATTTTTGAATGAATTTAGGACAAAAGTTTGAATTTTCAGTCTTTTGATTCATATTAACTTAAATTCATACACGAATTTGATTTGAAATTAGAAAACTACGTATACATTAAGAATTTTTTAATAAAAAAAGTTTAATTGTGTGTTACAACACAAATATGTAGTAACTGCATGGAAGACAATGTATAGAAAAGAAGCATAATTTATTCGCGTTAATAAAAATTCTGTGAAGAAAAATAATTGCATTTGAAGATAACAAATGCTATCCTTCTGTATCATATATAAATGTATAGGTGACGTAATGAAGTGTATACGTGTAAAATGATGGATTGATACGAATATACGAAATTTATTAAATCAATAAGGTTCATTTAAAAGTACCTATATTTCTACCATTTCTTCGAAAATATATTCATTGATTCGATAACATTCCCACTTTTCAATGACGTTCATTACTTTGTAAGATAAAATATGAAAATAAACCGTTTGTCTTTTCCAGCCACACTTTTATTGATTCAATGAAATTTTATCAATCAGAATAAAGTATGTTTGTATTGAATAAAATATCCTTCAAACAAATACTGCGCCTTTGATTTAAATAAATATTTTTTGTCTTCGTGTCTTTATCGTAAATTGCTTTCGCAAATTGGTATCTCTACCTAATGAAGCTTTCCTGAAATTATCGCTCTTTTATAATTTCACCCAATAATTACTTTATCCTGGAAATTAACAGATTTGCTTCTTCCTAGAAAGTAACTTTAAAATTTTGTATCCTTTTCTTCAGAAACATGAAATGAAAATCAAATTTAAAAAATGTTACAAAAACATTTTTCATATATTACTCAAACATTTCCAAAAGCATTAACTTTTCATACAAAATTATGATCCGATAATATTTCCAAAGTGGAAATGTAAATAATCTTTTAAAAATGCTTCGGGAACAATTTATAACTGTTATGTTGAAAAATTCCAGGTCAATTAATTCTTCAATTAAATATCTCTTTCGTAAATAGTATTGTAAAATGGTATCTCTATATTGTAACGAAGCTTTCCTGAAATTATTTATGTTTTATAATTTCACCCTTTTATTATTTACTCTATCCTGGGAACTAACACGTTTGCTTTTTTCTAGAATATAATTTTAAACTTTTTTATCTTTTTCTTAAAATTATTTCTTTCGTGAAATTATTATTGTTTCCAAATTTCACCCTAAAATTACTTTATCCTGGAAATTAATACGATTGCTTTTTCGTAGAAGGTATCTTTAAAAAGCTTGAAAAAAAAATCAAATTTAAAAAAGTGTCGAAAACAGTTTCTATACATTACTCTAAAATTTTCAAAATAATTAACATTTCACATGAAACTGTGATCCGACAATATTTCCAAAATTGGACTGAAATTAATATTTTTAAAATGCTTGAAAACTAGTTTGGAAATGACTCTTATGAGAAACTCCAAGTCCATCGATCCTTCAATCGAAACCGCGACCCGGTATTTTCACATTTAAAAATCCATAGCTTTCAAACCTAAAGTCATATCGTCCCCGAGAAAAATCATTACAAACCAGAGTTTTCTCCGTTAAAAGCTCTCGTTCTGCACTTTCCTTAAAAACTTGCTGAGTGGAGATATTAATATCCAAAATGGAAAAGTTTTCCTCACATTTTTACATTTCTGCCTCGCTTTTTTCCCCTCTATTTTCTATTTTGCCTCTTATCTACTCCCCATTTTTTCTTATCCTCTTGATATTTCTCTCTTTATTTCTATCTATCTGTTGTTCTTCTACTCAGTGGCATGTACGGATACATGTATACTCGCGCATAGAGAGATTTCAGTGTAACCACGTCTTGCGAGATTACGTTGGGCACCCAGCAGAGCGGAAAAACACAGCTGCGGTCTCAAGAAGCTCCTGCTAAAGTAGTCACAGTATGAGTTTCTTTCTCCCTTTTCTTCCCTTTCTCATCCCTTACTCCTACTACTATTACTTCTTCTTCAGCTTCTTCTTCCTCTTCCTTTTCCTCTTCCTGTTCCTCTTCCCAATCCTCTTCTTCTGCAGCAAGCATCGATCGCAAAACTTTTCCCCTTATCTCCCTCTCTCCTTTTCTCTCCCTCTCTCTTTCTCTCTCTTCTCTCTTTTCTAACTTTGTCATTCAATTTCCACTAGAGATTTCCATCGGATATATGTATTACCGCTCAGTCAGGGATTTTCTTGCTAGTTATATTCGATTTAATGAAGTCTCACGAGATCGTTATCATGTGCTTACATCGATGAATTGAAACTGGACGGAATGGTGACTAACGATGTCCCGATATGTCCTCTTGCTACCCTTGCATAAGCGATATGCATCTTCCAACTTATAATTAAATGCGATCATCTAACAGGAATTGTATCGGAATTTATAACACTCGTATGCCGATAACATCGGTAATGAGTTCGCGTACGGGAAAGTTGAAACAACGAAATGCAATGTTAAGCAATTTTGCTATTAGCCAAATAATTGCCGACAGTAATATAATGAATTATGTGATTTCGTTCAAAAGGGGTTTTCGCGTGTATTTCAACTATTCCAATATTATTCTCGTTAAGACATCCACTGCGATGGGTTCTCTGTGTGCGGATGAACATTTGTGTGTTCTGGAAGTCCCACAAAAAGCACAAGGGTTTCTGTATCGCAGTAATTAGAACTATTTACGACCTTATTCCCTCCTACCAAATGAGCCGTTTATTTCGAAAGTGGCCAAAGTCCATTTCCGATTTTATTTGTTGTTAACTGTAGCCACTTGAACTTATCTGGCATTAAAAATATTTTGTGAAATTTAGAAAAAGTTGGATTTGGGTTATTTTCAAAATAAATGGTTCATTTATTCGGCAACCAGGTTTTCATGGAAGAATTGCCACACCTAAAAAAATTAAGGCATTAACTATTTAATTCCTAATTGGCTCAAACGTGAAAAATGTTTAAGTGACAATAAATGTCGTTAGAATTACTAGAAATATAATGTTCATGCCATATTTAACTACAGCCATAGTGAGAATTACTGTGTTTTCTGACAGTGTAATAAATGGTACGAAATTTGCCCGTTGGAGGAGCTTTTATTGTTAGAGAGATTTTAAAATTAACTGGGAATAAATAATAATTAATTATTGGATTCGTAAGAATTATTTTACTCAGTGGTGCTCATTACTAAAACGAAAGAAAAATAATAAATGGAATTTTAGCCATGAAAATGATAGTAGAATTATATACAGAAATAATAAAAATAAAAAAAAATGTAGACAAAAATTTCTTTGCGAAAATAATATAAAAAATAGTGAACGCAAAGTAGAGTTAACTACAAGCTTTAATTGGAATTAGTTACTAAATAATTATTAGCTCCCTACGAAGAATCACTATTTTTCTAGAAAATTTCATTATTTCATGTAACAAGCGTATATTTATTCTGGCAATTTTTATAACTTTGACGACTCCTTTTTTTCAGTATTCGCGAATTGAGTCGTTGCTCTTGAAAATCAGGCAAGTCTATTTTATATATTTATTGTAAATTGATTAAAAACTAATTTTATGTTATTTTGTAATCTAGCTAATTACTAATTTATGTTAATTAGTTGTTTAGCAGTAACAAATTTTTTTTCACAAAATCGACTTGCATCACTTTCAAAGGCAACGGTTCGATTCGCGAATACTTCTCTAAAAACAATGGAGTTGCCAAAGTAACAAAAATTGCCAGAATAAATATATGTTTATTACGTAAGATAATGAAATTTACCAGAAAAATAGTGGATCTTATTGTTAGTAGAAAGCTAATAATTGTTTAGTAATTAATTCCAAGAGCAAATACTTTGCTCTTTTGTATGGCCTTTTTCTCGTTTGTATATTCCACTATCTTCAAAAGTTTCTCCTCGCAATTACAGTTTCTGACATGAAAGAAAACATGTAAATTCATGTGATCAAGATTACAAGACTTCTCGACATAGAAGGTTAAATTTCATAATGTCTTTACCAACTCTTTAATGAGAACGGCAACTTTTAGGATGGATAGTTGTTACCAGTTCAAATCTGCTATTTTGTGTTCCTCTTTTGCCCACAATACACATATAAGTTGGGTCTCCTTATCTCCATCCCCTTCGAGCAACAGTATGTATTAAACACAATTCGACCAATATCGGTTTATAGTTTAGCCAACACTTATTGGCGAAATCTTGATATTTCATTTGCTAATTCCCAGTTTAACTGCTGGTGAAACTATGCATCGGTATTGGCCGAATCGAACTTTAGAACTGCACAAACGTTCTCTTTGAGAGTACGAGCAATTTAACATTTATTGAAAATAATGTTTTGAATTTCTAGAAAATGACAAATCTCTTGCATTAAAAAAAATGAAGGCAATTTAAAAAAAAGCCAGAAAGATCGCCATATTTTGACGAAACAATTTTTTAAAATAGTCTTACTTTATTGGTAATTTGAATTGGGACAACCGAAAGAATTAATTATGAATTTACGAATTTTATTTTTTATTACGAATTTTATACGAAAGAAAATTCTTAGTACACGTACGCCTTTTTTTCGGATCAATCTTCAAAACTACCGAAGCGATTATAACGAAATTTTCGCAATAGCTTCCTCACGTTCCCTAGAGAGTCGCGGGTTTATATTTTGCGGCGAAGTAAGTAATGTATCAAGATAAAAAAACAACGTACTATAGTTCGAAGGTGTATCGTGGCGAAGAACAAATTGGCAACGTAGAAATATAAAGAATGTCCAAGGGGGACCTGGGTAGAGAGCATAATTTTAATTTTTGCGACTCATTAGGAAATCATTGAAGGCATTTCTTCATTAAATAGAACGTACATTTTTTGTCTATGGCAAACGCAATAAATCAGAGCTAAATAAATCAGGTTTTTGAGAAAAAATAATTTTCTATTGCATATCCATAATAATAAATGCGGTGAAAAGTTAATTTTATTAATATGTAATGTTGGAATATTATATATTAAGTTTTAATGTAATATGATGTTTGCTTAGGTCCTACTTTAACCCGATTAATAATAATCCGTATTGATATGACATATCTAAGTTCAACCCTCCGTCTCAGCCCCTGTCCTCAACTTTTATCTGTTTTAGTATCAGATTGGTGCATAATTAACGACGATTATTTTCAAAGCAATCTTGCAAAGCAATCGTCATTAATTATGCACTAACTTAATATTGCTACTAAGACTTTTAAAAATTACAGAATTGAATTCTATGATATCTGAAGGACATCTGAGTATTATTGGTGATCGAAAAAATAAGAGTGTACTTTGGGGGTTAATTTTCTTTAGCTTAAACAAATTAACCTATTATTTAAATCTTATGTATATTAATTCTTTGATTAGCCTACTATTTTCAATTACATTTACTTTCTTTTTGCTATTTTATGATTATTACATTAATAGCAATAATATGTTACTATTATTAATTAGTAATAATAATAACAATCTATTTTTACTAGATTTTACTATAATATATTATTCCACATTTAAAGTCCCAGTTTTTCACATTTTCAACCAAGTAAATTATACAGACGAGTCAAATTATATTCTCCCATGAGCTGCCAAAAAACTTTCTACGATACATGGGAAGCAGTTACACTGTTTGTTATAACTAGTGCCGACTCTCTTTGGCATCGAGACTTGCTACCAGAATAAAAGCTTAAAAATGCAGATGCAAATCAATTACGACGAAATTATGCACCTATTATTTTTCTTCTTACTGCCACGAGTCCGCTAAACTAGGTCACTTGTCGGCTAGAAATACCCCTGTGTGTGTGGTTAAAAATGAATTTACTCGTCTCGTTCATTCTAGAGAGAAATGACGAGTCCTCCCCTTTTGGCAAATTGATAATATCGTTATTGAAACAACATTAAGGTTAACTCTCTATAGTCACTATAGTATAAAAGCGTGTTACATCAATTTTCTTTTCCGTTTGGATTTCCTTTCCGGCTCGGTACCTTTCCGGATGGTTGAGCATAAAGATTGCGATCTCTTGGAGTGGTACCGGAGTCTGGGAGATAAGAGAGTGAAACCTGTTCGGCCGCATTTGTGCTCTAAATCTTTGATCTTTTGAAGGTCCCGCGGGGCTTTTGGGGAGGGGGTCCAAAAAGCCCCAAGCGCGTTTCTGGCATTTGGATTAGTTGGAAAAAGGGTGTCAGTTTATGTCCGGATGCTGCGCCCGGGATCTCCGGGTTGCGCTACTTTGCCACCATCTGACATCCCGAGCCTGTAACTGCGACAGTAAAACGTGTTATACAGGTGTAATTAATCCCGTAACGCTGTCGCTACCTCCGTGCATTTTAAAAACTCTTCGGTACGTCACGGATACGCGACTCGTGCTGGCGAACGCGTTAAGAGGGGTATTTCAATTTCGTGAACGTGGAAGGTTGACTAATCCCCAGCAGTTTCAACTGAACCCTTTGAGTGCCGTGTCGCTTCTTAATAGATCTGCGGCAAATGCCGTAGGAATTCTCGTCAAGAGTTTGGTATGACGGAGAACGAGCAATAGCATTTACCCCATTTGCGTAAATTTTTAGGGCAGCGCGATGGCATTCGAAGGGTTAATGTATGCGAGTTTAACGCGTCCGCCGTGAGTGACGCGAATACGCGCAAAGAAAGCTTGTGCCCTTTTGCTTTATAACGGCTATATGCACGTTCTGAGAAAATATATTTGTACTAGGGTAAATGCACCAATAGATGGACGGTTAAGCAAACTCTCATGCTTTTTTATCAAAATAATATACTAAAATACACATAAGTTGTAATAAAATGAATTTTGTTAATGCAAAAATATGTAATTAACTGGAAAAAAATTACCAAAACTTTGTGAAACTTCGTAGTAATTAACAAACAAGAACAGTTTATGAAAAAGACCAAAACCCCGGTAGATGGATAAAATCTCCAGTAGATGGACAGCCAATGCCAATAGATGGACGCTAAATTTTCTTATATTTTTGTAATTGTATTATTTTATTACGATATTTATAGCTTTTTTAGTGAAATACGAGCATAATAACGTATACATACCTTATTTTTTTATTCATTTATAATAGTAATAACAAACAACGTTTACCGGACATCTGTCACATATTTACTAGTGGTGGCGCTCTTAGAGCAAAACTTCGTCATGTCAAATTTAAATATTTTTTTTATCATTATTACAAATATAAGGATGAAAAAAAAATCACTTTTTGCAATCAGAACTACATATAGCCATAAAAAAAATTATGACTTTACGATTTCCTTCTTAAATTTAATTTAATTACTTTTGGAAATAATATTTGTCCATCTATTGGAGGGTGTCCATCTATTGGTGTGTTTACCCTATGCTAATTTAACTGTTTTTTGAATAAATCTGAAACCGAAAGCAAAGTTGAATCTTCATAATAATAATAATATCTTTATTAATTTATATGATACAAGAATTTGAATTTTTATTGAAAAGGCATTGCTTCCTTTTTTCACTGATTATTAATCCACCCACCTATAAACATTATTATTTGAAGAATTAATTATAATATCAGACTTCACCATGCTAACAATTTTGTCTATTTAAACAATTTTTTATCAAACTCCATGACCAAATTATAGACAACATATTTCTACCGATATGATAAAAATGCCAATTTAATGGTACATTATTCAGTAATACTGTCCCATTCTAGGTAATTTTATTTATAATTTTAATTATAATCGTTGAACTCGTTCCATAAAGCACCACAATTATTTTTTTCTTTCTTACCAATAAAGAAAACCAAATCAGTCTACTAAATATAACGAACGTAAAAAAGCCTGTACATTTTTGCACTTCATTTAGTTTACGTTTTTATTCACAGCAACGAAATATTCGGCGATTCGAAGCCACCGCGGTTACTACCTCCAATTAAAATGCCTCTGAATTAATGTCTTTTTGTCGGAGTCAATCCGTAATATTCCATGAAATGATTTTTTTATTTTTTTTTTTGGTGTACTTCAAAATTACAATCCCGAAGAATTAAACTCCGCGAGGGCTGGCTGAAGTACATTATTTCAACTATCAGAAGCCACTCGGCCGAAAAAAAGCTCTCTGCGTTTCTGCCTCGTAAATAAAACAACGTATTTCTAGACCGCAACTTTTCGATATTTTCTCATTTATCTTGTACACCATGCTAAAGCCGCTTTCAAATAAAAGGTAGAATATTCCATATTTTAAAATTTACATAATCTAAACTTGATCCATTCGTCCAGGCTTCGGAGCTTCCCGGAAAGGAACCGCAATCATTAACTACGTGCACTCGTACATATACACACCCCCGTGTACGGGCTATGAAAAGTCAGAAAGACGTAACACGCATTTCTCGAAATCGCACTTACACCCCTTTGGCTCCGAGTAGCTTAATACCGTACCTGTAGAATATTCGCACACAGGATTGCGCCGTACAATTTTTCAAGCTTAAACGACTCATCTTAAATACCCCCTAAACTTTTCTATACGTACACCAAAGGTCCCGCGTAAGATTCTTGACGTTGACTAATGTATTCTTTTGCAAACATTTATACACACACACACACACACACACACATACGTACTTATACGTACATGTATAACAAAAGCACCCTTTCTGACCTTCCACCCTGCCACCTTTCTCCAGCCTTTATTATAAGCCTCCTTCCCTCGTTTCCTCTTATTCACGTTTTCACATTCAATTCGAGTCGAAATGCTACAGTGGTAATCTTAAACCGGATATTAAAATTGTTTGGGGCTCTTTATATGAATTCCCATACATATGTATAAACATACATACATAGGTATGTAAATAGAGGCAACATTTTCATTCCCCGTTACCCATTTTCAATCCCTATGTTTTCCCACATATTTTATTCTGCAAAACTGAGCGAGAGAAATGAAGAGTGGGCGAAAGAAGTGGAAATGTTACGATTTCAGAGAGGGTCGGAAAGAAAATCATTTGCAAACGAAGGAAAAGGGGATCGAGGAAGAAGGGAAGGAGAGGACATAGTAATTCAAGGAAGGTGGTAATCGTAAAAAACAGGCCATAGCGTTGAGCGAGGGCGTAACTGAAAGTACGTGTATAAATTACAGTGTTAAAAGTATTTGTGAATTTCCTGCAGTTTTATTGTCCCGAAGTATTGGAAGACTTTAGAGATTTGTATTGTAAAAGAAAAGGCATTGTTGAAGCTCTCCTTGAAATTTCGAGACATTATGAACGTATCGTCGCGAATAAATTAAAAAACTAATCTTACTATATTGTTGGTTTATAGCTATTTTATACTATTGTATCTATTTGCCCCATGGGATTCCAGGGGGTTATCCCCATGAGATTCCAGAACGGCTATTCATAAAAGCATAAACCATATATGTAGGTATCAGCGAACATTAATCCGCCTCATTGTTAATCATTTTTTTGTTTTTCATATATCATCGTTGACCAACGCGATTTATTTAAAGTTTGACTGTAGCGCCACATAACGAATGCAAGGTACACTAAAATATTTTTTTTTTTCGAACAACATATATTTTCCTCAAGTATGAGTGAAATCGGCCGAAAAATATAGGACCTATTTTTCTCCTTTTTATGACATAAAAAATATATTTATTTATTTATGAAACGTAGACAAATGAAACAAAATATGATACCGACCTTGATGTTTTGGGGTCCCTAGATAATCTGAAACAAAAAATTCGAAAAGATTCTGATTTTTAGTCTTTTCGCTATTATCGGAAATTCATTATTAATTTATGTTAGAAATTAACGAAATGGCGGCGATTTTTAGGACCAGTAGGAAAAGTACGTTTCCCTTGTCCCGTAATTGGGGCAATAAATAAGTTAAAATAAAAATTTTACCATAATTCATTTCAAATTTTTTGTTTCCAGTTACAAGGGAGGCCCAAAGCATCAACGTCAGTGACAACAAAAATTCATAATAAATAAATTATTATTATAAATAGTTGTATAAATTTCTAATTCATAAGTTATATAAATTTATAATAAATAAGCATCTTTATACCATAAAAAAATACTTTTTTATACCGTTGGAGTATACTTTTCAGTGAAAAACAAATTTTGCCATTACGTGCAATAGATTTTGTGCAAAAATTCGTGAAAAGTGCTGCTTCTTTTTTTTAATCGGGGGGGGGGGGGGGGGGTTGACATGGAATTCACCCCTTAGAAAGAAAATCGAAAACCCTGTTTCACCGGTTTCTTTAAAAATAAAGTTCGAAACCGGGGTTTCCACCCTCCTCAGTACCAATGCAGTCACACCTGCTACCACAATTATTCACTACTGATACCTCTGTTAATACTACTCTTAAAACTATTCAGACATATCCAGTGTTACTACTGGTAATACCCATACCGTTACCGGTATAAGTCCACTCGGTATTAGTGCTATACCTAATACTGATACTATTAGAACTATTCCTAAACTGCAACATTACTGCAGTAGTACTCCTAAATCTGTTTCACTACCCTTACGACTACTTCCACAGTCAGTATTACTGGCAGCAGCACTACTTTATATGCGGATGACGATTCCGCTGGCAATTGGGCAAGTTGAAATGAGAAGGGGAGTTGAAAAGTATAAGGGGGTCAGGTTTTGGTGTTAGTGACGCTCGTAAATCTTGCTGTATTCTGCGGAAACGATCACGGCGTCCGACAATGTATATATTACGTAGCTATGAAAATCATAGTCATATTCTCCTTCTCTCTTTCTCCCGGTCTTCGGCACCCTCTTTTTGAATACCCACACTAACAAGATATATATTCTATCATGATGTTAATATTGATAACATTTATCAATCTCTACGTTCAATGGGAAGAGATACATCCACCATGGAGCTATGAAAGCACATAGGTATAATGTGTAAACGTGATACATATGTATATGTATATGTACGCGGGGGTGTATTACACATACACATATACACTCTAGTATAACTCATCATCATTCTCTCCATCTCTCTTTCTTTCTTCCCTCTTTCTGTCACGTACCCTTTAATCTCTTTTCTTCTTTCCCTTTCTAACAATTTTTTTTCTCGCATCCACCCTTATTGAATTATTATACTATCCTATCAGTATTGTCAACAGGTTCTTACATTATTACACTAATAATTTGTAAGCAAAGCGATAATAGAATTCTTTCGTTTTATTTATTACCGTGGAGAAATTATGGGCAGGTGGCGGTATATACAGGGTGTGCGGTGTAAGAGTTCGAAGCCAAAAGGTGGTGGTAGAGGGTGAAAATTAGAAAAAAAAAATAGTTACGTACCATTTTTCGAAACTCTTAGTAATTACCGAGTAATTAATTAAAATGTTTTGGCCAATAGGAGGTGGCACATGTCGCGGGGGCGGGGCGCACCTCTAGCTGTCAAAGTATGATTATCGCGTTGCTAGGAAATTTGACATCTACATTTTTTGACATGCTCACCGAGTTTCTTCGACGTTCTGATTGGCCAAAACACTTTAATTAATTTTTCGGTAATTATTCCGAATTTCGATAAACGGTACATAACCTTATTTTGCTAAATTTTCACCCTCTACCACCACCTTTTGGCTTGAAACTCTTATACCCTGTATGTGTGTAAATATGTGTGTAAATATATGTGCGCGCGCGCGCGCGCGCGCGCGTGTGTGTGTGTGTGTGTGTGTGTGTGTGTTACATATATGTGTGTAAATATCTAGCAAATTGTTGCTTCCATCAGACGTTAACGCGAAGAGTAGAAGAAAACAGAGAAGCTAAAAGCTAACTTGCAATAACTTTTACCATATAGAAAGCAAATTTTACTACGTCACAGCAATTTTAATAGCGCAAGGGTCGTTAGCTGTAATGCAGTAATTTTTATTTCGTAGCACAGCGATCTTTTCTATTGCCTTGTTTACATCGCTACAACGACGCAATAAAGTGAGTACAATATTTTCAGTATTCCATTTTTCGGTAAAAAAAACCTTATTAAAGAAGAAAAATCTGTCATTTAAATTAGGAAAGGGTTCGCCTTAAAACTTTAGGAAACTTTTCACATCTGAAAATTCATTACGGCGGAAGACAAATTTTTTGCGAACTTGAAATTCATTAAACGCAAAATAATCGATCAGTATTTAAAATGAGTGAGCGTGGAAATATCTATAATTTTTTCCTTGTCGATATACCTTTTAACTCTTTCCACTCGAGAGGCAACCCAGGGTCGCTAATTTGGATGATAATCTTTTAAGGCTCGAGTGCAAAGGGTTAAATTTTGAAACCCAACAAAAAGTCTTTAGGATTTGAAAACTTATAATTCCAGGGAAAATTTTCTTCAAAACTTGCAATTTTAGCCTTCGCTGGTCCACTGGGGTCTAAGAACTAAAAAAAAAGTTGTTTAACTCAGGAACACAAAAACTTTAATGTTTCAAAATTGAATAATCATAAAGGATACAAATTTTCGGAAAATCGAGGGTTTACATACTAGAACATAATTCCAAAAGAATATTTCAGTTTCTTATTTTCAGGATATTTTTAAGTCGACTGGTTCAATCGCCCCGTGGTTCAATTGACCCCTGCTTGCGAAAGGAAACTGCACCAAAGGGATTGATTTTCTTTTTTTTTTATTTTTGTTGTTCCTTATTTCATTTTGACATCCTACCTTTCTTGTTCCCTTATTTCCTCGACTCTTACATTTCTCTCTCGTGATTCCAGTAAAATTTGCAATTTCCTGATCAGTACTTCCTGTGCGATCATGCCACCTAGTGTAGTATTAACCATCTGCCGACAATCAAAGGGATCGAATTCTTATTCTCGCAGATAAGGGTTACACCCTTATAACTTTTTAACACTCGATAGACCCTTATCGCGATATTACAGGTGCTTAATGTACGCATATACGTCGATCGCTAAGAGACGGATAGCGCAAAGTTCCGCTGCAAAAAGGTCAAAGATCCGTTGGTCTGATTCTGAAGGTTTACTTTGCATACATTAAACGGCACGCTGTTTCTTTGAGATGCAAAATAGGCACTTCTGAAATGCAGCAGCTTCTCCCTTTTTGTTTCCCCTCTCGTTCCATTTTTCGCACTTCGCTTTTTTATTGTTATGATTATTGGGGAAATCCTCGAGGATACTCGATATTACATTGTATCGCCACAGCATCCCTTTCATTCTCACAAGGGTGTGAAGTGTATATATAATTCATCTGTACCTATAACGCATATGTATATGGTGTTATATAATAGCATGAATTCGAGTCCCCGGCTTGCGAGTGTATAGGTGTGGCACTTCACGGGATATCATTCGAAATGAGAGCGTTTCAAGTAGGGATGTTACATCTATCCCCGTATAATGTATGTATCTGTGCGTATAGATGAAACATATATTTTCATGAATGCATGCATACAAAGGCACAGTCATACTTAATTTTTTTAAACTCGTATATTATGCCCCTGAATTCATGAGGCAAAGAATGAAAAGGGGTACAAGTACGAATGGTACTTGGAAACTACAAGGAAATATAGAAAGAGGCGATGTGACATTGGGGATCGCTCTTAAAATTAATTAATAATTATTTTTGCATCGAACTTCAACTGCTTAGGGTTGCGGTATTGCGATACATCGTTTCATATACTTTAATTTATATTATTTTATTGTACATTATATTGTTCTCGTTTTTATACTATTAATGCAAATTATATTTTATATATATTATATACTATTAAATTATATAATTAATTATATATTTTATACTATTAAATAGTGGAGTCTATTTTGTTTATAAATTTATATTTTTGCTATATTGTATACGTTTATCTGCGCTTTAGGGGAATTTGTCCAAAGACGTTCAATAATTAAGTCCGACTCTAACTCTAACCCTTTAAAATACACTCAACTTTTAAACCCTTTGTTACCAAACTTTTTGACACTTTTCTTCCAAGTCTCTTAACACTGGCAACGCCCTTTTCCGGTCGATATTTTCCGCGCGAAATTCAAACTTGCCGTTCGTCTAAATTATGCAATAATCGTTTTTTTGTAAATTATGAAATTTTAAGATACGCTCAACCTCCTTTGTCACTAAACCTTTGTCACCAAACTTTTTGTCACTTTTCTTCCGAATCTTTTGACATTGTCAACGCCCACTTGCGGTTGATACTTTCTGCGCGAAATTCAAATGCGACGTTCGTCTAAACAATTCTAAATTATGCAGTAAACATTTATTATAAATTGTGCTTCAAATTAAAGTTATCGCTTATTTGTTAGTCGGAGGGTATCCGATCTACTTACCTAGTTTTTTTTTCTGTTTGTTACCAAATAAACTGGAACTTTTTGGGTAATTTACCTCGAAAGAGTCGTCTGGATTGCTCTCTTTTTGTTCTCGAGTTACCTAATCCAGACAACGGATTCCCTCTGAGTGGGTCTTGTAACTCTCGCTGATGCAGACCGGGCCCCTTTAGGGCAAATCCGTGTCCGCAAGGACTGGCGCCCATTTTCGCATCTATTTCTTTTTATCGTACTTAGCGAAAATCTCTGAGTCTGGCGATTTGTGCCGTGGTTGCACCGACTATCTCAGTTATTGTAATTGGTTTTTACCTTTTTATTTTGTTGTCGCTCTTTCGTCGTTCGTAACCGCGCTACAAAATTAACAAATGTCAAGATACACTCGACCTCTAAATCATTTTGACTAAATTTCATTTTCTCCTAATCTTTTGCATATATATTCCCCGTTCCTCCATTTTCTTTTCTCTCTCTCTCTCTCTCTTTCATCTTGCCCAACTCGATCCTCCCCTTTCTTTCTTCAATCTTCTTTGCTTGCAATGGTGCAAACGTATATCTGCAATAATTCAATGAACTTACAAGCTATAAATTGAAGAGAGAGAGAAAAGCAGGAGGAAACGAAGGCAGCAGAGAGAACGAGAGTGGAATATAGGGGTAGTACGAGACGCGAGATGTCTTGTAGGTGTACGTTCCGGTATGGGTAATTTAAGAGAGTTATACAGCATCCGAGACCGGATACAACATTGATTACAGACCGTTACGTGGGTCATAATCCCGAAAGGAAATTCCTTGTCGTGAAAGGTTAATGTTGTATAGGTATATATAGCTTTCCATATCTGAGCCAGGTTAACGCAAACTCTGTAACTGCAGTCTTCTTCTTCTCCTCTTCCGCCACCTCCCGCTACCCACCCCGTTATTCTTCCTCTTCTTTTTTTATTAATCTTAGCATTTTTTTAAGGATGAGGGAAACGAGAAAGTACTGGAGCTACCAGCTAAGTTGATATAACTTTAATCAAAGGAAATTTATGTAAAAGATGAGTTCAACTATACTTTGATAGGATTTTTATTGAAAAGGGGACTTATTTGAGTTTTATAAGAAGCGACATCCTTCATTGTTGAACCTCGACTTTTCTTTAATTACACTTTCAACGTTTCGAAAGAAACGGATCCTTCTTTGTACTAAGAGAAGAACAAATAGTGAAATAGTTACCTTTGATATATAACGTTACAGAGAAATTTTTATCTCTTACAAAATATTTCCTGCTTTGAAAGAACCGTTTTAACAAAAAATTCTCATTTTTTTCTTAGAAAATAGTTACTACTGTAATTCTCTCGAAAGTACTAAAAAAATTAATACTGTTACTACTACTACTATTACTACTACTACTACTACTACTACTACTACGACTAAGAATAATATAATAACAATAGTAATAGTAATAGTAATAATAATAATAATAGTAATAGTACTAATGGTAATAGTAATAGTATTAGTTATCGTAATAACTAATAATATTTTATTGAAACTGTCTAGTAATTGACCGCATGAATGACCATTGCACAAATGAATGTAAATGATAAGCTTTGAAATGAGTAAATGTTTATAAATTTTGGTTTATTTATAGGTTCAATCTTCCATATTTTTTTTAATATTTTGAGACGAGTCCCCTGAAACGCAAATAAAAATGTACAGTACAAAATTCAATAAGTTGATTTTTTTTAACAAAATAAAATAATCTTCATTGTTTGATTAAAATAACAAATGAAATAATTAATATAATAAAATGTCGACACGCACATATAAAACAAATAGTATCTAAATTTTAAAAATTTACAACTTTCATTCTCGCCCTTGACACCTTGCAAAAATAATGTACTCTTTCAAGCTTGTTTGCCTTTGGCTTACAGCGTAGCCTGGGGCAAAGAATTCCAAAATTAGCTAGCTGCGCAAATAAAAGCCTTTTTTCAGTTTTTACGTGGCATTGAGGCATTTTTAAAGTAGATGGATCTCCTTTGCATTTTCCTACCGGTAATTTGATTGGTAGGTGTGCTAACAAAATTAAGGGCTTTTGAAAAATTGCAAAATTTGTGGAAATTAGACGAACACGAGAAAACCTTCGAAAAATAAAATTGTGCTATTTTATAAAATAGAATTTGCAATTATTAGTGAAACTCGTTATTGCAAATTCGTCAATAAAAAATTATTTAAAATTATTCTTTAACATTTTCTATTTTATGAATACAGACGATTGCTTATTAGCAAAGCAAACAATTTTACTCTGAGACATTTTTTCCTACATCTCATAGTCTCCGAAATTATATTTATTCTGTAATATAAATTTTTTAATTATTTTTTTTATCTAATTATAAGCTGCAGAAGAAACATTTCAAAATTAATCTAAATCATAAAAAATCTAAAAAATTCCAAATTCTCTGACACGGAGGTGTGGAGCGTTTGTGAAAATGGCAGAAAGACCCGGTGAAAAAAAAAAAAACCTTTCGTGAACCTCAATAGAAGAAATAACAAGATAATTTCTTGCCTTTGCATCGCGAGTGACTACCGAAAAGGTTCGGTAATAAAATTGCGCATAACTCCGAGAATATTCATTTTCCAAGCCACGTTTATTAGGACTTCTTTGTTCCATTCGGCGAGCGCTATCGGCCCTGCAAATCTTCAACCCTTCTCTTCAATCCCCCATATATACCGTCGGCCATTGGATTCTATAATATTGTTCAACTTGATAATGTTATTCTTTCTTTGTGTTCTTTTCATCTCTTTCCGTACACGTTCACGTAAAGATACACACACAGACACACTCATATTCTCACGTACACACTCGCTCATGCACATAAACAACATTAAACGATGAAAGCTTTTCAGAGTGTCCATTAATCGTCAGCTTTGTGAACGCAACAATAACAATAACAATTTCTCTATCTCTCTCCCTCTCTCTCTCTCTCCTTCTCATTCTCCTTTTGATTCCTATTGTCTATCACGCTTCCCTTTATTCTTTGTCGTGTATGGAAATTTATGCAAAAGTGTTACCGATATCCCACGATTAATATTCATCGAAGAGGAAGTTGAAGTGCAAGCTTAGAGAGAAAGAGATTGCACGATAAAAATGGCGATAAAGAGAAAGAAAGGACGGGAGAGAAAATATTGGTGGAACAAAGTACGGAAAGTGGAAAATGCATAAGTAAGAGAGAAAGAAAGGATTATTATCCTGTCCTTCTTCCTAGACAGCCGCGGAAGCACTTTACGGATCCCAACTGTGCAATCTTTAGTCTTTGTTTCCCTCATGGGGTAAATTGAATTCTTCGTTTTCTTGTGTTGTGCCCAGACACTTCCTGGATATATGTATACGTATATGTTGGGGGAATGTTGGTGTGCCTGAGCATGGGATACCTCTGCAAAGGTTACGGTAAATGGCCGAGAGCAAGGGCGCAAGAAAAAAGGGGAAAAAGAGTGAAGAAAAAATAGAAGCGGAGGGTGTAAAGACGTGAAAGAAGGCGGGAAAAGAAAGGGGATGGAAAATGAGGGGTGATGATTTCAACTGCAATTGCAATTGCTCCAATCTTAGAATGGTCGAAATCAAAAGTGATGGAAGATCCCAGTGGAAGCTGTGGGTTCGAAAATTTTGCGTTTGTTATTAATTTAGCGTTTGCAATCCGTAAACGTTTAAAGGTAGAATTTGGCGCCAGCGCCTCTAGTGGAGGCGCCGGTGAAGCTCAGAAAAAAAATGTATACCACCTCTTGCCACCACTATAACTGCGACTACTATAGCCACTACTACTAATATTAATAGTAATAATCGTAATAGTAATAATAATAATAATAACAATAATAATAACAACAATAATAATAATAATAATAATAATAGTAATCGCTTATTTTCGATTTTTTTAAAATCGATCATGGCGTTAAATATGAGAGGGGTTGAGCTCGTCTAACGACGATAAAAGTCGAAGGGCTTTGGATTAGTATCACGTATCAACACTAGAGGCACTCCCTGTCGCGATGAAGACAATAAAGATTATTATTGTCTTTGTACAAAAAGAAATTCCTACTTTTAATTAATCGAAAACTAATGAAGGATTTTGCGAAAATCAAAAGTTTGAAGAACGTACCGCTAACATCTACGACACACACTCAAATGTGTATCGTGTGCTGATACGTGCTCTCCGAAGTATACCTACTAATGACATAAAGTGTATCCGCGTACGTATACATATATGTAAGTGGACAGAATGAGAAGCCGTGAACGAAATGCGGTAAAGAAGCTGTGGGATGGCCGGGGAAAGAAGGTACCAACCCGCGTATGTATGCATATACGCTATCTAGGAATAAGTACAGCACAGCGCGCTACAGCTCGCAAAGAGGGTGTATAACAAGAGGTAGACGCTGCATGACAATGTACGGCAGAGAGAGAGAGAGAGAGAAAGAGAGAGAGAGAGAGAAAGAGAGAGAGTGATACACTTCAGTACCGGTATAAAGTACATATATATACTGTATGGAAATCATAATGACGTGTGCGCAAGAGAGTGTTTCCCTAATTGCGCAGTCAAGTGACTCCGGCTATGGAAATGGAGGCTGTGGAGAAGAGCAAAGTGCTGAAGAGAGTAGAGTAGAGTGATGAGAATGTAGAGAGGAAAGCAGTAAACAATTTCACGTATGTATATCTACAAATAGGTGTGTATTTGTTAGCCATAAATTGTAAGTACACACGAACGTCACACAGATTATAAGTTTGCTCATTGCTCATCGGGGGATGGAATTTATAACGAAGGCACGAGTTTATTGCGGAGAAATCAATTTACGAAAGAATTACATCTGCGAAATCAATAAACTTCATTATTTGTGTTTTTTTTGTTTGTTAATTGTCGTGTTGCAGGAATTAAGCCATCAACAATTTGAAAAAATCGGCGACAACGCGCACGCTTTCAACGGCTTCTCTAGACCCCAGAAATGAGTTGTCCAACCCCATTTTTGAAACCTCAATTTTTACCCTATTTTTAAGAGAAGGCCAAGGTTTACCCGAAAAATTTGACTTTTCGAATCTGCTTTTGGGGACTTTTCTCGAGGAATGAAATTTTGTTATTAAAACAGCCGGCATCTCGTAAGAAATGCGATTTTTCCGCAAGAAACCTATTTTTCAGAAACTTCCGCTAGGTTTTCGTCAAAATAGAACTTTGGAATGGATTCTACGTGTCAAATTATCCCTAGAAATAAGTTGTCCAACCCCATTTTTGAAACTTCAATTTTCACCCCATTTTTAGGGAAAGCCCTGTTCAAGGCAAAATTGGACAGTGGAGTAGTGCAGGCGATCCTTCGACAAGAATAGCTCGTAAACTATAAGAATTAATGAAAAAAGTGCAGGGTTCTTGATAATCTACTTTTCGCGAAAATTGTATTTTATTGCTAATAATAACAAATATATTTCCATGTATCACTTGTCGCTTTAAAAAAATGCGAATAAAAGGGATATAATTAATTGCTTTGTCTTGGTATTACAAGATTTGCAATAAAAACTATTTAAAATAGCTTTGTCTTGGTACTACAAGATTTGCTAATAAAAATAATTTCAGTTGATTTAGATGAAGTTTCCAATCTAAATCTTGACCCAGACTACATTCCATCGGGATAGTCTCAACTAATTTACTTCAACGTAAATATTTAAAGTCGTGTAGCCAAAAAGAAATAATAACATCTAAAAATTAATATTTAAGTATAACGACTAAGGAAACAACCCAAACCATGTTTTAATAATAACAAGGTTGACTTGACCACCAGAGCCTCTAGTGCAAGCATCAGTGGAACATAGAACACGAATCTCCAAATCAGAATAGTTTCGAAACTATAAGAAATGAGGCATAAATTATACAATGAAAAACGTTTTGTTTGTAATAACCCAGCATATGATAAGGATAAGATTGATCCGCTACTAATATTCAATTTTTCCCTTATTCTAATAAAATATTTCGCCACCAGATGGTGTGACCCCATTCGACAGATCCCAATAAGTATAATATAATAGAATAAAAATGTAAATTAAAATCAAAATATAATAAGCGATAATGCAACTGCTCATGCATGGAAATAAATGCACATATAAAACTTGTTTACGCTTTAATTTGCGTAACGTCAAATGTTATCAAATTTCAGCAGCATTTAATATAAAGCAAATTGTAGCGCAAACAGGTCACAAAAATACGTCCGTTTCTACGTATAAAATATCGTCCCCTTTAAATCCATAATTTCGAATGCGGTAATTTTTTTAATTCGTTTACATAAATTTCTCATGTTACTTTATTTATTATATTACTATGACATAGAGTAAAATAATACCCCGGCAAGAACATTAACCGTAACCGTAAACATACATAATGTATGTATGAGAAAATAGGGATTATTTTTCCGCTGGGGTACCATATCACCAGCCACATATGAATATTTAGACGCGGAATTATTAGCTGTTGATTAGTTAATTAATAATTACATACAGATCCAAGCGTGACAAATGAATAATTCATTAGGCAAGTTATATTTGCTTGAAATTTGCAATTGTATCCATCTTAATTGATTCGCGGATCTTCTAGGTCATAAATAAATCTATTTATCTAATAGCTTATGTACAGGGTGAGCAATATAAGAGTTCAAAATGTGGTGGTAGAGGATGAAAATTTGAGTAAATGAGTTATGTACCATTTTTCAAAATTCGGAGTAATTACCGAGTAATTAATTAAAATGGTTTTGCCAATCTGAGCTGATATCACGTTGCAGGAGACTCTAGCTGTCAAAGTATAGTCGTCATTGCTAGGAAATTTGAAGTCTATATTTTTTGACACGCCCACCAAGCCTCTTCGACGTTCTGATTGGCCAAAAAATTTTAATTAATTACTTAGTAATTATACCGAACCATGGAAAATGGTATATAAATGTTTTTTCTCAAATTTTCACCCTCCGCCGCAGCCTTTTGGCTTTAAACTCTTATACGGCACACCCTGTATAATTAGAAGGAACTAACTACTTTGAATATTCGTATAAAAGCTTGTAACTTTTATTTTAATGGTTTTTGAAAATATTTGAAAATAGTTAAATATTATACAAAAAATATACTATTGGGATACTGTGTATGTATTTGTTCTTCTGCTTCACTATTTGTTCAATACTAAACCCACTGGCTGCAATAGAAAGAAACAAAGAATTGTAGGAAAGATTGCAGCATATGTATATAGCCTCTCATCTGGATTTATTCCAGGAAATGAAAACTATAAAAACGACTAACCCAGTTGGCCAGCATTTGCTAGTTAACTTGACGAACAAGTAAGCAACCATGTTGCAACTACTAGATCCATATCGGTATCAGTACCAAATAGCAGTATAGTAGTAATACTGCAGGGAATAAGCAGAAATGGTCCACAATCACCCCGTCGATTTTCCGCCCCTTTATCTTTTATGTCTATCATCATGACATCACAGTCCCTGCTTTACATTTCTGACATATCATTTCCGCCTCATTTTCTTTATACCTTCGGAATCGTTCGGAGCGAAAGACTTTTCAGATTTTTTTCGGACCTCTTCTTTTTCGATATCCAACCCAAAAAATTGGAACTTTGGAAAAGAAAATTATACAATTTTGTCATATAACATTTTCAGTTATTTATTTATTCTAATTGTGGTTATTTATCAATAAATACATCTAATTCAATTTTTTATATAAATATCATATAAATTATATAATATTTTATATTTACTCTAAGAACTTTTTTCTGTATCTTATTCATTCCCGAATTATATTTACCCTCTAATATAAATTTGTAATTATTTTTCAGTCTAATTGTAAATTGCAAAATAAACATTTTAAAACTTATATAAATTATCAGATTATCTTGCGGACTTTTAAAATATTTTTATCATAAAGTTGAAACCATTTTTAGGGATGATAACACGTTTTCGAAATTATTTACGGTCGAGTCGAGTTACCGCAATTCTTAGAATTATATTCCCTTACACCCCTTTAACATCGTTCATAATTGTAATATTTATTTACCCTTAATTAAATTAATATTAAGTTAATATTTGCCCTTACCGATTTTCTAATTTAATGTTTGCACAATTATATTTAAAAAATTGCAAATTCTAGAAATTTAAGCCGTAAAGTCGAGAATTTAAATAGAAAATAAAATCCTGGAAATTCGGGGTGCCGTAATGGTCGTACTCTCGGTAGAGGAAAAGAAAGGGGGTAATCCTAACCCTTGTTTCTGCCTATAAATCGCGCCACAACATTATATATGTTTCTGGTGGTATCTCGGAAACTAAAGCCGAGCGGTGGTGGTTATATGTAGAGGGAAAAGTTATTCAGAAAAATGTTGTCCCTAACAACATATTTCAAAGTCATTGAAATCGGCGAGGGCGTCCACTTTATAAATAATTACCTACATTTTTTTCTATTCCGAGCACTAAACGAACCGAAATAAATTATCTCCACGGGTTTTGGGGTACACAGCAATTAACCCCTTGAATCTTAAGTGGTTGTATATGATCTCTGATATTTGGGATGTTATTTAAATAAACCTTAAATTGTGAAAAAATATTTGAAATCAATATTCTTATTTTTTTTATTTTGATAAAAAATTATTATCATTTTTATTCTCCTTCATGTGTGTCTGTCCTTTTGTACAGTAACATAAATAATTAATCGCTAGTTTTACCAATAATCAGTGTATATATAATTATATATAAATTTTATTGAATTTAAAAACACGGAGAGATCGTAGAATAAACTGATTATTGGGTAACATATTGGAAATAATTTTAATATTATCATTTATGACTATAAATATTTTCTGTTAAGAATTAATTTAATATTCATCTACATATATTATAAGTTTAAAATATTATATAATGTATCAAATATTTATTGTAAAAATATGTATTTATTTTTTTTGCAATTTTACCACACAGACAACCCCTTCGCGGTCGAACGAATAGGAGCTTCTCGTGTCAAAAATTTATTAGAATTCTTTTTTCACAAAAATTTCAAAATAAACGCTTTTTTTGGTCGATGAATCCGAATCCGGTGTCAAAATTTGAAAAATGAAAGTAACGGACCCAATATTGTGGATGGAAATTCAATGAACACTTGCATTTCTACAGAAATTAGTCTGGTCGTTTAATAGATGAATAGAATTTGACGAAGCATAATTCTAAAGATTATTTTACTTGAATGAAACTCACTGCCAGTATTCTTGTAACGTTGAGATCACTGATGAATCAAACCAGAATCAGAAATTCAAAATGACTCGGCCTTGTAGCTCGTCATATTTCAAATGTCCAAATTTTTACCTAAAAAATCCGTTATAATCCACAATATTAAAAAAATTATAGTAATTTTAACTATCGCTATAGTTAAATAAGGTACCAACAATATACTTTCAGTAATTTTAACTACATTCATTGTTACTCCAACTGTTTTCGTTTTTGAGTCAACTAGAAATGAAATAATTAGTGCCTTAATTTTTTTCCGAGCAGTTTTAGTGACTTCGAAAACATGTAAATGCCAAAGGATCGAATTGCAATCGAACTGGAATAATACAAATATATTTTTTTTAATGCACATATACAAGTTATCAGGTAAAAGTGTCACAACTTTTTTTGCATACACTCACAACGTCACTGACAGGGAAGGGGTTAAATAACCAAAATTGCATCTTCTTTACACAGAAAAAAATATAATTGATTCAAGAACAAAATTATCACGGGCTGCCACAAAGATTTGATAGTTGGTGCATCTAATTTTGTTATTGAACCAATGACAAAATTTCTCAAACAAAACTATCGAATTGCTATTGGATCAATTTTATTTTTTCCAATTACGCTGATTTAGTTGAAGTCTAGAGAATTCTTTTTCAGTGCAGAAATGAATTTGCGATGCTTTGGGAAAGGGTCCTAAGGGGTTAACGAAAAATCGACGACGCAGTTGGTAAACAAAGAATATTTATTTTCCTCTGTAACATCGTACGTTCTCAATATATTGAGAAGAACTAGGTATATGAAGTGGCAGGGTTGTTCTCCCTCAGAAATGCAGAGTGGAAGAAGCAATGGCAAGAGAAGGGCCGGAGCAGATGGTGGTGGAAACTGAGGAAAGTGGACTGGGTATCCCCACTTGCAAGTTCGAACCAGGGGGTTGATAGAAGGGTCGAGGCATATGCAGATGGAAAGTACGTAGGAAAGTGGTAGCGGCATTCCCACTCGGACGATTTCTGATTCCCCAAACTACCGGTACCGGTACCTGTAACTGTATCGCACTGTAGCCAGTAGCAGTAAAGTTGCAGTAACACTGGGCGATAGTAATACAGCAGGAACATTTTCTACCCCATTACGAACATAGAAATTTTGCAGTTGCCGCTGGAAAGCCACGTATCCCATCTTTTTTAATCTCTAATTAAAAAATATAAAAAGTGGAGTGGAAGGGGCAAAATGAATGCCTCGCAAAAAGATAATAAAAAAAAAAGAGAGAAAGAGTGGTGGAAAAAAGGAGCCATTGCTTCTGCAACCACTACCATTGCTGTTATTTTTCTGTATCCGTTCTCTCTTCGTGCGCGGACCGTTCCTATACCTTCCACCTTTCTCCAAAAAAAAAAAATATATAGAAAAGGGAAATATCCGAAAGGAAATTATAAAAGAGAGTGGGAGGGAGGTTTCATTACACACTTGTATAAATTATAATGTATATAAACGATTGCGAATTACATAACAACTATACATGACTAACGTTGAATTTAATTAGCGAAATTTTTACGCATTAACTGTGGCTACTGTACAGCTACAGTGGGGTAGTGAAGGGAGTGGGGGGGGGAGAGAGAGGGTAATATGGTGTGCAATGGATCCATTGCAAAGAGGAGTATGGGGTATTACGAAACACGTCAGTACCTAATTAGCTATGGAGTAATCTCGTTAATGCATTCTACTAATACGTGATGCTGGTTATAATGTATTGTATGTATATACACAATACATCATTTTGTGCATATACCGCGTTTATGCAGCATATATCGATACGTTTTATATATAAATCACGTACGTCGTTTCTTCGCGTATGTCATTTACACACATACGCACGCTTACACGCACGCTCTCGCACACGAATGCACGTACGCGCACGAAAACGCGCACATGAACGCACGCGCAAAAACGCATAAACATGCACACTCACACACGCGTGCACACACACATGCATATATATATACCGTAGATGCGTGGGTGTGACATCGTTCACGTGGTGACAATATTTTTGATTTACAGTCAAATATTAATTACATTTTATTGCTTTTATATTTATATTTCTATTTTTTTTTTACATCCCCTTTCCCGTTTGCCTTCGTTTCTCGCTGTTCAAATATCACATGTTATTGGTGTTATTCGCGTTATTATTGGCTACATCGCTCGCTATTACTCCAACCGTTATTGCTACTGCTTTTATTATTATCATCGGGTTATTATTTTACCCATATGTCGACTAAAAATGATAATCTCAAAAAGAGCACGTATCCCTCATACCGTTTATTAAATAAAATATTGTTTAATGTTGTAATTCGGTACAGCCTTTAAAAGTGGCTGCAAATGGGTGCGATATAACGAAGGAAAAGGGTCTTTGGATGTGATATTGACGGACAATGGGGCAAAATCGAGTACCCGAGATATAACACGAACCAAACTGGTTCCAACACACGAATTTCTCCTGTAACTCGTAGTTACCAAATCTGTGGCACTTGAAACTCGAAACTTCATTGCTGCGTCCGCAAAGGTTCCCAAACTTCCCTTATTCTGAGCTAATTTTGTCCATTTCCCGTCGGAATATCCTATCTCCTTAAGGTCCAATTTGATATTGTCCTTCTATGTAAATCTCGATTAACTTGATTCCTTCGCGGTCGGACGAAAAATAGGTTTTTGAACTAAAAATGTGTTGGAAATTTGATTTTTTTTTTTAATTACACGAAGATTGCAGAATAAAAAGATGTTAGGCCACTGAATCCGAATTAGATGCCAAATTTTGAAAATTCAAAATGGTGGATTCAACCTGAATGACGAAAATTCGAAAAACATTTGGATTTCGTTAAAAATTAGTCTTTTATGGTTCTTGAAGTCGCGGAATTCTAATTTAATATTAGAAACATAATTTACGAGTTTTAAAATCCAAAAATCATATTTACTAACGTAAGATCTAAAACCCAGAAATCTAGATTCACAATTTCTTTTAACCTCACAATCAGAACCACATTTTAATATTAAAAACATTTTTGAGTCGCTGGATATGAATTAGAAAATTAAAAAACCATTATTTGTAACGTAAGAAAAAAGAAGATGCCATTTTTGCAAGCTTTTTAAACTTGCAAGCTTACTTTATTTTTCTTTAGATATGTATACATTTACGTATAAAGATTTAGACTTTTTTTCTTTCAAGCTCACAATCTTTGCTACATTTTAACAATAAAAATTGTTCAGTTGTTGCCGTTGAATTTGCTAAATAAAAAAACATTATTCGCAACATGGGAAAAAAGGAAATGGCATTTTTTCACAATTTCTAAAATTTTAATAATAACAATATTTTTGAGTCGCTGTTATTGAATTTGATAAATAAAAAAAAATAGTACTTGTTGCATAAGAAAAAAGGAAACGGCATTTTTCTCAAATTTCCTAATATTGTATGCGTACTTCGTTTTTCTTTACATACAATATTTACATAGAAAAATCTTGATCCATGATTTCTTCCAATCGGTAGCATAGTTGAGCAATAAAAAGAAAGGGAAACGACCTTACAGTAGGTGGCCTTATGACGGAAGTCGATTGTACGTATTCAACGAAAAAGCTCAATGAGAGAAGTACAAACAAAAGGTTAAAAAGACTGAAAGAGGTGGTAGGAATAAATGAGCTACTTTACGGGATTTCCGTTTCGAAGCTGATAAGTCGAAAAGAAAAGCCTGGTAATGGGAATGATAATGATAATGATAATGAGAGTTCGGTTTACATTTGACTTTAATAGTATGGGATCTGCAGTATAGTTAAAGCTGCAATGTGTATTATGAGCTTAAAAAAGCTCCCTTTTTTATGACCTATTTGTAGGTATCCGTATGCCGTTTCATTCATGCACTGCACACTTTAGAAAATTCGAGTTTGAAGTTTGTGTTAGTAATTGCGTAGGTCCTATACTCATTCGCTCGCTCGCTCGCTCGCTCAGCCGTAAAGCAATTTTTTTAGTGGCACTCTTTATCACTCTTCCTCTCTTTATCTTTATCAGTCTACGCTCCTTCCATTTAATTAACGCGTGATACATACACTCGTCGCTTCACTACAGGCTAATCTATACGGTATAATTGTATATCTATATAGAAACAGCCACGTTTCGATTTTATTCAGGATTTGTTTCCCTTCGAGTCCGACTCTCCCAGTCTCTTTAGTTGACTTCTGCCGGTTCCTGTTTTGTAAAAAGAGGGATGAGAAAAGAGAGGAAGAGGGAAAAGATGAAATGGAGAGAGAATTCGAGGAGTAAAGTGGAAAAATTAAAGGAAGAAGGGTAAGACTGGAAAATGAAAGATACATAGGAAAGGAAAGGAAAGGAGAGAAGAGAGAAAAACGTTAAAGGCAAAAGGAGAGAGTGAGAGAGACAGAGAAAATGGTTTCCAAAAAGGGAATGAGAGGAGAAGAGAGAAAGGAAAAAGAAAAAAGAATAAGAGGGGAGTAGAGACAGAAAAATGAGAAAGATAAAAATGGTTTGCAAAAAATAAAAAAAAGAGTGAGAGAGAAGAGGAGACAGAAGATGAGAGAAAGAGAGAAAATGATTTTCAAAAAAGAAAAAAGAGGAAGAGAGGATGAGAGACAGAAGTCCGACTCTCGCAGTTTCTTTAGTTGACTTTTGTCAGATACCGGTTTGTAATAAAAGGGATGAGAAGAGAAAGGAAGAGAGAATTTGAGCAGTAAAGTGGAAAAAAGAAATAACGGAAATACTAGGAAATGGAAGATAAATATCAAAGAAAGAAGGGAAAAACATTAAAGGGAAAAACAGAGAGAGAGGGAAATTGATTTTCAATAAAGGAATGAGTGGAGAAGAAAGAGAGGAGGAAAAGGGGAAAAGAAAAAAGGAGTAAAAGAGGAGAAGAGACAGAAGTGGACGTACAAAGAGAGGGAAAAAAGAGAAAAATGGAAAAGGGAAAAATAGAGAAGAGATAAAAAGAGAAAAGGAAAACGGAGAAGATTAAAGTCAAAAACAGAGAGATTAGAGATGGAGGAAAAATAGCGAGACAGAGAATAAGGGAGATGAGGAGGGAGACAAAAAGAGGAGGGAAAGAGGTACTGAAAAAAGAAAGGAGTAAACGAAGAGAAAGCAGTAAAGGAAAAAAGAAATTTCAAGGGGGTCAGAGGAAAATAGCATGAGATGACTAGAAACAGAGTGAAAAGAGCTAAAGTAGGAAAGAGGAAAAAATGGATACGGGGGACAAAGTAGAGAAATAGGAGTAGAACGATGAAGTAGAATGAGGGAGCAAAGCAAAAATAGGAGAAGAGACACGAGTTGAAGAACGAAGAGTTGCAAAAAAGGGAAAATCAAAGGAATTAAAAAGGGAGGAAACATAGAAGATACATAAATGCATTGGAAAAAAATGAAGGCACGAATTGTTTAATTTGGAATCGACTCAAGGATGAAAGCAGTTGAAATAACTATAAATGTAGTTTAGAATAAATTATTATTGTTGTTGTTGAAATAATAGTAACAATTATTATCGTTACAAAAATAGTTACAATTACTGTAGATTTTTTTCAGTAGGAGGGGAATTCATGAGAAGTTTGAAACAATGTAGAGAATAAAGACCAAGGAAAGTAATCGAAAGGAAAGAGAGAAGCCAAAAGGAATAAGGTACTAACTGAAAAATGGAGACAAAATGGAAGTGGAGGAATAAAGAAGGAAAGATTGGAAAAAAAGAAAATTCAAAAATGTAAAGACGGAAAAAAAATATTGAAGAAATGGTACCAGAAAGGAGAGCATTGCGAAAGAGAAGGGGTGCAAAAAAACATGAGTGAGATAGGGCTTGGGAAGAAGAAGAGAACGCAAAAAGCTGAACAAAAAGAGAGATGAAAATGGTAAATAAAAATAAAAAGGAGAGAGAAAAAGTAGCTTCGTTTCAATCGCACCATAGTAGTTCGAATACAAAATGAATTTTCATAGTTTCTTCTTTGTTTTATTTCAACTCGAAAGAGAAATTCTGAATTTATGTCTCTGCCATATAGACAGCTGTATATTCCATGCGTATGTATACCCACATTCTGCATTAACTGAGAAAAAAATGCAGTATATAAAATATATGTGTTTATCTCTGAACTTTGTTTCAGTTGGTTCGTGGATTTCTTTATTTGTTTTGCCATTTTGCATTAATCACAATTTCAATGCTTTTACGATTACCATTACGTTCTACGATTTGTCCTGCTTTGCTCAGTGCCCTTTTAATCAATTCCATGGGGCGTGTATGAGAAAGACATTAATGGAATCGTCGTTACTTTCCTTACATTCATTTTCATTACGTCACGATAAATCTGGAATATGTAATGTAGCGGCATTTATTATTTCACAGCATTTGTTATAACAAGGTAACGTTATGAAATTTATGAGACAGATATGGTGAATTTTATTAGGAAGCGATATATTTTTAATAACTGAAAAATAACGATTCTCCCTTGCTTGCTTTCGCGCATTGTTTACAATAATGTAATAAAATTGACGTAAAGTCGAAAAAGCTGGAATGTTAATCGAGAAAAGTAGCGAGAATTATCCCGTTAAATAAAATTTACTTGATTCAATAAATTTCGTATAACTAAATCAATTCCATAAATTTATAATATTGCCCCTCATAGCCTTCAAATTGAATTATGTTGATTTTGAGAAACCGCATTAACGCAAATCAAATACAGTTGCTCTCTATGAACAGTCTTCAAACCATTCTCTATTTACTTGCTTCATTATACTGGGTTTCTATAACCCAGTTTACTTGATTGTAAAAATTCCTTGCCATCAGTATGCAACCGCCGAACCTACAAGACTATCCATCATTACACAGTGAGTTTGCATTAATAATTATTGTATTCTAATTGAATCATTGCAATGTTATATCAATAATAACTAATGGTTAATAAATATTATGATTATTATGATAAATATTATGATTTCATTGTTGTTGAATCAACTGATACAATTTTTAGAAAAATTGCATATATCAGACCTCCAAGAACCTAAAAAGTACCTATTTGCACTTAACAGCTATAAAATAAATCAAAAATTTGCTGCTACCCCTGACAGCGAAGGGCACATTTTTTAAAGAAAATTATTATTTTTTTTCATCAAATGTTCATTACAAAGATGAAATGAATTAACTAATGCAATCTTTTTATATACTTAAGTAATGCAATTTTTATAAAAGTTGCAGCTGTTAGACCTCCAAGAATATAAAAAGTGCTTTTATGCACTTAACAGCTATAAAATAAATCAGAATGTAAAAAAATTGAGAATAAGTAGATGGGACGTATACGCCCCACTACCCTTAAAAGGGTTGACGGTCTTTTCGAGGCGTAATTTTTCATCGTCCATTCGCCTGTTTCTTCGTTAAATTTGGGTCCAAAACATTTTCCTTATCATTAGTACCTTGTTTTTGAAAATCCTACGCGTCTTATCAGGTCCCAACACAAGAACTGACTTATTATTTATACAATCCAATATCCCGAAGTGTCAAGTGGTATAAAAAATTAGCAGTGAATGAGGAAAATGATGAAAAAGTACCTGCCAATAATTTGAGAAAATAATTTTATCAAGGTAATCCCTAGAAAAATCTAGACTTGTAATTTCTTTATTTAAAATATTATTATTGCGGAAAATATTATTATTACACAAAATATTATTATGAATAATTACAACAGAAATAATATGACAATTTCGGTATGAGCTAATTTTCCAGAAGACAATCATTGAATTTTTCTAGAAATTACATCAATCGAGAAATATGAAATCTCCCACGAGCTTTACGACGTTGAAGTGTCCCGGAAGAGGTACTTCAACTAATGTAGCCATTTTTTTCCATTTCCATACACGTCCTTCCTGTTTTTTTCTCTGCTTCCCGAAGGAAATCCGGTATATGAAAACACGTGTAACTTATACCGTAGCTTCAGTTGCTTTAATGAAGGCCAGGAATATTAAATTTTCACGGAGAAGGAAGAGGGAAAGATCGAGGCAAAAGTGGTGGAACAAAATTACAAGGCAAGCATGTGATAGAAGCAAGCTCTACTCTTTCCCTCCCTCTGATGTCTTCCTCCATAGGAGCACTGTGCTAGTTTAGAATCTAGTCCTGAAAATCTCTCAAATTGAAATTTTCCTAGCGACTGATGCACATGAATAATTCATCAATGCAGCTAATATTAATTAAATACTTAATTAAAGCATTAATAATGGAATGTCTCATTAAAGACATCGAGTATTCAACGTGTGTCTGTGTAGGCGCGGGTATGCATTTTTCAAATTCGTTTCATCGCAACAATACACAGGCAGAACAGAGGGAGTTTGTGCTGGAAATTGCGGTACTTGTGCATTACAAATATAGGGGCGGAAACTATAAACCCCCGCAAAATCCCGGTAAGGGTCAAAACGTTGTTGGGGGTTTCCAGATTACTGGAACAAATCTCCATGCAATATGTTTCCAAGCACCACTTGTTTCATGCGTCTACGAACGTAGGGATTTTTTCTACAAATCTGTCCCCCTGCAAAAACCATGCAAAGTTCAATGGGGAAAGGGTGGAATTCAAAAAAAGAGGAACTTCTATTTTGTGGAGCTACGGTATCAAATATTCGCGAACCAGGTGGGGTTAAATTAACCCCAGGGTATTAAAACTGCTGCACTCTTCCCAATATGTGTATAATGTCTGTAATTTTATTTTTAAAATGGTTTTTTTGTAAAAAACGAATTTTAAAAACCTTTCTAGGTAAATGATGTTTTTTTAAATGAATATTGTTGGGGTAAAATGAACCCCACAGGATCGAGGGTGTAACTTTTATTTACCTAGCTCGCGGGGGATTAGATAAAAACTGCTGTAACATATTAAAAGTACTCGTAAGTAATACTGTGTTTAATAAAATCAGTTACTCGTATTTTACCACGAAACCACCCTCATTTTAAAAAAAAAGGGTTAAAAGTCTGCCAAAGAAATGGATGAAGATTATTAAGAATGAAATTACAAGTCTAGATATTTAAAAAAATATATTAAATAATATTAATATAAAAACATGTATATTAAAAAACTGTAATAAAAAACCCGTTAGTTAGTAATTTTTTTAAGTTTACACCGAAAGTAAGTCTTCTCTTTAGAAACTTCAACAATTCTACCGTACCGGTAAAAAAGAAATAAAAAAAACCAATATAAAACTTTGATCTCCTAGGAAATGCTAATTATTGTGACAGTGGAACTAAAAAAGGTTGCATTTCATGCTGTAGCGGCTCTTGTAACTCAGTAAAATTCACTCTCTGCGCTGCAAACGTTCGTGCAACAAAGTGAAACGTACCTTTCACTGCTTTCTCTATTTTTTCTCCTTGAAGCTTAAAATTCCTGCTATTTACTCTGCAAGCAATTTCAAGTTTCTACAAAAACCTATCGGTGTTAAAAGCCTCGCAAAGGTCCAAAAAGAAACTTTTAAGCATTTTCACTTTCTCGTTTAGCAAAATTGAAACGACGCCGTCGCACTATAATTATTTTTCTACTTTGTTTTCAACCAACTCTGTTTCTACCGTTTCTCATTTTGCGGTGTCACCTCAGCGGTGACACTATGGTACCGATGGTATTAATCATTTTTAATAATTTACTTAATACTTATTAATAATTTTCATTTCTTTTGATCCACTTTTGCTCAATCTTCTCATTATTCAAAAATTGTTGTGACAACTCTTTTTCTACTGTTGCCCATTTTACAGTGACACCTCTGTG
Source organism: Gasteruption jaculator (assembly GCA_949825005.1). Taxonomy (NCBI): domain Eukaryota; kingdom Metazoa; phylum Arthropoda; class Insecta; order Hymenoptera; family Gasteruptiidae; genus Gasteruption; species Gasteruption jaculator. The sequence continues at coordinate 15,148,169 of OX463763.1, forward strand.
GTGACACTATGGTACTGATGGTATTAATAATTTTAATCATTTACTTAATACCTACTTATTAGTAATTTTCATTTCTGTAGAAGTTAATTTACTTTTGCTCAATATTCTCATTATTCGAAAATCGTTGTGACAACACTTTTCTAGTGTTTCCCATTTTACGGTGACACCTCTGTGGTGACACTATGGTACCGATGGTATTAATAATTTTTAATAATTTACGTAATACTTATTAATAATTTTCATTTCTTCGAAAATTGACTTACTTTTACTCAATCTTCTCACTATTCGGAAAACCGTTGTGATAATCAACGAAAAAAAAAAATCGGCGCATTGACCGTCCCGTTTTATCTGATAAGGTCGTCGAAAAGGGAAAATTCCAAAGTCATGGCATAAAGCAATGTAAGAAGATATATTGCTAAAGAATTCCCCTACCGTAAAATAAAATTCCATCCAATGACGACACATATACGTCCTTTTTTTTATTATATAGATATAGCCAATTTTTCATCCCTTACGTTACACATAAAAATTCTTGAAGCTCGTGGAATTAGAAGGAATTTCCTTTTTTTAACACGAAGCAAGCTACAGATTCCTCTTAGAGAAACCTGCCTGTCTGCTCGCCTGCCTGCCTGCCTGCCTCCTTACCTTCCAATGAAAAGAAAGCTAAAGAGGAGGAGAAAAAAGCTAAAAAGAAGGAGGCTTTTGCTAGCAAGGACCTGGAAGGACACTGTATGGTAAAAGACGCTAAGAAGAAAAAAAAAAGGAGGGGGAAGTTGACAAGATGCTTTCTCTCTTTTTCTAATAGGAGAAATTCCAGGATGGATGGTTTACGCACGACCTGACATCGACCCTTCCTTCTCCGATTTTCCTCTACTTCGTGGGTCCCCCACCCCCTCCCCTTTTTTTTACGACGGGATACGTCTTACGTTAGTGGTGTATATACCACCTTCCTTCCATCCTTGTGTCTTTCTTTCTTCCCCTTTCGTATCCTTTAATCCCCTTTCATCCCCTTTAGACCACAGTGACATTCCAACATTTCAGAAGCTCACAGGAGCAACAGTGGTACCGGTAGGCGCAGTGAAAGCTGCTTTTCTCCTTTCTCTCTGTCTCTGTCTCTCTCTCTCTCTCTCTTTCTGTTTCCCGCTTTCTCTGGATGTCTAATTCTCTTTGGATGTTATGTTACTTGACGTTATAGTTGCTTTTACTACAGTTCTGCGGCACTACGAGAGTGCTAATTACGAATCTCGCGATTAGAGAAACTAATTGCATTTCCTGTCTTGAGTCAGAAGCGTTAGATGACGCAAAGGGGAAAGGGGTTGCAGCTGAAACCGGGAGATAGAGGGGAAAGCGAGAATAGTCGGTACCTTTCACCAGAAAATTTGACTGGTTTGGAAAAGCCACTTAGTCGCAGTAAATTTTCCTGTGTAATAAAGCCAAATGTGTTACAAATTTGCATAATTTGGGCAACACGTTTCTTCGACTTTGGAATTTAAGTATCAAAAGTTTCGTGGAACTTGAAAATCTAGAAGACGCGTATTTTTTTTTTGTATCGGCTGAAAAACAGTTTTAAGGGGAGGGGTGATAATGCAGTCCACCCTCCGAAGTAGGGTACCGCGAGGGGTGATAATGCAGTCTCGTGTAGAAGGGGTTGTCCGATTTCAATGAGACAAAAACTGAAATACTTCTTTTGCAAAGCAATGAAAAGTGTATATTGGATTTAAGAACAATACGTCTCCCCAAGTGGCGAACCACCCCTTGATTTTTCGCTTTCTCGCACAAATGAAGGAATTTGTTAACGGATTTCAATAAGATACGTGCCATTAAAAAATAGAAGTCAAAAATACAGCTGACCTGTTTTCGCTCATTGACGGGGTAATGACTTCAACGGGGTAAACTACCCCTTTTCGTATTTACACTCAATCGTTCACAAGGGACCTGTCTTTTTTTTTCGTTTTTCAAAGATGCAAGATAAATTCGAAATATTCTCGTCTTTGAAAATTCGTAATCCGATTAACGTAATTTAAAGCACTATCCCTTGTACTTCAATAATAATAATAATAGTAATATTAATTATTAAATATAATTAATAAATAATAATAATATACACATTTACTGCAGTGCTAAGATGTAGGCAAAGGTCCAGTAACTATTCACCATGAAATTTACATTTATTTTCTCGCACTTCGCAGAAAATTACAGATCTAAAAAGTTGGTAGGATGTACTGCAATCTAGTCATTGCTGGGACAGTTTTGGCAATCAATAGCCCAAAAACAGATTTCTTTCTAAATAGTTACAGTTATTGTAAATCTATTACTGAGAGATAATATTTTGAAGCAATTATTGTGCAATAATTATTAATTATTGATTATTTATTATTATTATTATTATTATTAGACTAAATTATACATAATTTAAATTTCAAGTTTGCCTTTACTTAGTGGAAGTAGTAATTTTTTCTAGTTGGTAGCAATTTACCTTGAAATCGTATTAGTGTATATGACGCAGAAAAAATTATCACAACTCATTTTTGCTACCGTAACCATTATAGTAAAATTTGCTTTGTACAACATAAAAGGTCCTATAACTTGCTCTTAGTAAAATTTATAATCCTTAATAGTAGATTCTGTTTCAAAAATACACATTGTTTATAAAATGTCTTAAATATTTCATTCGCCCTTAAAAATGCATAATTATAAATTCATAAAAAAATTACGGAAATTCCAACTCATTTTAAATTTCGAATCCTAAATCTGTATCCATGTTCTCAAAAACCTCGAAAATATTCTACAGAAATTGCGGTATTTTTTAATTTCACAATAAACTGAACTAAAATCTAAATCTTTAAGCAAATCAAGTAGTTTTTAAAATTCCAAAACTTTGGACTTTTTTTAATAAGTTTCAATTTATACATTGACGGCAAGAGACTCTACAAAAGTTATAGACTTTTATCGTTTATTTAGAAAAAATGACATCGAACGCTATAATCATATAATTTTGCCACAAAAAAATATATATATTTATTTACACTCACACTTTATGCAATTTCATAATAACATTCCATTTTAAATGGTAACTAAAATAATACAAAAGCTAACATTTTCTTGATACATTTATTATACGAACATTTTTAAATGATTTCTTTTTTAAGTTTCTTAGAATCTTGATCAGCTTATTTAAAAGAAATTGTGAAAAGAGTTAGCTGTAATTGATAGGTTTTCTTAAGACCGTCATTTTCTCCCAGTTTCAAAACCTAGTTTTCCCTTTAATTCTCATGTTTATTACCTCATTAACATTTATTCCGTTATACGATAATTCCCAACTCAAAATTACGACTTCTTTTCTGTAAGTCCTATTGAAGGTAAATTCTTTTATTTTTTTTTCTAAAACAACAACGAATTTCAATTACCCTTTATTTATTTATAGATGTTTTAATTCATTTAATTGAATAATTGTTGAATTAAGTTGATCGATTCTTTTATTTTTCGAAGTAAACAATAACATTCTTAATAACAACGGTATTTAAACTCCAGAAAGTGAGAAAAAGCGACGATAATTCAACTACTCGACTCACCGTTCACACGTAGTCCCAAAACGAAAGAAATCCCAGTAGTAGAGATCAATGTTGTCATCATTGACTCCAAGAAACTATCTCACAAATTCTCTCTTTTTAATTCATTAATTTCTTACAATTCTTTAAGTTAATGTTTCGATGACAACTCATTAGGTTTATCACAACGAACTTTTTTTTCTCTTCTTTTTTATCAATTTCAACGAAATTACGGAGAAGGAAAACTCAAAATTCAAAAGAATTGACTATTTTCCAAAACATAAGTGTGGAAACATTTCGTCAATATTTTGAAATGTTTTTTTTTTCAAAAAGAAAAAACAAACAGAATGAAACAAATTTAATTCAAAATTATACAACCAAGTGTTTACAACGATTCTCCGTCGAAAACCAAAAAAAAAGAAAGAAATTCTTTAGCGAAACCAGGAAAAGTCAATTGAAACTTTCGATTCCAGCGATTATTCAAGATCAGTAGATATTTAATGCCTAAACGGTCGAATGCACTTTCGTATAACGTTGTACAGTAGAGTAGATCAACGAGAGTAGAAGAGTTACCAGTAGTTACAGTCAAAATAAGTCCGACCGCGAGCACCGAATCTTCTTCCACCACAACAATGTTCTCTGAACGAGAAGGAATCTTGCCTTGAGCACTGTTACGATCTTATTTTCAAAGGAGAAAGAAAAAAAGGGTTGCTTCTTGTGATAATGGCAACGTATTTCCCGATGTTTCTTACACTAACATAAGGAGATGAATGAGATATATTCGTTCCGCGGTATCGCGTTGGGTGAAGTAAGTAAAGTAGTAGTAACACCCTAACATACAGCATCCAACAGCAGCAACCTGCCTTTAGCTTCGCCGAAGCCACGGGATCCCACTACCAGCGCTCCAACGGCAAGCCTCCCCTCCCTTTCCTTCTGTCGGCGAACAAGTATTACTACTACTACTGATACCAGGGGGTGCGCTAACACAAAGAAAGCGGAGTCACCACTACTACGAAACTACTACACTATTACTACTACACTACCTACTACTTCTACCATTTCAACTACTACTACTACTCCTACTACTGCTACTACTACTGCTACTGCTACTGCTACTGCTACTACTACTACTACTGCTGCTACTACTACTACTACTACTACTACTGCTACTACTTCTTCTTCTTCTTCATCTTCTTCTTCTTCTCCTTCTTCTTCTACTACTTCTACTACTACTGCCACAACTGCTGATGCTACTACTGCTACTGCTTCTGCTGTTGCTTCGGATCGTGGATAATAATAAACACAAACAGATGACTTGAAATAGTGGCAGTAGTATTGGTAGGTATGTATATAGACACTAAACTACTACACTGGCGACATTACCAAATACTACGGCCGATCTTACCATTGCTACTACTACTACTACCACTACCACCACCACCACTAGTATTATCACTCCACTTTCATTGTTACGAATAGTATTACTATACTACTAACACCGACACTGGTACTACCAATACTACTACTACTCAGCACACTACTCTCAACTTACAACCACTACCGTTCGAACTACTAACGTCTCTACTATACGATTACGATGACCACCACCACCACTACTACACCTATTGTTACTACTACTACAAGTAGTATTTATACACTGCCGGCTTACTACTACTCCTACATATATTGATACTACATGGATTCCAACGCTACCACTACTATGTACTATACTCCTCTGCAACACTGTTGGGTCTATATACATATTTCTACTACACACACCACTGCTGCTAACCGTGTATATCATTTACTGGTATCTACACTACCATTGAAACTACTACAGCTGTACGCGTTTATACCTACACTATTTCCACTGCTGCTACTAACGCTAGGCCACACAGTTACACCAGTAGTACTACTACTACTCTTACTACTACTACTACCACTAATAGCTTCACCAATTCATGAATATTACACTACGTCTACTACCATTTCTTCTGTCATCTACATTATCAACTCTACTTTCTGCATTCTCTGCTAGTACTACTTCTACTTTTTGTACCTTTACCTATTACCTACACCTTCTACTGCACCATCGGTAACTTATACTACTATTATTACTACTACGACTACAACTTCTACTACTACTACTAGTAGTATTACTAGTAGTATTACCCCCACTATTACCACTACTAATACCGCTACTATTTCTACCATTACTAAAAGATTATTGTTACTACCACTACTAATACCACTAGTTTTATTACGAGTATTCGCACCACCATACCAGTACTACCTGGATACTGCACTACTTTTTTACCAACACGTCCTTTAGTACTTGTAGTAGTAATAGTCCTACTACGACCACCATCCGTTTCTACCAGTAACCACTGCCGTCGTTAGAACCTTGACATTACTGTACGCTTATTACCAATACTACTTCTATGATCACCTACTACGCCTACATTCAGTGCCACTACTGCACTGATACGATGGTGTATCTACCACCAATTCAATAACCACAGCCCCCACGACCATGGATACTTCACTAATTCTACTATTGTAGTTGTCAGTACAGCGATACTACTATTACGTTACGTCTGTTACCACAGTCGCTATAAGCCAGTACTACTTCTACTTCTACTTCTACGATCATCACTAATTATAAGCATCGCTACCGCTTCTACTACTTCCGCTAGTACCGGTTTAATATAGTAGTACGTTATTTAAATTTCGTTACATATTTTATTGACTCTCGAATCTTCTTCAATAGAATCGTAGTTGTCATACATATTTTTTAAAAATGGTATTTTTATTTGAAGACATAATATAATATAATATAATATAATATAATATTATATTATATTATATAATATAATAATTATATTGTGATAAAATAATATATCAAATATATTATTAAATGTATAAATTATAATACATATCTAAATATAATGCAATATATATATTATATTTATTATAATATATAATAAATCATCATTATTGCGGGATCGAACAAGGCACTTGATTTAGCCCTAAATGTACTTACAAGCATCTCATTATATTAGTAAGATCTTGATTAACCCTCCATTATCCTGAAAGGGCCCTAATTTACCCACTTTAATTACTTCCCTAAGGATTGATTTATATCAACAAGATCTTTATTACCCCAAAAATGGCACTAAGGCCCGAATCATACTAATAAGACCCTGATCAAGCCTGGATTGTACTAAGAAAACCCACTTTAATTAAAACAAGACCTTCTATTACTCCAAAAATGGCACTAAGGCCCTGGACATCCTGGATCATACTAAGAAAGTGCTAATCGAGTGAAACTCGATAATGATCTTGATGAAAGCAATACTTTTGATACATAAAACTGGAAGGGAAAAACTATCACTAATAATACCAACACTTTCGGTACCTACACCGTGCACTCGTTACAGGGTGTACGAGTGTACACGTTCCATATACACGTACACTCCATGCACACCTACACGCATCTACATACAACTATACGTGCACACATATTCCAGTATTCATCCAACACTCCTCGGAATGCATTGCGCAAAATCAAAAAGCTTCACTTTCCTCCCCCTTAGCTCGCCTTCCATTCCCACAATGACTAACCCTCTCTCTCGCGTACAGTAAAAGCTCGCATTTTAGTCTGCCCTCCTTGTTTTTCATCCACTATTTCTACCATCACCATCGCCACCATTGCCACCACCACCACCACCACCACCTCCACCACCACTCTTCTTTGTTGTAGGGGTGGTTGGAATGAAAAGCATATGACGGCTGAGGCCAAACAGGGCGTAACTCCTAATTCGATATATCCAGCATTACGTTCTTCTGACTCTTAGCCGTTATTACATAGCGTGTATATAGGTGAACAATCTATTCTCCGTCTCATTTCATCGTGATTCATCGCCGTGCTTCCCGTCTCTCTCCGCCAGCAATAGCGAGCCCGAATGGGAAATACTACCCTCGTCGCAGAGGGTAGTATTCCCTATTCGCACACTCCGACGCTCTGTATATCCACACAAGCGTGGACCGCGTGTACACACACACACGCACACAAACACATTCGCGAAGGAAGTATTGGTTGAGGGGAAACGCGCTAGTCCAGAACCACGGAGCGGTATCTCCCATACCATGGGGCCACAAAATCCGCCCTTCTGGTTACCGCAGCCCCGGAAGGTCCATCCGACTCTCAAACATCAACATCGATACGTGTGTGTCGCTCTCCTCTGTGCGGGTGTCCCGGGGTTAGGAACCAAAAGGAACTTCGAACCCGCGTTTCCGCAGCTGGGTTCCGACCGTCTGGCACCCAGCGCCCGACACACACGGAGCCCGTTTGCGCATGTACACGCGGGTTGTGTACAATCCCTCGAAAGTGGCAGAAAGTCGTAACTCAAATTTTGAGCGACGCGAGCCACGGCGTTATGGCTCTCGGCAGAGCCAGTCGAAATGCAGGTATGTACGCGTCAAGCCTGTTTGTATATATACATGTAGATTATGACCGGCCATATATGCACGCACAATTGGGTGTGTGTGTGTGTGCGCGCATGTGGGGGGTAGTTCGTGTGGATTTGTACGCTGAATAGTCACTGTAGGTGTGGACGAATACATACCGGTCCTGGAAGGTAGGTTTCATCCCTTCTCCGACTACCTATCTGCCTCTCTCTTTCCATATCCATCCTGCCCTGGTACGCAGTAGTCTTCCAACCTTGCCTGAAACCCTCAAACCTTCCAACTACAGCCACCCCCAACCCTCCTGCGTGCCTCGAACCTTCCAATCCTCCAGCCCTCCAGTACATGTCATACCCATGGGCCGCGTAGTCATATTATTACCGTGCTTCGTCCTAGGACGGGAGATGGGGGAGAGAAGGGAGAAAGAGCGAGAGAGAAAGAGAGAGAGAGAGAAGGGTTGGTAGTAGTAGAAACAAGGGGATGAGGATACCCACCTTGTTTTATGCGCTACGGGCCCACCCCGTTTATCAATAACTTTGCCCCTCGAGAAAGCACACCTTGTTCTCTCTCTCTCTCCCCCTTCTTCACTCTCTTTACCTCTGTTCTCTCTCTCTCCCCCTCTCTCTCTTTCTTTCTCTTTTCCTTCCTTTTTTATATTGTAAATGTGTATGCGTTTTTCTTTGATTCTTTCTTCTACATTGTCTTCCACTTCCTCTTTCTCTCTCTCTCTCTCTCACTCTCTCTCGCTCGCTCTCCCTTTATCAGTGCTGCTACCATTACAGCTGCACTACTATATCGTCCGTTGCATATACATACACGAAGTATTATCTTTTGTATAAGTTTCACCCTTCTACTTTACTTTCTCTACTTCCATCGTCATTTTTTATCGCCAGGGAGGAGGAGAAATGTAGATTTTACCACGCCGTCTAGTAAGGGATGAATTGAAACCGATTGGAAAGCCTCGAGTACTCCTCCTGGATTACTAATGGCGTTTTTCCGTCTCGTACAGATCCGAATATCGTCGGTACTGATCTCCAATACTAATCCACCTTGTACCTCGGTGTATGTAATTTTCTATTGCAGTTTTACTATGCTGTATTTTTACTTCCCTTATCTCCTACCGAGAAGAAAATTGAGATGGTTCAATTAGGGTTGTATGATTTCTTAATGCTGAAATAGATTCGTGAAGAGATTCCAATAGTACATTGGCATAGTTAATAGATTAAGAATTTTTTTGTTGTTAGCCTGGTATAAATAAGTATGCTCAGTATTAAAATATTATTATTAATTATTTATTATTTATTTATTTCTAGATAATTGTAGGAAATGCTTATAAGGCAATAGTAATCAGAGCGTTGCACTGTAGTTAATACAAACCGTAATTTTTATATTGTAGTTAGCTATGAATCACCTATGGAATTATTAGGATTATATGTTTCTATTTAATTGTACAAGATAAATGCAGATAATCATTATAGAGATTGCACTATAATTGATACCATATTATTACATTACAATTAACTATAAATCACGCGTGTAACCAACTATACATATAACTGTATTTTTTATTAGGTTAAATCGTAAACCTCAGTTGTGCGAAGTCGTAAATACCGTTGATACAATGACATTTTTGTGGCAAATTTAAATGTATATAACCAATTCGGATCCGTAACAATTGTTTCACTAGTCTTGTGAAAGAATTGTTTGAAAATCGTAGAATTCTTAATTTTAACTTTTTCCACTCCGAAGAGAAATTGCTCGTTACGTGTAAAATGTCACCTTAGAGGCGACATTGGAGTGCAAAGGGTTAATATCCCCTTTTTTATTTTAACATTTCCTGAGAAACAATTACAAATTCAATTGTTCTGTTACAATGTTCTATTTAACAGCGAAATCTGATCTAGCTGAAGTTTTCTCTGAAACCTATTTTTTTAAGATGTAATTTATTTTCTATATTTGTTACATCAAATTGTTTCTTTTTTTTTTAGTAAAACGCCCCTGATTCGAGATATATGGATTCTTCTTAGCCTCGAAAATCTCAAGAATCTCGAAAATTTCTCGCAGAAAATTTAGAATTACGAGAGAAGAAAAAAAAGTGTATCACTAACGTAGGAATTCCGGAATCTCGAGGTAGTATAATCTGCGGAAAAATGCCATCCTCACTCACTACCAATTTTTCTGTAGACCCTTCAGGTCACGGGTTCGAATCCTGCTGTTGCATTTTAGGAAGCTGTAACTTTTTGTCTCCAATTAATCGTTTATAATAAAATGAAAGGAAATATAATAGAAAATTATCTATAATATAGAATACATAATATTATAATTATGTTTTAAATATTTATTATTAAATATAAATTATTATAATTAAGGAAATATAATATAAAATATAATAATAAAATGAAAAGGAAACAGAAAATCCATAAAGATGGAATACCAATATCCAATGGGATGAAGATATCAATTAATTATCAAAAAGCTGTATTTCTATAATTTCAATAATCATTTTGTCCACGACCATAAATATATGCATGAAAATGTCCGTTTTACATCCATTACCCTGTCTGCGGCATCCTTTTCGCCGTCACCGATCTGTCGGAAAATAATTCTTTATCTGAAACCTGTCTGCACTTTGTGCTTCGCAAACCGAGAAAAGGTAAAATGATAAATACGGGAGTTGAGGAAAAACGGAGAAAAAAGGATGCATGAGAGATGTCACCTTCTTGAGTTCACACTTTGGTGCACCCGTACGCGTCTTGTCTTCGTCATTCAAACTTCCTATATCGTCCACGAAGAATCAAAGAGGCGTAATTCTGTCGTAAAGTCATGGAACGTGGGTCCCTTCGATGCCGAGTGTCCCAAGTTTACCGTAGAATCGCATCCTTCACTCCATCCAACAGGAAAAACAGCCTTAAAGAGGCGGAGGAGACAAGAAAAAACAGAGAAAAAGATGCAAAAGACGGAGAATGGAGAGAGTGATGAAAAAGGAGAAGATTAGGTAGGTATATGAAAAGGTAGAAAAACATATTGGGAACAATGTTTACAAGTTGACAACGACAAATATTGGAGAAGATCGAATTTCTCAGAAAATGGAGTGTATATTTACCGAGATGGACCTTTCGTCCAGTTTCTCAGGTGAAAGCGAGGACTCTCTACTGGGAAAGTATACGCTGAAAAAATGAAGTCGCGAATTACCCAGTTTTTTCATTATTTCCATTCACGATGACCTAGATAGCAAGGGGCGATAAAAGAGAAAAAAGTATAAAAGACGCAAGTGAATCAAAAGGTTCTTTAGTTTCATAGAAAACAGCAAAAGTTTCGATATAATGCAGTATAATAGGGTATAGAAGATTTTTTTTTTACTTTATGCATAGTAGCGTTAAAATATGTAATATTTTGTAAGTAAATAATATTATACAATTTTATATAATAATGTTACATAAAAATAAATAATATTATGAATAATGAGGTTTAAAAAATATAAGAAAAAACTGTAAAAAAAATAATAGCTGGTAGGAGCAATTACGTTCAGTTTCTAGCAAATATACTATAGAAATGTTTTTTGGAATGGATGGGACTCTAAGCAGGTAATGATACTTAATTTCTGCTTCGTTTAATACTGAAAAAAAATGAAAATTGTCACATATATGTACACTACCGGTTAAATCTTTGGAAACGGCAAGAGAATTTCAAATAAAACCATAAAAATTCACGCATATTCAATTTATTTGTTACAATCCAAAGCTTGACAAATAAAGAAAAATGTTTAAAAGAAAAATTAATTCAGTAAAGAATTTCAGGTGTTTACAATTCTAATAAATGTGACCGATTAACATAAAGTATAATTTAAATAATGTTTGAATTCGTACAAAGGCTATTATAAAAGACCCCATTTTGCCAACTTCTTGGCTCCCAAAAGTATTTACATCTGCCACGAATTGTCAAGTTTGCGTTTTAAGTAAAGTTAACAATTTTTTGAGCATACTCTAGACGATATGCATAGTATTTCTTAGCATACACGCGAATAAATTGAAAAGTTGGATAATAATTTATTTGACTAAACACACATACGTGATTGCTGCAATTTCGGCAATAAACGACAGCACGCTGAAGTGCAACTTATCGCAGTGTAGTAAAATGAGCCTTGCGTTCTACGGAAATTGCTGCAACATTGTAACAAATGATTTTTATCCCATCAAAGTTGCTATAGTTCAGCACAATGCACTTTTTGTGTTGCAGAAAACGATGTATCGTGAAAAACTTTATTTTTGTCTGCTAACTACTTTGCTGCCTTGTTCAAAAGTCAATACATACTGTGCACTCTTTTATATGATTGTATGTTTTCATCTATTGTTAAAATATTTTTTATATAAACTTTTTTAATTGACCCACATTTGATTATTTTCAAAAGCAATATATATGTATGTGTGTATACTGCTCTGGGTACGTATACAGGTTCACTTCATAAAAAACTCAAATTCATTAAAATCTGAGTAAGTGCAATTTTTCTTCCGGTAAAAAATTATTTCTTTGAATTTCAAGATCTTATTTAGTTTACCTTCTTCATATATTTATAAAAATTTATAGTCACGATTATTGCAATGGAATATAAACAGCTCAAAATTTTGATCCCAAACCAACCAGATTTTATTAAATTTTTTAGAACATTTTATTTTAATTGCAATTTTATAATACAAAAACTTCTTAATATTTGAATGAACGAACAATTTATAAAATTTACTTCATAAAACTCGAATTCATTAAAATTTGAGTCAGGGCAATTTTTCTTTCGGTAAAAAATAATTGTTTTGTACTTCGAGATCTTAACGAAATTAATAACAATTATAAAAATTAATATTAATTTGAGATTACACAATAAACTTAAGCAAATAGAGAAAACTTTCCTTCTGCGCATACTCCTACGCATTAACCTCAAAACCCAGTCACACAGAGTGGGAACTGAGGGAGAGATTGTTATAAGGAGTTTTTTCGGTCCCGAAAAGATTGTTATAGGGTAACTTTGGAGAACTGTGCTTTTACATTTATTAAAATACAAAAATATGCAGTTTAGCAGTCAGATTCTTTTTAGTAGTTACCTATCTAGTGGGAATTGACTTTTATTTTACATTGTATTAGAAGCAGAAAATGCAACCTTAGGTTTTAAAATAAACAAATTTGTATTAATTACCTGTTATTGATCGGTAATAAATTAATTGATCTTATCACATGTATGTTTAACGATACTTAAATCTGTTTGCAAACTTCTGTCGATATAACAATATTAAATTTGAGATTATTATTTACTTTAACGATTCTTTATTAGGAAAAGCAATAACCTTTTGTTATGCAAAAAATTTCCCTGGGGTATCCAATCTAAATTTCATTGAAAATGTTTTTTTAACCTTGCTGCGTCTATTTACATTTGCTCCAAGAGGCAAATGGTGGTTGTTCTGTTTGTCTCAAGAGGAAATGTGGGTTGAAAAGCAAAAAATATCATAGAAGAATATTATTAATTTGATATAACACGAAGGAACGGGTACATCGCAAAATAGAAGTTTCTATTACTCATACTTTTTTTTGAATATTCAGCGACAACAGAATATTGTTCTATTTAAAAAATAATAATTTAGGATTCGTTGATAGTTTTAAATTTACCCCAACTCAATTTTCATAAATTCAACTTACCCCGATATAATTTTTTGAGTCCTTCGTTATAACTGTTTGTAATAATAATTTTTTCTTTCATTCATTGAACATTAAAGTTCACCTCAAAATTATTTAGAAGAGGATTAATTGTATTTAAAAAATGGAGCTTTTCATGGTCCATTTTACCCCTGTCTCTCCTACTTATTTTTTAAATTGAAGGTCGTGGAATCTACAAAATTTGGAATAAGGTTTCTATTCTCCCTTTCCAAATTTGAAATTGCAATTGTATTTTTAAAATAAAATACAATCATTTGGAAAGTGTAATTAAAAGTGGAATTTCGAAATTCCCGCTTGTGATACTTTCAAACAATTAATCCGTTAAATCAATGTCGCAGAAATCCTTTAAATTAAAAAATGGAATATTTAATTGTTTAATTTAAGGGACAGTCATAACAAAGACCATAAATAACAATGTGTGAGAGAGAGAAAGAGAGATAGATAGCTATTATAATTATATACCAAACTAATTATCATTACCGAAATAGAAATTAATACTTCCCCGTTATATGACTCTAATGTTATATTAATCAACTACATTTTGCAGCTTCCTAAATAATCGCGAGCTAATACGTATAACAAATCGGTACATTTTACTGGTACCCTTAATATCCTGAGTTTCTTCACTCCTTTGATCCATGAAAAATTTAGTTTACATGAAAATCTATAAATCAATGAACCCTTTTTAAAAAAAAAAGGTATTTTTCATCGCCTCTTTCCACCGACAATGCAATCATTTTCTGAAATTGCCCGCTATGGGGGTAAACGGGTTGTTGGAAAAATCCAAATTCTGACATTTCCCTGAAATTTTTCACACACTCTCGCTGCTACGAGGACATTTATCATGTCATCACACATTTCTGTGCTTTCCCTTTACATATGCATCACTGTTATTATTATGACTATTATTATTCCTTCCCTTTATCCCCCTTTACACGGATATACGTGCTACACATCTACGTGCATCCCTTTTTTCTATTTTATTCTATAATATTTCGGATGACAGTATTGTTTGTACCTATCACAAGGCAATATTACATATTCGATAATCTCCTTCAACATGTGAACGAGAGGAGTAGAGAGAGAAATAGGTATTGATATGGACGCGACGATATTTACCAAAGCAATAACCATAGTCATAGTCAAAGGGTGAATAAGAGAGAGAGAGAGAGAGGGAGAGAGAGAGAGAGAGAGGAAAGGATAGTGAGAGGGATTGTAGCAAAGAGGGAACAAGGGAGATGGGAAATAGTCATATTCCACGTACACTAGGTGGTACTATTCCGTTTGAAAAAGGAACGAAGAGTTCCATCCGTTGTAACGGAACAAGTTTTCCTGTTTTGAGGGACTTTCAGATACTTCGCTAGGGGAGGAAATTAAGTTTGAGGCTTGTAATTGAGGAGAAAGTTTGTTTCAAGGGATTTTAAGCCTGAAAGTTACGGCATTTTCCTGTTATTTTTGCAGACACCACTCTCGACCTTGTATACAGGGTGTGCGGTATAAGAGTTCAAAGCCGGAAGGTGGTGGTAGAGGGTGAAAATTTGAGAAAAAAATGTTATGTACCATTTTTCGAAATTCGAAATAATTACCGTGTAATTAATTGAAATGTTTCGGCCAATCAGAACGTCGAAGAGAACCGGTGGGCGTTTCAAAAAATTTATATTTCGAATCTTCTGACAACGACGACCATGTTTTGACAGCTAGGGATGCCCCGTCGCCCCCCACAATTTGATACCACCTCTGATTGGCCTAAACATTTTAATTAATTTGCACGGTAATTATTTCGAAATTCAAAAAATGGTACGTACCATTTTTTTCTCAAATTTTCACCCTCTACCACCACCTTTCGGCTTCGAACTGTTATACAGCACACCCTGTATAATCTATAAACAAGAATTTCGAACAATATAAAATTTCTACGCGCTAAAACATGGGTAACTAACCCTTTCGTTACTAATGGAACCCAAACGGGGGTTGAAGGGTTAAAAAAAGGAATAATGGTAAAAGATTGAATGATAAAAAAAAGAAAAATCTATAAACAAAGATTTCGAACAATATAAAATTTCTACGCGCCAAAACATGGGTAACTAATTCTTTCGATACTAATGGAACCCAAGAAGGGGTTGAATAATAAAAAAAAGTAGGTTTCTCGGATGGACTGAAAATTTTTGAAGCATTTTTTAGAGAATTGGCACCGAGGTGAAAAATTGTTAGTGACATTTTTGAAAAATCCCCATCTTGGACGAGGAAGAAAATTTATTTAAGACGTTTTAAGAGGGAAGTGGAGATTAATGAAGAAGAAAATCTTTTCCGGGTCGCGAAGTGGACGAAAGGAAAACTTATTTGGAACGCTCTTAGAGGGTTTGATCATATAAAAGAAAAGTATTCAGAGAAATGTCGAGAGTTTCGAAAGGAAATACTCGTAAAGTCATATTTTACTGGTACGAAGAAGTTGACAGAAAAAAAAAAGAAATAATAATTGGGGCACTTTCCTGGTGTTCCATTGAAGGATAAGAAAGAACTTTTCGAAGCTCTCAGCGGATGAGGAAATTAATTCCGAGGATTTATGAAAGTTTTGGATCGAGGCAAAAATTGAAGGACACTTTTTGCAGCTTCGAATAAAGAAAGTAACGGTTTTCGAGAATTTGTAAAGCCGCGGGCTCGAAGAAACAAATTTAAACAATTTCTGAGGTATTTTTTCACCTAGAAAAAAAAAAATTTTCAACATTTTGTTGTTAAAAAATTATTGCATATAATTGGGCGATCGTTTTTCCCTGAAAGGATATGACTTAGGACAGAGAAAAAAGAAATGTTGTTTTCGTTGAAAAATATTTATTTATTTAATTATAAAAGCACTTAAGGGTATTAACGAAAAAAATTGTGGGATAATTATTAACCCTTAGCGAACGAATGCCGCTATAGAATATTTATAATGTCACAAGTATCTCAGACCCCATAAGACAGTTAAAGGTTTTATCTTAAAAAAAATTGTTGAACAGTTATTAAATGTTATTTTAACAAATAGTTTATTATTGAGACTTTATATAAAAAAGAAAATGGTTTCTCGATATTTCTGGTGACTTTCAATGGAGAAGAAAAAATTAAAATACTCCTAAGGTTCCTTCAGAACATTTTCAAGGCTCCAAACGGCGAATGGAATGATTTCGAGCCTTTCTGTGGACTTTAAATGAAGGAAAAAAGATTTAAGCTACTTTTAGGTAGGGAGGTCAATGGAGAGAAAGTTATACTTGTCGGGATTTACCGCAGGAAAAGAGGTTATTTGAAAACTTCTAATGGAGAAAAGAATTTATTTATTTTTGAGAGCTTCGAATGTTCGTAAAAAGGCAGCATTGGACGTTTAAGTTATAGCATGTAGCTTTCATGAAAGCAAACCGTCCTGTACATGACCGTCTGTGTGTACAAGCAACGATATAAGAAGAGAAAAATGTACAACAACAATATCAAAATCCCTTTGTAAACGATAGAGAATTCTATAATATTATACATTAATATTCCGATTACAGTTTTTTGGGGGCTTGACAGGAGAGCAAATATATATGCGCAAAAACGCACCCCAACCCCTATAAATCTGTATGGGTAAAAGGGTTATTATTATATGAGCAGACATGCTCATGTTTCAATTAATAATTCAGCGAAGAGAGGAGATATCGATACGGGACTTTAATTAGTATAAAATACAGATCCATTCGAATATTCCCATATATAATTATAGGGCTCGTATTTTCCTTTCCAATAACAATCCGTCTCTTTTTTTTGGTAAAATTTGGAAAATATCTGATTGATATATTTTTAACGTAAAAGACGATATCGCAATTTGATATCATAATTAATCTGAGTAAGGAAGAAAGATCGTGAGATTGAAAAGGAACTTTTCTTTGTAATCACTTGGAAAGTTTTCGAAAATTTGAAATCGTCTGGAACCACTCCCTTCCTCGAAAATGGAATTCGTAGGGCTATTGTTTTTCACAAGAAATAATTACAACGCGTTCGCAATGAAGGCACTTGGCGATTTCTCTGTACGAAGTAACGAAAATTGTCTAGAAATTTTCTTATGGTGTTGGACTTATGGTTTTTTAATAAACAGCAAAGCCCTTAAGTGGCTTATGGGGTCTGAAACAATCCCAACCTAGTTCAGCTCCAATTTGAACACGTTTATATTAAAAATATTCCAGAATTTTTTTCATATTTATTATATAAACATTATTTTTCATAAAATAACCCATTTAATAATTATCCCACAATTTCTTTTAAATTAAAACCCTTAACTGGCTTATGGGGTTCGAGATGCGCCAACCTACTTCAGTTCCAATTTAAGCATCTTCGGGGTAAGAAACGTCCACAATTTTTTGTCATACTAAATAACGCAATTTCATAAAATAAATGATACACTGACAATATTTGTCAAAATAACATTTAATAACTACCCCAATTTTGTCTCAAGTTAAGAAAGTCAATAACTTCCACGTGATACAAGTTTTTATCGCCGGGGTTTTAAAAACCCCATTGTGCTAACTATGTTATTCTGGGGAAGTGGGTTAATTCACGGTTAGTCCATTCGTGAGGAGATATTTCCCAGTGCACTACCCGAGGAGAATAGCTATATTCCTGTTGCGGGGGTTCTTTAGGGTAGAAATTGAGTTCCCTGTACGAAGAACTCTTTCCTACATTTGTGATAACATTCTGCATGAAATGGTATCTCGATTGAAGTTCGATGAACAATCGATTGGTATTAAATTCACACCGTGTATAGAAAATCCACTATACTTGCATACATATGTGGGAGCAAACCTATATAGATTAGAAACAGACGTTAACATCATCCTATGCATGCAAATTTCACTAATGGAAACATTGCTCTATACCGCTGTATTGAGTATAGTTGCATACGTATGCTACATCTATAACTTACATTTCGGTAAAATTGATCTTTTTGTCGGCACGTACATGTGCATATGTATCAAAATTGGGAGAATCCAAAATTTTTTCGGCACATGAATGCACTCGGTAACAGCATTATTTGCCTTTGAAATTTTTTCGACTTTTTGTGAATACAAAATTAGTACTGTTTGTAATTCGATTGACCGAGTAATGAAATTAGTGTATCCAAAATGTCGGAAAAATATCTCTTATAAATAATAATTATCCGCAGTACTAATAAGCTCCTAATTTTGAGATGCCCCAACTTTTTGTTAGCTCAGCTCCAAGTTAAGCACCTTCCTAGTAATAAAACTCTACAATATTTTTTCTGTACTAATATATTTTAATAAAACAATCAACACTATGTGTTAAAATAACATTTAACAAATGCTATTTTAATTTTTGTAAGGTTAAGAATGCTAATTTTTATCGGTGGAGTCCGAAAAGCACCGATGTACCAAAAGTATTATTTAATATATAAAATCTATAAAATAAATTTAAAAAAGAAAATTAGTTATGTATGTAAATATAAAAATAGTGCAAATAATATTATAAATCACAATTTTTCGGGTATATAAATTTTAAAAAATATAAAGAATATTTTTCAACCATCTGTATGTCTGGTGACGGTATTTCAGGAGTATTTATTTTTCTTTGCATGAAAAAACCTCATTTTCTTTATTTTTATTATAACAAAACAAGTATAATTAAATTGTTCTTCATTTGCTTAACCCTCCACGGCCACAGGGGCCAGCTTGACCCCGAAGAAATTGAAGCTGTGTTTTCTCGAAATAATTATTTGAATATTTCTGGAACAACATTATTTAATAAATAAATAATTACACTTCGTCTTCAGAGTTCACTTAATATACATACTTGCAATTACTATTTTTTCTTAAATTACTATGCCCCTGAAGTATACTATTGAAAATCTAACAAAGTTATGATTTATTAAATGATCAAAGTCATCGAGCATCAAATATATTTCGACAATTTATCATATATTCAAAAATAATATTTTACAACGTTTAAGGAATGTTCAGTAACTTTATTGACTTGAAACAGTAAGTAATTTAAGCGAGGCGACCCTATAAAGTTGCATGGGGTCATTTTTACCCCCACTGACCATTGTGATACTTTACTGAAGTGTGACCGTTAAGGTTTAATGATCCTACCAGATATAGAGCGTTACTTTTTTTCGTCAGGATTACCCAAAGTTAATAAAATGAAATTTAAAGTACGTATTTAAAAATTATTCAATAATAAATGTTATATTATATGACAATGATATAGATAAAATTGATAAAAAATTAAATTTCAATATTGTATAGAAAATTCCATGTATTCTTCATGATAAAATTTAAGTAGGAGGAAGTAAATACAAAGTATGTTCGGTTATCATAATTATCATATGGATAAAACTCATGAAATGTACAGGATTATGAAAATGTGTAGGAAAAATAAGCATTCTCTCAATTTCAACAATTTCAAAATTATAAAAAATGTGGAAGTATTCCACGCCAAAGTTATTCCGCGTAATAACATTGATAAAGTTTATACAAGAGAATTAAAATTCGAGCAAAAACTGGGTTTTATCATCGCAATTACGATATGAATAAAACTCGTCGACATAAAAGGGAAATATGGAAGTAAGTGTAAAACAATGACTATTTTCTGAATTTCTACAATTTCGCAATTTTTTAAAAAGCAATAGTTTGATTGTAATAAAAAAATGTTAAGAATGAGTAACAGCAACAAATAATAAAGAGAATGAAAAAACATAAATATTCACTGATTTCTGCGATAGCAATAAATACTATGATTTAACAATTGAATAGTATAACAATGTGTGGGAAATTCAACATCTGACCACGATATCTTCTGGCTATTAATGACATCCTATTTTGTGCTAATTTGCATCCTCGACACATATGCACCAAAAATTATACTTAAATCCGCGTGAAATAAATATATTTATGTAGAAAAATTTTGTGGTCGATAATGTACCCAATGATTGGATTGATATGTAACGACAATAAATTTATATTTTTTAGTTACATAATTAGTGGTTTATGCCAGATAGAAATGAAAATCAGGGAAAAAAAGGAAAACTTAAATCCAAATTTAAGATAATAATTTTGCAAATAATAAACAGTCCTTAAATAAAAGAGAAAATCGTTAAAATCATTTTTCATGACTTTTTTAAATTTATTTACCGTTTATATTTTTTAGTTAAATTAATTGGTGACGTATGCCAGATAAAAATGAAATCAAGGGAAAAGAGGGAAAACGTAATTCCAAATTCAAGATAATAGGGAATAATGAATGGTTCTCGAATAAAAGAGAGAATCATTGAAATAATTTTTCATGACTTTATTTAGGTTTATTTAACATTTATATTTTTCAGTTACGTAATTGGTGATATGTTCCAGATAAAAACAAAAACCAAGGGAAAAGGGAGAACGTAAATTCAAATTCAAAATAATAATTCTGGAAGTAATAGCTGGTCCTTAAATAAAATAGAAAATCGTTGGAATAATTTTTTATGACTTTATTTAAATTTATTTAAGATTTATATTTTTGAGTTACATAACTGGTGATTTATTTAACATATATTAATATATATATCAGACAAAAATGAAAACCAGGAACAAAAGAAAAAACGTAAATCCAAATTCCAAATAATAATTTGTAAATAATAAACGGTGATTAAATAAAACCGAAAATCATTAAAACAATTTTTCATGATTTTATTTAAGTTTATTTAACATTTTAACAGAATAGCATGAACGGGAGTAAAACTAATACCAGTAACAAAGGAGGAATTATCACAGTTGATACCTGGGATGAAGCTACAGTGCATAAGCCGCAAGAAGAACAGAAGAACTTTGAAAACCAGTGAATTTTATTATATTGTTGCAATTTATGCAACGCAATGGAAAGTTTGACAATACCGTAAAGTAAAAATTACCGTTTAAATTGTTTTAATAAAATTTGCTGTAGCAGCTATTGTCCGATAGAAAAACTTTCCTCACTCTTCCATGAATTGCTGTAACATAGTACACGGAGAAACGGGTTTACAAATAAGAAGTTCGGAAACAATTAGGTATTTAGCGAGAAACAAGGGGATTTAAGGACAGTTACAATTCTGTGTACGCTAGGAGTGCTGACAATGTAGTAATCATTCCTCGCAAATTGCGAGTACGTTATCAAATTGCTAATTTCGTTAGGAGTCAGTGCCAAAACAGTCTTCGCTTGTAAGAGCTCTCTTCAGCGCCGTTTTTACCCAAAGGTATACGAATTTGAGAAATATTGCAAACCCAAGATTAAAAATGTGATATGGAAATATATTATTTTATAAATAAAAAAATTACCTGAGGGACAAATGAGAATTCTTTTAAAAATGAAACCACGGATATTATTAACAGTTGATTTTCTTTATTGAATTTTAATAAAATAATACCAGGCTATGATAATAATAATAATAATAATAATAATAATAATAATAAGGCTCTGATCTGTTACTTGATAAAATAATGTATAATCCTCTTTTCCTATATTTTATTAGAAAAAAAAATTATAATATTAATATGCAGTATGATATTCCTTTTAATAGAAATATATGTGTCTTTATCTAAATGGAATAAAAGCCGAATTACTTTTAAATGTTTGAAAGTACATATTTCAAAATAAATATAAATTCAAGTATTTCAATTTAAAAAATAATACTTAACCGGGAAATGCACGTACACGACTGGATTAAATATGTAATAAAGCTTACAGGATTCCCAGCACGTTTTTCGCACACGAAATGTTGTTGAAAATTAGACAGTGAGTATACAAGTTTCATAAAAATCGGTAAAATTATAAGTGAGCAAGGTTTTTGATAATTTGGAAAGTTACAACTACAGTTGTAACAAAGTAAAATTCGAAAAAAAATTTTGTACTCCCCAAGCTTACGAAAAAGGTACCAATAATAGCTCTGACCCAGAAACCCACAATCTTTAAAAATGATTCCTTCTGTTTTGAAAGTTGTAAAAAGTATCTGAATTCTAGTAAAATTTACCATTTCCTTTTTTTCGGTACATTCAAAGATGTTCCTCACAAGCTGACACCTTCAACCCCTGAGTATTAACTAAGTAACTACTAAATACTAGCACCCTCTTCCTCTCTAAGTAAATAAATAAATAAACCATAAAAGAAGATTTTATAAAAATAAATTACAAAAATAACGTACAAATAATAACAAAATGGAGTGTAGATAAATGACAAAGGATGGAAAGAAGAAACGATAAAAATAAAACAATCTATAACTTGATAACTAGGTGGTGAGCCAAGAATCTATCCTCGGCTCGAGTATTAGAAAGAATATAACGTAAATGCATGATGAAGGGTACTGCAATGTAGTAGAACTTACTAGGTTGCATTCGCCTTCGTATTTTTTTTAATGAAAAAATGAGAATTAAAAATAAATTCAACAACAACTTTTCTACATCAAAATCTGTATAAAAGAAGATTTTACGTATAAAATATAAATCTATATAAAATGTAGTTCAACAATAAAGCTAATAATGAACGATCTGGATTAAAAGTTATTTTAAACTATAGATCATCCTTTATAAATACGGTGTAACTGTTATTTTATGAAACCATAAAATGAGTATACCTAGCTCTTATTTTACACAGTAGTTAAGTTTCACAAAAATTGATTCAAAAAAACCTGAAAGAAAAAGTAAAATTGTATAATAAAATTGGAAGTACGTTTCGTGTTATCTGAAAACCGTGTAAGATGAAATTAAGAACTAAATTTAGTCACGTACATAATCATGATAATGATTTTAAAATCGTGTTAGATCAGATAAATTTTCCGAAAGGGGAAGACTTTTCGGAACCGTGTCACTTCAAATTCGTGTAAAAAAGAGTTGGGGATATATGATAATAATAATAATAATAATGGTATCAGTAAAAGTAAGAATAATAATAACAATGATAATAACAATAACATTAATAATATCCCTAAATCATAAAAATGTTCAATTTCAAGGAAGAAGCAATTAATGTGAAATAATAATAAAATGATTGAAATGTAATAATAATAATAATAATAATAATGATAATAATGATAATAATAATAATAATAAAAATTTTCAATTTCAAGGAGATAGTAATTAATATGAAATAATAATAATAATCTCAAAACTGCGTAATTGTCTGTAGTAATCCTATTAATCTCTTAAGAGAGAAAGTCCTACTTAACTTATGCGAATTTAAGCCGGTGACATATGGGGGTCATATCTTAACTTTATGGAGTTGGTTCAATTCCCGCGGAGGATACAGAGCTTAACAAAATGCGAAACATAAAGCATCACATTGTTTCATAAAATTAAGAATGAAATTAAAATAAACAAATCTTTTAAGGCATAATCCAAATATATATATTTACACACACGCACATATATTTGACAAATAATTATAAAAAATATCAAGCACTCATTTCATAACTGTCTGCTCTCATTCCCGTTTTGAATCTCACTCTCGCTATCAGTATCATTCTCATCCTAATTTCCGTCATCTTCCCGTTCTCAAATACAATTTCCCCTCATTCTCGAATCCATTCTTATCTGATCTACTCAATTTCTATTTTAATATCACCTTTAACCTCCTCCATTGTCTCACACGCATTACTTTCACTAATAATATTTTCACCTCCTTAGAACTAACACTTTCTACCGCGCTAATTATACGTAATGAAAATTCAAAAAACCAAAAATATAGAATTATAATTACAATAGAATTTCTTGATTAATACCCATTTTTTTACAGACGCATAATTGCTCCACTAAGCACCTGGTGTTTGTGGATTTCAAAAAAAGATTAAATTAAACCTCGAAAATAATTCTAAATTAAAATTGTAAGGGAGATGTCTTTTGACACCTTTGGGAGAAATAGTGTTAATTGTTCTGATTTTTAAAAATATCTCCATTCCAATTCGAGCACTTTGAATTCGCGATCCCATTCTCACTCCCTTTTTAATCCACTCACGGTCAGTCTCATTCTAAATTCTAATCTTGAATAACTTTTCCTTCCGAGTCCATGTTCATTCTCACATTCCTTGGCATTTTAATTCTCTGTTTTACACCTACTTAATTTCCCAATCTAGTTTTTTTATTTTTTCAATTCATTCAACCTCGACCTCAATCTCAACTTCAATCTTTTTTGATTGAATTATTAATTAACTGCCATTTTTGTAACCTAACCATTCTTATAATTCGCTATTGTCCAATTAAAAAAATATATATTACCGAATTTATAATACATGTGAATTTATTTTGAAAGTGAACTAAATCCGCTTTTGTTTAAATGTCGCAAAATATTTTTTATGACAGTGAACATCGAGTGGCACATGTTACGACCGAATGAACAACTCACAAATGGACTTAGGTCATTTATAAAATAAACGGCTCATATAACACTGTAGGTATCAATTTGTATTTAAACGGACAATCAAAAAGCAAATAAAATTTATGAAAATTGAAAATTCCATCTAACCAACGGGATACTGGGATATATTATTTAAAAAATATATAAATAAATGCTATTTCTAAATTTATTATCATTCTCACGCTTTCTCATTTTTTATTTTCTTTATCTCTCACTTTTCTTTCTTTCAATTCACTCAATACCAATGTTCGTTAATTCGATAAATCTTAATACAAAAGTCAAATAGTTACTTAATTAAGGAAAATTCATAATTATATATTCCACGAATAAACCATTTATTAATATCATATTAAATCCTTTAAACTTACATGCTGGGATTAGGAAATATATAAATAAATAAATAGAAAATATATAAATAATGTATATAAATACATACAAAAGAAATATATACAACCTATTAACAGCTCTAAAAAAATCAAAACAATTTCCCTTAACAAATTTAAAGACCAAAAATCACCAAAGAGACATTTCAAGTATTAATTGCATTATTCCTTTAGCAAAAAAGTCCTTCTTCGTTTACATAGAATTTAGGGAGTACACACAAAATTCAACTTCAATGTCTTTCTCACTTCCAGTCTCACTCGTGCAATCTGCTGCTTCAATGAAATTAAACAAATATATAAATAAATGCTGTTTTCAAATACACTACCACAGGACTCAATCCCATTCTGATTTTGTTTTTCAACTTCAATCTCAATTCGTATTCTTCCATCGCTATTCCCAATAATTTCGTATAATCACTAACTAATTCTCTAAATTGCCAATTTTTAAGCCATTACTCTTGATCTAGTTTTGAAACTCATCTCGTCTGCAGGTAGACACTTAATGACTACGAGCTGTCCCAGAAACTTAACGAGTTGTATAAAAAAAAATGTATAAAAACTCGCCGAGTTTTTATACATTTTTTTTTAATATTATTATTTTTTTATTATTTTTTTTTATACCGAAAGCATGACATACAAACGAAGGCTCGAATTCAGGGTAACATTTTTATTTAAATATAAATTACGTAAATACCATTCAAAATCTTTTAATCTCTCTCGAAATACTTCCCGGTCTGTAATTTGATTCCTTGTATAGAAATTTAATGTAGATTAAAAGCGTTCGCGTTTTTTTTATCCTCCCCCTCGTTGCTCTGAATTTCTTTATGCATTAATAATTTTCCGAAGCTTTGAGGCGACTTTAAAACACGTGTAACACCTGCACATCCGCAACAGGAATTTTAAGATCATTACAAACAGGAGGAGCCCCCAGAAAGGGCGAGAGGGAGTATCAACCATCGGTTTGAAAGCGTCGAGATGTTAAATGACCTAACTCGGTGTACGTACGTCCCAAAGTAAGCACTTGCACTCGAGGTACATACACGCACACAGCTGCACCCTTCTGAAAAGGGTTCGATAGATCAAACGAAGTCCCTTGAATGTGTACATGGCTCGTTCATTCGTTCGTTCCTCAGCCGAATGTTCGTCAAGTTCCGCGGTCGAAGATTCGATGAAGCGTAACAGTCTAAGTTGAATTCGAGTAAAAGGACCTAAGAGAAAATAAAAGACAAGGGTTGTTAGTGGAGAGTTGTAGAATTTACTCAACACTCACTTTGCTGGCCCCTTTCCTCCTGCGAAACTTCGCCCGCTAAAGAAATGGAGAACAAAAGGGAGACTGCAACTCCGATGCATTACTCTGCAACTCGAGTACCTGTAACTAGTCGGACTTTTTTTGTTCCACGGAAATTTACCAAAGGCAAATTTCAGGCTTTTCGAAATTCTTGGATCATTGACGAATCAAGGGATTCCCTTCGACGTATACTGTCAGAAATGTGACGTAGAGGAAATAATAATAATAACAGTAGCTATACTACTATTACTACTACTACTACTACTAATAACAATAATAATAATAATAATAATAATAATAATAATAATAATAATAATAATAATAATAATAATAATAATAATAATAACAATAGTAAGAATCATTTATTAAAGAGCTGTGGGACAAATTCCCAAAAGGGCGAAAACAGTAAATGCAGAAAATAAATAAAATTAAATAACAAATAAAAGTGCTAATAATACAAACTTAAACGGTAAGGTTCGATTTATTAGTATGAGTTAACCGTATGTATATATAAAAGCAAGAGTAAAAAATGCGACCAAAAAGGCCGACACGAATAATTCATTGAATATAATTATAGAATATAGGATGAAGTCATCCGATAGCAATCAACTCGATTTTTTTAATATAAAATTGCATTCGATTTTCTTTCGCAATGAAAAATATAATAGGATCCATTATACTACCATGTATTTATAATGTTAATTATAGCACTTTTTCATCCCAACGTATTAAATGGCTCAGAAAATTTTATTGAAGCTAATCCAATAACAAATTCCTCGTCCACTATGAATATACGTGCAAATAAAATAAAGACATTGAAGCTCCATTTACATGAGTATATTGTATAATTCCATCATGATTTACATTATGTATTATACGAATAATTCTATTAAAAATTAAATTTAGATTAGATGTGTTACGTCGTATAGAGAAGAGTAGACTTGTGATAATTTGGATTATTGAGTATAATTAATAAATTACACGTTATTCTATTATATTCATAAATTATGTATTAAGTACTTGCATTTCATATATCTATTATATATTTGAGATAGAAACAGACTTTAGGAGCAATAGAACGAGAATAGTCAATTATCGTAATTTTTGCAGTTGCGATCATTTTAACGTTATTTTTTGTACCTGAATTTTATATATTTTTATTTAAAAAATCTAGCAACTATTTTCTTGCGACGTATGACATTAAAAAGTTTCTGTAACAATTATTAACGAATTCAATCCCTCATTGCCCGAAAATGAGTGCATTGAAATAATATAAATTTGATACACCTAAGAAATTGAATTCTAGGTTCTTAAATTAATTATAAATATTAAATAATTATTGATACTATATATATAGATATTACATAATTGTTATATAGATATTGTATAAATATTGCAAATGGATATCTATTATCTATTTCAACGTCATTCATTTTAAAACAGTTTTCGAGAATTTTGTTCCTGAATGTTACATATTTTAAAAAAGAACCGATTTTATTACGACGTACGCTATTAAAAAGCCTTTATAAGAATTATTAACAAACTTAACTCTCCATTGTCTGAAAATGAGTGTATTTTAATAATATGAATTTGTTACACCCGGTAACTTGAGTCAAACCGTTACCGGGCTACCGGGATATGAGACGGTCTGACGTCATTCAGTTCCAATTTAAGCGTCTTTCTTGTAAGAAAGTTCTACAATTTTTTTCATAGCTCATTAAATAGAAAAAAAAAGTTGTAGAATTTTCATAGAAGAAAGATGCTCGAATTTACACACTGGCGCACTTGAACTTCCCAGACTCCGTCGCTAGAAATTTGCATTCCGTGAAAGCTATTTATTTTTTAACACTATGCCGTCCGGTGGCACCACGTTGGTGCCATGCGAGAACTATCGGGCAAGCGCCGGTGGCACCACGTTGGTGTCGTACATAAGCATTTATACCGGCGCCAAACGAAAGAATCCCGATCAGACGTGCGGACAGCAAGGTGTTAAAATTAACACGTTAACTGCCACGTCAAATTTACGTGAATCCCTATTCACGCCGCGTGGGTCGCAAGGGTATACGCTATCGCGTTTGTCATAACCAGCGCGGCCTGAACGGAAAGTTTAGAGTCGGTCACCGGTGACCGACATGGCAGTTAACGTGTAAAACAATAGTCAACAACCAATTGTTCTTAAATTCAAAAGATAAATAGCTTTGACGCGGCCCAATTTTTTATCTGTGGGGTCTGGAACGTCCCAGCGTGCCAGCTGTGTTATTCTGCTGAAATGGGCCAGTTAAGGGTTTACAATGGAATTACTAAAAAAAAAGGGGGGGGGATAGAATTATAACAAATGCAAGGTTACAATTAGATTTGAAGTTACATCGTTATATTAATACAGATAGGAAAGGAGGAAAAGCGCTCGAAAGGAATCGACAAAAGCTTGGAGATGGGAAAGAATACGCAGCAAGTATAGGAATTTCAGGAGTGTCGAAGAATGAAAACACAAGAGTAAAGTGGGTATACACAGCCAGCTAGAGGGTGAAAATGGAGAGTTACATTAGGGTGGTTTATTTACCCTTCTGGGTCCTCCTTCGTTTACATAGAATTTAGGGAACACGCGCAAACGTACTTGACTTGGGTGGTGGTAGTATGTGTCCTGATGTACATGTGCATGCCTACATGTACACTTGTCTATTTAGTACCTTACGTACCTGATGGTAGTATTCGTTTCTCCTACGCTAAGAGGAGAAGAGAAGGGTCGGGTTTGGCTCGGCTTGGCTGGGCTGGGGTGGGTTGGGTTGGGGTAGATCTCGTTAACCCTTGTCATTTACTGTTTGGGTGAAACACGCGGGAAAATCTTTGCTAATAAAGTGATATATATACGTTTAAGTTTAACCCCTTTCTCGTACTATTCCCTTATTTTATCTTTTGTAACCGAGTAAGTAGATAGAAAGCAAATAGTTTAGATTGGATTGGATTGATTTGCTTTACCTCGCTTTGATTTGCTTTGCTTTGCTTTGCTTTCGTTCTATTGGATTGTATCGGTTACCAGATGTATTTGTTATTGTGATTGATTCTAAGCGAAATAATACGGCGTCTTATAAGGATGAGACCGAAATATTTTCCTGCCCTCCTCGTTTCCAGCTTTCCTTCCGTCGGTCTTTCTTGTGGAAAACTTCCCATGAGGGAATTTCTAAAATATGTAGGGAAAACAATGAAGGCACGAATTATCCGGAGGAATAGTTACCCCTTAGCTAGGCTACCGGAGTCCGAGGCGCTTCCCCAATTTGAGGATCTTTGTTGTAAAGAAATTCTAAAATTTTTTTTGCAATGGAATATTCTAGTATTATTATGTGTAATACATAATAATACATAATATTATCAAATTTTAGTTATATCCTATGTAATATTATTATGTTAAATAAACCATACCATTTGTTAAAATAATATTCAACAATTGCCATACAATTGTTTTTAAGTTCAAAAAATTAATAACTTTCACGCAACACAAGTTTCTGTGGGTCGGGTATACAAAGCCCCGGTGTGCTAACTGTGCTACCCTGATGAAATGGGACAGTTAAGAATTTACAATAAAAATAGTTGCTTTTATTAAAAAAAAAATTGTCAGAATTATAACAAATGTAATATTGATGCCACGTTTAACTATGGTTTTGATTAAAGTGGATCTACATCAAATTTATAAAATGGGTAGTAACGAAAAACAATTTTTTATTATTAGACTTACAGGTTCCAAAAACCAAAAAGAATTTTAGTAAATCCAATTTTTGGCATGCTCTTTATTAGGGAATTTTTTGAAATACTAGAAATACTAAAAAACTAAAGATACACAGGTGGAATTATGAATATATGGTTTCGAAAAATTGGTAAATAAGATTTTATTTTACAAATTTCTATTGAAAATATGCTTTGTAAACCCTTAAGATTATTTTTCTTCTTTATACTCTATTGCTCCTTTTGATCGGAGGAAAAGGAAATTAAAAAGTGATTTTACTAAATTTCTCGAAATTAATTACGATTCTTTGTTTATGTCATTTAACATAAAAATTCCTTATTTCGAATATTGTATTTAAAATGACTTATAACAGATTATTAATTTTTAATTCGTGACTTTTGGTTTTAGTTATTTGATAAAAAAAAATTATTTTTAATAACCCTTAAAAGGGAGACTCAAAAAAGGGATTTCGTATATTACAAATTCTAAAATATTCCAAAACCAGTTTTTCGAAAAATGCTAAACGAGTCTCATTTTAATACCCTTAAATATTACCTTGACTCGTTTCAAATATCGCGCATATTTCGAAATCCATCTAATTTGAATACATATTATAACAACAGCGGTATGATAATCCCCTTCCTGCTGAATAATATACGTTCTAATATATCATACTAATAATTATAATGGTATCCTCATGAGCGTTGAAAATTTATCATGAATAAATGAAAAAGTGGAAACGCAAAAGTTCACGTTTGAAGAAGTTTCTTAATCGGATTACAAGAGAACATAGAGGGAGTTAAAATCAACTCAAATATAAGAACCCCTCTTATAACTACAGAGAGAAGCTTTATTATTAAGTAGTTATTTCCTTTGAGAAGGGAGAGAAAAAAGACAGGAATAGAGACAGGAGTAGAGACAGAGAAGAGATTGTTCGGAGAACATCGAAATATACCAATACACTAACTTTCGAAGAGATTTCCTAAGGGTTGAAGGGTAAAAGATTTACGGTTAAGTTGAGACCTTATAAAGAGGGGATAAAGAGCAGAGTTCAAAAGAGAAGAAAGAAGCTCTCCATTGCTACTTTTGGATATAATCTGAATCCTTTTTTTACTGAATCAAATTATTTTAAAATTTTGAGCCTTGGGCGCCACTCTAATGGAATTTTCCACTTTGGCTTATTCTAAGTCACGGAGAAAATTACCATGGAGTCGAAGGGTTAGGGGGAAAAAATGTAAAATCGGCACTTTCTTAAGGGCGTCCTTTTACTACAATTAACCCGATGTCCTAAATCCACCAAATATCCTGCCAAAAAATATCGTGTGATTTTCGTCAGCCTAAACCGACAATTCAGGGTCACAGGGGAAATAGGGGTGAGATATTTTTTGTTATCGAGTCAAATTTGTGACTCCAGAAGAAGAAAGAGTGAAAGAGATCCCGCTTTCAACTGCTTTTAAGGCCTCGAACCTCCTGAGATCCAGGCTTTCCCCACATTTTCCTTAATCCGTACAAATTGCTTAACCCTTTGTGTCCTAAGTGTGCATATACGAGCTCTTATATTTTGATTTATGTTTTCTAAAAGACATTTCTTAACGAAACAAAAAATGGAAATGCGTTTTTTTAAAAATATGGAACCACACACTTTATTAAGACGTTGAACGCCACGCCAAACTTGCGTGATTTCCTATTCATGCCGCGTGGGTCGCAATGGAATGCACTTTTGCACTTGTCATAACCGGCGCGGCCCGAACGGAAAGATCGGTGGCATTTAACGTGTTAACTGTTCCGGTTCCAAATTGGGTTCCTCAAAAGCAAATTTAATTATCCCAATTCCGGTTCCATAATTGTATATATTTACTAGGTTCTTGTTTCGGTTCCCGGTTCCTTTTTTCCCCAGTTTGGGTGCCTGCAACTCGGTATAAATATTTTATACAATTACTTCAATATGAAATTCTTTTTCATTTTAACTATTGCTACTCTTAGTTACCAAACGGACATTGCTTAGCCTCTTCGACAATCAAAATTATAACGATTCTGCAGATTAATTTGCCACACCGACGAAAAGGCTCTTGGCCTTAAAGGGTTAACCCTTTGGCCAATTCGTCGTCCTTCCGTGGCTTTCGTCGTAAGGCTGCTAAGTACGATACAGTCGACGATAATCGTTTGCAGGAGTTTGGGCTTCTTGGTACTTTCCACCCTCCAGCGGCCTTCGGCCTTAGGGCGGATTTTGCGTATGCTATCACCCTAAACCATCGAAAATCATCCACGCAACAATGCAACGGGAAAATAGAGGTTCGCGAATGGAGAGTAATAGTAGTTTGCTGTTCCGTTGTTTGAAATAAACAACGAAACAGCATTCCACCAAACAAATAATAACGAAATTCACAAAGTATCGGAAACATACAGCCCATTACTATATACGGTTTCCCCTTTACATTGCATCCTATGCCTGCGTCTCTCTTTCACTTTTGTGCAGTGCTCTTGTATGCACATACAGGACCTGCATGCACATACATACGTATGTGTGGGTATGTGTATATATAAATATCTTACGGCAACATATCTATATACACATGGATACAATAAAATTCCGTTCATTATCTACCCCTGTTTCACTAACATGGCACACATGTGTGTGCGTGTACGAACTGTAAATGCGTACAACTCCAAATTTCCCATCTCGCTTTCTCTCTCTCTTTCTCGCTCTCTCGGTCTCTCTCTCTCTCTCTACATATAACCTGTACGTAATCATCGAAATGGTACAACTGTTAAACCCTTTGCCACGGTCCCCTCGTTAATGTTCATGTCCGTACACACCCGCATAACCCGTTTACTGCACAAGCTGACCACAATACGCGAATCGAAATGCGCCAAACCTGCGCACCAGCTAATACCGACCAAAACGATCTCATCACGTGCCTACACACATGTACACGTCCCTAAAAGGGAATCCTTTTCAATATTGGAACCATTAAAATGTCTCCTTGCTCCACGTTGCCGTGTTTGCTTACGTTTATCGAAAGCTTTCTCTTACGCGTCAAATTATGCAATTTGTTACCAGAGCAACCACCCTGACGTAGGTATTTCAAAACACACGAGAGAGAGAGAGAGAGAGTGCCGATGAAAGGCTCCACGGCAGGGAAAACGAGCCAACGTACGTGCCTAAAGCTGCACTTTTTTTCCCGGGAATTGCCAGTTCGAGGCATTGTGCAACTAATTGTTCCGAAAATGCAGCAGTTTATCGTTTGTAATTTTGTAAACAGCATTTTTGCCATTTTTGCCTCGAAACTGTGACACTTTGATCACCGATTCGATGAATACTGGAATTTCGGCGAAACGTTTCCGCGCTCTTTCGGTGCGGAATTATGAAACTAGTGGCACAGTTCCGAGCATTTCGTGGCAAACAATGGCTCTTTCCACTTTGTAAACTTGTGCATTGCAGAAAAA
This sequence comes from Gasteruption jaculator, assembly GCA_949825005.1. Lineage (NCBI taxonomy): Eukaryota > Metazoa > Arthropoda > Insecta > Hymenoptera > Gasteruptiidae > Gasteruption > Gasteruption jaculator. The sequence continues at coordinate 15,182,096 of OX463763.1, forward strand.
ATTCTTGTCAAAACGTGGAATTGACAGGGACAAAGGTATAAAGAGACTCGCGCGTTTGAAGCGAATCGGTGCAGCCTCCGATCGAATTTCTCCGTTCGTGAAATGCGCTATTGTTTATTTGATAGGTTTCCAAAATAGGCCCGGTTATAAGCCGTTGAAACGCGTATCTGTGGAAACGTTAGAAACTCACAGGTGCAGCGAGCACCGAGTCGAGCTTTGCTCCGCAAAAGGTTACTGGGTCATTTGGTTAAAATGTAATTATAGCTCCACTCCAAATTTCAGAATGAGCGGCGAAATAGTTTGGATGGCTGGCTAACTGGATACAAGGTCATACATGCATACATGCAAATGCACATGTATATGTACATTCGTACGTTGCGTTGATGAAAATGTTGAAGCTTGATGCAAAACTGTTTTCGACACTACCACCTATTTGACGCTTTGACCTGCACCATGTAAGGAAATTCGGGAAAACGGGACAGTGCTCCATAGCGCTGTAGATTAACCCTTTGAATGCTGTGGACGCATATACACGTCCAGCGAGGGTTATACGTATGGATTATAAACGCACGCGGAGTGAGGAGACGAATGGGAAAGAAGCGAATTGCCGAAAATAAATTGCTATTGTTTTTTTTTATTAAATGTTGGAAAGTATAAGCCAAACGCAGTCTTAAAAAAATGAAAATTGATGCGTCCGAAAGAATACTATTTAATTTGGCTCAAGCAAATAATTATATGCAGCCTCAAAAACCGATCATTTTATTTTGAAATTTTAAATAAAACAGAATCGATGCCACAAACATTGTCTGCTAGTATGAGCAAAATCGGCCTATGAGTGTAGAAGTTAGTCGCCAGCACCACCTATTGGAATCAAACATAACTAAAACCCTTACCCCCAAACCTCACTAACGTGTCGTGTGAATATGACCTCAATAGGTCCAGTGGTTTGTCAGTGATGATGCGGTTTACAACGGATTTTATATATAAAGATTATAACTTGTATAAACCTAATGGTTTATACAACTATAATATATAAGTGTATATTAACCCTAGAACAGCACATGGGGTCAATATGACCCCACGCGATTTTCGAACTCCGTTGTCCAAAATCGAAAATTGTCCGAACTCCAAATCTGTAGTTATGTGCGATATTACGAAAATGAGTAATTCTCTAAAAATCACACCCTTCATTTTTCAAAATAAATACCTTTTTTGGAAAATCGATTACGTTCTTTACGTTCGAGTTTGGAGGTGTGCTGTTCTAGGGTTAAGAATTCTGCGAAATACTGCCGATGGAGGTCCTAATATTCGTTATGAGGAAATTTTTCAAGATAATGGCAACGCATACGCCGCTTTTCAATGCACCGAGGCAGTGTCACTAAAGGGGCGGATTATTAACGAAGAAAGCTTATTAAGTATAATGCCGGTGCCGCTGTTCAATATAAGAAGCTTCGCGAGCATAGTGCTGACGTCTGACGAAAATGCGCATCTTGTGCATATAGAAATTCTGCAAACGAAGAGGTCTCTCTCCTATACATAGCACGACTCTTCAGTATGCAGCCACATTTTTAAAAACACCGCTATTGAAATCACTGAAATTCAATGAACAAACCACCCGGTTTCTTCACTCTTGCTGCGTTTGAGAAACATTTTTTCCTCAAAAAAGTCTATTGATCGGAAAGTATCTGCAAAGTAAAATCTTAATATAAAGCGAGGTCTTGTATGAAAAGGAAGAAAAAAAATGATAAAAAATATTTCCTTTGTGGTATCGTCACACCGATCAAGTTTCTTTCTACTTACGAAGTTGTATCTCGGAGATGGAAAGATAGATTTTGTCGATGTAAGCAAGTAAATACGCCGTGCACTGTAGACTACATAATATATAAATATCTGACGGAACATATAGGTTCAGTTGCATGTACTTCGCTTCGTTTTCCATCTTGCTTGCCTTTCGTTTGATCTAGCAAGTCCCTCTTTCAACCCTTTCAAGATCTCCTGTGGTTTCCTTTAGTCCTACCAAAACTATCTTACCTCAACGAGATGAAGTCTGCGCGCTGCATGTAATGCAAAATCAAAGTTGTACAGCAGAGGTTGTGTCTATGTGTGCGTCGCTCTTCAACTGCAACCCCGTTGCCCTCCTTCACTCTTTTCTCAGTGTTTCTGACAAACTTTGCGTACCTCTAAGACTCATTGCACTTAATGTTAATTGCAACAAAACACAAGTTAAGGACATTACCGATATTAACTCGATGCTTCCTTTATCGCGTCCCGTTTCAGACTTCCACGAACTTCCAGTTTTCCATTCACGTCGTTCGTCAATGCCGGTCCCCAGTCACGAAAGCAACGTAGGGGCATCGTCTGCGACTGCATCGCTCTTGCACTTCTTCGGTCTCCTTTCAAACGCGATTGACAAACTCCGAGACTTATTGCTCTTAATGTTGATTGCAACAAAACGTGAATTAAGGACATTACCGATATTAAACTCCGTGCTCCGTTTAACACGGTTTGTCTGAGCGTGGGCTCAGAATTACGTCGAGCCCCTGTTTTTTATCCAAGGCAATCGTCAATGTCGGCCCGCAGTTGGAGGAGTAACGTAAGAGCAAGGTCTATGGTGTTATTCGACACTTTGTAATGGATGAACACTTGTTGTTCCGCCTACCTATTAATTAACCAGACACAAGGCTCTTAATGTTCAACTTCGATGATCTAAGAGACCCGGTGTCTTGAAGTGACCCGAAGGTGTCTAGCTGACATCACTCGGTCTCTGGAGTAATGAGAGTGATGTTCCTACACGAGTGCAAAGTACACAAACTAATTGGTGTAACCGACTGCTTTATGGAGAAAGGGTTCCTCGTTATTCTGCAACGTTAAATTCCGCCAAATTTCTCCTCTGTGCTAAGTTGGTAGAAGATGTGATTCCGCCTAACTTGGTTAGCTCCTTCCCAGTGTTTGAGTCAATTTGTGATACCGATTTTCGTGTTGTTGATTAGCAAAGAGACTCGAGACTATAAAACTTACATTTTTGCTGCAAATCAAGTCATGTTCCAACCCCATAACTCACTTCTTGAATTTCCGTTTTGCTTCAACCAAACTTGTACGAGTCTCATCTGATGCAATTCAAACGATTTTCTATATTTGGGATGCTCCATTTGCTCCAATTTCTTTGAATTGATGCCTTGGACCTGATCCAGTTCAAATGCAAGTATCATTCAGTGAAACCCGTTGGCTCCAATATGGGAGGTCTGTCTAAAAAGGATCCGACCTTGTGCCGTACAAAGAGAAATGGCTATTGTGGATCTATGGCGATTTTGTCGATCTTCTTCCAGCATTGGTGTTGCTTCCTGAAGCAGTCCAAGAACTGAGCTTTTAACCCACAGCGGTCCAATGCCGCAATATACGCGAGGTAACAGTTTTACATATTTGATCGAATGCCGCACATGTTGCGGCGAAAATCATTTGGTCAGGTTAAATGCAATGTCGGTCTCCGGTGAACAGTACTGATCTTTCGGTTCAGGCCGCGACGGTTTATGACAAATGCAACAATACGTACCATTGCGACTCACGCGGCGTATATAAGAAGTCACGTAAATTAGACGTGGCGTTTAACGTGTTATTATGTTTTTTACAGAAATTAACGTTTTGGTACTTCTCTTTGTCCACCATCTAACCTCGTAGAGCGTATTCATGGTGAACAACACCTTCATGGTTGAACAAAAAAAGAAACGGCAAGTATTGCCCTTTCACTGCTTGGACTTTGACACGTTTCCTTCGTTTCCTTCATTGTAGCTCTATCGCGTTCCTACGAGTAGATGGAACTTTGCCTGGACATTTCACCCGTAGACTCTTCCGATGGCGTCCGACGCCAGAGAAGTTAGAAATGCGATGTTATCGGTTTCGGACAGTTACGTAACTGCGTATCGTTGTCGTACGTTGACATTACATTACTTGACTAGGTCGCTCGCAATGGTTTCATTTCCCATTTTTCGTGTTTATTACAAGGAATGGGCGTGGGTCCGCTAAGGTAACAAAAGCACCATCGCCGTTATTGTTCGGCATCTAGTTAACTCTTTGACTACTAACTGCTCTAAGTTGAAGTTTGTCCGCTCCAAAACGGATCCCAACATTTTTATTTTCAATATATATTGCTTATTCACCGATGGCTTGCGTCGGACGCACATATGCGTTCACAGACCACACCCATGGCTTGCCCTGGACGCATATACGCGCCCGTAGACCACACCGGCGGTTTTCGCTGGATACACGTATACGCACATAGCAGTCAAAGGGCTTATTGAATCCATTTGTATCCATTTCGTTGAAGTACTATAAGGTATCAAATACAATTCGTTCTAATTTATTTGTTTTTACTTCTCGGTTCGCACACTCAGGAGGAAATCATGAAACACAAATTTTTTCGAGACGACACATTTGAGTTCGTCCGGTCCATTTGTTGCCCCGATGCTGAAACGCGCCCTTCAACGCTATATACGATTCAATTCAAGCACTTTCATCTACTTAATTGAACCCAATTTTTTCAAGTCGCAAACATATGCTCCAATTGGTCCAAAGCCACCCCTCCTAACTAAAGCATTCAATCTTGTTCTTTCCTCAAGGATCCAAGCCATAATGCATTTGAGTTGAATGCATTTCAGCCTGATCCAATGCATTTCATCAGCTTTTTTTTTTGCTTCGATAGTAGGTACTTCGCAGCCAATCCATCCGATCAATACCACCCCAGAGCCAAAAATCATTCCGCTGAGAGAACGGCAGAAATAAGTAACTTTCAATTTCACGAAAGCATGACATTAATACGACTTTTGGGGTGAAAAAGTGAAAGTATTAAAAAACAATCGCATTGAGAAATCGACATTATGTGCCAACTCGACAAAAAGAAGGGAGCGAGAAACAACTTTCACCCCGATACTCGTACCGATGCTGACCAAAAGGACATCAACTACCACTACCACCACTGCTGTTGCTGCTGCTGCTGTTACCAGCGGTACACTTTCGCTGCTGCCAAAGCTGCCGCTGCTACAGGCTTCCCCCTTTGTTACGTACATTTTCTTAAGCAAAGCGCGTAGTGGTAATGGCCTTACTTTCTGCTTCTTTCCACCCTAAAACTAAGGGTTTGCGGATACACCGGTAGGATTCAATAGTTGCGGGTTCACTCAGCCACGCGTGGCCTCGACCCCACAAAAGCATCCCAACTCACGGCTTCCAGCTCTCGGCTTTGGCCGTATAAGAGCGTTTGAGTGTATTGGGAAGCTGGAAAAAGGCGGAAGGCGAGGGACGCCGGGGCTGTGCGAGAGGAAGAAAGAGAGGAAAAGAGAGTGAAGTAAAGTTGTATTATGGCTGGCACCCACGCGCGTCTTCGGGTCTTCGGGTGGTAGACCCCTTCATCAATAACTCCGCTCCCGGGAAACATATTGCAGTTTGGCCGGATGGATGGTAGTCGTTTGCCGAGGTTACGCGCCTACGGATTGTTATGGATCGGTTGTTAAACCAACCCCGCCGCAGGTGGATATGCTCGTTCACTGTTACCAGCTCAAGTTTTTTTCGCGCACACGTTCTGGAGTGTTCTCACCAATACGCACGTATTCACTACACTAAAAATTGCCAATTCCACTCGCGTTGCTCACTTTGAAACTCCAGAAAAGGGGATGGAGCGCGGCGGCAAGAAACAATACAAAAAGAGACGGAACACCGAAACCCCAAATGTGGGCAAAAGTTAGGGAAGAGGAGAACAGAAGCTCTGGGAATAAAAAGAGAGGAAAGAAATGACGCCGATTAATTTGTTCGAGCGTTGATCCATCAGTTCTCTTTCCTCTCCCGGGTTCGCTTTTTTTTTCGCTTGTCTGTGGAGCCCTTAATTTATGGGACGGCTCGCGGAAATGATTATTTTTGTTTGCAGCCTCCTTCCACGCTTAACTTTCCTTTAGAAACGACACGCAGAAATTTTCTGTAATTTTTCTTCTGCCTTCTTTCTCCCGCGCTCTCTCGTTCTTTCTCTCTCGATTTATTTTCGTTTTGGTCGCCGACGACGCCAAATCTTTTTCTCACCACCAAACGATAAATCCAAACCGGACAGTCTTTCTGTATATAAAAGGTGACAATTCTCGACCCTCTTTTTCCCTTTTTGAACCCCCTATGGGGATATTACATGTGTTGTGTATGTTTTCGCCGTACAGTCTGGAACTTCTCTATCACTCCATGCGGTGTTTGCTCAGGTCCCGAATTCTTGATGGAAATTTCAAGAAACTTTCAGATTTCATTAAACTTTATTGGGATTTATTTGGGTGTTCATTTCATTTAGTTGACTTAGAGCCGGGAAATTGATATTTCGGCTAGGCGGAAGTAAGAAAGCATTGGGCTTCTCTCCTGATACCCAGACGGTACCGAACGGTCGACTCCAAAATTACCGAGTTTGTAGGGTGGTTTTACCTTTAGACGGGAATTTCACCGAACCTATTGATTTTTTGGAACAATTGCTAGAGACTTTTCTCCTGACCCTTCAAATTCTAGACAAAAAGAATCCTATTACGTTTCCTCGTAAGGCGTCACTCCTCGCAGATTATCGCCTTGGCGGCGAAGGTGCCGGGTCTTCGATCGAAAAAGATTTTTAAGGACAGATACAAAGTGTCCACGAAGACGGTGACGCTGAAGTTATGGACATTCCATGTATGATAAATCCAAGAAAAATACTGGGCGTCTAAAGTCATAACCCCGGGTGCCACCCATAGACTATCAACAAAAAATTGTACATTTTTTTATTTGTAACTTTTACCAATAAATTTAGACTAATTTAGACTAATAGTAACATTACGACACAGTTAGTCCAAATTACTTCGTAATTTAGACTGATTTCAAGTAAACATGTTTGTGGTCTGAAATAATGGTGAATGGAGACACATTTTCTTCAATAGAATGGCCGCCCAGCACAGATTGAATATTTTTTGTGGAGCCTAAATCCTTGTCCCACCCCAACTAGCTCATAAGCTGCCTATATAATTGTTTATTTGTTTTTATAGCAATTGATTGTTTTTATAAAACAGTTGCAGCTGTTCCAAAATAAATGTTCAATTGCAAGGTATAAAGAGGTGGTAAAAATGGTTTATATGAACAAAGTTAAGCTTGTATACTTGAACACATATTAGTTTATAGTATGTTTAGAGTATGCAACTATGTAACAGTAAAAGTTATAATAAAAATTCTGTTGCAAAACCAAACATTTACGTCGAACGAAATTCTTATAGTATGCTCTACTGCATAATATATGTTAAAATTCTGTACCATATTTTTTAATTGTCATACATATTTCAGTATGGTTTAATATACCATTTCAATAGAGTTTGATATACCATATTTATTTACTTACAGAAATTATAGTTTTTTTAACCATAATTGAAATTTCGTTAACACTATTTCTACCAAAGGTGTCAAAAGACGCCTTCTAAAATTTGAATTTAGAATTATTTTCGAGGTACAATTTTATGTTGTTTTTTTTTAAATCCACAAACGGGAGGTGTTTAGTATAGCAATTAAGCGTCTATAAAAAATTTGGTATTAATGAAGAAAATTTATTTTAATTATAATTCCTATATTTTTGGTTTTAGATTTTTTATTATATACAATTAGCGCGGTAGAAATAGTGTTAAACTTTAATATAGTGGGCATCAGTCTATAGACATACTTTGTTCAAGCTTCTTCAATATTGACAATATCTGGTATCTGGTATCTGACACTATTTTTTTTAGTAACATCCATGGATTGAAAATGTTAATGAATCAACACTGAAGTTGTAGTTAACTACATAACCAGATAATATTTCATTGTTCCTGCTTTCGGGAGAGGCAGAAAAAAAATGGGAAGAGAAAAAAAAAATGAATGAAAGATTAATTAAAACTATTAAATCATGCTAGCAAGATAAGCGAAAAAGAGACGCTATGTCAGTCAGATAAAATGAAACCGGAACTAGAAATAAAAAAAATTGTTTAATCTGAAGAAAAATTAGAACTTATTATTCCACATGCCTGGGGGTGCTCCTACTTTGTTTACACGGCTTTTAGTAGCAGCACAAAAGACTGTTGTAAAGTTATGACACGTTTTAACGTGTAAATTAGTTACACTCCCTTGAACTTAATTTAGCGTATGGTTACTGTTGATTGCTTGTTTTACCATTAAATATTTCTGCAAATTATATGGCAAACGCTATTAATTACACGAATAGAACCGTCATCGACACGTGGGTAACGAAGCTTTTGCGGAAAATTCACCATTACCTGAGCGTGCTTTCTGGACTGTATGAGCCGTTTTTTTTTAAAGTGGCCCAAGTCTGTTTCCGAATTTTTTACTGTTAATTGAAGTAACATGTGCCACTCGAAGTTAGCTGTCATAAAAGACATTTTGGAAAATTTTCAAAAAACTGGACTTGGGCCAATTTCGAAATAATCGGTCCATATATCTGATGACATATTTCTGGGTCTTATTGTTAGAATAAACATATTCTCGAACAACACCTTCGCAAACTGCTAAATAAGGTGAGGTGGGAGAAAGGATATGCTTTGAATATAGTAATAGAATAAATTAATCAATTTATTTATTATATATTGTTTATAAATCTATTATTTATGTATCTATTATATTTGAATTAATATTAATTATAGTATATCTGTTGTATGTTAATTATAAAAAAATCGCGTTTTGGGAGGGAGCACTGCAAATGCATTGTGCATTCAACGCATGCGAGCAATGTGCACGATCCGCGAGAGATGATACAAAATGGATTTGAGACTATTCGAGAAATATTTGAGATTTTCGAGCGAGTGCTGATCTCGCAATGCCAAGTCGTGCAGAAGCGTGTCTTGGGACACGAGGCGAACACTTGCAACATTTTCTCTAATCATCCGTAGTTGAAAAAGTAAGGTAGTATTTGCGGAGAGCATTTACCGAAAAAAAGTGAAGGCACGAATCATTCGTGGCGGTACCCTGAAAAAAATATATACTGATTCCAACTATTGCTGTAGTTAAATAAGGCACCAACCATGTATTGCTAGTAATTTTAGCTACATTTATTGTTATTCCAACTAGTTTTATGGTTAAGGGGTAAGACTACTGTGACGAGCGTCGAAACAGACTAATTTTCAATAATTAATTACGGAAAAACTACCAATGCAATGTTGACAATTTTTTTATACGATGTCATGTACACGTTAAAGAGTGCGTTCAAAATTTTTTATTGAAAAAAATTCACAATTGGATGAGTTATATCTCCTCGCGCGTTCCGGTGATTTTCGTCCGCGGTCGATCGGTGTACGTGATATCGCAAGTACCAGTGATCTGAAACTAAAAAAAAAATATGCTCATTAACTCAACTCGAAATTAAATAATTAGTGCCTTCATTATTCCAGTGTGTCCATAGTCGAATCTGAGAAAACAAAGTGAGAGAGATAGATGGATACAGAATTTCGTGACAGAGAGAGAGAGACAGAAAGAATGAAAGTCAGCATTGTAACTATACATATAGATCTTAATTATCAGGGTGTCCCATAAGTTTCTTTCCTTTTTCTAATATGAAATGAACACGCGACGAGAAAGAAACTTTTGGGACACCCTAATATATACATAAATTATAATAATATCGTAACTTCATTAATTACCAGTAGGCAACTAATCGAGAATTCAAATTACAACCCTAAATGGCTTAATTAAATATTAAACTTCTCCCTAGTTATGCATAAAGCATTGATAAGCATATAAGAAGTGGCGCATATGTAGGAATAATCCGTGGCTGCAATGGCTCAATTGAAAAGAGCTTTTTTTGGAGAAGTAAAGATTCCTAGTTGAAATCCAGGTCGCGGGTTATTTTTCAACGTATCACTTTTTCTCCTAAAAAAACGCGAGTTAAATATAAAAATTTGTTTTGTCTTGGTATCACAAGACTTGCAACAAAATAATTTCAGTAGCTTTGTCTTGGTATTACAAGAATGAAGAAAATTCCGAAGAACTTTTTAGTTAGAAAAATTCAAAATTGAATCAAAGTATTTTTCTACTTTCTTTTTAGGAATGTGCTCCTATCCCACGTTTAAAAGGGCAATCTGGTTTCGGTGGAATCGTTTGAAATTAAAATATGTGATGGATCCAAGGCTTTATCTCTGGAGCACGCTGTAAGATATTGCCTGAAACAAAAAATACTATTACTCCTTAGCTCATTTCTGTATTCAGAGCCTCGAAATGGAACCCCATCAATTTGAAGTCTCGAAAAAAGCTCTCCTTTTACGACCACAAATATTTCTCAAAATCTGCACTTTTGGAAGAAAATACAATTTTCTTCCAAATAAATAATATTTTTTCTTTCAAGTTTCTTACAAAGTTAATCTATACAAAATATTTTGCTAGGGATTTGATTGTCCAGGAAATCCTATTTATTTATCAAATTTTCCATGGGCTTCCACCCAGCTTTCTAATCGGTTTTTTAAAATAAAAATTTGGACATTTTCTGCATCGAAACTCGCAGAAACTGAAAGAATTCTTCAAAATTTGTAAAGAATCGAAGGGAAAACAATTGAAGACTGAAATTTATTTCATTTCATGTTATATAATTTTTTTTATGAAGTTATCAACCCTAACTTTAGATCCAATCGATAAATTTTTCATTTCAAAATTACCCGAACGCCACGAATACAAATTAACACTTACCTTTTTTTTTACAATGTACGTAATTGGAAATATGTTTACGGAGCATTTTTCGATGAACGGATGGAAAAAATGACTGTCTAATAAAAACATCCATCTTCCTACACATCGTGTAACACGAAAAAAAGCATTTCATTAATTTTCAAGCGTAATGTTACTTGTTCATTCGGTACTCAAACGTACGTTTAAATGAAACTATTATTCCGAAACGATCGAGCAGAAGCCAAACGTTAACTCTCTCTGCCTTTTTTCCCTTCCTTTTTCTCTTTTCCTTTTTTTTTTACACAATTCTTGCGTTTCATCCACGTTTTTTACACTGCCAAATTGTTTTTCCTAACAAAAAATTGTAACCCCCTCCTTTTTATTACACATATACATACATACATACCATTCAAACATTGCACCACATAAAAAGGGGTTTTACAACAAAGGGGCCTCGTAAACAAAAAAGCTACCCTTCAAACCTCGACTTTTCCTCCCTCCTTTGCCCAGCCAGAAACAGAAAAATGAAAACTACAAACAGTCGAGTAAAAAATGTGGTCAAATATTTTGGTGACGTCAGTCTACTCAGTCAAGCCATTGTCGAATGTACGAATCAATGTTGTCGCGTTCAAACCCAAGTACCCTTCAATTTTCAATTGAAGATGACCTGAAGGGTGGAAAAACACATCTGCTGGATGTGTAGGCAGGAACTCATGAGACAAGAGTGAAAGCCTAGTACAAATTTGGATGAAAAAAAAAATCCAGATTCGAAATACAAAAGGAATCACATTCCAAGAAAGTTTTTTTACAAAATTAGAAAATCATCGGGAAAGTAATACAGAATGGAGATAGACCTTCTAAAATTTCCATGAAAGCGTTACTTTACAACTATTTTTATATTTTAATTTAACTCTATTCAGTATTATAGTTAAAAAAAAATAGGTATCAAGCTGGTCGGAATTAATTTTTCTTAAACCAATAGTAATAAACACATGCAAGGTTACGAAGGAAAAATAAAATTTATAAATTTCAGTTTGAAAATTATTCAAAATAATTTTTTTAACTTCAAATAATTTTAATCGGTATGGTTCTTTGCTGCGGTGGCTGAGAGTAGACACACCACAGCAAAGGGTTAATTTAAACCCATTTATTATTTATTTCAATTATTCACTAAAAAAACTATCGGGCAAGCGCCGGTGGCACCACGTTGGTGTCGTATATAAAGATTTATACCGGCGCCAAACGAAGGAATCCCGATCAGACGTGCGGACGGCAAAGTGTTAAAATTAACACGTTAATTGCCACGTCAAATTTACGTGAATCTGTATTCACGCCGCGTGGGTCGCAAGGGTATACGCTATTTCATTTGTCATAACCAGCGCGGCCTGAACGAAAAGTTTAGTATCGGTCACCGGTGACCGACATGGCAGTTAACGTGTTACAAAACTTTTTTTCATGAAATAAGTGTTTCATGCGATTTTGGGTGTGTAAACATTCAGTGAAACTGCGTAGGAGAATTCTAACCGGCAGAAAAAAATGTAGAATTTGCTTATTTTAAAGAAACTTGAGTTTTCGCTCAACTAGTCTGGGGTGACGCAGACCCCAGTCGGCCAGCAAAGAGTTAGTGAGAAATAACCACTGATATACTGAACACGTGGTCGATGCGGAGAAGAAGTATGTGCTGCCCCCACTGATCCCTCGCACGAGCTAGAAAGTTTGTCTAAATCCCAAAGACAAATTCCAGAATCCCGAGAAATCCCGAAACAAATCCCAACCAGCTGGCGTTTCTCAGTTTCCACTTGTTTTCCTACCGATTTGAATTCCCCGGTTTCTTTTCGAAAGATAGAACAAAAAAGAGTCGATATTCGTGCCGAGAGACGGAAGCGGAATAAAATACGTTTAAGATCGATGATAATCACCGATCGATCCATCAGCGAGCGGCTAAAGTGTCGCTCGTTAACGAGCGTGCCAGCAGTAGTAGCGAACATTCTCTCCCCGTTCGGATACGTGCATGTTCCTCTATATATCTCTCCCCCGTAATTCTGCCTCTCTCTCTCTCCCTCTCTTCATATATACATATTATGCATTCCTCTCTTGCTCGATGGGTGCATAGTGTTTCCACTGGCGGCTGATATTGAAATTCACTCGGCCATCAGTATCGGTTTTCGATGATATTAGCACACACGTTTTGAAATCCCTTCTCTTCAACACCCCCCACTCTCGTTCCCGACCGTCCCACTCTCATTGCTGGCTCGCACTCCTCGCCCCCCCCCCCCCCCCCCCCCCCTCGGCCGGCCCTCTTCTACTTTTGCATTTTACTCCTATGGATTCGATATCACTGTATTTGCCGCTCCTGTGCACACATACTTTCTGCACCTAATATACTTTTTTTCCACATCATCTATGCCACAGTTTTGTAATCTTTAGTTACTTTTTGGTCGAACCTTTCAAAAGCAAGGGAATTGGGAAAGGCTGTGCGAGAGAGATGGGAAGCGACCGGGAGTGGGGAGGAGTGAGAGAGACGGCATGTGGAGTCTGTTGAGAGCAAACTAAAGTATTGGGCGCAATACTTAAAAAAAAAAGAATGCACTGAAAGAAGTCGAGGGGTTACCACTAATTTTGTATTCTTCATCAGTGCCTTGATTTGTAAAAGAAAAAATCAGACCGATCAGCTTATTCTAACCATTAAAAAAAAATCGCGAAAATCTGTTATTTTTCGGGGGGTCACACTGTGATGATCCCTTAAGTGTCGCGGCAATGTAATAGAATTTGTAACCTTCAATGTAAACATTGGGGTATTGGTACAGTACCAAACCCGTTCCTACGGGGCGTTATGGTCTGGGACAAGTAAAATTTTGTAGGCATAACCAAGTATGTAGTAGATGTCAGCACCTGACTTGTTTATCTGTGGTCTAATCGATAGTGTATCAATATCTAATTGATCTAATTGTTCTGACAATCATAAGAGCTTACGGCAGCGTAGGATGCCATTACGGGAGCTACCATCGTGATCTGTTCGTAGAGCCCCACTTAGGACGACTCCGGGTTCGAACACCAGATGTCAGCTACTTTGTTTTTAATCGCCAATACTAATTTCCCGCTCACGTTCTTCTGCCTCATTGTTAAATATTTTTTTTTAGTTCTTTATCTGATATTGTCAATCAAAACGAGTGTCAATCAACAATTGTGACTGTAGCGTCACCTGTCGAAGGCAGATCACACTGAAATAATTCCTTTGCATCCAACAAACATTTTTTCTGCAAGTATGAGCAAAGTTGTTTCATTAATACTTTTGGTTCCATGCGCCGCCTATCGGAATGAAACATAACTAAAAACCTTACGCTCCACCTCGACAACATAGATTGTAAATATAGCTTCAATAGATCCAGTGGTTTGTCAGTGATGATGCGGTTTACTCACAAACAATGGATTTTATGTATGAGGAATTTGAAAAATTAAAATTTGGAAGCAAGTATAACAATTGTATTATCGGTATACGAAAAATACTTCCCGTAACGATATTTTTTTCTACAGCAGCACTACCACTAAATCAAAATTGATATTGTGTTAGTCTCATGACCTTTTTTCAGCGCACGTCCATTTTGATTTAACGAAATTAGGGCCATTCATTTACTGCAAGACGCAAATGGCTAATTTTAGTCAGACAGTCGCGTACGTGTTAATTCCATTTGAGGTCTTTCCTGCTTTCAAAACAAGCACCTATGCGCTCGCAGTCAGAAAAAAAAATCTACTTGGGTTAACTACACTTTTTTCTGAGTGCATAGTTTCGTAATCGTTAGTTACATTTTAACGGAACGTTTCAACAACAAGAGAAAAAGCCGGACGACTGAGTACGAGAGCACGGGGTAGGATAGGACGAGAGTGCGAATAGGAACGAGGGAGATAGGCAGCTAGCGGAGTCTGTTAAGAAACTATTGTAAAGTGTATCCTAGAAGTTGGGTCGGGATGAGTACATAAAACTGGATTTATGGCTATTTCAATAGGAAGTTAATCCCAATACGGAAAGATAAGAGAGACGTGATTTCGTCTTTTGGCAGTCGGTATAGGGATATTAACCCACCCGGACTTCTCTTCGTTTCCGTCTGTGCAAAGTGTTATGACTTCTACGAGTAGACATCTCTTACGCAATCACGCCCATAAAAATGGGAAGATTCGTGACGCAATCAAAATTCTGAAGACGACTGCGGGAATGAAAGCAAGGAATTGCTAATACCCCGTTGGCAGTCATTAGATACACGGTAATGGTGATTAAGAGTCTCTGAGGATAATTTCTTCGTTTCTAATGACGCTCAAAAATGTCCCCACCTTACACGGAAGGGGATTTAACACTGGAACTACCAAGGGGGTCAAAATGTCTTGTTTGATATATTTTTTTTAGACTTGGCACTTCCAAAATTTTAGTTTGAAATTAGCATTGTTCCGAGAACAAATCAAATTGTCCTCCGTTCTAGATGTACTCATTTCCATTTAGGCCGCACCGGTTTTGTCAAATGCAATGGGGTATACCATTGCGACCCACGCGGCGTGAATAAGGAGTCCCGTAAATTTAACGTGGCGCTTAAGATGTTAAAATTATTATTGTTATTAACACTTGAGGTGTTAAATTATTATCATTATCATTATCATTTTCGTTACTATTACTATTGATATTGCTATATTTATTGTTACTATTGTTATTGTCGTTATTATAATTATGACGATGATTATTATTATTATTATTATTATCACTATTATTATTCGCGCCATTTATGACGAATGCAATAGCATATAGCATTGCGACCCAAATGGCGATTAAGGTGTTAAAATTAATATTATTATTAAACCTTAAGGTGCTTAATTATCATAATTGTAATTATCATTAATATTACTATTGCTATTTTTGTTGCTATTGCTATTGCAATGCTATTGCTACTGCCATAACTGTTGCTATTGCCATTGCAATGCTATTGCTACTGCCATAACTGTTGCTATTGCCATGGTTATTGTTATTATTATTATTATTGTTGTTATTCTTATTATTATGATGGTCACAATTATTCTGGAGTGCAAAGGCAAAGTACGCGACGAATTATCCTCTGCCACAGATGTGCTGTGTTGTAAGCATTATGCAACACACACTAATTACAACCATCCGCTCGGATATTTTCTTGAAAATATCCATTATTGTACCTTTCAAATGAAATGAACGGGCGATAACAAACGCATCGACATTCTGCTGAATATTTAACTGATGCACTGAACTAGTTTAACGTAAAAGGCTGTTTTCAGCTGTTTTCATATCAAACAAGGGCAAAAAATACATTTGTGTGTGCTGATAAACAAGGAAAAGACGTAGCAACAACTGTTGAATCAGTTAATGAAAGTGCAGCAGTCCTCGGTGCCGCTGTTCCGTTAGTCCAGTATTTATTTAACAGCCGTTTCCCTCGCAACCGTCCAATTTATTCTACGGGTTTCCCCGAAATAGGAATGTCGATAGGTTTGAGAAAACATTCCTAGAAACAATTTACACTTTACTTCGGCGTCTGTACCATTTAAATGATGCATATCGGCATATTTTCATTAATCGTAATTCTTTGCATCGCTGAAAGTAACGGACCCACCCTAAAACTAGCGTCGAGTCATTTTTCCCTAAAATGCATATAGATTCCAAAGTAAAGGATGGGCCCGTAACTTTTTGAAAGCCCTGCATAGTGCAAACGGCATTGAAATCCTTTTGCTCGGTCTCCCTTTGTCATTTGAAGGAATAAATGAAACTTTTAAAATTGTTTCGTCCTGTCAACCATATATTTCTTGGAGTTAGAGTTATTTAATTAAACGCTTTGGGATGAGTCCCCTAAAGTACGGACAAAAAGATGCAGATTACAACAATACATATATTTTGTAAATACAAACATATTCAGGAGAGACTCCTCTATCAAAAATAAAATAAAAGTTAAGAAAAACAGAGTTAAATTTAAAATAATTTACCTAATAAATAATAAAATCTGCAATAAAAATAATTAACATAATGGAATTTTACTGACAATTATATGTCATTAATTGTATTCGAACAATGTTACATGAATTTTTAAATCGTATTTAAACTCAACACTCATAAAAATTCCATCAATTTTGCTTCATTCACGAACGAACCTCAGCAAAAACGAGGTTTTGGAATTTTGGCCATTACTGGCCCCCATGTTGAGATACAAAGTTGAAATTTGGCACAAATTGCTCTTTTCTCGAAAGCTATTGAATGACCCATCGCACGTGCAATTTGTCCCAATGCTTACACAGAAAAAAATATTATTGGTTCAAGAACAAAATTCAAAAGTCACGGGCTGCCACAAACATATGATGGTTGTTCTACCTAATTTTGTCACTGAACCAACGACAAAATTTCCCAAAGAAATCTATCGAATACTTGACGCATTGTTGAACGAATTTTATTTTTTTCCAATTGCGCTAATGTAATTGAAATCTAGAGAATTTTTCCTTCAGTGTATTTGAAGATGGTTAGGCACGCAAGGAAACGTCTTTTGTATCAACGATACTAAATTTCATTGGTTTTAAGCCTTTCAACCCTTGGCACTCGGACTTTATGAGCTTGGCATTTATACAGGCGACTATGGATCGCTTCTCGAAAACAAAGGGCTAAAAGTCGAAGTAAGAGAAAAAAAGACATCCGTTAGACGTCTAAGGCGACGCGGAATAAATTGCATTCGATGGCTGAGAGACGTCCTTCTAAATTGATAGCCACGAGACGTTTAAAAAAAAAACGGCATTGTCTGGATATTTACGAACGAAAAAGGGCAAGCATCGGATTCAATCGCCATCGGTAATTGATACTTAATTGCGCGAGGGAAATTAAACGAAGTGTTTCGAAGGATGTTTAGGATAATGAGAAAGCTCAATATTTAGTTAAACATGCTCAAGAGTGTATTTACCTGTACATATACATTTGCATACACATATGTGTTTAGAGCATACATATGTATGCAAAGAGTCTGGCGTATGTACGTTCGTATGTACCTGTGTATGTGTATACAGCTGTTGTCTGCCTCTGTCTCTCGAACTGTCTATTTCGAACCTGCCTTTTCGCTATAAACCATTCGTCAACAGAAGCAACGCGATGCGCTTTGTATAATCGGCAGTATTTGCTTACGACTTGCCCGTAGGTTGGCTTGATGATACAGCACAAAGTTGTAAGCTTCTTCGTGAACTCGTTTGCCTACTGTCAGTTGCAGATTGGGCTCCTTACTCGCTGTTAAAGCTCTCGTTATCTGCGTAGAAGAAGACAAGTAGTTATTTTCTTCCACCAACTTCCACTTTCTTTTTCGCACACATTTTCTTCTTTACTTCTTCCACGTCAAACTTGTCACTCGACAATTAACAATATTCCCCCAGCTCAGAAAGTTATTGACGTTCTCTTCAAAGAATTTTCTCCAATTTTTAACTCAATTAAGGAGTGGCCTCATTTTTTGGACACTTTCGGGACAGAAGGTGTTTTATGTAAAGTTTGTAAGCTGCAGTTTTGGCAAGAACTATCAAATTCTAGAAAAACCAAACCCCGACGAAACCCTAGCAAAACCCTAGAAATATCCAGGGAAACTGGAAAAAAGAAATAAGACTTTGAAATTATACAAATTACGGTTCGTGGTTTATTGAAAATGCCCTGGAGTTCCATGCGAAAAAAATTGATACAGTAGTAAAAAAAACTTGTCACTCGACAATTAGCAGTATTCCCCCAGTTCAGAAAGTTATTGACGTTGTCTTTAAAGAATTTTCTTCAACTCTTAACTGAAAAAGGAGTGGGCTCATTTGTTAAATACTTTCGGGACAGAAATTATTTTATGTAAAATTTGTAAGTTGCAATTTTGGCAAGAACTATCAAATTCTAGAAAAACCAAACCCCGACAACACCCTAGCAAAACCCTAGCAAAACCCTAGAAATATCCAAAGAAACTAGAAAAAAGAAGTAAGACTTTGAAAATATACAAATTACGGTTTGTGGTTTATTGAAAATGCCTTGGAGTTCAATGTGAAAAAATTGATACAGTAGTAAAAAAAACTTGTCACTCGACAATTAGCAGTATTCCCCCAGTTCAGAAAGTTATTGACGTTCTCTTTAAAGAATTTTCTTCAACTTTTAACTCTCAAAGGAGTGGCCCCATTTGTTAGATACTTTCGGGATATAAAATTATTTTATGTAAGATTTGTAAATTGTAATTTTGGCAAAAACTACCAAATCCTAGAAGAACCAAAGAACTAAACCCCAACAAAACCCAAGAAAAACCCTAGAGATATCCAGAGAAATTGAATAGAGAAATGAGTCTTTGAAAATATACAAATTATGGTTTTTGGTTTATTGAATATGCCCTGGAGTTCCATGCGAAAAAATAGATACAATAAGTAGTAGGTAGTACATACATAAAGCTACCTTGTTCCTAGACGTAACAACAGCTTAGTAAATTGTTATTTGGTATTGAAAATTCTACCACACCAAATATTCGCTTTCAAAACAGGACAAAGTTTATCATGCAACTCTAGAAACTTTGTTATGTAGAGAACTGTATCGTAACGCGCTAGAAGAAATACGATAGTGCAAAAGATAAGGCGTTTAATGCCGTTGAAATCGATGCAATACCTTTAATATTGTTTCAAACATTTGGAACGCGAAATGAACATTTTATTATGCGACCTATTAAAAAGCTTGAAATTTTAATATACAAATTATTAGGAAATTTAAGAAACTTGGAAATTGCTGAAAAATATTAAATTTATCTGTATACTTCTGTTTCAATATAATTATTATATAATTAAATTTTGGTATCTCTCCAGATTTTGAACAAAAATCTGTTTGAAATTTCAAAACCAAAAGTATTTGTCAATTACTTCAAATAATTTTATTCTACAACCCACTAAACCGTTATTACAAATAAGTGTTAAGAACCCTCCAAATCAAGTCGACCGAGTCTTCCAATTTAATCAATAAACCTTGAGTATTGATAAATCAAATATTTAGATTCAAAAAACTATTATTATATTCCCAAAAACGATTAATAAAATAATTACATATATAATTATAATTTAAATCAAGATAATTTTGTTTTAAAAATACAATAATTAATTCACCCAGTAGACCACGTGTTACTACGCAAGGTAATAAATTTTACCCTGCATAGATGCAAATTTTGCAATGCAACGTCCGAATTGATTTTCTAACATGGCAAATGCGACAGCGCAATTTAATCAAATTTGCTACCCATCTCAGTAAATTGTCATATGATGCAGTTCTGCATATGATACGGCATTGCATATCCTACAACGTCAAATATTCACTTTCAGAACAGGACAAACATTATTATGCACCTCGAGAATCTTTATTATGCACGGAATTGCATCTTAACGTGGTAGAGCAAATGCGTTAGTACGTAGGATAATGCAATCAACGCAGTTAGAATCGGTGCATTTTCAAATACAGCCAGTCTTACCATGCATAAGAGAAGAGCTTGCAATGCGATATTGTTTTCAATGCTACACGTGCATTTACCAAATTTTACCTCGCGATGTAATAAAGTTTACTTAGTAAATTTGGAATTATTATAGTAAATTTCCCAATACGCGTAATGGAAATTTTCTAACGCAACTAACAAAATTGTATTATATGCAATTGCAAAAAATTTCCATATTTTAAGTCGATCGAGTCTTTCAAACTAAATTTAATAAATCTCGAATATTAGTAAATTTTACGTTTAAATTCTGGAAACTGTTATTAATTCCTGGACAGAATTAAAAAATAATACGCATACGTAAATTATCGTGGGCTAATTTTGAATTATATCGTAATATAAAATTATTTGTTATATTGTAATAATTAATTTACCCAGTGCATCACATGTTACTGCGCAATTTAATAAATTTTACTACGGATGTTCAATGTCGTTATTAAACCAAAAATAAGACAAATTTCGCAATGCAACGATTTTCTAAATTGGCAAATGCGATACTTCGGTTTAATCAATTTTACCACCCCTCTCATTGACAGTAAGTTGTTCTACAATACAGTTCTACATATTATGCAACATTGTAAATTCTACTACGTTGAATATTCACTTTCCGAACAAGGCAAACGTTATTATGCAACTCGAGAAACTTTATTCTATACAGAACTGCTTCATAATGCGTTCGAGTAAATGTTTTAGTACGTAAAATAATGCGATCAGCATGGCTGCATTTCCCATTACGGCAAATGTTTCAGCGCAATTTCATAAAATTTACCAGGCGTCTCAATAAATCCCAGTACGAGATCGTAAATTCTACTGCCCGAAATATTCAGTTTAAGGTCAAGGCGAACTTTCTTATGCAACTGGGTGAGCTTTATTTCACAATGATACTTTACAGCTACAATAGAGTCGATGTTACTTCGTAACATATAATAATAAAATAAACTTTACTGCGCATTCAATCTTATTCAATTTTACTATGTACTATAAAATGTCCGAAAATGTTCAAGTTACTACATTCTATTGCATTCCCGTGGTAACTTCCATCCTGCACTTTTTCAAAAAATCCTTCACCCTTTTGTACCATTTAAAATTACAGGAACTGCGAAATTCCCTGCATTCTGCTGCAGTCGCCTTATAAATCCCATTTTGCATCTTTCCAAAAATTTCTGCACCCTCTTTCACCCTTCAAAACTGTAGGAACTTCTTTTGCTACATTCCAAAAATTCCTTTAACCCCTTTCAAAATTAAGTGAATCGTCAAATTTGTTGCATTCCACTGCAGTCGCCTGGCAAATTGTATCATGCACCTTTCCAACAAGGTGTGTACCCTTTTTCGCTCTCAAAACTGTAACTTTTAAATTTGCTGCCTTCCAAAAATTTCTTCATCCCTTTCAAAACTATGCGAACGGTCCAATTCGCTGCATTTTACTGCAGTCGCCCGACAAATTGCATTTGCACCCTTCCAAAAATCTCTACACCCTCATCAACTTTCAAAACTGTAGGAGTTTCTAAATTCGCTACATTCCAAAAATTCTTTCACCCGCTTCAAAACTAAGGAAATTGTAGAATTTATTGCACTCCACTGCAGTCGCCTGGCAAATTGTATTATGCACCTTTCCAACAAGGTTTGTACCCTTTTTCGCTCTCAAAACTGTAACTTTTAAATTTGCTGCCTTCCAAAAATTTCTTCATCCCTTTCAAAACTATGCGAACGGTCCAATTCGCTGCATTTTACTGCAGTCGCCCGACAAATTGCATTTGCACCCTTCCAAGAATCTCTACACCCTCATCAACTTTCAAAACTGTAGGAGTTTCTAAATTCGCTGCATTCCAAAAATTCTTTTACCCGCTTCAAAACTAAGGAAATTGTAGAATTTGTTGCATTCTACTGCAGTCGCCTGGCAAATCCTACTATGCACCTTCGCAAAAAATCCTTAATTCTTTCCAAGCTATAGGTACCTTGAAATTTGAAAGCTTCCCTTCCCACTGTCTACGGTAATATCGGCGGATTCTTTCTTTGAAATACAATCCGAGCAGGCTATGGATGTAACAGTAAAAAAAAAGTGCCCCCTAAAAGGTATTCTATTCTAATTCGATTTAACAGTCGAGATCGAAGGAAACAATTTCGAATAAGAACAGTACCGGTAGTAAAACACAAAGGGGAAGAAGATCGCAAAGACGGAAAAACTCAAACTCACTTGATTTTCCAGTTCATCGGCGATTAGGTAAAAGACGGCGATGTCTCTCGTCACAGAGTCGTTGTTTAAGTCCAAACCAATCAGTATCGTGATATTGCATTTTCGCGTTCTTGTAAACGAAGTCACAGCTTCCACGGCCTTCTCCAATTTCAGGAAGTTCTGAAAAGAATATATACCCCCATTTTCTTCTATACGCGCTTTCGGATATATAGAGCATAGACTCCAGCAACTCCTAAGGAGTTTCTTTTCCCCTCCTTTACTCCTACCGGTACTTCTGCTACAAGAAAATATCCTTCCGCTATGTTTCTCCCTTGGAATTTTTCATCTAAACTCTCGACATCCCTTTCCCTTTCCCTTTCCCACTCTACCTAAGAAAGCTCTTGGATCCTTCTCTTTCTTACCTTCCACGTCGTCCCCACATTTATGGCACACAACAACTTCCGCAATGAAAAAGAAAGTTTGGCTTTTAATTTCCGGATTAAAGTATCCGCGAAATTACAGCTATATACGATATCATACTTATGGTGTACGATAGCGGGGATGCTCGCTCGTGTACGAGAGAGCCCCAATCAATAAGTCGTCAATTACCGATCCTTCGGTAATTATACCACGCTACATTCCAAAAATTCTTTCGTACCCTTCAAAACTAAGGAAATTGTAGAATTCGCTGCAGAATTTACTGCAATCATCTGGCAAATTGCATTATGCACCGTTCCAAAATCTCTACACCCTCATTTGCCTTCAAAACTGTAAGAGTTTCCAAATTCTCTGCGTTCCAAAAATTCTTTCACCCCCTTCAAAATTAAGGAAATTATAGAATTCGCGGCATTTTACTGCAATCACCTGGCAAATTGCATTATGCACCCTTCCAAAAACCTCTACACCCTCATTTACCTTCAAAACTGTAGGAGTTTCTAAATTCGCTGCATTCCAAAAATTCCTTTACCCCCTTCAAAACTAAGGAAACGGTGGAATTCGCTGCAGCTTACTGCAACCGCCTGGCAAATTGCATTATGCACCCTTCCAAAAACCTCTACACCCTCATTTACGTAGGAGTTTCTAAATTCGCTACATTCCAAAAATTCTTTCACCCCCTTCAAAACTAAGGAAAATATAGACCCTCATTTACCTTCAAAACTGTAGGAATTTCCAAATTCGCTACATTCCAAAAATCCTTTCACCCCCTTCAAAACTAAGGAAATTATAGAATTGGCTGCATTTTACTGCAATCACCTGGCAAATTGCATCAGGCACCCTTCCAAAAATTCCTACACCCTCATTTGCCTTCAAAACTGCAGGAGTTTCTAAATTCTCTGCTTTTCAAAAATCTTTTCACCCTCTTCAAAACTAAGGAAACGGTAGCCAAAACGCGCCCTTCGCGTTTAGGCTTTCCTCCTTGGTCTTGTTGCTTTTCGAAACGACGGTTTGGATTATTTAAGCTAATTGCGACTGTCTATATTTGTTCCTATTAAGGTATCGCTACGTTGGCAGGGCGGGAAGCGGTTTAATATTGTATAGGTTGTAACGTGGTAACTTTTACCCGTTACAAAATTTGAGTTATTTTAGAGTCGCGAGAATATACAGGATGGTAAGTCTTGGGAGAGGATTGTAACTCCCAATAATTTCACGATATTATCTTGTATTAATGTTAAGATTTGATTATTGCGTCCATTGTTATTGCGTTATCGAAATTTGATATCGTTGCGGCTATATTATTATCGAATTTATCGAGATTATTGCGATCGTCGTTTGAGTGAGTGTGCGTGTGAATGTGGCGATCATTATTTTTTAGCTTGCATAGGGAAGATCTCGACACTCACCAATACCATCTTATCGTGAATTGCGAGATCTAGAAAAGCATTGCGGAAGCATCGAGGGAACGGTGACTTTGGAGTGGATGAGATTCCCGCTCGGAAAAGTCCCGTATTGAGGATCTTAGCGCCTGAAGATAGCGCCTACCATGGGATTTTGGGAAAAGACTAGAGCGCGCATCATCGCTCTTTTCCGCCTGCTTTTTCGCCTATTGAAGGACTCTAGCGTTAGGCCATAGCGCCTCCTGCGAAGGATAATAGTACCAAAGTAGAGCGCTCTAAATATCGCTCTACTTGACCATCATAGCGGTTACCGATCTTAGCGACTTATCTAGCGAAAGATCGAGTGATCTAGCGCTAGGTCGATGGCGTTATCGGTCACGTCGCTGATGTGACGTCACCTGGAGATTTGAGGGATCGAGGAAGTTTGCGAAGGAACGATCCCTCACTTGCGATCCTGTATCCGAAGCAAATTGTCATTAGCGTTTTGTTACTATTAGTGATCCGCGATTTTCTTGCGTTGGTGAGTGGAGATTTCCTCCCTTAGTGTAGCGGCCTTTTTTTTGTGATAGCGATATTGTATTTTCCTTTTTTTTTGAGTAGTGAGTGAGAGAGAGAGAGAGCGATCTTTTTTTTTGTTCTTTTGGCTTTTGGCGATTTATTTATTTCTTTTTAGTATTAAAAGACGATTTCTTTTTTAGTGTGACTTATTTTCTTTCTTTTCTCTCTCGCGCCTGATTTCCTTTTTGTGTTGTGTCGTCCTTTTCTTTTGTTGCGATTTTCAGGGAAAGTTGGACGAACGCGCCCCTCTACCGAGAGCTAGGGCTAGAGTAAGTTCTTTTTTTTGTGTTGAGTCGTTTTGTCGGTTTCGTGAAAAACCGACTGGCGCCCAAATTAGAGTTATTTCTTTTTTTTTTTGGAGATTCTTCTTTTTTTTTGAGTCCGGAAACTTGAGCTTTCCAACGATATTCGTATCGTTGCAAAGCTCAAAAGAGACGGTTGCTCACTGCAGGCAACTCGTTTCAACTGGCGCCCAACGTGAAAGGGAAAAATCCAACTTTTCCTCCTGCAGATTATTTTTGAGTAGTTTCTATTTTTTTTGCGTAGAATTTCAGGTTTTTTTTTTTTAAATTTATGCGCATGCTACACAATATGTTGAATTTTAAAATGTTTTAGCATATCCCATTTCTAGCATCTTTTGTAGCCATTATTCGAAAGTTAATTTTTTTTTCTCTCTCGATTTCCAACTTAGTGGAAGAAAAATATATATATTAATATTTCAGAGTAGCGAAATATGATCTCGAAGTTTGGAGAAATAATATTTTAAAGTAGCGAAATAGTATTTCAAGGTAGCGAAATATTATTTCGAGGTAACGTTAGAGAAGCGAAACATAGCGTTCAGTAGCGGTTTAGCGTAGGCAAAAGAAATGTAAACATTAACATTTCTTTTGCATAGAAGGTGTTTCGACCGGGATTATTTCTAGAAATAATCTAAGTCGTTACCTCTCTCACGCTATTAGAAATTGTCGTTACGGGTTTTCAGATTTGAAAACCTACTAGCGACAATCATTTGAGAAATTCGCTACTCGCGTTCTAACGATTTTTTTTTCCATTTTACACCTCGTCTGTTACGAGAGAAAATTAACTTTCAGGGAAAAAGTATAGGGAATTATTTTTGGTGTCTTGGGTTATATTTTTTTTTGGTGATATATATTTTCTCTCCCTGTGGTGGTCTAGCGATCTTTTTTTTGGGTTGAAAAAAAAAAAAAAAAAGTTGAGAAAACTTTTTTTTTCCCTCAAATTTAAAGGATGGTTTTTTTTTAACATTAATAGCGGATAATATTCCGATTTTTTTTTGTATGTTCAATTTTGTTTAAAATTGTATTTCTGATTTGAAATAATATTTCACATTTCTGAAATATTATTTCAACTTAGCGACAGAGAGATGGTACATTGTGTTCGGTAGCGACTTTTTCTAAGGAAAAGAAAGGTAAACATTACCTTTTCTTTTGAATAGTGTTTCGACTTGAGTTATTTCGAGAAATAATCCAAGTCGCTAATTTTCTCACGCGATCGGAAATAACGGTCGTTGGAAATTTCAATATTTAAAATTAATGTAGAGTCTCCAACGATTACTCCTTATTTTGCGTCTCTCTTCGCGCGCAAATTCAGTTTTTATGGACATTTTATGTTATAATCTTTTTTACATTGAAAGGAAAAGAAGTACTATAACAATACCATTATTTTTTCTTTCTTTTCCTTTCTGATTGAGACAATTTTTTTTTCTTTCATTTTTTTTTCTTCTTAAAAAAAAAGAGTTTTTTTTTCTTCCGACTAATCGGTTTTTTTTGTAACAATTTTGTTTAGTGATTATTACGAATGTTTTTTTAAGGAAAACAAATTCTTCTTTATTTTCTTTTCTGTTTGGAATAATTTTTTTTTTCTATGAAAAAAAAAAAGAGTTTTTTTTTTCTTCCGATTAATCGGTTTTTTTTGTGCCAATTTGGCTTGGTGATTATTAGGAACGTTAAAGTTTTCTGTGGCGTTACAATTTTTATCTTTGCAGTAAAGGAATCTTTTTTTTTGGTGTCAGCTTTGAGCATTTTAGTGTTTTTCCTCATATAGAGATATTAAGGATTTTCAAACTTGAAATTAATTAGAGTATACCGTTTCTTTATTCTAATATAAATTTTCTTTGCAAATTTTGGTTTTTTTTTATGGAAGTAGGATTTCTTTTATAAATAGCGTATTTTTATTGTTCTCTTTTTTTTGGAGACAAATAAATAATCCTCATGGAACAATTTTTTTTTGGAAATTTTTGAGTACTGTTTTTTTTAATTTTGGCAATTTTTGTGACCTATCGCTTAAGATACAATTTTTATTTCGTGTTTAGCGTTTAATTTTCTTTCCCGAACACTTTCAAAAATAATTGTTCTTACATAATGATTTTTTTTTTGCCGTTTTCTGGCGACATTAGTGAATTCGTGGCGATATTAGAGAAATTAATGAGACATGAGGATAAAGAAAACTTCAACGCATAATAGAGTATTGAGTAGAGTGCATGCTGTATTTAGAGTGGGATTTTGTTTTTTTTTAATAATATTGCGAATAACCTAATATGATTTTAACGATTTTTCCTTCTGTCTGCTTCTCATTTTGCATGGTTACCCTGCCTATTCGAGTTGCAAGTTTTGGTAGAGTT
The DNA here is from genome assembly GCA_949825005.1 of Gasteruption jaculator. Taxonomy (NCBI): domain Eukaryota; kingdom Metazoa; phylum Arthropoda; class Insecta; order Hymenoptera; family Gasteruptiidae; genus Gasteruption; species Gasteruption jaculator. The sequence continues at coordinate 15,209,489 of OX463763.1, forward strand.
TGTATTTTTGTGTTTTTCTTTTTTTTCTCCTTCTCCGTGCTCACCATCGCACGTTCGTTCTGGGAGGGGGAGTTGTAACGTGGTAACTTTTACCCGTTACAAAATTTGAGTTATTTTAGAGTCGCGAGAATATACAGGATGGTAAGTCTTGGGAGAGGATTGTAACTCCCAATAATTTCACGATATTATCTTGTATTAATGTTAAGATTTGATTATTGCGTCCATTGTTATTGCGTTATCGAAATTTGATATCGTTGCGGCTATATTATTATCGAATTTATCGAGATTATTGCGATCGTCGTTTGAGTGAGTGTGCGTGTGAATGTGGCGATCATTATTTTTTAGCTTGCATAGGGAAGATCTCGACACTCACCAATACCATCTTATCGTGAATTGCGAGATCTAGAAAAGCATTGCGGAAGCATCGAGGGAACGGTGACTTTGGAGTGGATGAGATTCCCGCTCGGAAAAGTCCCGTATTGAGGATCTTAGCGCCTGAAGATAGCGCCTACCATGGGATTTTGGGAAAAGACTAGAGCGCGCATCATCGCTCTTTTCCGCCTGCTTTTTCGCCTATTGAAGGACTCTAGCGTTAGGCCATAGCGCCTCCTGCGAAGGATAATAGTACCAAAGTAGAGCGCTCTAAATATCGCTCTACTTGACCATCATAGCGGTTACCGATCTTAGCGACTTATCTAGCGAAAGATCGAGTGATCTAGCGCTAGGTCGATGGCGTTATCGGTCACGTCGCTGATGTGACGTCACCTGGAGATTTGAGGGATCGAGGAAGTTTGCGAAGGAACGATCCCTCACTTGCGATCCTGTATCCGAAGCAAATTGTCATTAGCGTTTTGTTACTATTAGTGATCCGCGATTTTCTTGCGTTGGTGAGTGGAGATTTCCTCCCTTAGTGTAGCGGCCTTTTTTTTGTGATAGCGATATTGTATTTTCCTTTTTTTTTGAGTAGTGAGTGAGAGAGAGAGAGAGCGATCTTTTTTTTTGTTCTTTTGGCTTTTGGCGATTTATTTATTTCTTTTTAGTATTAAAAGACGATTTCTTTTTTAGTGTGACTTATTTTCTTTCTTTTCTCTCTCGCGCCTGATTTCCTTTTTGTGTTGTGTCGTCCTTTTCTTTTGTTGCGATTTTCAGGGAAAGTTGGACGAACGCGCCCCTCTACCGAGAGCTAGGGCTAGAGTAAGTTCTTTTTTTTGTGTTGAGTCGTTTTGTCGGTTTCGTGAAAAACCGACTGGCGCCCAAATTAGAGTTATTTCTTTTTTTTTTTGGAGATTCTTCTTTTTTTTTGAGTCCGGAAACTTGAGCTTTCCAACGATATTCGTATCGTTGCAAAGCTCAAAAGAGACGGTTGCTCACTGCAGGCAACTCGTTTCAAGGTACTCCCATTCTTGGAGAAAAGCTTCAAAGGGCGGAATAATAAAGGGAAACTAAGTGGTATTTAATAATGAAAGGGAGGGTATAAGTGGCGAAATTGAGAAAATGGGAGTTTTGTTGGATATGAAAAGTTGCGATCTCTGGGGAAGATTTTTTGCAAATTTGAATTTTACATGATGGAAAGTGGAAGCTGTAAGTCCGAAAATACAATTAGGTACGTTTTGGTAGGCTCATTTTTTTTATTTTTAACCCATTCGCGATGATCGCCCCAAAATTTATGGGAAAACTTATTAGGAGAGAAATTTTTCTGAAAAAATTATCATTTTGCAAAGTAGAAAAAAAAATCAACAAAAAATATTCAATATTCCTTACCTCCACTAACATAGGGAACCCAGCAATCGGTATCCCATTAGTAACTTTGAGATCCCTTATCAGCAAATCATCGGGTGTCAATTCAGAAATATCTGCTTTGGCTTTAAGAATATCATGAAAAACCTCCGTTTTACTGGATTTTAACGGAACTAAATTTTCAAGAAATTCGAAAATTTCATGATCTAAAGGCGTTGCTCGATCCGCTTCTTTGGAAAAGTTACACGTGTCTACTAAAATTGGCCCTGAAAAATATTTAAAAAACCCATAAGTTCTATAACTGCACTTTCAAGATTCTTTATTTTTCCGAATTTCGCCATACTTTGTCTGCAATGCAGACAAAGTATGGCGAAATAAATTATTTTTTCGTTGAAATTTTATATAACCGCTAAAATCTGAGAAGAAAATTGATTAAAAGTAAATTTGTGAATCGGGAATTAATTCGTACTGAAACTGCAAATTTCGGAAATTTCTACCATTAAAAATTGTTGAAATCGAAACATTTTGTTAGAGTTATTACGAGATATGAAAATTTGGAATTGGTGAAGTTTATCTTTTTTTTACTTATTTTTAAAGATTCCAAAAAAGGAATTGTGGAATCTTGATATTAAAAAAATGAGATCATGGTTCCTATTTTCCACTAAAAATATGTTATTAAAAAGAAAACTTATGAGGAATTTATTATAAAATAATGAAATTGGAGGTACTTTCTAAATTACAAACTGTTTATCACTAATTTTATAAAGTTGTTGTTTTGTTAATTCGAAAAGTTACGATTTTTATATTTATATATTTATATTTTATATTTACATTTATATTTATATTGATATTTATATATTTTATTTTTCAATCAAGTCTTCTAGAGTTTTACCATAAAACTGGAACTTCACAGCACATTTAACCTTAAAGCCACTCATCTCCGAATTATCCTAACGTGTGGTTAATTAACAACTGATTATGAGTTAGCTATGCAGGAAACTTCAAAAAGCTTTTCAGATCTAATTATTATTAATTCAAGTCAGAAACTTTATAGGAATTTGAAATTCCCAAGTTTCAAAGAAGGGTTTTGAAATTCTAAATTGGGAAAATCAGAAAATCGTTAAATTGTTGCTTTCAAAGTTATGCAAACTCTGGAAATTTGAAAGAGTTTATGTAAAGTTTTCAGAATTTTCAAGGTTTGTTTTGTAAGCAGAAAATTTTTAGAAATTTCGAATTAATACGGTTCAAGGAAAAAACTTTAAGCTTGAAAATGATCAAACCGAAAAATTTATGGCTATACTCCTTCAAAATTGAGAATCTGGAAGGTCGCCGATTTTGAAGAAAGTCTAACATTTTCGAAACCTGAAATATCCGAGGTGCGAAGAAAAAGCTGCAAGCTTCAAATTCAACGTAAATAAGAGACTAAATTTTTGTCTTTCAAAGGATGTGTTTCAACGCGCGATTTTGGCCCTAATAATTGTTAAAAATTATAATATCTCGGATTTACGTAACAATAATCTTCTTAATAATTTCAAACTTTTGTTGGAGCAATATTAAATCTTTTTTGATTAATTTAAGTCCTTTGTTATTGGAGCACCCCTTTTTTTATGTATTTTGTAGAAGACATTAGAGAACATCATATATATAAAAATAAAGATGTTGCGACTCTGTGCTCCCTTGGGGCCAAAAACCCGCCTTATGGACCCTCATCCTTTACGAAAATTTAAACTAAAAATCCGCAGAACTCAAACTGTTCAAAATAAATCTTTGACTCCCCTTAAAATTCGTGGCTCGAGTATAAAATTTTCTAAAACTTCCGAATTCACACATTATAAGGTTCTAACTTTCCCGGAAGTTGTTGCTAGCGATAACACTTCCACAGCTACTTGATATTCCCCTTTCGAAACTGAATAAACAATAATTCCCGATGTCTCCAACTTTTCCGAAAACCACACTGATGCTAAAAAGAAAGCTCGAGGCATTAATGTAACACATAACATGACGCATCAGACGCAATGTGGCGTGTAAGGTTAAAGGCCAATAAAATCTCACGAAACAACGATTTAGTCGTGCGTCAGTTGTCAATTGTATAATTCATGAATGTCGCGGGAATATTTGCCGCTGTGATGCCAAACGGGATGAGGGTTGCTCTAAAAAGATCGATCCTCTTGGCTCAGTTTAGTTCAGTTTAGCTTAGCTTAGCTTAGCTTAGCTTAGCTTGATTTGACAGAAAAGAGGATACACCTTCGTTCTTGTCTGCCATCAAAAATAATTTATCACTCATCCCCAAGACGAAATCAACCCTCCTTCCATTTGTCTCAGGCTTTACCGTGTGATATACTTTTAATTTGCACTTTGTCCTTGCTGTGTCATCGTTGACCTTATCCTCCATTCTCTTTGCCCTCTTACTCTTAAGATCACCGCTTCTCTTCTCATTATGTTTCCATTAATATTTTTATTAGGGTAATCGCTGTTGTCGTCCTTGTTACCCTTATTGTTATTGTCCCCGTTATCCTTTTGTTTGTCGATGGCGTCCTTGTTACTACTGACATCAGCCTTGCTCTTCGGTTTCTCATTAATGTTGTCATTGTTAACTTTTATCTCCTTGTCCTTCTTTTCGCAAGCATTGTCTTTGATGCTACTAACGCAACTATTGTCCTCAAGAAATATCCCTTCGGTGTTGTTGTCATTGTCAAATCTCTTATTGTTTTTCTTTTATCGTTGCTACTGACATCCTCATCTTTATCGTTACCGTATTCGTTATTAATTGTAAATTATTGTCCAATTTAGTCCCGCCATTACTTTTGTCCTTCTCCTTGTCGTATTCCCTAACCCTTTGCGTCACAGCGGGACAATGATTGTCCCACCTAACTTTGGTTAGTTTTGTAATAGTTAAAGATTGTTATTTATTAAAACTAATGATAAAAATCGTGAAATTAGTACTCTATGACTTCAGTAATTGTGACAAAAATTTCGCCTTATTGATATTAGTGTACTTGTATTTATAAACAAACAAAGTGCAAAAAAGTAGCAATTCTATGGAATAAATGCGTTCTTGACTGATCAACGAAGTCCAAAAATCTGGAAATAACGTCCAAAGGGCTCTTTGGGTCACTGGTTATGAATCCAATATGGTATTTCCAAAATTTAAATACAATTATGTTTTTGTTGTCAAATTTGAATTTGTAGAAAAAAATATACGGCTCAAAGGGTTAATCTTTACTTCACACCTTTCATCGTTTCTACTCTTTAGAACATTTTGGTGGTTATTGACTTAGTTGTTGTCTTCTGAATTTTTTGCTTTTTTTGTCAACAACTTCTTCGATTTTCGTCTGTGATACGAATTTTTGAAAACTGATCACTGGAATCTTATTTAATAGTTGGTTATGTCTCAAGGTGTTGACATGATGCACATCCATATCTCATATGTTTCTATACTTTTTAAAAAATGTTTGTAAAATATGTAATTACTATAGTAATTACTATAGTACTGATTACTATATAATTAACATTTCTAATATATCAAAATATAGTACAAAGTGTCCACAAATGGTAGTGTTCAAAACCGGTGCTTCTACCATATGTTATTACCTAATGCAATTGACATCCTCATTTTTGTCGCTACTGTTTTCTTCACGTTTGCCCTAATTGTGTGTCCATTCTCATTATTTGTCCGCCTGTATTCTATATATACATCCCTCCTATCATCCACATTGACTTTTCCTTCATCATTTAATCCTTCCCGCCCTTCTTGACATCCCTGTCGTCACTGATACTGTTGTCCATTTCTCCGTTCTTACCCTCCGTGTTACTCTCACTCCGTTATTACCAATCCAGTTGCACTCCTTCTCTTTATCTTTGCTGCCCTCCTCATGGTCTTTGTCCTCGTCATCTCCATCTCTGCTACTTGTCCCGACATTTCCTATCCTCATTTGTCATCATCAACGTTCACTTTCCCCTCTTCCCTTTTATCCCTTCTACATTTGTCAACATTTTTATTGTCACTGACTTGACTGTCCTCCCTTTTCCTTTATTCCTCCCCTGTACTATTACTCTACTCCTTTTTGTCCTTTGTGTCCTCTTTACTCGTTTCCACTTTTAATACTTGTCCTTCTATTCGCTGTTACCTTTTATCGTCATCCAAATTGACTTTTCCTTCGTCCTTTCTATCCTTTCCATCCTTGTTGACGTCACTATCCTCACTAACATCGTTCCTGTCCTTTTCTCCCTCCCTATGGTCCTTGATGTCATTGTTGACATTTCTCCAAATATAATTGTCCTGCTTTGTTATCGGTGGTTTGTCCTTTGCCATCATTTCCGGCATTGTCTTTGTCATCATTGTCCCGCTCTTTGACATTATCACCGCATCACCGTGAACACTATCGTTGATAACGCTGTTATCCCCTCTGGAACGCAGAATCGTCATCGCCAAACATCATTGTTATCACTCCCGGTGCCATTATCGTCACCCCTGGTATCGTTGACGCGAATATCATCGTTGTGATTCCAAAAACGTCCTGCTCCTTTTTTTGTCCATTTATTCGAGCAAAGTGAGACCACTGACAAATGACTCTCGGAACCATTTTTTACCTTGGCACACATAAGTAACTATGTATATTTATATAAACATACATATCCAATGACAGCCTATTCGATTATGCCATAAAGGCTGCTCCATCCATTTCTTCCTGACGCAGCATTCTGAAACGGTAACTATCATTGATACCATTGATACCATTATTATATCATAGGCGTATACAATCCTGTCTTTATCGTCACTGTTTCCGATCTTCCCATTATGCTATTGTCTTTGGAATAATTGATGTCACTCATTCTCAAAACAATATCGTCAAGGGTTTCTTTGTGTTACTTACTGCCACGCACAAATACATATTGTGTATATAAGAGCTCGACTGGCACAACCAACCCCTCGGAAATCGAATTAAAACAACGCCAAGCTCAATTGAAGTTTCTAATGGTGTACATTTACACTTGTCACCGTTGTAATTACATAAGGAAATTATGAATATTTCATCTTTTTGTTCGCCGAGAATTAAATGTTCCGAAATTATGAAGGAGTGCGATTAAAAAAGGTTATTCAAGCTGTATCAATTTTTTTCTACTTTGCAAGAAATAAAAAAAGCGCATGAAGAATAAATAATTATAATCTGCAGACATGATGCCAGTAAAGACTAATAATAAAGATGCGTTTTTAGAGTCAACTTTTGCAAAATTGAATAAAGAAATTAGCAAATTTTGCAAATGAGAATTTTTAAACAAAATTTTACATGAGCTTTAGGAAATTTCAGATTCTTAAAAACCACTCTTGCATTTTTTTCAAGAATTGAATATTAAACAAGATGCATTCTATTTATCCACAATTTTTAGTTAAGAATTCCAGTCAGGAAAATTAACGACAAATGAGCGTCATATTTAGTTACCCCATAAAGTAGCAGATTTTTAGGAAAACTCGATGGAAGGTTTTCTCTAGAGAGAATTATTTTGGTAATTTGGAAATATTCGAAATTCGAAGATCGTTCTCCTTTTGAAACTTCGATATGAACTGTAAAATTTGTGATTCGAGAGTTTCGATTTCCCGTTTTTTCAAATTCGTAAGTTTTCGAACTAAACTAATTGCATTCAAAATACTTCAATTTTTGGAAATTTGGTATGAAAATTCGACAATTACTTTTTTTTCAATTCCACATTTTTACTTTAGAAGATGATTTATGGAATTTGAGAAAAGGCTTATTTTCTATTTTTCATTTTTATTCCTGAAACATTTATTCCAACGTATTTGGAAATAATTCATGTACGAATTCTTGAAATTCGAATTTTAATATTTTACTAACTAGAAGCCGTTTTCCTTTTTTTTTGAATTTGAGAAAACGCCTAATTTCCAATTTTCATTTTTAACCCCAAGACATTTATTCTAATATTTTTGGAAATAAGCCATGAACAAATTCTTAAAATTCCAATGTTAACATTTTATTTAGAAACTGTTTTTATTTCAAAATTTTTCCGAAGTTTGCAGTTTCTATACACACTTTTACATAAACTCTCTCGCTCTATAAAAATGTACAACTATGCAAAAAAAAATTGTTACCATTTCTTCCAAAAAAGGTTGCACCAAAATTCTGCAACACGTAATTAGAAATCAGTACTTTAATGCATTTAGAAACTTACCCCTTAGAAGGTGAGCAATTTGCGAATCAACCATATCCGGACATTCCTTTATGATATTTTGAGCAATCAAAGTACTGCAACTGCCAACAATTTGCAAACGAACGGTACTTTTGTCGGGGAAAGTAAACGTATTATCTTGAGGTCTGTGATCAATAATCTCTGCTATGGAATGTACCAATGCGGAATCTTCGGAAGATACAGTATGATGGTCAACTAGAGTCAATTCCAATCGATTTTCAATGCTCATTCGATGCAAATCTATTTGGTCCCTGTCGAAAATCATGAGATTGCCTTTGATACACTTTAATTGCATCCCAAGAGATTTCTCTACTTGAAAGAGTCTATCTCCTGTTTCTATCTCTTTCCAACATTTAATTGAATTTTGATCAGATCTGATCTGATATTTATTTTTATCAAAAAGAGTAAAAGAAAGGGAAAAGTGGAATATTCGATTAAACAACTAATTCTGCACTCAGCCTTGAAAGTTTATGAATGGGTTATTTCAATTTGATTCTGGAGTTTGGAATTCTCTCGATTGGAAACTTTTTTACAATTTTAAAGTGTGTTACTTTGGTAATTTGGAGATATTCGAAAAGTGAAGACCGTTTTCCTTTTGAAAGTTCGACAGAAAGTGTAAAATTTGTTATTCGCGTTTTTGGATTTTCCGTATTTTCAAATTCGTAATATTTCGAACTAAGTTAATTGCGATCGAAATATTCCAATTTTCGAAAAATTGGATTTCACAATTCTACAACTATTTTCTCTTCTAATACAACATTATTACTTCAAAAGATGGTTTTTGGAATTTTAGAAAAGGCGTAATTTCTAATTTTCATTTTTAATCCTGAAAAAATTATTCTAACATTCCAATTTTAACGTTTTTAATGCTCTAAAAAATAAATTTAAAAAAATTGGGATACTAATAATTGCAATTTCTTGAAATCACAATTTTCCAAATTTAATAATCGACTTTCGTCAATTGATTTCTTTTCTACATATTTTATAATTGGAATTTTAACTGACACTAAAGTTTTCATCAATCAATTTTTAAAATCATGGTTCCAAAAGCAAAACTTAAGTACCAAAATTTGTAGAACATTTTTACTTCCAAATTCTCGCGGATCCAAAATTTCGAAAAGGGTCTTCCTTGTCTATCTATTTGCTTCTAACTTTTTCTAAATATCCTATTCCCTAAAATATTCATTTGCCAAAATTTGTTCATTCTTCTATTGGTGCTTTTGTTGTTTGAAAAAAAAAAGCCTCAGAACTTCAAATTTCAAACGATTGAAAAAACAGCGAATATTTTACTTGCACATTCGAAAACTCCAACATTTCTCAACATTGAACTCTTCAATCCTGTATATTTACTAGCAGAAGCTCCGTATTTCGACAATTTTCGGTTCATTAACCTAGGAAAAAAATTGCAGAAGAAAGAAAATTCGCTGGTGTTTTCCCCCATTGTTTTTTATGATTTTTTTTTGTCTGTCTTGTTTACAGATAATATTAAAGGGCAAAAGGGAAGCATAGAGTGTTTTCTCCCTCAGCCACTAAAGAACCCCTATGTTGCGTGAAATAAAGCCAGACTCTAACTGTATAGACACCCTCTACAAATTTTGAGAGCCTTGTCTTCCTTCCTTCCTTCCAACACTGTCCTTTAAATTAGTCTTGTTTCATTCTCTCTCTGCTGAGACGGTTTAAGACGGTTTCATAAGGATTATCATGACACAAACCCTTTTCTAAGACCATACAAATATTTGAGATACGAAACTGCAGTTTGCTGGAATTCGAATGTATTTTAAATTCTTTGAAAAACTCTAAAAATTTGTACTGTTTGCAAAATTCTAGCCATCTTCAAAATATCTGTAAATTTTAAGGTTGTTAAAATTTAAACAATTATACAGGCGTTCACATCTAATTTCAAAGCATATTCTGTAAAAAACATAATTGCTTAATTAACCTACTTTTATTTAGTTTTAGGAAAATAACAGAGTATTACAAATTATATTACCAAATTTTGTTTAAGGTCTTTGTCCAACGTCTTATGAACGGGAGTATACTCAAAAAAGGTATTACTATAAAATGAGCCAAATTTCAAACTTCTTATTATTTAAACGATTTATTGATTTACACCTCAAGTTTTGAATTATACTTTTTTTGACTTCTTGAAATTTCTAAATAGTTCAGAATTCTAATATCTGGAATTTTTTGGCTTTTTGGTATTCTCATTTTTACCTTTCTGGAACTTATGAACTTTTCTGGAGTTATAATATTACCTTTGGCATTGTTGGGGATCTTCTTATTTTGAAAATTCTATGAATTATAAAATGTTTGATTTACACCTCAATTTTCAATTATACATTTTTGGTCTTCTTGAAATTTCTAATTTTTTCGGAATTCTAATATCTAGATTTTTTTAGCTATTTGGAATTTTTATTTCTAACTTTCTGGAACTTATGAATTTTTCTGCTGTTATAATATTAACTTTGGCATTGTTGACGGTCTTCTTACTTTGAAAATTCTTTGAATTTTAAAATGGTTCAATGCTTGAAATCTCCTAAACCCTATAAATATCAGAGGCTTTCCGGATTTTCTTTATATTCACCGAATTTTGAAAAATTCGTTAAATCGCCCAAATTTTTTCATTTCCTAAATTCTTTAAAAACACTTTACTTCTGTAAACACTAAAATATTCAAATAAATTTAGGCGGTAGTTTACCTATAATTGGATTTTTCAGAATTTCACCGCTTTTAAAATATATTATTAGATCAAGCCCTGGCTTTAGTCTATAACGACATTGGCTTACGCGTTTTGCTGTTGCAAAAAAGTTATAATTACAAATTACGTTGCCTTCGTCATTCTTAATGAGATTTGATTTATCCTGCATATGTGACCGTCATGTTTATGCAACAAAAGGAAAAACGTTGCTAGTTGGGACGTCACTTTAAGCTGTAAGTCCCGTCTAAAACGAGCTTAATAATGGATACGACGTGTCGATGCGAGTGCCTTATTTGAAATCCTACGATTTACGCAAATCCTCGACCCTCCTAATAATTCTAAACATTGCAAAAATGTATGATTTTTTACGGGGCTCGCAGGGAATCCAAATAATTTATATCCGGCATATAATAGCTAAACAAAAAATATGGGATACTCATTTAGGGATTAACGCGAGAGGGCGTTGTCGGTGTAAGTAAAGCCGATTACGGATAGGTAGAGACGCAAAAGCCAGCGGCGGTAACAGCAACAGTTTCAACGTTGAAACTGGAGTTCGTTGGATGAATATTAATAAAGACTAATTGAAAAGTTTCGCAGAGCTTGTCGTTTGTTTCAGTACCAATAACGGGGGGCCGAGGAAAGCTCCCTTTTACGCATTTGCATAAATTATATTCGGTGTATGCTCATTTATTTATTTCTTAGCCATCGCATCGCCGTGTTACGATTGTAATTATGCCTCTATAATGAAGCCAACTTTCGATTCGATGAAATAGCTTATAAGGGTGCTTAAGGTAGTCGTTCCGTTACAATCAACTTCAAAAGTATAGGCTCTACGCCATGTAAGATTGCCTCATTATTTTAACACGGTTGTGGTTAGAAATTTTTGGCTGAGCGTGTACAAAATATAGCGATGGATCTTTTATATACACCAACTTTTAGTACATAGATGGGTATTATAAACGCACATACCAACACAGAGACAAATTACCAGCGTTATAGATGTTTTAACCGTTTGCGTACCAGAGGGTTTTGAAAAAAGACGTCCAAGGATCGATTCGATTACGCGTCCAAAAAAACCGAAGAGCGCAATCGCGCTCCTTTGATTACGTTTTTCATTAAAAGCTGTATTTTGAAAAAAAAATGCGCTGGCTTTTTTCGACACAAAATCTGAAGAGCGCGAAAGTGGCTCGTGGTACTCAAACGGTTAATAAACTATAACTTTTTAACTAAACTGATGATATTTGTGATATTCTTTTATAATATTTACTAAGGACTAATGTACCACCCTTTAATTTTTTACTAAAATCTGAAAATCCATTTTCATGAAAGAAATTGACACATTGTTGACCGGCAATTTTTCTGAAAAATTTTGGAAAAAACCTTTTCCCTCACTTTAGGCCCGGGGGTAGATAATTTTGCTGAACCCATTCGAGGCGGTGATTTTTTTCCGAACACGGTCCCCAAGAGCGAAATTCTTTTTTTTAGTGATGCTATAAAACCGGTTGCACAGCAGGTGTGCAACTTCCCCTATAATTGAGAGGGGTACTCCCTATGCTCGCTATGTAACAATTGCCATTTTCTAATTGCATATATCTCCGTTTTGAAGTGGACGATCGAGCTGTAATTTTACTAATCGATAGAAAAAAATATATTTATCATCTCACAAGGATCTCAGAAAAATCTGAAGAAAACGCTTCCGTGTGAGAACTACCTTAAGACGAGGACAAAAAGGGACGAAAGGAAGGAAAGGCGAGGGTAGGATATGAGCGTAAGTAATAACTTACCAAAATGTCAATAAATTCAACGGTACTTGGTGACATCGCAGATAATAGACGACTTCGGTTTTCACGCGAAATTCCTTCTCTGGTATATTCATAAGCGGTAGTACTGGAAGCGGTTCGTGGTTCCTCTTGGATTGATAATAACGATAGTAACCGTGAACCAAAGCGCAAACCGCGGAGTCTAAATCACAAGTTGGATTACCCAACACGACTACGACTTTTTCGTACTTGCTCCAGTTTTTCTGCAATCGGAGAAAGAAAAGAAATGGGTTATTGAGAGATTGCCAGGAAAATTTTAAATCCGTTCCAATTCAACGAAAATTGATTGAACGCACTTGGAAAAAAAAATGATGATTTTAATAAAAGGAGAGAACAAACATCATATCTCTTTTCATCCAAATCAGATTTCATTTCGTTCAAATCACATTTTCAGGGTATTGAGGAACCACTACATTTTAGATTTAAAATCTGTGAGCGTTTTTCTCCGGAAGATTTTTTAAAATTTTAATCTGCTCCGTTAATGAGAATTTTAGATATGATGCGTGCTAATTGTAAGTAATTAATTTTAATTCGAATAATCCTTGCGAAAAATCACCCATAACTATGTTGAGTAAAATAAAATAAAATATAATAGAATAAAATAGTATAATAAAAAAATTCGAATTCTCTGAGAGTTATAGCATCTGAGAAACTTTGAACATTTAAAAAATGTTATAATTGAAAGAATTTTCAAAATGAGAAAATTCGAAGTTAATATTATGAAATCAGAAAAATGTCACAAGTTGCAGAAAATTGAAAATGAAAATTCAAAAAAGCGAACAACTTCTAGATAAATAAATTTCTATTGAAATTTTCACACGTTCGAAATTTTCAGATATTTTGAGTATGGTTAGAGTTTTGAAAATATTATTTACAAATTTCAAACATCAGAAAGTAGCGCAAAAATTCGAAAGATTGATAAATGTGAGATTTCTAAGGTGGTGCAATTTTGAAAAATTCATTTACAGGTAGGTAAAGTTCAATTGAAAATTTTGTAATTTACAGAAATCAAGTTTTTCAAAGAATTTAAAACACATTCTAAATTTAACGAATTTTCGTGATGAATATTTTAAAAATTCATGAGATTATAAAAAATTTCCCAAATTCTCTGATACAATAAATTCAAAGAGCGTCTGAAATTTATAGAATTTAAAAAATCCTGATTATTTAAAAATATATAGTTCGAAGAATTTTCAAAATGAGAAGATTATCGCCGATTCTGAAGTTCATATTATGAAATAAAAAAAATGTCATAAGTTGCAAAAAATTAAAACTAAAAATTCCAAAAAGCAAAAAAAACTCTAGGTGTAGAAAATTCTGAGTATAATTGTTCAAAATTTGACCACCTGAAAATTTTCAGATATGGTCGGAATTTTTAAAGTATTGCGAATTTCAAGTATCAGAAAATAACAAAAAGTTCGAAATTTATTCTATTAATATAAATTTTATTGATACAAAACCGATCCTACCAAATTTCTACCCTCGGATTAGCCTTAAATTCCAGCTTTTCCCTAAAAATTGTAACTATACGTAATGGACACTCCGAAAGGGGGACTCGTCGGAATAAATAATAATTGATATCGCAAATTTATGGGCAAAAAAATATATCTAACATCCGATGTAGCTATTTCAAGATGAAAAATTGTTATAGACAGACTTTATTATCAGACAGGTGGGGCAAACAAACGATTCATCTAATTTCCACGAAAAACTGAAACGATAACGGACGTTCCGGGGGGAAGGGTGGGGTCAAAGCTCATCAAAATTAGTAAGAAAAAAGGGGAAAAATGAAAAATCCGTCTGTGTTCTTTGAAGCTTAATATAAATTATTGACGTCCATATTCCGCTCCTCTCTCCCCCAGCCCCTCTTTTTTTACCCCATTTTTCCTTTCACAGTTAGGTTTAGCGTCCATCAAACTGAATTTTCGGCAATTGAATTGGCGCCATCGCCAGTCGTGGTTAATGGAGAGGACACTTTCATGTGCGAGTGGAAATTCGTTATCACCTTTAAAATAGACTACCCCGCTCCCAGACAGAGATACGCTCGCTCACGTACATATCGGCACAACAAAATAATACATATGTCCCGGACTGAGTGTTAGAAAAACTTTGACGCTAATGTTGGAGGACCGAGGATGCGTCTGTCTGTTACGCACCCTCCGATGGGGAAGACAAAAAGAGCTTTGACCTTGCTTGCAATGGTCTGAAACGCGATTACCGAAGGGTTCTAATTCGATTAACGGGGTCGTGCTGAAAAAAAAAAACCTTTCCAAAAGGGACGAGAAACATCTTTTTTAGAAAAAAAAACCGGCTGGATGCTCCAAACACACTCCCGAATTAGGTACCTTTGCCGAAGCATATAATGTGCGTGTCGTTAACGCCAAAGTTTGCTGAGCAAGAAGAAATCCGAAAGAAGGAATTTTTTTCCCAACTCTCTTGGTCGGCTTTTTGGCGAAATTGTGTTACACCACAAAGTAGGAGTCCCCGTTCTGATATTTGATGTAATTCAACGTCAATAAGGTTGAGAGTAGTCTTTAGATTTTTTGTTTCAATTCTTGGGATTTTCGGAAATGGTGCAGGATTTCACGATTTTCAGTACTGAAAATAAGATTTAAATGAAAACTCAATTGACCAGAGTGGTCAAATCGGAAGTGCGTAAGCAATATAATTGCGATGCGCAAAAGCGGAAGAAGCTGAGAGACGCTGGTCGGTTGCGCATGTGTGCTAAGAGACGCTAAGAACGCGAGGCGTGTATTCGTTTGATTTTTTTCGGTTTCTTTTTTGTGCTTTCTTAATACAACGCAGTTTTATATTTTCACAACATCAACGAGTTTCATAAATTGATTAACCTAAAAGTCGTCTGGTAGTTTCATTTAAGAATTCCTCTGCCAAACTCCCAACCCAACCTTCAGAATTTTCTAGAGCGTTATTTTGGGGTTAGAATTGGAAATTAGGGGCTGGTGAAATTTTAGGAATTTCCCAGAATCTCGTCGTCCAGCATTTGTTGAATTTCGAATAAATTTTAATGGTTTCGAAAAATCACACCATTTTCTAGTATTTCAGCAATTTCGAATTTTCGAATTATTCTTTTTTATATCCTCAATCCTTATAATTTTGGAATTCCAAGAGTAACTAGAATTTTTTAGATTTTCAGAATTTTATCAAATTATTAATTAAACAATATTAACACGTTAAGCGCGGCGCCGGTCCCTGGGGACCGACACTGGACTTTTCGTTTAACCGACATCGGTCCCTGGGACCGACAGTATTAAAGTTAAAAATAAATGTAGTCTGAATGAAATGTAGTCAAATGTAGTTTCAATGAAATCTATCAAAACATTTTGAATAAAATGTGGCTTGGATTTACACATATCGCAAAATGTAACAACCGTGCTTTGAAGTCGCGGATCACCTTGTATCGTCGCATCATTTGAGGAACACTTGCTCGCTGCCGGCTGAACAGAAAAGACAGCAATTTCGGCGTCGCGCTCAACGCGTTAAGATAAGGACAGTAATTTTGTTTTTACACCTGGGCGACCGAGAACCCAGGAACGGCCCTGTTTCGACCTTGCCAAATGATATTTCCCATAAGAGTTGCCAAAAATCCCGTTGGGGGCGCTTATTATAAAGCAAATAAAGGTTATGAGAGTACTCGGAATTTTTTTATCTCGGGTATTATTTTGTTAAAGTAAAAAAATACACTTTCAAGAAAATTCGAAGCCCCTGTCTAATCAATTTTACGCTTTTTACGTAAACCAAACTTTTTTTTGCTCCGTGTAACGTGGAACAGCCGTTCTCGCGTGTCATTATTACCTAACTCTGCTGGTCACAACGAACAGCCGATGCAGTTACCCTATCTATGAGTACCAGGGGTGCATTCCAAAACGTTGCTTCGGCAGAGCCCCGTACAGAACCGTTTCATTTTTCTTTTATCGCCTCGAGAATAAGGGGGATGAAACGTTATAAAAATACTCATTCGGTAACGCACCCCAGAAAGGACAATCCATCAATCAACTTCAACGGCTCGTCCCCTCGTAAACGTAACATTCTTTTATTTGAATTAAACGGGAAATTAGCAACGGAACGTGGAACGTAACATCCGAACTCGCAATCGAACCGTAACATTTAGTTATTACCAGGGATGGTGGATCAACAAAGGAAAGATCGATCTCGAAACTCGAAATGAATTGAAAAATTGTAGCTAGAGAAATCGATATATTGAATTTCGATTTCAGATATCTCTTTGTATAATTATATTTGGTTATCAAAATAATTAAAATCGAACGAAAAGTAAAACAAAAAGTAAACATAGTTTCGAATTATCGTGCTCAATAATGAAAGATCGATCTTGAAACAGCTTCAATGTAGTGAATATAGGTTCAGGTATCGATTCTCGGAGGTATAACCGTCGATCCTTGAGAATATCGATAACAAACAGATCGATACATCGAACGTCGATGTTTAACAATTTTTTATGGCTCTCTAAAATTGTCTATATAATTATTTGGTTAATAAAATAAGTAGAATTGATAACTTTTACTGTTCGACAACGAAATCAAAGAAAAAATAGAAATCTCAATTAAGTATCGATCCCAAATCAAACAAATCAATACATCGAAGATCGATGTTTTACGATCTTCTTATAATTATATTTAGTCAACAACACTTTACCGACCGCTAGCGATTCAACAGTATTCGCGCGTCCGATCGACCGCTCGATGATATTAATGTTAAATTATATTTATTAACCCATTCGAGATCGATTGCACCCCTGTGTGCAATTGATTTCCGAGAGTAGAAGATAGGTTGCACACCAGGTGTGCAACCGGTCTTATAGCCCCGCTAACAACAAACAATTTCGCTTTTGAGGATCGTGTTCGAAAAAAATCGCCGTCTCGATTTGGTTAAACGTTGGCCACAAAAAGTCGATTAATAGGCTAGCGGTCGGTGAAATGATAAAATAAGCGAAAATCGATATTTTTAGTTTCGACCAACCAAAACTAAGAAAATATCGAAATGTTCGACGAGTATCGATTCTAACAATGAAGAATCGATCCAGAAAAAAATATGTGAGGCAAAATCGATTCCCGGAAGTGTAAATATCGATTCCCTAAAGGAATTCCATGTCGAAACGATATCCCTATGTTACTACTGCTACCTTCAGACTACTGTCTGCTACCGGTGAGCGTTGACTTATAATATACGTGTCCTTCTTTTTCTCAAAGGTAAATGAATGCTACGGGTTATGGCCAACACACACGTGATCTTGAAAACATGTGAAATTTTTCGAGTACCCCTGGTACCGGTAATTCATTTATTTTTTATATTCTCGACGTAGGGAAAAATGGCACATTCTGCTTTTCGCTTGCGTTATTAACTTGTTTACTTATTTATGCGTATTTGCAGATACTTGCACTAGCAACCAAGTACCAAATTATTACTCCAAAAGCAATAACAAGTCTGTACAAATGTTTCTATATTTACCAGCACTTCTTTCGAAGCGAGCAGAAATTCTTCCATGTTTTGTTCCACGCGAGAATTATAAACACACTTAGAAAGGGTTGCTATAGGTTCCTAGAAAATGTGGGGTTTCTAACTGGTGCTGTCATCTATCGACAAAACTTAGAATTACATATATTGCATTATAATTTCTGTTACACCGATTACAGCTATTTCTGTCATTTATTTCTTGCCTCAATTTTGGCGGTAAATTAGAAAGGTTTAATTATTATCCTTCGTTTTGATTATAAACTATTATAAACTGTATCGTATTAAAATTTGCTGTAGGGATTGCTGTAAATTCTCCATTATTTCTTCCACTTCCACGAGTTAGGATTTTTCAAAATTTTGTAACTTCACAAATTTTGTAAGTTTTAAAGTTTTCTTGATTTCTCAGAATTTCTAATTTTTTTTACGCATCCAGAACTTGGGAAATTTTCTGAAATGTTACAAATTTCTGTGAATTTCGTAATTTTCAAAATTTTTAAATTTTTAATAAATATTTCCAGGATAACTCACATATCTTCTAATACTTATATTTGTCTATTTGGTTTTTATTTAGGCTCGGAATTTAAAAGTAATAGTTATCGTAAATAATTTTTAGTATTTCTCAATACAATTTTTCATATTTTCGTTAAATTACTTGAATTTATTCTTTGTATTATTTTCTGTACGTTAACAATGTTATCGCCAAAAAATGTTACGATAAAATGAAAAAATAATAGCTAATTATTAAAGACATATAATTAAATTCTATTATTACAAGGAATTCTGTAGCATGATGTGTACGTTGATTTATATTTTATTGAAAAACGTGTTATAAAATACAATTATTATAAAAAAAAATCATTCTCACATTTTTTCACTTGTCTCTATTATGCTCTTATACTTGCTTGGACGGATTTCGATTTAATCGTTTCCTACTTTTGAGTCTTCCAGACTTCCAGTCTACGTCTAAAATCTATGTGAGACGATACAATTGATTTCTTCATTTAGTATTTTTTTTTAAGTTTTCGATTAAGGCACGTTATCATAATGCACTCCACAATATTCTACTATATAAACTCTTCCGCACGTAGAGGAAAAGCAAAATATATTGTCTTCACAATTAAAATTGCAAACCATTTCTGAATTAGTGTTGTTTTTGTATGGTATAAAAATTGGAACGTCTTTTCCCATATAAAGGGTAATTAAAATATTTCTAACTAATTACAGCGTCGATTGATTTTTTTAAAAATACAATACTGTACCTAAAAGCAATGATTTATAATGAGTAAAAATATAAAACAGTATTTTCCCTCCTTTAACATTAATTGTTTCAAGTTTTTACTTAGAAATTTGTTATGTAAAAAAAATAAAAGTTATATAAAATTGCGTTTTGAACGAGTCAAAAATTATTTTGGACGGTTTCTTGTTTTTTTAAACATAGATTAACTTATCTACTACATTCTCTATGAGATTTTTCAGCTTCTATGTATAATATAAAAATAATTGAAAACTGGAGAAAAGATAATTCTTCTACTTTTAGTTACTTTCTGATATCCTCTTTCCCATTTTCTTCTAAAACGTCACGTTTTACAAATACGTAGTTTAGAAATGTATAAGATGTTTCTCGAATTCTAAGGTACTCTTTTATATAAAAAATTGGAATATTAAAAAAATTTAGTTTTTTTTTAACAGCATAGCAGTGTATGAAAATGGTCCCAAATACCATCATTATCCATCTTGATCAAACAAACTGTACAATTTTGAAAAATTCGAACTTTGAAAAGCTTCTAATCAAATCTCCCTGAAATTATTACTATGAGTATAACCAAATTTAATGTTCATTTCTATGATTTTCTCACTATAATAAGAAAATGGTAACATTATAAAAACATATTATAAAAACTAATAAAATGTGCTTGAAGAAGAAACAAATGGAATGTGCTGAATTCACAAGAATGGAAAATCAGAAATTTTTCCTCTCAATGACTTTTTCCAAAAAGTTTGTACGTTTTTTATAGCCGATTTAAAACAATTTTGATTTTTTTTTTCTTCGGAATAAGTACCTTTTTTCTCCGAATATTCTTAAACCTAGCGAATTTCCGAATCTCTATCATTTCAAAAAGTTTCATTAGAGAAATTAGCAAATTTGTGGCATAACGTAAACCTTCAAATCTACCATTTTTTCATTTCTGACCTTAAAAGAAAAATGGATAATAGAAGAACAAATTGTAAGAAACGGGAAGAAAACTCCGGAATTTCCATCACTGTTCCACGGAAACTGAAATTTTTCTTTCATAGGATTTCCCTTCCCATTGAATATCCGACTGAAGTGGAGTGTGTCGAGTTCTACACAACTGCGGCCCGTATTTTAACATCAACATAATGACACCGACCACAAAAAGTGTTAAACAAGCCGTGGCTGGCCAATAAATGTGTAGACTCATTTTCCTTTCCTATTTTTTACCTTTCCCTTTTTTTCTTTCAACAAATTTTCCTTCTCGGTCTTATCTTTCTCCTGTTTTAGTTCAAAATCAACAAAAATAAGAATTTGTTCTTGAGATTCGCTACTATATGACTTACTAATTGTAAAAAAGTACTAAATGGTAAATGATCGAGTTCGAATGGTTCGATCCTGAATTTGTACAAAAGACTCGGCTGCAGTTTCAGTACTCGCTTTGATATTGCGAATTTGTTTTTGTTTTTAAATTTCGCTTTCTCGTTTTTGTAATTCTAAGTACTCTTGAGGTTGCGGTGAAGTCCGAGCAGATGGATATGATTGGGGATACGATTCAGGATCGTAGTATTGCACTTCTTGCTGACTCTCGTCGTCTCGATAATTACTCGGAGGTTTTTCACTAAAACCCTGCTGTTTTCCAAAAGGTTTGTTCAAACCTAACTCGGATAAATCCAGCGGAGGATTGTTATGAGGCGTTACGACCCACAGCGACTGTATCCAACGATTCCCTGAAAATATTAGAGCGATGGACATTAATATCCTTATTTCTTAATTATATTCTTTGACTTTTATTTTTTCGGTAATTTTCCTTAACCCCTTCCGGTACGATTTAATAATGAAAAACTGTGCATGAAATAACCATTTAATTTTTATTTAAGAAAACTTGTTTCATTTTATAATTCTTACATATTCTTAATTAATATCCATTTTTACATATTGTCAAATAATATCGAAAACGATAAAATTAAGAAAAAATCAGAGCAAAACCTTAATAAGGTTTTGCTTTGCGAGGCGAGCTAGACTCGTCATTTTACCGGAAGCAGTAAATTTCGATTTAACGAAAAATTAATAAATGAAAAATATGTATATTCCCTGGATTTTACTGGTTATAAAAAATATTTATTGTATTTCTTATTAAATATGTTGTACCTAAGAAACAGGAGAAAGATTTCCAGGGATCGAATAGAATAATATTTGTAAAATATTTAATTGAAAAATACAAAAAGTCTACAAATTGTCTTAGTTACTAATTATACAGAGAGAAAAGAAACAATGGAAAAATGGTAAATTTATCTATTTTCTGGCAGTTTCTACAATATAAGAAAAAAATTTTGTTATACTAAAATATGACTGCGACACAGTACAACTTATTATCTTTTTTTATAAAACACATATCCAGTAAACATAAGAGAGATTATAATTTGAGCTTGGATAGGAATAAGTAGAAAATAATGTACAAGTAAAAAGTGCATAAAAGAACAAAAAAGCTACTAGATTAGAGAAAACTAAGGAGAATACAGAAGTAAGAGTTATCCGATAGATTTGAATTTGATGATTACGTTCGGGACTGTAGAAACTGAACTTTTAAGAAAATTACAACAAAAAAATTAATTTGAAGAAATCAAAGAGCTCCTGATGAAGATGTAGAATGAAAACATACCAGTATTTCGATCTTTCCAATAATTGCTATGTCGGGAACACCAACAGAAGGCAATGTTCACTATAAACAGCAGCCCACCTATTACAGAACAGATAGTGATGGCCACGTAGAATGGAGTAAAGTCACCGAGTTTGTATGGTTTAAAGAATGGATTTTTTAAGTAGTCATTACGTTCTTCTAGCGAAGTCATGTTAATAATACAATTTTGAGTCTTTTGTGTTCTGAAAAAAGAGAACAAACGATAACGAGCATATGCCAGTCGAGTTGACATTTTGTTCATTTCAAGAAAAAGAAACAGAAAGGCTTTCAATGCTATCATCTTGTTGCTAAACCCCTAACCCTTTGCCGCCCGAGTCATATCACTAGAACGTTATACATGTTCGAGTCACGTTCGACATAGGACCGCAAAGGGTTAATGTTACTTGCAACGATAAAAAATGGCTAAATAACTTCAGAAAAATAAATAAAACCTCGATAACAAATATTTGGAAGGAAAAATGGACAGAAATAAAATTTAGATTCGACTAACAACGAGTTTAATTCCCAATTTTATTTTTCATTCTTACAATTATTCAGTGCTTTAAAAACCTATGAAACAAAATTAATATTTTATAAAATTAAAAATTTGCTTTAGTAATAAATTACTTTCTTTCCATTTAATTCCTTAAAAAGGAGTGTATCCCAATTTTGTATTGAAGTTGATAATGAAAGGAGGAAATTTCATGACAAAGCATTGATAATAAAGATAATCTTATTGGAAAACCAAGATAATTTGATATTTATTATTATTGTTTGTAACTCTGCTAAAAGCTTGTAGACTATATATTATGGTTAATAAGAAAAACAAAGTATCAATAACAATAATTCAATATATATCATAAATAATAAAAAGCGAAAGTATCGATAAGAATAATTACAATTATCCATTACCATTTTTTTAAAAAAAGATATGTAATCAACATTGTAATGAGTTCCTTCAATTAAAGGTCATAATACGAAATTCGATATCTTTGAAAAGTATGAGTTTATGATTTTTATGAAAACCAGAGACTCCCATATAAATTTTGAAATATTGAAATCAGCAATTTGTTTGAATAAGTTTCTGAATGCACAATAACGTAATTGATGGAAAACAAAATTATTAACAAAACCGAATTACTATATTCCTTAAATATAGGAGTTTATAATTTCGATTAAAACCAGTGGCTCCAATATACTTTGTAATATTTTATATACTTTGAAATATTAAAATAAGTAATTTGTTTAAACACGTATCACAATGTATAATAAAAACGCTATGGCCAAAAAACAAGATTATCAATAAAGTCAAATTAAGTAAAATCGGTTAACATTATGAAAAAATTGGAAAAACAAAAAACATAGTATTGGTTATTATTGTTTGGAATGCTCCTAAAAAAAAGGTGTGGTCTATATACTATACTAACAAGTGGGAATGGGTAAAGCAGAGAGAGACGCGAGCTCATTTATCTCTTCCACATTTTCCTTCATTTTCATTAACTTTCTTTTCTCCCTGTATATATTTGTTCCATATTCTAGGAATTTAAAAAAAAAAAAAAGTTTCAGAAATGTGCAACGACAATTCCCGCATCCTACACCTGACTAAACTGCGACTACGAACAGGTGCTACTGAAATCCCCATTTTCTAAACATCCCATTTGTAAAAAACGCAATTGTGAAATTCTAGAAGAAAGAAACAAAAATTCCATTGTGACTTTTTTCGTTTTAATAGCCACTCGAGCCTTCGTTTAATTGCACTTTAATCGATGACTAAACCGAGCCGAGACGCTTCGGTAGAGTAATATAATATAATACAATACTTGTCACCCAACTTTCAACTCACCAAAGTATCACGCCTATGCGAATGTTCTTTTTATTCGCTGGCCAGTCTTCTGGTATTCGAAGAGTGTATTTCGCGGAGTAAAAATACCGTCGATTATGGACTGGTATTTGGGTGTATTGAAAATTTGAAAAAGAGATCGTTGGTCTATTAGCTCATACTATCTGTTCGCAACGTGCCACAACAAACGTGTAGAATGAATGACCGACGCATACACACCCGACAAACACTATTCGAAATAACGCTGTGGAATGTGTGCATGTATGAATACGTATCGTAAACAGGCGGGGCTACCAGACCCTCTAACCAACCTGAACCAGCCGTTATGCAATTTAAAGGAGTGGAAGTGCCGCAATTTGAAAGAAGAGGAGTCAAATAAGAGGAAAAAAGAGTTTAATAAGTATAACGTAGCTCGTTTCATTTATATAATAATCCCTTATATTATTGATTTTTACGACATTTGCAACTCAAAAGTATTGTCAAAGATATTATTTAATTTTCATTATAGCTGTGTTAGCATCCTGAGTTTACATAAACCCAAGGAGTAACTTCTTTTCTATGAGAAAGAAAAAAAGTGCTACTGAAATCCCCAATTTTCCTAAATATCCCATTTGTAAAAAACGCAATCGTGAAATCCAACAAGAAAATAAAAAAATTCCATTTTGACTTCTTTCGTTTTAATACCGACTTGAGCCTTCGTTTAATTACGCTTAAAGAAAGAAAGTTGCGTACATTCTAAACAAATAACGTAATAAGTATATATGTATATAGAATACATATATGTATATATGTATATATGTATAAAGATAATTAGTAATTATTCTTCTAAAAAGAAACATTAATTAATAAAATTCTAATAATTTGAACCAGGTTTTTTCTGTCAGAATTCACAGTTTGCGCCATCTTTTTTTGATAATCGCTACTAAGGACATAACGTTTTTCCGCAGTAGAAGTAAGTTGTTGGCGCGGAAAATTCACCTTTCCCAATGAACGATATCTAAAACAATTGCTCCTTTTGATATCTGAACAATTGTTCCCTTTACAAAATTTGTATTTTTTAAAATATTTGTGAAAAATGTTAACCTTCTGTATCATTTTTTAACATAGAAAAAAGTTTTTAACCCTTTACACTCGAGACATAAGATATTAGCGTTTAAAACTGCGACTCTGAGGCGCCTCTCGAGTGCAAGGTTAAGCTTTTTGAGAATTCCTTTTAGTACAGAAAAATGGCTCCAACTTTACAACGGCAGCAAATGCAAAATCAAAAGGAGATATATCGTTCGTTAGAAAAGGTGCCTTTTCGGCGCCAATTTATTTCTAGTTTCTTTCACCACAATTTCCATTCTGCTCCATCTGTACTTGATAATTACTACTAAAGACATAAACACTGCTACGATACGGTAAATTCCCGAACAAACCTAAGGGGGTTCACTGTAGGTAGTATATTCATGAACGTGCTTTGCTCGAAAAGAGAAAAGTGTTGATGAAAACCGGGCCAATGATCCCGTGTAACTACACACTCTCGCTATAAAAATAGTCACAACGGTTTGTTGTGTATAGTTGTGTGAACAAAAATACCGAATATATCGAAACGCGATAAACAGGTTTTTTTATTCTTGCTCCCATCGCGTTGACGCACCGAAAAATCAGAATGTGCGAGGGAAGCAACACAGATGCCCAGATGGAACCGCAAAGTTATTGTTTTAAATGGACCGATTACCAGAACCACTTGTCTTCAGTCGTTCGTCAACTTTTAGAAGAGGATTGTATGGTAGATGTGACTCTCTCCACGGAAGGAGAGCGTATTCACGCGCACAGAATTGTTTTATCTGCCTGTAGCACGTTGTTCCAAGTATGAGCCTCTTTCAGAGCAGCAAACTTATTTCAGCTAAATTTTAAGGGAGCTGGCCAACCTAACCTAAAAGAATTGCAGGAAATTTGAATTTATCAGGAAAAATTGTAGTAACAGAAAAATGGAATTTTTTTTCTTATAAAATGTTTTTTATGAAATAAATTTTTTAGAAGAGGTGGTTTTGCAAAGTATCATAAATGTGATCCAAAGAATGGAATTTTTAAAACCCTGGCAATTCTTTTTCGAATCAATCTTTTTAGAACCACATAGGAACCAAATCAATCCCAATTACCATAGAATGGTTCAATTTGTTGAAAAATATATTTTACATCTTTGATTTGATAACAAAGTGTTCAACTCTTTTTTTAGTGTTCATTCCTTTCGCTACGGCGGTTCGGTCCACCGTTCATTTTTTTTAACGGGGACCCTCGGTTCAAAATATAAATTTTTGGTAAAGTTGATTTTCTTCAGAAGCAGAAAAATTAATAAAAAATAGATAGAATTAATATGCCTCAAACGTGTATGGGACATATATTTATGTAAAAGAATCGCGAAATAGCCATAAGTAGGGATCAAAAAGTATTAGTCATAACTTTACCATTATTCACAAGTCTAAACGAGGACACCTTGGATGCCGGTCGGCAAACTGTTAATGTTCCAAAGTTTATTAGGTCTATAACCCATTGCGCTCACTGTAAGCCACTTTAACTCGAAGAGCTCCAGAGTTGTTTCTGCATAGCAGGATTTTTCTTTACAGCTGAATAATTAATCTTGCAGGAAGTCCTCAGTGATGTTAACGAAGAGCATCCAACCGTGATACTCTCCGATATCTCGGCTCAAGATGCGAAATCGATCATTGAATTTATTTATCATGGCGAAGTTCGAATTCCCGTTGAAAATATTAGTAATCTGCTAGAAGCCGCACATTCCTTAAAGATTTCTGGACTTATGGAGGTAATTTCATGTCTCGACAGTGGCGAGGCTGTTCTTTATCCTTTCAAATTATACAATCGTACAAATATTACAAATTAATAGAATAATAGTCTAACAATTTTGGTAATTTCAAATCCATAAAATAATCGTAATTGGTAATATTTGAAATATGCAATCCTTAATTTTTTGATAATTATATTTAAAGCTTGCAGAATACATATATATCAACATATTTTAAATTTCACGATCAATCCAATATTCTAAGAAAACAATATTTGTCCAAATCCGTTTTATTCTTTCTTTCCTAAAATGTGATATTTATTTTCTTTTTTTTTTTATCAATCTTTTCCTTCGATGTAAAGATCAATGGATTGGATGACACAGAATCAGCAATAAATAATTACAAAGATCCAAGCGAAGGGAAACCAGAACTAGATACGGAGTTAAATGAAAGCGAAAGTAAAGAACAGGACATAGAAGCTATCGAGAAAGAAAGCGAAGATGCTTTTGATCAAAATGAAACCGAGTCCCTAAGTCTCATTAATAAAAAACGAAAGCGAAGAAGGGACACCGCAAAGAAGGATTACAGCGAAGACATGTTACTTTCAGCAATTAACGACTTGAAGTCTGGGCAAACTTTGATAGAAGCCGCAACGAAGAACAACATTCCCAGATCTACTTTATATATGCGAGCCAAAAGTTTGGGCATTCATTTGCACGCCACTCGGAACGAATACCCACCAGAATGTGTTAAAGCCGCTATCGATTCGGTCATTGCTGGTAATTCAAATTAATTCACTCAAATTAAAAGGATGAACCAAAAAAATGTGAATAAAAATCCATCTTCAGGGGGAAAGAGTTCAACATTTTATGATAACCGCCTTTAGGAGTGTGTAAAAAAATGGAATAAATTTAAATTTCTCTTTTTTATTATCTGACCAAAATACATTTACAACTTTTGGGTTTACAAGACTATTAAGCAAAATTGACATTTTGAGCTAATTATTTTCGCTTGGAAAGAAAATATTAGAAAAATGTAAATTTCATTTAAAATGGGTACCACTTTTAAACAAAATTTTATAATGAATAATATATTGTAATCTAAATTTAAATTTTATTTAATTACCCTAAGTGTCCATTTCAAATGAAACATTTCTTTAGCATTCTTTTCAAACTAAAATAGTTGGGTCGAGAATTTGAACTTTTGCCCATATATAGAATTTTCAATTTTTCAGGAGGTTCGAGTCTGCAACATGCTTCGGAAATGTACAATATCCCAAAGACTGTTCTGTGGAGACGAATACAAAAAGAGGGATACCAGATCATTCGTTCGGAAATGAAACGATCGTATTGTTCGGATAAGAGAGAAGCTGCGGTGAAAGCCTTGGAACGAGGAGAGAATCTAACCAAAGTCGCCTTGGAATTTCAAGTAAACTTCAATTATAATAAAATAAGATTCATTTGAAATCGAAAAATTAGTTTACCTTCTATATTGATAATTGGAAACAGCAAAAATCAAACCTGAGACTATAATCAGACGCTCAACTATACTCGCCGGATTGACTCGGGGCTTCACTATTCCTTTTGTCAGAACAGTCACGTTCTCCAAATCCTTCCGAGTCTCAGCTATACGCTTTTGGTTGTCTCTCCCCAGCTCAATTACAAACTCTGATTCCCTCTCATCCTTCAAATCCGAAGTATTTCAATTTCTCACGATCATTCAAGGCATAATATATGTTAATCAAAATATATATATTTTTTTTTAAACGTTTTTTTAAGTAAAAATTTGAAAATTGAATGGGTCACCTCAAAAACGTTGTAAGGTACAAATTGCAAATTGTTCAAAAACCCCCGAGAATGAATAAAATAACCCGATGAATTTTTTTTAAATCCACCCATTTAAAAAAAATTGTTAAAAAATCGATCAGGTTATTTTCTTTTTCATTTTCGGGGGTTTTTGAACAATTTGCAATTTGTACCTTACAACGTTTTTGAGGTGACCCATTCAATTATTGGAAAAATATTTTCCGACACTTTTAGTAGCAATAAAATAAATGGCTCCTTATTTTGTTTCATTAGATACCGAAAACCACTTTGTTTCGAGATAAAGCGAGACTAGTAGATGAGGGTAAGTTACCCGTATCATTTTGGAAGAAACGAAAGACTGACGGTGAAGACCAAAAGAAATCACGATTGGAAGAAGCAGTAGCTGCTTGTAAGAATGGTAAAATGTCTCAGGCTACTGCCAGTATGACTTATCATATTCCTAAAACCACAATTTGGCGAAGACTTCAACAGGATGGGAAGAAAATGGAACAAAGGAAACGGCGAAAGAAAAGCGAGACTACCAAAAGCTCGAACGAAGCTCAAGGGAAATCCAGGCCAGCTGCACGATTCAATTACAATGAAGTGAGTTTTTTTCCTACAGCTAGACCTCAAAGCAAAGATAAGAAAATAATTTGATTAATTGAATGACACTGAATTATTGCAGATTTATATTATTTTTTTTCTTAAAAATGTTTAAAAGTACAAAAATATTTTTATATTTATGTTATCTTTCTTCTTCTAATTATTTAAAATTCTTTAATATTGAATTTTTCCTCATTTTTCATAATACATTATGAAAAATATATAAACTTAAATTTAATTACATACGATTTCAAAATTGTGTTTTACTATAATTAAAATTAGACTAAATTGTACAAATTATTAGTATTAAAATTAAATATAATTGAATATGAAATTATTAAATATTGTTATTAGTTCTTGCAAAAAGATAATGAAAATCAAAGATTTTTCATTACAAAAATGACTGAAGAATTTCTGAAAACGATACTTGATTTTTTTCATTGACAATTTTCTTCCAAATTCTCTTTTCAAACAATTCGAAACCCTATTTACAATTTTATAGTGTTGCAAATGTAAAAACGTAATAAATTAATTAATCCATGTAAAGAAAAATTATCTTAATTCGAAGTTAATTTTAAGTATAGTTAAATTCATGTTATCCTTTTTTTTCAGATATCACCAGAAATTCCTATAACGTACATCGATGAAAACAGTATACCAGAGGATTCTGTTATAATTTTAACCACCGAAGATGTTGAAGGATTAAATCTTGATGAAAGTAGGCAAATTATAGTAAATGCTGTAAACGAACTTTACTAAGAAAGAAAATAATAAAATGATGACGATGATGATGATGATAATAATGACGTTGGTGATATTATTTTCTTCAATTTAAAATAATGTAATTTACTATATTCTAGTATCTCCAAATTATGGATTTTTAAAGGAATTAAAAATCTAGATTTTCGGTAAATTGTTAATAAAAATTTCTGAATCTGAAAAGTAAATATGTCATCGAAGTTTTAAAATTGTGTGAGAAAAATGATGGAAGCTTCCTAGTTGAAAGTTTCAGAATTTTTCGATTTCCGAGTTTTGACATTTCCTCAAAGTACAAAGAATTCTAAACAGCGTGTTTTTCCAGAAAAAAATTTTTCCAACACCTTAAATTAATCTCGATAAACTTTTTTATGAAATGAACTTTTTAGTACAGGTGTTTTTGCAAAGTATGATAAATGCAATCCAAAGAATGGAATTTTTGAAACCCCAGCAATTCTTTTTTGAAACTGAAATTTTTGAATCATTCCAACTACCACAGAATGGCTCTAGTTGTTTAAAAATACATTTTACGTCCTTGAGTCGATAACAAATTTTTAGTGTTTAAAAATAAACTTACGACGATCGATTTTTTGACTTGTTTTTAATAATTTGTCTACCAGAAGCCTGTTAATCAGTTTCTAAAAGTCAATGAATAATAGTCGCTAGCTTATTAATCTGCTTTTTGATAACGAACAATTATTTGATAACGCGTAAAAGTCATAAGAAATAATAACGTCATTAAAAATATTCAGTCTCATTATCTTAATTCTTCAGCATCAAGTTTGTTTCCGAATGAGTTGTCTTTTACTGAAAGTAAGATAGGTATATGTTTCGTAAATCGCTAAAAAAGCGAACGGGACGGAGACAATCAAACTGTTAAAAAACGTAAATGTGTGAATTTCATTAAAAAATAATTTGATATATACACCGCAATTAATTCTGTCTAACTTATAAAACTATAATCACATTGAATCGTTGGTAGATTCGGAAACATCATACCGGGCCCTTTTTAAATCCTCAGTAGGCGGTGGATCCGGGAACAGTTCACATTTTGGCTGCAAAAGAAAGAACGGGCTTAAATATTTAGAAACAAAAAATTAAAATATCTGAAAATATGAAGATCTTGCAAGAACTCGGATCAAAGTGTAATTTTTTAATTGTACATTCCACAGAAATTTGTAATTAATATTTCAAATGCTTTTGAAAAATTTAGATTATTATGAATGTTGAGCTTAAGAATCTTTTCTCGCCTGTTTTTTTAGCACCAATGTTTTCTTGATTTTTCAATTTATTGGATTTTTTATTTTAAAATTCTAATTTCAAATCACATAAATAAGCATTGTAAATTCGTAAATAATTGAACGGGTCACCTCAAAAACGTTGTAAGTTACAAATTGCAAATTGTTCAAAAACCTCTGAAAATGAAAAAAAAAAACCTGGTGGATTTTTAAAAATCCATCCATTTAAAAAAAAATTGTTTAAAAAAATCCATCAGGTTATTTCTTTCATTTTCGGGTGTTTTTGAACAATTTGTAATTTGTACCTTACAACATTTTTGAGGTGACCCTTGAATTGAAATCTAATGAAGGAAATACATAAAAAACCATAATATTTTCTTACCAGTTGTTTCCGATTCTGACAAACACTAGGGTCACAATTGCAATTGATGCACATTTTGTCGTTCTTCCGACAAGAACACAACCTCTTTGTACAGGTGGTTTTACAGGAACATTTAATTTCTCCGTCAGAATCACGTTTAGCAGCTTTACGTAACTCCTCCGGGATTCTGCTGGTGTGTTGTAAATGACGTACACGAGCGTATAAAGGAGTTTTCTTCCAATCTGGATCCGCTTCTTCGTCATCGTCGATGAAGCTATCGTCGGTGACGTACTCCAACAAATTTACTTGATTTTCTTTTAAGGGTTGTTTGTCCAATGACTTTGATTTTGTAACTTTTTTGGGTGCCGAAAAATCCTCCTGAAAAATGATTATTTTCAAATTTACAGTTTTTAAGAATTGTTACAAGCGAATAAAAATTAGTAAAAATGAACGATTGGTTAATATTAAATAAATAACAAAATATTGCAACGGTTACAAATTTTACCTTCATTCTTTCCAATTCTTCAACTCTTTCTTTATATATCTTTAATTCTTTTTTCAGATTGGTCATTTCATCGGACTCACTCGAATCTTCTGTATTCGAAGAGTCTAGGACGTAAGTTAATCTTTGCTTAAGCATCGCATCCCTTTCTTTCTTCTTCAAGATTTTCATTTCCTCCGTCAACTTTTGTATTTCCAAATTTTGCATTTCCTGTGAGAAAAACGCAATTTTTGAGCGTTAAATGATTGTGAAAACCCAATAAACCAATTGATAAGAAATGCGATAAAAATATGTAAAAAATCTTTTTAATCTCAAAAAATAATCACTTATTATTTCAATTATTGCTCTTATAATTATTATTTTCACAATGTACCAAGTGGTCAAAAATAGCTTCCCAGTCCTTTGTTTTTCTACTGCATTAATTGCATTAGATCTTGATGATCAAATATTAATAAGATAATTTTTTTTTTGAAAAAATATACGAGAAATTTACTCCCAAAACTATTTCATTAAACAACAAATTCCAGGGCGTAATGAACAAGGTATTAAAAAAATCATACTTTTGATTCTTCCGTTGCATTTCTTTGCCGCCTTTCGTCTGAAACGGCTTCCAGTAAACTTTTTAATACCGCTTTAGCATCTGACATCGATTGGATCGATTGAAATCTTGTATGTGATCGTTGTTCTGCACAGGAATAGAAAGAAAAAAAATTGAATTCTTCTTTTGAATACATTCTCAAGTGGAACTTTGAAGATCTTTTATTAACTCATTTAAGCATGTTCCAGAGGTACAACCAAAGACAAAATACTTAAATTTGAAACTCGTTAATATTAACACTATGCCGTCCGATGACACCACATCGGTGTGCCGTAAAAACTATCGACCAAATGTCGATAGTACCACGTTGGTGTCGTGACAAAAGTTCTACCAGCGCACAAACAAAAGAATCCTGATTAGACGCGCGGACGGCGTAGTGTTAAGGTATTCTATACAGTAAATTTCAAAATAAATAAATTAAATAAAAACTAAAGCTTGATATATTATCAAAAGATATCATCCATAAGTTAAGAAAACCACTATCGAACATTTATACTTAATTACTTTTCTGTAGGGAAACTTCGAAAAATTACTGTTTAAAATTACCTTGATCAGATTCTAAAATTTTTTGTTGCAATTCTGTAATCTGTACGTTGTGCCACTTTAGAGAATCCTCAATTTCTTCTATTTCTTTTTTCACAGATTCTTGATTTTTATTAGCCTTCAAAGAGTCCAATTGTTGAACCAAAGATTCTCGATGTTGCATCAATTTGTCTAAGGAACACTGTGCGTCGATTGTACTCAAAAGAATTTCCAATTCCTGATGAATCCAATTGTGCGATTTTTCTTTTGTTTCTACTTTCTCTCGTCTATGCTGTTGTGCCGATACGTTCCTTTCCAGTGCTTCCTAAAGTAGAGAAAGAATTTCGGTGAGACATTTAATAAATTAAAATAAGAATTTTATATCGTTTTCCAATTTACCGGCGAACTCTTATCAAAGAAATTAAGTAATACCTAGAGTTGAATCTTAACACTATGCCGCCCGGTGGCACCACGTGGGTGCCATGCGACAACTATCGGGAAAGCGGCGGTGGCACCACGTTGGTGTCGCACATAAAGATATATACCGGCGCCAAACGAAAGAATCACGATCAGACGTGCGGACGGGAGTGTTAAAATATAATCAAAAATTTTGTAAACTTGCTT
This sequence comes from Gasteruption jaculator, assembly GCA_949825005.1. Taxonomy (NCBI): domain Eukaryota; kingdom Metazoa; phylum Arthropoda; class Insecta; order Hymenoptera; family Gasteruptiidae; genus Gasteruption; species Gasteruption jaculator. The sequence goes on from OX463763.1 coordinate 15,242,984, forward strand.
ATTCGTGTGATTTAAAATTGAAAATTTAAAATAAAAAATCCAATAATTTAGAAAATCAACAAAATATTGGTGCTAAAAAAACAGGCGAGAAAAGATTCTTAAGCTCAACATTCATAATAATCTAAATTTCTAAATTTTCCAAAAGCAATTTAAATACTAATAACAAATTTCTATTGAAAAAAAATGTATTTCTAAAAGCCAATAATAATTATAATATTCTTTAAGCTGAATGCGATGTCCAAAAATTACTAACCTAAGTAGAAAAACCATGTTAACATTGTTTTTTATCTAACTTATTTCGAAATCTGCTTTTTGAATACAACAAATATTACTTTTCCAAACGAGCGTTGTCGTAATTTACAAAAAAAAAGAGATTTGTCATGTTCATTACCTTCAACCTCTTATTGGCAGCGAGAGCTTCTTCCATTCTCCTTTTAAAAACTTGTTGCTGTTTATTGTGTTGTGTTTGCATTTTGGACAACTCATAAGCTCGTTTACGATCCTGTTCTTTTAATTTACGCACCTCTTTCTCACGAGAGTGCTTCCACTTTGAAAAGTTTTCAGATTCTGAACGTAGCTGACGAATTAATTTAACACGAGCTTGTTTCAATGAATGAATTTCATTCGATAGAACTTTGACTTGCTGAACGGATCTTTCTTTGTCTCTATTTGACCGATTTAATTCCATACATTTTTTCGTTAGTTCGGCGATTTTTTTCTCTAATTCTTGAACTTTCTTTCGACGAGTTTCTGCTAATCTGAAAAAAAATTAACGATTTCAATTTACAAAAATAATTAAAAAAGAAAGACTTTTTCGTTGAAATGTCGAACATTTCGAAACAACTCACTTTTGACTAGCTTTGTTGTTCTGAGCGCTTTGTAATGCCTGTAAAAGCTCTTCCTTCTCTGCCTGCAGAGTCTTAATTTCTTTTTCCATTTCCAACTCTTTCGTATAATCCGTATTAAATGTTGATGAAACTTTTAAAAGCTGTGCAACCAGATCCTCTTTTAATGCCAATTCTTTATTAATACTTTGAACTTCATCCATTTTCTCGAATTGTTTTAAAGTGTATTCTCGATTTTCTTCGTCAATATCATAAGTTGCGTTCATTTCAGAATTAGACGAAAAATTAGCGTCCTCATTTTCTTTATTAACTTCTATATCTTCTTTCTCAACGATAGACTGGGCATCCGATCTTAATAATTCATGTTTTACTAATTTTTCTATCGTTTGCTTCTGGTTATTCTGAATATCTGCAAAATATTAGGGTAACAACTTATGGAATAAAGCATGGTAGTTTTCAGAAAAGTCATGTACAATCTGTAGATTTGTAGACCTTTAACTCCTCCTATTCCAAATTTGTTGCAGTAAAATAGAATGTGTATAAACAAGACTTAATTATTTTTTCGTGAAATAAAAAATTTAAGGAAATAAAAATTTTGAAGTGTTTTAAGTTACATTGAATTTTCGAATTTTGGATAATATTTTCTGTCAATTACAATATTCCCAATTTTTACAATTATTTTCAAATACATTTTGGAGAATATTTTCTTCAATTTTAAACTCTATACGCAAATAGAAGTAACAAAAAAATATCGTTACCAAGCATTTTTTGGTAGAGTTCCTGCAGTTTGTGTCGTTGATTTTCATAATCAATAGGAAGGTTCTCGAAACTTTTCAAAAGTTCCGAGCAATCTTGGAGAATAGATTCCATGTCCTCCTTCATTTTATCACGAGCTTCTTCAGCCAATTCTGCTCTTTCATGCATATCAACAATTTGTAATAAATTGGCATTCAATATCTGAGTGATTTCACGAATTTTTAATTGCAATTCATGATTTTTCTCACTGAGCACTGCATGTTCTGGTGGACATTTCATATAATTTCCTTGACCCATTAACGCTAATTGTAATTCCTGTATTTGCTTATTGAGCCGGTTTATCTCAGCAGCCTTTGGGTCTTGATTTACAATTGGCTTATTTTTGATCTTGCGGGCACGGTCCGCATATCTTAGTGTGCTTAATGTTTCATCCAGATTGTAATCTATAAATTTAAATTAATTTGAAAATTACAATTTCTAGAATGTCTCAACTTCTAGAATTTGCGTTTGAAAGACTAAATTATAACTATAACTATGACTATCTTGAAAATTTATCCATAAACTCAACAAGCCAGACAAAAACAAAATTATCACTTAACCAAAAATAACGAAAACTGCAAGTGATAAAAAAAGTCATATTTAAATTACTGCACTCTTAGTTCTATTATTATTTTTATCACTATTCTCTTTTCTACTCCTTCGAATCCTACTTGCTTTTTTGCGTTTTCTTATTCTGCATATCTTAATAGTAATCTTGTATTTTCCTACTGTCTCAGCTACTGCTCTTTTCTATCGTTTATAATCTGCTTATTTCGTTTGTCATCATAATGCTACTTTGTCTATCTACTATCACAATATTTTTTTGTACCCACTGTATCTCTATTTTGCCCCATGACACCTCAAGGGCATAAATAAATAAATAAATAAGTAAATAAATAAATATTTAGGCTGTTAAATTGTATAATATGCAGAAGTTAAAATTCTACAAAAAGGAAAAAGTTATACCACTATAAAATTTAGGAAATGCGTTAGTACAAATATTGAAAAAATTATTCGATAAATGTTTAATTCAAGAAAGTACAGACCTGCTGGACTCACGCAAGCAATCATCAAAGTCATGGAATTTCCACCTAAGGAATCTTGCAGTAACCTTGTCAATTTGCTGTCCCGGTACCCGACATAAGTGCTATTCCCTTCTCCTAACGCAGAAATAACATTCCCAAGTGCCAAGAGTCCTTTGTTAATATTTACTCCTTCTTTAAATCTTTCTCCAGTAGCCTGTGTTTTTTTGCTCCTCTCCGATCCGGCCAAATCAACTAAGTGAAACTTAGCGGTCATGGCGCTGCATCTAAATCGCAAAAATAAATAAACATAGTAAATTTGTAGTTTTTTCTTCTTCGCAATTAAATCTATTAGTTATCGAATCGGTTACTCTTAGAAAAATTTCTCCACAATGCTGAAAAATCAACTTACGGATCGTTTCCCTTCTGTTGATTGATACAGATCGTAAAAATAGCATGGCTCCTGCTACTTTGTACGTTCATAGCCGTTGATCCGGTAGCTCTTCCACGAGAGCCTTGCAATAAGCAATTAAGTGTTTCCTGAACACTCGTAACTTCTTTTTCCGTGAGTCCATTTATTTTGATACCTCTGGTGTCTTCCCGAATATCCACGATCGTCTGATTACGTTGTTTTTCCGACAACAAATCATACAGTTGTTCCTGGTACAACTCCATAAAACTCACCGAAATTTGGAAGTTCCATTGAGGCTTTTTCGATTCTATCATTTGGAAAATGTCACAAACGGCTCTAGGAATTACTCCCATAGAGTTTTTGATTTCTTCGTTGTAGTTTGTTCCCATTGAATGGGTTTTTCCACTTCCGGTTTGCCCATATGCTAGGATCGTAACATTGTATCCTGAAAACAGACATTTCTTTGTAATAACATTTTTATATTATATTTTATATTACATTTTGTTACATTACATTTGTAATTAAATTTTTATATTACATTTAGGGTGTACATGGTGACAAATGGGAAGATATTGAAACTTTACACTATTATTTATATTATATTATAGCACTTATTTATTTTTTTAATATAATTTAATTTAATTTAATTTATTAAGCATTGGCGACAAAAAGCCAATTAATAGGCTAGCGGTCAGTTATCATTTTTAATCACATCTGGTCATAGTTCAAATAACTATTCACTTTCATATAAAAATCTTCAAACTCAGAAACAACTGACCAAGAACCATAGTAACTGTGTTTGATAAACTATCGTGATTATGACGACAATTATCGAGAGTCCCATAATTAACAAATTTAACTTTGCAAAAATAACCCATAATTACCTTCAAATAAATTGTTGATCATGTTTTTCACTGCAGTATTATAAAATTCTTCCTGGTTGGTCTCAGGAGAGAAAACATGGTTGAAGGTGAAAGCTTTCTCTGTATTACAAATTTGAACTTGATTTAAGACGGGAAGGGAGACGAGACACGGTTGACACCCTTTTTCTATTTCAGATGATACTAGTGGACGAATGCGTAATGCTACTCTAACTGTATCAACCGACATCTAATAGAAAGAAAAAAATTTAATGATTTTTGGAAATATGAAACATTCAAAATATTCCATGAAGCATTATTTAACCCTTTCGATACTATGGGTGACTAGTCACCCGCCACAAAACGCTGCCTATACACGACGGGTGATTACTGTCACCCGTTGCATCTATTACAGAAATGGAGCCAAAAATCAAGCCAGATGCTATCGACTCGTTTTTGTCTGTTCGCAAACAATTGCGAGTTATTGGTCAATATTATGTTATAATTATAGTTATTATTTTGTCGTATAATGTAAAAATACTAATTATATTGTTGAATTAAAAATATGTTCATTGAAAAATTATGAAGAAAAATCATTTTGCTTCTAAAAGTAATTTTACAAAATCGTTACCATATGAAAATAAACTTAATTTTTACATACATTAGTTAAATTTAGATATATAATCATATAAAACTATATATATAAAACCTTAAACCTTCTACTAAAGTAAGATTCAAAGACGCTTTCACTGGGGATTTAATCTCTGAAAAAATGTTCATCAATTATTGAAATATAGTTTATTATATTTCAGAAATAATATATTATTCTCGTTATTTATATAGTTTTGAACCAAATAAATAACGATAAGCATCATATTGGTATATTTCTATAAAAATGATGTTCCCTGTTTCCTTCCGATGCTTCTTCTCTTTGTCTGTCTCTCTCTCTCTCTCTCTCCCCCCAATATTTCCGTTAACTTTTCAAATTGTAACGTAAGAGCCGCCAAATGTTAGGTTATGTTCGAGGATACGCAAAAAAATATACATACACATATATGCATATTTTCCGTACCCATTAAAATTTCAAATTGTATGTAACAAATTACTTCGTTTATATATAAATCCAACTTACCTTCGAGCCCAAGGGATCCTTTTGAATTGTATCGTGAATCTCCAAATGATCCACCGCAAAATCAGTAGGAGTCTAGTACAGAAGCCACAAACGGTGCAGAAACAATGAAACTAATATGTCTTATTACTTAGAAAATAACTTTAATAAAAAAGACACTCCCTCTTTCTTGTGTTAAAGAATCCCACTTGAGTTAAATATTCGCGTTTTTTTGTATCAGTTTCCCCGGTAAATGCCCTGAAAGTGAAGGAATTCGCCAAACTCCGTTCCCCGTCGCGTTCCACCTGTTGTTTGTTTCCAACGAAATTTTTGAATTGAAATGCAACACTCCGATTCGCCAACGGTATTTACAGACTTGCCGCGAAAACGCATGCGCGAAGTTTGAACCGCCAGGGAAGTAGCCAATCCGTTTCTGAAATTAGCGTCCGTCCTTGAGCGTCCCAAAAAAAGAAATAGAATTAAAAATATATGAAAATTTAACGCATCTATTAGAATGCAGGAATTAATTGTGTAGATAAATTATTATGTAGGGATGGGCACTAAATCATTTTACGAGCAAAGGACGCATGTCGAGCGTAACCCCCGTTTTTTTAGCCATCATTCTTTCGTCTGCACTTCCCGCCATTTACTTCAAAACTCCTAAATAATTAATTTAAATAATAGTTTTGAAACTAACAAGGAAACCACCCGAACCCGAACACGCCGATTTTAATCATTTTTATATATGTTGTAGAGCATGAAAAAATAATAGACACGTATTTTATTTATCTGCTAAAAAACGCTTTTAAAGGGTGAAAACCACCCTCAAAGTTGACCCCAAAAAACGTTTTTCTAATATATCTCGGCTCCTAATGAATATTTTGCGATGGGACAAAATGGAAAATGTTTCTTGCGAAAAATGCTAATTAATGGATGTTTTTTTCTGACTATTGAGGTTGCGAACCTTATTTTTTATTTTGGAAAAACGTTATTTTTTTACAAAGGGCAAAACGTTATTTTAAAAACAAAAGGGAAAGGTGGTTTTCACCCTTTAAAAGCGTTTTTTAGCAGATAAATAAAATACGTGTCTATTATTTTTTCATGCTCTACAACATATATAAAAATCGGTGTATTCGGATTCGGGTGGTTTCCTTGTAAGTATGAAAGATGGTCAGCCTTTGAGGTGTCTTTTCCGAAACTTACCTTATTCCTGATTAGTTTTGAAACTAAATATGTACATGGAATTTGTATAGATTATTTTTAAATAATATAAGCAACTTCGAACAATTGATTTAATCCCTACATTTAGCGTTAATAAGAAGTAATTTATTAACATTATAATAAGTATAGTTAAAATATATCTACATTAGTTAAATTATGATTAGATTTCTGTATGTAAACCGAAATAATTCTTTTATTCAATCCAACAAATTATTAAACAGTTTTTAGTAAAAAATTTCTTTTTAATAACAGTAATATAAACATTATTCTTTTAACAAGGAGAATTTCTTTAACATCCTTAGTGCTCTTTTCCCTGTGAAATATCATAAGAGCGTGAAAGAAACATAAAATAATCTACAACTTCTCGATAAACTATACATTCATCGGCATGATTCTCTTTTATCTTCCAATTATTAATAAATTCTTTAATCCCCTAATTGTTTAACCAACTTCCGTTTACCCGTTTCTTTAAATTATTAGATATAACAATCCCTGTAATTCTCTAATGAAGCTAAAAATCCCTCATTTTTTGTGAACGCGAAAGTTTTTTTTAAATTTTCAAAACATTTTCTTGTGAAAAATTTCCCAATTCTTAGCTTCATTTCATCAAACCGCAGTTTACCTAATTAGTTCAATTTTCACGATAAGTTTAAAGGCAATCCGTTCTTGCCTAAGAGATGAGCATCGTTTTTGGTGAGAAAAGTTGGTCCCTCTCCTACTTTAGTATGTATAATATATTTTAATAATCCAGGAGGTTGTTTTTCAAAACTCATTTTTTCTAAAAATTTCTGAAACAGAAAAGGAAGAACGAATTAGATAACGTATGAAAACAATATTTCTGTAGCTCTTAAATTTTTATATAATTATACAAAAATATAAGCTGTATCGTATTTAACAATTTTTTTTTCGCTGTTTTACCTCAGAAATCGATGTTTTTTCAGTTATAACTGGAAGACCTTTATAATAATTTGTATCTTTACTTTCTGCCAATGGGAAAAAGTGACGAAGTGTTGTAAGTACATGAGAACCATCCTTTTCTAGCAAATACAGTGTTGCATTTGGCCCAGCATCAAATGTATAAGCCACCTGAAAAAATTTTTAATTAATATTTTCTACCCTTAGAAGACAAGATTTTTGAAAAAGTACCCGAATTTTGGGTTTATAGAATAAATTGCTTTAACACGAAGAATATAATATAAGTTTTACAGTGGAAGAATGTTTTGAAGAATTCATTAGATTCTCAAAAATAATTAAATGGCTATTCCATGGATTTCTCAGCAGTTTAACAATTTCAATATAATAAAATATTTGAAAACTGGTACTTTCGGCCAAACTTACTTTAACTTCATTTGAAGCAAAGTTGTAGGAATGCACAAAATCTACGACGTTTCGAGACACATCGTTCATATAGCAACAAGGCGGATAGGTGTCCAAGACAACAGCATGCATCTGATTGGAATCTTTCATGGTGAGTTCTGCAAATCTTACAAAATTTCTATCTAAAATAGCTTCTTGCATCTCCTCGACTCTTTTTGGCAAAATTTCTTCAGCTCGATATTTCAGAAGTTGGGAAGTATCCACGCTCCGTTTCATTCCGATAGCGCTGGAAACCTTTTTGCGGGAGTCACTTACCTAAAAAAAAACCTTCAATTATTACGGGCAAAAAATGTGTCAATTAGCAAAACTCTCGACATTTAATTCCATAAAATTTCGTTTGTTAATTCTTGAATCCAAAGAAATATGTTCCTCAAATCTCTACTTTACCTAAAATATGTTTAATTACATTCGGAAAACGTAATCGATTTGCCCGAGTAATTGAAGAATTTCAATAAATTACTTTTAATAAAATTTACAATCTTGACGTGAATTCACATAATGAATGAGACGTCATTACCAGCTAAAGCTCACTTCCGTTATAAAAAATTGTATCACCAGTCAAGAAACTGTGGATAAGATACTGAAGGTGAGAATCTGATACTGGAAATTAGTAATAGTAAAATTCAGAATTAAACTCAATAACTTAAATTTCATTTGAATTCCCTTTCCTTGCAAAACTTACAACAAGAATGAGAATTCTCATTTCAGGCCAGTGCGAAGGCGGTACGATTTGTTTTGCAAGACTGTCACTGCCATCCGGATTCGAACCCATATACCATCGCACAAAACCACCCAATGTACTTCGACAACCCGAGCCAGAGCCAGTTCGTGCAACTTCACTGATGTCACCCTAGAAATAAATATATATAATTTACATATGTGCTAACTTAATATAATTTGTAATCTTAATTAGGCAATGCTTGGAAATAATTATATTCAAACTAACATAAGAGGAACTTAATTACGTACTACTTTTAAAAATTCAACACAAAAAACTGCATTTTAGGACCTTTGGGAAAATCCTTATTCAACGTATTTTTTTTTTACAAGAAATCAGTTTTAATTCTTAAAATACCCTAATTAGCAATTTAGACACTGCCTGTCAATGTTATTTTAATTTATACCTCAAACTCTAACGCTTTTGCAAGAGCTGCCGCGAGACAAGCGTATCCAGCAGCGCTGGAAGCCAAACCAGCAGCAGTTGGAAAGTTATTTTCCGAACAAATGTGAATTTTCCAGTTCTTTCGTTCCTTTAGCTTTGACCCCTTCCTTACTGAAATTATTTTAAAGAATATAGTTAATTCAAATGCGAACGAATGGTATTCGTAAATAAATAGTTCTTTGATTTGAATTATAACTACAATACGTACTTCGAGTTAGACACCTCTGCAGTCTTGGATTTTGGATCGATTCCTCTCTGAAAAAAGTAATAAAATGAAACCATTATTTTGTTCGGAGCAACTATAATTATCACGGATTATAGCAATACTACCACTACTAATCATAACAATAATAATACATACATACAGATTATTTTAATAACAATAAAAAAACATAGTAAATGAGTAAAATAATTAGTGATGAGAAAAGAAATAAAATAAGGACTGAATTTTGTGGTATTATAAAATGTCATTGACTTTGAATAAGAAACGTGAAAACCTGTTTAGAATGAAAGATAACTTACTGGCCATTTAACCATATCCTGTCTTCTTCGAAATCTGGACTTGCCATAACAGTAGTTTTTGCACATAACTACAAAAAGAGAAATACAAGATAAGAATAAATATAATATTTTGAACAACTTAATTGGTGTTAAATAATTTTCTATTATATTATTCTGTAGAAACTATTCATTTCTTCCCTAAGTATTCTTATCAAAATTCTCAACAACGTACCAATTTACTAAATGATTAAAATTATTATCCATAATACTGACTTAAAACAGAACATTTCAATGTCTGGCTAGGATTCGAAGATATGTAAAAATGTTTGTAACAAAATTTGAAGGGTATGATCGACTGATTTTGATGAATGAAAAACTTTTCTTCCAAAATAAACCAATGTTCCATAATTCTTTTCCACACCAAAAATACGAATTCTACGAATATGTTCAAGTTAAATCGAATCATTTCCACATTAAATTTCAAATTTCCTTTCTGGATATTATTGTTAAAAGAAACTATTTCTTTATCAGCATGACAATTGAGCTTTAAATATATTTTACTTGCGATGTGTCCAATGTAGCACTGATGGAATCATTGATTGGTAGAATTAGTTGTTCGTCTCTTTTTCCCCCTGAAAATGGAAAAAAGGAGTGAATAATTCGAAAGTTTATTTAAATAAATTGGAATATAGATTTCAAACATAGATTAAAATCGTATACATAAGCGATATTCGACTCTGAATATTTTCTTTCCGAAGAGATTATTGTCAAACAAATTTTCTTTTATAACTATATTCTATTTTTAATGTGCATAATGACAAAGTTTATCAAAGGTTACAAATTACATCACACACACAAACAGATACTTTGTCGAGCTGTGTGCACGTGTACATGCTCAATGGATATGCATGTGTAAAAATAAATTTCTACTATTTTTAAAATAAATTTCTAATCACCTCAATAGGAAAACTGTAGAAACTAATCTCTCGATTCGTATGCATTAAGTATGGTTTTCCTCGATTTCTACCAATTGCAATGGAATTTTTTCAATAGGACTCACACAGTTTATTGGTAATTATTTCATAAAAATATTAATAGAAATTTATAAAAGTAAGAGTATACTTCAATTCATTGCTTGGATGAATGTTAATAATTATCGATAAAGTGTGCAAAGAAGATTGTTTTATGTTCAGAAAGCACATATGTAAACTTAATTACCAAGTTCAAAGCCAAAGGCTAAAGTATACCACTATATGATTATAATTTAAGTCTGAGATACATACAACATACCATTGAGCTATAAAATTAATACGATAAGAGAATTTGGGATGGGCAACTTAATGCGATAATAAACAAAGGTTCGCGAAACGAGTCGTTCGCTTGGGTTGGAATTAAAAAAGCATCTGCATGTAAATTTAATTGGATACTAATTGTAAGTAACTGTAAACCTTGTGCAATAAAACCAACGGTATCTTTGCTGCATCTGTAATACAGATACAGTGGAATAAAGCAGTATTTTAAATACCCAGCTTGAAGTATTAATACTATTTATTTCTATAAATACTTTCAATCCTTTAATGGTGTCCACAATGTTTCTGGTATTCTGATTATTTTGATTAAAGTACTGTTATCTAAAGATAAACATCCCAATAAAAGAGTCGAGTCAATTACACGTGTAGTCCATTGACTTGCAAACTCAATTTTCTCCAAAATGATGACACAAATGAAAAGATTGTCCATATTTTGTTTTTTTATATTTTACCATTTTATATTTTGTGTTTCTCTTTTCATAAGGAGAAAAATGCCAGAGTTGTAGAGACAGTGTACGTTGGATACCGATAAAGGATGAGGGTCTATAAGGCGGGTTTTTGGCCCCAAGAGAGCACAGAGTCGCAACATTTTCATTTTTACATATATGCTGTGCTTTGATGTCTTTTACAACATACATAAAAAAAAGTTGTGCGTAATTGCACTCTAATTAAAAAAACGCGGTTGAATGTGTCAAAAAAGCCATTTTTTTTAATAATAAAAAGACTTAGGTTTGCTCCAATAAAAAAGGGCTTAAATTGATTAAAAAAGACTTAATATTGTTCCAACAAAATATTGAAATTATTAAAAAGATTATTGTTGTATAAATTCGAGATATTATAATTTTTAAGAATTATTAGGGCCAAAATCCCGCGTTATGGACCCACGTCCTTTTAGTGCAAAATTTTTTTCAAAAACTTCAATTTAGAGATATTCGTGTCTCGCTTTAAACGGCTCACCCTGTACATTTAAAGATTACCTGGAAGTAAATACAAGCACAAATTTGATAGAAAAGGTTCAGTCGCTCAACAACGTGATTAGAACCGGTAGAATTCTATAGTTTTCAATTAGGTTTTGAAATTTTGAATCGTTTATTATGAAAAATGTTGACCAGGGGTACGTATAGGTATTATTCATATATAATCCGCGACTTCGTCCGCGATATTTCTGATATACATCAATTAATTCCACGTATACTTACAATATTTGATAACGGCAATATTAACGGGAGCAATACACGTAACAATAATATTCATTCTGAAGAAAATTGGCCGCCTTTTTTACTTGTTTTTATTATCAGAAACTTCTTGCAACCGCTTTCTTACATATGTATATCCAACACACCCTATACATATGCTATAGGGTGTATAAGCGCACGCCTGGGAACTCTCTGCTAGCTTCGTACAACCACTGCATGCAAAAACACCTCCAACGCGAAATCACATCGGCATGGTTCGACTGTAGAGCCACGACTAACGGGGTTGACAACCTGTGAGCCTTGTGACAAGTGACAACACTATATCCATAATTTGTGACTTCTTGCTTCCTTGTCGACTGTAGACAACACGACAGCACTGAACTTTGTATAATACTGAAATGCTCGCTATAGTCACCTACTACGGGAAGACAGAGAAAGACGACAAGTACTAAAACGTGATACTTCTCGAACAAAAAACATCGACTCCTTTCACGTGGTACTTATTGTTTGTTTTTAAAAACATAACCTCAAAAGAACATCAAATAAGATCTGAAGTATAAATCAATTATAATAAATTTAAGGGAGTTTAGAATGATTCTATTACTCAGAAATGGGTAAGCTGTATGCTTTTAAATATTGTAAAATTATAATTATAATTATAATTACATATACAGTGAGTATTACAAAATGAAGTACAATAATTCAGATAAAATTGCAAAGTTATTAATAGGTTTGTGTAAAGAAATTGCTGCAACAAAGAATATATTTATTGAGTAGTGCCGAATTTCAAATTTATAAAAAGTTATGTTATATAGTACGTATGATATTGAATAATATAAAGTCTTTCTAGCTTGAAATTGGTTAATGGTGTACTTTGAAAAATTATAAAAATTACAATTACATAGAGAATCTTATAAAATGAAATGTAAACCTTATTTTTTATAATGTAAATTTAATCAATTGATACAAACGAATTGTTGTCAAAAAGAACGTATTCATTATTTACAATTTATTTAGAATTAAAGACGTATAAACAATTATTTTTGAAATTTATTAATTATTTATAAAAAATTATAAATTCACGTATCATGACCGCGGCCATGATAACGTTAATATGTATAAACGATGCAAAACCGAATGTTTGTGGAAAAAGTTATAGATAACCAGCAAGATTTCACACCAACAAATCAGAACCAATCACAAAAGGTAAGGAATGGTACTTGTTCTATATCCTTCTCTCTCAGATTATGAATCCCACGTGATACGTATTAAATAACGTTACCATAAGTTGGACGAAATTTCCCCTCTGCTATCCCTTAACGCGTCATTGACCGGTAGAGGGAGAAAATTTTGCTCAACTTGGGAGAACGCTGGTACTAAATGAGCACTGCAAACTCCAATACGATATAGAATTCAGTACAAGCGAGTCTTCAGGGACCGGAATGCACTTTTGTTATAAGACTCATGGTATATTACACACACATTACATATATGTACACATTATCTGAAATAGGTTTTAATTGAAAATTGTCTACTATATCGACAGCAGGAACTCGATTCCCACGTCTGGCGACAGAGTTCGCTGGGATAGTGGAACTGGACTCCAGGCTCTAAAAATAGTCGCTTGTATAGCACACCGGACTGAGCCAGGCAGGAGTCAGCGAGTATTCTACCAATCATTCTATTCCTATATGAATGCTGGTATACATACCGTACGCAGAGGTCGAGGGGAGAGAAACAGAGAGAATGGGTATAAGTAGATAGTAAGGCTATAGACTGTAACGCAGCAGGTAAAGAGCCAAAGAGAATCGTAAAAGAATCGAGCCGATAGTAGAATTCATCGGGGACCGACGAAACTCGTTTGGAAACGATGACCGCTTCTACTATTCGCGCTGATCTTGAGAAGAGAAGCAGCATCGCGAGTAGAAGCGGTGGAATCGGTCGCAGCAACGGCGGCGGCTGCAATCAGGACAGCGGCAGTAGTGGTTGTAGGTAGAAAAAGCTACCATATGAAACCGCTAAGGGAATAGGGGAAGGTGCATGTATGCATGTACATACATACGTGCAAAGGTGGAAGAGGGACATGTATGTACCTTATATATACACGTATATCTAGCGCGCGTATGAAAAGAAAGAAAGAAGGCAAGGAAAAAGAGAGAAAGAAAGAAAGAAGCGAGGCGAGTATTCAGTTGAGCCGGGTTGAGTGAATAGTGAAGTTAAAGGAGAAGACTCTGAGAACGAGAGTGAACCGAGCGACGTAGGTATGTGTGAAAGAAGCAGAAGCTTCGGAGTTACTTACTCACTCGCGGAGGAGCAGCGAATTCCAATACAGCGGCGACCAGAGAACACAAAAGCCTCTTCCCAGTTGGAGTAAAAGCAAAAGGAAATAAGTAGGAACAGCGATAGCCGGTTTTCTCAGCGAGGCTTAGGTGAGATTCTCATAGGATGCCGGTTCCTCAGCCCTGAGATCACCGCGCGGTGGGGAACGTATAGGGATGTTTCCACGATAGGTCGTAGGACACAGCTCGGAGACGCGCTTATTCGATCGACGTCGTCGAGTGGAAAGAGTAAAGTGGCCGAGCGAGAAAAAGGGGTGAAAGAAAGTAAGAAGAAGTCCGCCATGAAGAATAATAATAACAATAATAAGGAGGAGAATTAAATTAGAAACAAAAGCGGTTCTCAGTCGGCATCGTCGCTGTCCCAGTAAAACGTGCGAAAGTCGAAGTTTCTGAAGTACTTATTTACTCAGTCAACGGTCGTAAGTTATGATTTGTAAGTAAGAGGAAGTCTCGTCGAGAATGAAATTTTACAAAGTGACAAGAGTAACACCCGAGTGCCAGTGTAGCGTTTATTGTTGTTATGGTTTTTGCAACAAAGAACTCCTATGGGAAAGGTAATAGTGGTGACGAGTAGCGAAGGGAAGTAGCGAAATTGGAAATAATAACAGTAATTGTGATAACGAGAAAAATGACGAGGAATTTCGTCTGAAAATTAAAGGAAACAATTAAATTGTTTATTGCATTTAGGTAAATTATAAATAATAGAAAAATGAGTTAAGGAACTGGGGGTATTGAGAATTTGAAGGATTTGTGTTTTTAGGAAAGAAGAACGAAGAGTTATCATATAATTAAGATATTATTAGTGAAAAGACTGGAATTCTTGCAAATATTAAAGAAAGATCGATGAGGGATCAATTCAGGGAAAGTATAAAGAATATTTTTGTGACTGACGAAGGAATTTCTCACATACTCGGTTATTATGAAATATCGACTGTGGTAATATTTGAAATAAGAAAAAAAGTGACTCTATAGGACAGTTTACTTAACACAGTTGTATTAGGAATCAAATAATAATAATAATATCAGCAAATTTGTTACTCGCGAAAATGAATAGTGAACATGATGTGTAATGTGCATAATTACAAGAAAACAAAATGATGGAAATCAGCTGTAATTAGATGAAATGAATGTTTGATGTCTTTAAGCGGTGGAACTTTAGGGAGGTATGTATGTGTATACATTTTTTTACGCTAAAAATCAGTTAATAACGTGTAGAAATAGATACCCCTGAAAAGACGCCTTTGATGCAAAAAAATTGAGACAAGTTCATGTATGAAAAGTGATATCTCTACAAAAAGCACATCTGATGCAAACCCCCCTCCCCCCAAAAAAAAATTTCCAATTTAAACGAAATGTCCAAAAATCAAAAACGATTATTATGAGAAACGAATACATCATATTTTTTATAGTTCATAGGATAGAATGGACATGAATGAATATTAGTGAGTCATCTAAAAAATATTACTACTAAACACAGTTTTATGGTACATTTTGAAAATTTTCAGCCAAACAATGTAGTTAAATCCGATAACAATAGACAAGTTCAAATTTTCCATTATATGGATATGAATTTTGAAAAACTTCGACTAGATAAAGTTGTGAAATCCGATACCATTAGACAAGTTCGTTTTTTCCATTACATCGATACGAAGTAATTACATTGGACCAAAAGTTCACAAAAGTACCTAGTACTGTCCACTTCATATGATTTGTCAATTTCTTCCATAGCCTCTATATTTTGTCCATATGGCAATATCTGTAGTAATTAAAACAAAATGGAAAGAATTTTTTCTGTTTACGTGATTAGAACCGGTATTGAACTTGTCGGGCGACGAACCCAAATGATTTCGAAAATAAATTCCATATTACTATCTGCAGTTTTATCATAATGCGAACACAGAGTTAAACTAAGTAGTCACTTAGTCTATACACTTTGAAGTATGAATTGTTAGGAGATAATTATTGAAGTCTGGTAATAGATACGCTACACGAAGTTCGGTGTACCTGTGTGTGTGTGTGTGTATATGTATTTACAATTCATGGGATGCCGGAAACTTAGGCTCCTTGCTATTATTAAGTACACGGGAGTTTTTTTTTAATGAACTGCTAAAACTTCGGAAGATTAATACTTTGAAACTCGCTCGAAACCAAGGGTTCTCATTTTATTCTACGAGTGCGAGAAGAGGACAGGTATTGTCCGCATCTGTCGCTCTTGTAATATTAAACGGTAATTTTGTCATGAAATTTCTCCAAGTTTTTGCAACTGTAGAAGTTTAATAATTTAAAAAAATTAAAATATCAAAACCCTGTTTTATAAAAATTGGAAAATTTTCGAAAATCGAGAAATAACCGTTGCTTCGAATAACTATAGTGGTAACTTCAAAGTCTGAATTGGGATCCTCGAAGTTTCAGCTAACTGACTAACAAAAAAATGTTACAATTACCTATTTTGAATAAAATTAGCGAATTTTCTTAAATTATAAAAACTGTATTATTTTGAGTAATTTCCTTTAACAATTTAAAATGAAAATGAGATTCTGAAGGGTTCTGCAGTTGAAAACAAAATTTACCACTTTCTTTTTTTGAATAAAATGAATTATTTTTGAAAATTTTAAACGCAATATTATTTTGCGTAGTTTAATTGATTTAACGACAATTCGAACTCAAAATTTCTTGTTGCTGTGCAAATATTACAATTTCCAATTTAAAAATTCAAGAATTATTGAAAGTTAAAAAACAATTTTAATTTCGCTTTGGCAACTTAAAAGTCAAGTTTGGAAGATTTCAGATGTTTCTAAACAAAAAAATTGTCCAATATCCTATTTTCGGAGAATTTTAAGAATTTTCAAACTCAAAAAATTCTGGAATTTCTTTTTCGAGAATTTTTCGAAAATTTCAAAAACAAAAGGTACATCGATTTTATTTTAATTTTTACTTTGATTTAATTTTTGTCTTCAAAGTTTCAAAATTTCGCTATTCCCTATTTTCAAAGAAACATTGAATATTTTTGAAAATTCAAAAAGCAACGTTATTTCGAGTTATTTCTTGGCAACTTCAAGTTCAAAATTGAGACTAAACATTTTTACAATTAACAAAATATTAAAATACAACTAAGCGTGGGCTTGAAATTCGCAGAGCTTTTTGTTTAACATTTTCGAAGTTTTCTGAACGTCACTGTCATGCGAACACCTACAAAAGTAGCAAATTTTCACACGACAATCACGTAATTTTCCATGTACTCAGCGAACGTCATTTTTAGCGAACACCCTTTATGACTATGGATCGTACTACTGTTGCATACGTAGGACAAGCAGAACTTTTTATATTACATTTTACACACATGCAGCAAATCACATTCACAGAAGAAACCATGACCACACACGTGTATTCCGCCTTGTCCAATTGACTCACGTATATACACATTCACACACAAAACCAGCTCATGCGACAGGGAGACTTTGCCGCCTCTAATCATCCACACGCACGTAACGTAACTTATCCCCTCGACAGATGCATATGAGGCGTTTCGCGTCAACCCTCCCAGCGCGGTACGGAAACGCCAAATTATGCTATTTCTAACTGATGTTTGCGCTACTAAAATGTATCTTAAAAAAATGCCCAAAGAGAAATTTCCGATGTATTTTTCCCTCAGCTTTCTAATGGTATACGCGATTTTTTTTCAAAAATTTTCCATTTTCACCTTCAAAAACGATATAACGTCTTATATCTCGAAAAGTATATTTTTTATATTTTTTTAGGATTTAGGTCGAAAGCTGAGTATTTTTCACATAGAAAAACACATTTTTCAAAGAGTGCAGTAAAGTGAAACAAATTTTTTTGGATCATGGTTTACATTTTGCAATATTGTTATATAATTTTAGTGTCAAAAAAACACGAGAAAATTTCATAGGTTTGTAAGAAAAAAATAAAATTATTGGAAAATTAATAATATTGTTAAATTGACAAATCGAATTTAAAAATAAACTGCTAATTGCTAATTTGTTGAGCTCTTTAAAATTAACATTTTTTCAATGATAAATGTGTCCATAATTATGAAAGTCGTTTAAGTCAAGATTTGAAAAAGATGAGATTTTCAGTTATATCGCATCATTTTATCTTGCAATACATTTTTTTCTGTATTAATCAAGACCAATAAAACTCCAACTTTCAATGTTGCAGAATGTAAAAACATTTTTTATTTTATTTAAAACAAATCCTTTAAATTTATCAACGCAAAAAAATATGACTTAGACCACTTTCATAATTATGGGCACAAATCGATTTTGAGGAACAAAAGGTGTTCGAAATAGAAGAAACGCCATATATACGTACACTTCATTGTTTCTACCCTGTGTATGGGTGGGCGTACGTATACAGACGCATTCACCATATTTGTGGATGACCGCATACACGGCCGCGTATAGTAACAAATAAATACACATCTACCTTTATACACACATCCTTTCAATTTCCAAGAAGAGAACGACTCCAAGAGAGAGAAGGAACAGAAAGAAAGAAAGGAGCATGTGTGACACACACACATTCACGCGCACTCATGAATATATACAGGGTGTCTCACGAGTGAGCCTTCCCGGTAACTCAATATTTCTGAGTTTAAATTGAGACAAAAAGTCCCTTACCACTTTTGTTTCCAATACGCAATTAACCCTCAAGCGACCAGGTAAAATGTAGAAACATATGTGGCCAGGTGGGGTCCGCGCGGACCGCACGCATTTTTTGATAGTAATCAATCATTTTGATGTCAAGAATTCCATTTCTCGATGAACTTTAGGGAAAGTAAAGTGTTTTTTATTGAAAAAGAGTGATTTGTCTGTTTTTTTAAGCATTTATTTGAAAATTATTTCATGAAAACGTATTTTGCGATTAATCAAAAAATCGCATTAAACGTGCTCTGGGGTCCGGTTGGACCCCACCTGATCGCTTTAGGGTTATGTACCAATTTTAAAAGGTTAGCCAATCAGCGGCCTCGTTGTTATCATGAGTGCGTCACGTTACGGATGCAACCGTGCTTCTGGTTCCCTTACGGGCATGCGGCGACTTATTGGTCAATCTTTCAAAATTAATGTACAATCGTTGGTGCGTTGGCGAAAAAAGTACAGGTTCAGGATTTTTCTTCTCAATTTAAAACTCAGATATACGAGGTTACTCGAATAATAATAACTGTTGGGACTAGTTGTCATGTTTGATAAGAATTTGTAGATTTCCCTCTCCATTTTGCAAAACGGATATACCTCGCACATTTTCGAGAGCGATCCGAGGGCTCACTCTGTGTACGACACTGTAGGCGTTCAGAACCACCAAGACTATAGTTGTAATCTAAACTTCAATCTTTAACCTCTTCGGGGACGATTTTTTTATTTTTTACTTCTCTGATTGAGGGACTCTGTAGTGAATAAATTTTTATCAAATTTTTGTTCTATTTATTATTGACAGTAACTATAATTATAACAAACTAAACGTCCACATATATGGCCAAGGACGTGAAGAGGTTAATTAAAACATTTCAATTGGAACTATGTATTACGTGTTTGCTTCTTTACTCGTATGTCCAAAGGACTATTATCGATCCATTGATATAAGGACTTAACTATAACTCTTATTTACTAAACACTTGAGAACATGTCCTCTGAAGCGCGAAAATTTCAAATACCGGAAATTCACAAAGATGTTAAAAAAAGAAGTCACGAATAGGCGCGACTCATGGAACACCCTGTATACATATATATTTTCTTCCTGCGGGTGGTCACGCAGAAAGACAGAGAAAAGGAACATCACTGTATGTGAATGTGTAGGTATAGAAAGAAACAGTGTTTGAAACCCTTGCTCGCTTGACTGCTTGCCAGGGGCTAAGCTATAACGCTACGCAAAGCTCGGCTAAGCTGAAACTACCGACTACAGTCCTACACCTCTCCTTTCTTCATGTGAAACGAGAGTCTAAACTTTGTCTGTAAAAGAAAATGCAGGCGGACGATGCGTGCATCAACCGACCGGTCATGCACACACACACACGCGCGCGCGGGATATTAGGTGTATGCGTGTGTGCCGCTGTGTATAGATTACACCATATACATTTTCCCATTTTTGAATTAACGGAGACGATTTAAGTCGGCCATTTACGCTCTTCGGACCGTAAATACAGCGTTTTATTATTTTTCTATGAATCCAGTAAGAACTTGACGTCTGCAACTAGTATGTAAATCGAAAAAGCGAGGAGCAGTATGCACACTGCAGCGTTTAATTGTGCAAGATAATGCACGTGCTTGTGGTATAATAGAATGTATACATATATATGCGTGTATGTGGAAAAATGGAAAGGAAGTAAAGAAAAGGTTATGGGTAGATGGGTATAAGTAGATAAAGCTACGAATAAGTGTAATGTGGAGTCATGGACAATGAGCTAAGTGGTGAATATAGTGATGTTTTTTTTATTTATTTATTCCAATTGCGAATGTATGAAGTACCGCTTTGCGAGATGGATGTTTTGTTTTCAGGCAGATCCTTAACCTCTTCGCGGTCGAACAAAAACTAGTTTTTCGTGCCAAAAATTGTTTTTTCCGAAATACATGGAAGTTTCAGAATAAAAGTTTTTCAGGTCGTCCATTTTGAACCTGATGTCACATGTCCAACATGGAGGACGATATTTCGAAAATCGTTTGGATTTCTATGAAAATTAGCCTCTTGGAATGTTGAAGTCACTGATTACTTAACCAAATTTAAAAATCCCAAAAAGGCTCAGTCTTGTAGACCGTCATATTAGACTTGTTATTCCAAGTTTCGAAATTTCTAGATCACATTGGGTTTCAATCAACTTTTTTCAAAAAACATTGCTGGGACACCCGTACATGACAGCAAATTTCATTGTTTTTCCATATAAATAAATAACATATTTGTGTGACGAGAATGTGAATAATCAATTAATGTTTAAATAGTTTAATTATTTTGTAATAAGAGCAATAACGCAGTGAAAGAACGAGTAATGGTGCTGCAAGAATATTGTTTTGGTTTCAAGATATAAAATCTGTTATATTGCCATTAAACTTAGAATTTGGTGGTAATCCCAGGAATTTTCTTTTCAGTGTAGAGCTTGCAAAGTCGATTATTTTCTTTCCAAGCAGTCCGAAATTGAATTTGAATTGATTTATATAAATTTAATTATAATTTATATTACAAAAAAAGTTGAAATTGCAGAATAATTTGATGTAAACTTCATGATGATGCAATATAAAGGATTGGGGGTTTAATAATGTTGCTGTCCACTTTATCCATTAATATTTATTCCGCTTTCGGCCTTATTCTTGAATAATTTGGTCTGATCCTATACGGTACAGTTATAATATGCATGTGCAAGGGAACAGTTTCATGCTTGAGTTCTTCTAATTGCGTTCCTTAAATATTCAGTGGAGGCTTAAAGTACTTGCTTGAATTATTTCAAAATCTTTATTTATGAGATCAAGTTTATGACTGTAACAAATACTTGTATTGAGAAAAATTATAGGGGGCAACAGACGATAAGATTGTATAGTAATTTGAAGGGAAATGTAATTGGTAGAATTGTAGGGAGAGAGGGAAGTCAATTGAACCAAAAATTCTTTAATAATTTTTTTTATAGATTTATAAAATATAAATAACTTTTTTTAGAAAGTAGTAGCTCGATATTCACTTTACGATTTCCAATAACTCAATTAATCGCTAAATGAATATAGTTATTCAACAGCGTCGAGTGGTTCAATTAACCCTAGCTCGGGGGCAATTGAACTACTAGTTGGGGTCAAGCATTATGGTAATTAGTGTGTCGAAAATTATTTCGCTTTTAATCAAGTTAGACACTTTAAAATACAAATATATTAACACATTACAATTAATACTTTATGATTATATGTAAAAATTGAAATATTATTAAGTATTTTACCAGGAGCTGAAAAAAAAGTGTTAGTGCTTGTAAACACAAAAACTCGAATGTTTCAAAATTGAATGATCACAATGATTCCAAAATTTTGGGATATAATTCTAAAAGGATACTTTAATTTTGCATTTTTCTTATATTTTGAAGACGACTGGTTCATTTACCCCGTGATTCAATTGACCCGTCTTCCTTAACCTTAGTGTCACATATTTCTGGGTATTTCTTGACCCACTTTTTGTTGGGTGTGACCTTGATCAAGAAATTTTTGGAAATTTCTACCCACAGGAATTCGAATTTTTTTAAATTCACAAATATTTGTTTATGTGATAAGATTATTCTCGTTATTGTTATATTTAGTACACGTTATAATAATCTAAAGAACGTGTTACAGTTACTCTGTGATGTATTTATTGTAGTTTTAGTTGTGTATATTTAAAATCACTTTTAAATTCTAGAACTGGTCTTTTCAAACTTTTCCTGAAATTTACGATATAGCGAATTTTGAAATCATGGGCTAGAGTGGTTGGGTACTTTTTGCAGTTGGACAAATTTGCGACGTTAAATTTCTAGTCATAATATACTTACGATATTTATAAATACTGAAATTGAATAGTATGTTGTTGCAACGGACCTCGATCAGAATTTAATAATAACTTGCAGCATATCATGCGGGTGCACTAATTATGATGTAGTTACTACAGTTGTAGTTATGTTTCAAATTGCTTTCAAAATTTGTTTTTCGAGAGGAATTATAAAATAAGTTTTCATTTAAGAGGAAAGTAAACATTTTATTTTTATCAGCCAAAATATTATTATTATTATTATTAGTAATACTATTACTACTATTACTATTACTACCACCATCACCACCACCACCACTATACTACTACTACTCCTACTACTGTTACTCCTTGGATGCTAGGACAAAAAATCAATGAATTTTACTAAAAATCATTAATTTTTTAATAATTTCCAGTCTTGATTTTCTTTCGAGTTTTATATGTTTCTTCGAGGTTTTCCAGTTCTAACGTACTTTCTAAGATTGAATTTTGCATCGTTTGAAATAATAATTCGTAGAATTAGTAACTATTGTTACGTTAACGTGGCTGTGAGCTTAATCGAAAAAAAAATACCCAGAATTCACCTATTTTAGTGAATTAGTGCTTAGTTATTGTCCTCGTTATTAATATTTATTCTAATAATTGAGATATTGAATTACTTATTACCACATTTCCCTGTGCACGGAAATTATTTCTAGATTTGGTCGGTAATTAGGTTTAAGGGGGTTGCTAATAAGATTACTAACTTAATCTATTTGAAATCTATGTTAAAGTGGATTTGAAGCGGTACATAACTTAATAATGCAAGCTTCATTATATAGATACATAAAATCCAGAATATAATTCTTATATGTACAGAATGAAGAAAGGAAGATCAATTCGATTTGCTTTGGTGAGCTTATAATCGTTCTAAGTCACAAGGGGAATAGATCTATAATTTTCCTATTACCGGAAACACATCTTTCCCCTACGTGAACTCACTTTCTTGTTGATAATATCTATTACCCTAATCATCAAATTATATATTCTTCACTTTATTGAAGATATTTCACGCGTATATGATTATTTAACTTTTACTAGTTGATTTACTACCATAAATCTAGTACCGAGAAATTCTATCATTAAAAATCACAAGACTTAAAATATTTTTTTTTATTTCGAAGTTATATACTAAACAAAATTTATAGTAATTCTGAATATATGTAGGTGTAGTTGAACGAGGTATCAACCATATATTTCTAGTAATTTTAGCTACATTTATTGTTATTTCAAATACTTTCATGATTAACACTATTTCTACCTTGCTAATTATACGTAATTAAAAATCCTAAACTAAAAATATAGAATTATAATTAAAATCTTTTCATGAGTAATACCAGATTTTTACAGACGCATGATTGCTCTACTGAGCACCTCCCGTTTGAGGATTTCAAAAAGAGATTAAATTAAACCTCGAAAATAATTCTAAATTAAAATTTTAAAAGGTATCTTTTGACCCCTTTGGTAGAAACTGTGTTAAATCAGTTAGAAATTTAATGATTGGCGCCTTTATTATTTTCAGTGTAAAAGCTACATTCTATTTGTAAAATTTGCCTAAAATGAATTTTCTGAATTTCGAAATCACTGCATCTGCTCTGTCATCAGAGGACACGAATTATTGTAGGAATTTTCAAACGCTATTCAAACAATATATATTTATTTAAGAAAATAATTGAATGGGTCACTTCGAAAACGTTGTAAGGTACAAATTGCAAATTGTTCAAAAACCCCCGAAAATGAAAAAAATAACTTGATGGTGCAGTAATATAATGGGTCGCCTCAAAAATGTTGTAAGGTACAAATTTTTTTAAACAATTATTATTGCACCATCAGGTTTTTTTTTTCATTTTCGGGGGTTTTTGAACAATTTGCAATTTGTACCTTACAACGTTTTTGAGGTGACCCATTCAATTATAAATATGAAATTCCTTCAATTATAATTTCTAGCTTTGAACTGATGCATTTTGACAATTACATGTTATATTTTTCATCCAAAAAGATTACAGATGAATTTAACGAAATTGATTTTCATTTTTCAGCGAAGCCGAATAGCGGGACAAAGTTGGGCCAAGTATGCCCTCGAAGAAGCAATACAATCTCGTGCACAATGACGAATACGACACGAGAATCCCTCTTCACAGCGAGGAGGCATTCCACCGTGGAATCGTTTTTCACGCAAAGGTATATTATCCCTCTTTCTTCTCACATCCAATAAAGGAACAACTCAGACACGATCTTCGCAAACACGTTATCTTCTTCCCCTTAAGTACTTACTTCTTCTTTCTTGATACTGAAAGACTGATTGGAAGACCGGAATCTGCAACTCAAACTCGACTTTACCCGGTCTGAACGCAATTTTAACACTCGCACCGAAGAAGATCGAAGAAACACTTGTTACTTTTGAAACGAAAATTTCGATTCGTTTTTCTATCTTTTGATACTCTTTATTGCCACAGCAAGAACGCACTTTTAATCTCTTATTGGCGGTCACGTAAAACCTTAAGTAATTGAATGAGTCACCTCAAAAACGTTGTAAGGTACAAATTGCAAATTGTTCAAAAACCCCCGAAAATAAAAAAAATAACCTGATGGATTTTTTTTAAAAATCCATCCATTTTTTAGAAAAATTGTTTTAAAAAATCCATCAGATTATTTTTTTCATTTTCGGGGGTTTTGGAACAATTTGCAACTTGTACCTTACAACGTTTTTGAGGTGACCCAATTAATTATAATTTGGAATTTG
This sequence comes from Gasteruption jaculator, assembly GCA_949825005.1. Lineage (NCBI taxonomy): Eukaryota > Metazoa > Arthropoda > Insecta > Hymenoptera > Gasteruptiidae > Gasteruption > Gasteruption jaculator. Next base: position 15,268,398 of record OX463763.1, read on the forward strand.
TTGAATTGAACTTCAAGCTATGGCCAAAAAATTCGACTTTTGGGAACAATTTTTGAGGACCTTCGAAAGATTCTTGTACGATGTATTTTTTTTCCCGAGGAATCCATTTTCATTGTTGAAATCCCCAATATCTCATTAAAAGTATGATTTTTCTGCCAAAAAAAAAAACACCTAATTTTCATCAACTTCCGCTAGGATTTCATTAAAATGGATCGTTGGAATCGATTTTACGCGTCAAATTAACTCCACCAATGAATTGTCCAACCCCATTTTCTTTAATTTTTACCCCATTTTTGGTGGAAAGGCCAAGAAATACGTTTTTCCCACACTCGAAAAGAAATTTCATCTTACTAATTGGAGTTTTATTATTTTTGTGTAATTGTATTGGGTGTGAAACAAATTAATTAGTAATTCGAAAATAATTCTAAATTAAAATTCTAAAAGGTGTCTTATGCGACACCTTTGGTAGAGACAGTTAGTTTTTCTGAATTATCGATCACAATAATTGATAATATACAGAAATTAATAACCCGCCGTATATTAACCCTAAAGCGACCAGGCGGGGCCCAACCGGACCCCAGAGCACGTTTAATGCGATTTTTTGATTAATCGCAAAATACGTTTTCATGAAATAATTTTCAAATAAATGCTTCAAAAAACAGACAAATCACTCTTTTTCTATAAAAAACACTTTACTGTCCCTAAAATTTATCGAAAAATGGAATTCTTGACTACAAACTGATCGATTTCTGTCAAAAAATGTGTGGGATCCGCGCGGACCCCACCTGGCCACATATGTTTCTACATTTTACCTGGTCGCTTGAGGGTTAAATACACATCAAAGCTATGTATTAAAAGAAAAATTTTCCTTTTTCACAATTTTTATAATTAGTTCTTAATTATGCAGCTCTTAATTCAATTTTAAGAATGGAAATATTTAGCTCTTATAACTTTTAAAAATAAATAACAACTTTGATCATTTTTGACAGTTCCATGAGTGTTTGGCCTCTTTTTCACTTTGGATATTTTTGCAAAACTGCATTTGTTACATAATTGTTTAAAACTACAATGCATTCTCAACTTTGTCATAGTTAAAATTATCAGCGTTTTTTTGTTCAAACGCGAGAAAAAGGAACGAGTCAATTTTCTGAGAAAAAGTGAATCAATCGGAGACATTCATTCCATATATCAGCTGTCTTTTCTCCCTCTTGTTTCTTTACCTTTTTCTATTTTTGTCATTGATCTGAAATTCTGAAATAATCTGTACCAAATACACCTGCGAATTTAGGGCAGACAGTCTCATAGAGTTTACGTGTACATATATATATCCGCACACACAAACGTGAATCCAACGTAACGAAAGATATCACTCCTTTAATATATTTCTTTGTTTTCATGCCCTCCTTTTTTTGGTGTTTTCTTTGGATTCAATTATGGGGCAGAAAATATCATTGAATTGTACACAACAGCAACAGCAGTCTTTTGTATATGATATTGAGAATTTTGCCTTTTCTCTTCTTTCTTTTCAGGAACAAAATAATCCTTATTCGTGAAAGGAGAAGGAAATTACTTATATGTATGTGTGTGTACAAACACATAATTATTATGAAGGTGCTGTCCACGTTTCTTGAAATTTCACAATTTTAAGGAAAAATTGCTCAATATGATATATTGCATTTATTTGTTCATTATTATTATTATTATTATTATTAGTACAATTGCATAACATTCCGAAAGAGTTTGGCAAAAAGTAAGGGAATAAATAAAAAATTGTATAAGATTTTTTAATGAGGTTCCCATATTAAAAAATAAGTTTTTATTGGAATTTTATTCATAATTTTTTTTATCCCAGATTAAAAAACTTTGAAGTGTTAATATTTAATAATAAACTCAAAAAATTGTTGTTTTTCTTGAAAAGTATTCTAATCTTCAAGATAAGCTTTTACAGAAACCGGAGCGAGAGCTTTTAGCTTTTGAAATCTGAATTTAGAAAATTGAATTTGTGCAAAATGAAATTTTACTTTCAACCGAAGGAAGACATTGCTGAAATCTGTATAGTTATTAATAGCGTTTTAAAACCAAGGAGTTCGATTCCTGAACTTTGGAGTTACTAACCCTTCACTGGGGTCTAAGACGCCTCAACCTGGTTCATTTGTAATTCTTGCCATGACATTTCCAAATATCATTTAATTTTTGAAAAACTCCACGCAAAATAAATTTGTCTCGGCAGGGTATGAAAATCCCCAGGATGCTATGGACGTTATTTTGGTGAAGTGAGCCAGCTAAGGTTTAAGCTCTCAAAAAAAGTTACTTTTGAAATTTCCAGTGTTAACGATCAGAATTTATGCATCTCGAAAGTGACTTTTCTGATTTTTGATAACTCTTTGCAAAAATTGGCTTTGGTTCTCAACATCTTTACCTTCCTACCTTGAAGCAAACATTAAATATTTACTTTTTAACACGTTCCCGACGGGATGCACCACCAGTTGTACATTTTTTACTGTTAAATTCAGGCCCCGTCATGAACGTGTTAAATCAAGACTTTCTTTTGTCCCCAAACCTTTAATTTTTGTCATTGTAGAACTCGATTATAGAACTTCTACCTTTTTTTCGATTTCTTTCTTGAAAATGTCTACGTGGTGAAAACGTTAGAGACTTCAGCCACGTCTAAAATTAAATTTTCCCAGATATTTTATTTCCCAGTTACATTCAACTATTAATAATGTCCATTCTAGTAATAATCACCCCGTATGTCTCCATAAATTCATTTCTCATGGCAAATGAAGCTTGAAGATACAAAACGATGGTTTAGGAGACATAAAATATTCTTAAATGTCTATGTAGTCTTAAATTAGAATCTTCATACTTCAATATATACTTAGCCACGTGTTTTTTCACAGACTTAAGCGAATGGACACGTGTGGATACATGAATTTTGAGTATTCTCCTCTTCCCCTTTTGCTATTGATTGTTCTCATTATTCCTCTTGATTGAACAATAGCAAACGCTGCAGGAGGTTCCTAGAATCTCCAGCTTTTCTAAATTCTTTTGCGCCAAGACTGCTAATTTTTTGAAATTCTAATAATAGCTTGATTCAAACTAGTTTAGAATGTAGAGTAAAGTAGAGTAGCGTAGAATAGACATTATTTATAGATTTTCTAAAATCCCTCGTAATTTCTTTGGAAAAATGTTTATGGCCTTCCAACGTACCTTCGAAATCATCCAAAGGCTTCGTTTAATTTCAAAATTTTCTTTTGGACCATTTTTCATAGGATCCAGCATTTTTCGTACGAATGATAATTTACCCCCAAAAAAATACATTTTGTATTTTTTTCTCACTTTTTTCTTCTTTCCTTTCAACAGTTCATTGGGTCAATGGACGTTCCGCGACCAACTAGCAGAGTGGAGATCGTGGCGGCGATGCGAAGGATACGTGTAAGTTTTCCCTAATGAATCAATTCATTAATTAATTCCCCCGCATAGTTGATTTGAAAAAATACGATTCTTCATCAGAAAAATTATTCCAATTTTCTTCTCTATCTTTCCATGCACGTACTTTTTAAGGACGTTGCTGTTAACGACGTGATGCGAATTCAATTCATTAAATTCATTGCCAGAGTGCGGAAAACATATTTTTCCATTAAAAAGTGAAGAAAATTCAATAATTATTACTTAATGGATCTCTTACAATGAATACATTTTTTACAGAAAATTCGGAATATTTGTCTATTTAAATTCTATATTTTTCTTCAGTCTTTCGATCATTGGAACTGAAAATTGTGTATGAATTTTTTATCATTAAACTATTTTCTAATTTTAATTTGATATTTGCCAAATTATTTTTTTTTAGTTTGTAAATTTTTTAATCGTTTTTCATTAATTTGTTAATTGAAAAATGTTATTTTTATTGACTAAATTATGTTTCTCAAATTTTTATTTTAAATGGACGTTTGAAACTATCGTTTATTTGATAATTTCATTGTTTAGCAATTACTTTGTTATTTCCACATCTAACTAAAAATGTTACTCGTATTTTAAGGATTATTAATTTTTTCCCATCTTATTTTTTTAAATCTTAATTTTAATCTTTTCGAGTCATTTTAATCTTTTGAAAATTAATAAATTCCAAAATAAATGATAAGATTTGTAATGCAATTAATTTCTGTGAAATTGCAATTTCAATTACATTATTACTTAATGTTAATCAATAATATTTAATTGTAAACCAATATTCACCATCTAAATTAATAATAATCAGTTATTACCAATTATAACAAATCAAATTACAAATAACATTCATATTCCTTTCATTATTTTTTAATTAATTTTTATTAGAAATGTAAATAATAACAAAAAAATTCTCAAAAATTTTAGAAAACAAAAAAATTGCACTTTCAATTTCAAGTTATTTCAAATTGTTAAATTTTTCTAGTCATTCAAGGACGAAAGAACTTCCAGCGGAAGAGATACAGTAACTTGAATTTAAATTGAATTTTAAATAATTTGTTTGGAAATATAAAGGTCAGGAAATTTACCAGCTTCCGCCTCATTTACTATTCCGCTCACAGTGGTCATATCAATAAGATGAGGAAAAATATAAAGTCATAATATCTATTTTTTTTTAAATTTATTTCTCTTTTTGTCTTTTCTGTAGTACGAGTTCAAGGCGAAAGGGATCAAGAAGAAGAAAGTAACACTCGAAGTCTCTGTCGACGGATTGAAGGTTACTCTACGTAAGAAAAAGGTATAATGACTTTAAGAAATAGATTCTGAGATGATGATCTTATTTGTCTAGAAAAAGTTAGTTCACAAATTTGTCTCAAGAATCCAAGTTAATGAGAACATTCTTAAGAACGAAAAATAAGGGTGACATTAGGGGAGGGAGAATAAATTAGCCAAAGTAAGTTGAAGTAGTGCAGAAATGGGGAAAGTTTCTCAAAAAGTGATAAAAGTAAGACAAAAATATGAAGGAAAGCTGCGGCAGAAAAATGAAATATCAGTTTAACAAAAATGATAATAACAAACTTTTCAAAAAATGAAAATCTTTTAATTTTGGATTAAATGTAGTTGTATATAATTCCTTTGTTATTTTAGATCTGAATAGTAAATTATCGGTATCCAAAAATCATCCTCTCTATTTCAGAGTTTTTTAATGCATAAAGGAACAATTTAATATGTTTCGAAAATTGTAGATTATTTCTAATTATTTCTTTTACTACTCCTCTCCAAAAGCCAAATTTCTCTTCTGCAACCTATACGAATAATTGATTATTATTTTTAAACAATTGTAGAAAAATAAATAATTCATTTATTTGTGGATTATATAATGAAGGGATCACGTGAAGCAAAAAGAATACAACTTAATTAATAAATTGAATTATTTGTTGTTATAATTAAAGATATTTTCTTCTTAAATTTATTAAAGTCCAAATTCGTCTTACTTTTACTTCTTTTACCTTTTGGGCTTGCTGGAGTTTGTTGTTTTCTGGTAACTAAGAAATTTCAAGCTCATGCAAGGTCGCAATCTTTTTTGTTTCGCAGAAAAAGCAACATTGGATGGACGAGAATAAAATATTCCTGATCCATCATCCGATATACAGGTAAGAACGCAAATGAGCCACGTTCATTTATTGTTACCGGACACTGAAAATAGACACCGGCAAGGCTATTGTTATTTTCCAGATGAATTTCTTTTTAATACTATTTTATTTTCAATTCGCACCGGTTATTGATTTAAAGGATGGAAATAACTTTCAAATAAAATGATAAGGTTAATGCTAGAAATATATTCTAAAAGAAGAAAAGAGGCTTCTGAATGTTCACTCATTTGTTACGAGAAAATCTTGATATAAACTATCGATGGAAAAATTCTACTTTCTATTTTTTAAATATTCTATTTCTTTTCAGCGAATCTTTCGAAATTATTTCTTAAATATTCATCATTATTATTATTTTGAATCTCATTTGTGGAATTTGAAAACATGGAAAACATTTTGTATCATAATAAAAATTTCTCCTTGATCATTTAAAATGAATTTCTTGCGATTGGAATTTAGTGATTGCCATAATATATTTTTTTTCACGCATTATAATTATTTTGAAGGAATAGTAATGACTTAATGTTAATCTATACTCGCCAACTAAATTAATAATAAGTTATTACCAACCGTGTCAGGTACAATTAAGATTAATAATTATTTCATTATTTATCAGTTTCTTTTTTCTAGTAATAGAAATAATAATAAAATTAAAGGTAAATGATATTAATATAATATGAGACTTTATACTTTTAATTAACAATAAATTAGACTTTTCATTCTTTATCAAACAGGTTTTCTCCAACTAACTAAAATTTATTATGGACTTCCATTTGATTTATTTGAACCCGTATCGAGTTTCACCAGTTTAGATGCGAATTAAATCACCTTCTTAACCGGATACTTCTTTTTCTTTGTTCCAGGATATTTTACGTGTCGCACGATAGCCATGATCTCAAGATATTTAGTTATATCGCGCGAGATTGCAGCAGTAACACCTTTAAATGTAATGTCTTCAAATCTAACAAAAAGGTAGGATAGATAATTCGTGTTCTTTTTTAACAAAATTTGCATATCCCTTTGAATGAAGTAGAAAAATTATCTGAACTTAGTAGAAATAGACATGATTTGAACCACTTATAGCAAACGGCTGTATATAGGACCTTTTGAACTCCTACGAAATGAAGCTGTGATTTTATTAAGTAATATACATATCACTCTAATAGGAGGCCCTGTCCAGATTTATGAAGTATCACAACATTTTCATCGAAGCCCCAAGAAATTTATTAAATTCCAGTGAATCCAATCGTTCCCTAACTAGAGTATTCTCCACTCGTTCCGTGATTAAAAAGTATCATTGGTCGTTAGAGAGGTCAATAGATATCAATAGGATTTCAATCGATGTGATTTGAGTCAAATGGAGGATACTTTAAGTTCTACTTTTGTCAAATCAAATTAAACTTTTGTAATTAATATGTACCATGCGAATAAAAATTCGTTACATTCTGAAAAGATAATATTAGTATTATATCCAAAATGTTAGCTAATAATTAGTTTATCTTACAAGTCTTATCTTCATTTAGCTTCAGAAAAACTTATGCCCCGTCCTAGTTCAATTTCTTTTTAAGTATCTTTATAGTAAGAAAATTCTACAATTTTTTTCAGATTATGAATATTATATTTTTATAAAATAACCCGTGATATTTATCAAAGTAACATTTCACAACTATCATATACAATTTTTTTTTAGTTAAAAAAGCCAATAGCTCCCATTGGAAAAAATAAACTTGTTTCAATAACAATGACAATGCGTCAAATATTCGAAAGTTTTGTTTAAGAAATTTTGTCATTGGTTCAGTGACAAAATTAGATGCATCAACTATTAAATGTTAGTGGCAGCCCGTGACAATTTTGTTCTTGAATCAATAATATTTTTTTTGTGTAGGGGTACCGATACTAGATGAGAATTATTTACTATCGCTTTCAGAAGAAATAACGTATGTAATTAGGGCATATCCCTAATATCTATCAATTTGAATTCAGGAATCATGGATATAATTTAGTTTACCAATCCATATTCAGTGAACTCTTAAATCTTTGTCGATATCAGACGCAATAATTTGTCTCTAGAAAAATGTCCCATATAAAGCTTGAGAGCGTTACCTGGCATATATATTGATGTTTATTCGAAAAAATTGCGTCTGCAAAAGGAATAAGAGGAAACTATTTGACCTTAAAAACCAAATTTAATTCGCATCGATCCATATTTGAGAAATAGCTGTGATACATAATACCTTCTTTTGTCTTTTCTCCTTTTTACCATGGAAGGAAATGTCCTTCTATCAGAATAGTCACTTTACTTGCCATTATCTTTGTTCCTTTAACGGTAAACTTTTAAAGGAGATGTGAAAAAATGGAAGGTATTATTTACGGAAATCTGTATAATTAATACGGAAGTAAAACTATATTAACTGTGCTTATCCGTTCTGTTTCTTAACTCGGTAAATATAGAAGAGATATAATGAAAGCAGCAATTGTGAAAAGATGAAAAAAGAAATGATCATGATCTTGTATTTACAAAACATTTACATAAGTTATGCAATTTTCTGATAAATGAATAAATAAACAAAATTTTCAATAAAATTGGATAAACTGTTCAATTTAAAAATTCGTAACTGTCAAAGGTCATTTTATGACAATGAGAAAATTTGTAAGTAAAAAAAAGAATTTTCAAAAGCTTCAAAATAGATGATTCCGAAAGACATTCACATTTGAACGTTTGGCTATATAAATTGCGTATGTTGCAACTGAAAGCTAGAACAAATCTCTAAAAAAGTAGAAAAACTTTTCACTTACAAAATTGGTAACTGTAATAGAAATTTTTTTAGAAATGGTGTACTTTATTTTAAAAGGGATTCAGTATTAAAACTCTTTCAGCGTTCGATTCCGGGGTTATAAATTCCAAAGTTGCTTTTTGAAAAGCGTGTGACTTTTGAAAAAAGGAAAAAAAGATGTTTTTTCTAAAGCTTTCGTACACTTAAAGGAAGTTTCAAGAGTTTTAATAGAAAGAATCGGAATGTTTTGAAAAGGAGCTTTTGAAAAATCTTCAACACTTTTCTCAAACCTACGAGTTTCTATAATAAGAAAAATACCCATTTAACAAATGTTAGCAAATTTCATTAAAACTAGGATACTTTAAAGAGTAATCATTAAATACTGTTAGTCATTCTGACATTTAACCAACTTGGAAGGACTGCTATTGTTCAGTTTACGTTTGGCTGCATTTAACCCAACCGAGTCATTCCTAAATCCATCCCATCCGGCAGAATTTTTATAATATTTTTAAATTTCCGTTCGCATAAACTTAATAGCTATTTTGAAGATCGTCCAGTTTCGTAGAATTGCCATTTTTCAGTTTACAGTAGTCTGAATTTATCTTAAACGAGTCATTTTTCAACCCTTCCCATCCGGCAGAATTATTCTAATATTTGAAAATTTCCTTTTCGAAAAATTTGATATCCATTTTGATAATTGTCCAATTTGGAGAGATTGCTAGTTTTCAGTTTTCGCTATTGGCTGAATTTATTCCAACTGAGCTATTCTTAAATCCATTTCATTTGGCAGAATTATTATATAACGTCTGTAAATTTATGGTTGGATAAATCCAGTAGCTATTTCAAAATTTATCGAATTTGGAAGAATTGCTAGTGTCTAGTTTACAAGAATCTGAACGTATCTCAACCGAATCATTCTCAAAACTATCCCAACTCAGGATTATTTTAATATTTGTAAATTTACTTTTGGATAAATTAAGTATTCATTTTTAAATTTATCAAACTTGGAAGAATAACTATTGTCTATTTTATAGTTGGCTGAATTTATCCTAACCGAGACATTCTTAAATTCATCCCTGCTCAGGATTATTTTAATGTTTATAAATTTACGTTTGGATAAATTTAATATCCATTTCGAAAATAAACCAACTTGGAAGGATTACTTTTGCTTATTTTACAATTGGCTAAATTTATCCTAACCGAGACATTGTTCAATCCGTCCCAACGCAGGACTATTACAATACTTATGAATCTACTCTTGGATAAATTTAGCATTTATTTGAAAATTTATCCAACTTGGAAGAAATGCCACTGTTCAATTTACAATGAACTGAATGTATCCCGAGCAAGTCATTCTTAAAACCATCCCAACCCAGGCTTATTATAATATTTACAAATTTACGTTTGGATAAATTTAGTCTCCATTTCGAAATTAATCCAACTTGGAAGGATTACTATTGTTTATTTGACAGTTGGCTGAATTTACGCCAAGCAAGTCATTCTTAAATCCATCCCATCCGGCAGAATTATTATAATGACTGTGAATTTACGTTTTGATAAATATATAATCTCCATTTTTACATTGACCCCACCTGACGGAATTGGCGCCTTAGATTCGATCCATTCCAAGCGAGCCATTCGGGACAAATTTAAAACTCGTAATTTCTATTTGTTTCGTCAAACGAACAAGTAGTAGACGTAGAAGAAGGAGAAGAGGATTGCAGATTTCACATTCACATTTATAAAAAGATTCTAGACGCTATCGTAAAAGATTGGATAAAACATGAAATATGAAATGTTGTCTGGCGTTTCATCAACTGACGTTCGTTCGTTCGTCTGTTCGTCGGTTCGTTATTGTGCAGAACCCTATAAATAAAGCTTCTTGTATGCCGTGATTTCACGGGACACTAAATTGATGCCTATGCTCTCTACTTGAAAAGAGGATATTATTACAATAACGTCAATCTCTCTGCCTCTCTCTCACTCTCCTTCTATATATACAAATCAGCCAAGTTAGCAAATACTACTTGTTGTTTTAGAAATGAACGCGATACGTAGGTAGGGGAAATGCGCCTATATTGGACAATTTGAGCAAAATTACCTGCCCACGGGCCTAAAGTGAAGAAAAAGACAAAAATCAAAGTCATTTTTACCTTTTTCTTCACTTTTCCTTTGGATTTAAGAGTGACTTGATTAGGATTGAGTTTCATTTTAAACAGAACAGTGGCAATTCGTCCAAACTGGATAAATTTCAAAATGAATACTAAAGGCTGAGGGTCTGTAAGGCAGGTTTTTGGCCCCAAGGGAGCACAGGGTCTCAACATCTTCATTTTTACATGTACGATGTGCTTTGATACCTTTTACATCATACATAAAAAAGAAAATTGTGTGTAATTGCGCTCACATTAAAAAACGCGGTTGAATATGCCAAAAAGCTAGTTTTCCTAAATAATAAAAAGGCTTAGGTTTGCTCCAATAAAAAAGAGCTTAAATTGATCAAAAAGGATTTAATATTGTTCCAACAAAACATTGAAATTATTGAAAAGATTATTTTTATATAAATCCAAGATATCATCCTGTTGTAGGAAACGCAATTGCTGAATTGCTACTAGATTTTATTTTTCTATATATTATTACAGCTGATTCGAGAATTTATCGCGAAAAAAATTCTAATGTTAATTATTTTCTGAATCGAGAACCGGTCCAATTTAGGCGCACTTCCCCATCGAGGTGGTCAAGAGCCACCGATTTCGACCACATGCAAGAACCTCGAGGAATTAAGAAAACTATTTGAGACAAATCGAGAATAAACGAAATCCAATTTTATGAAATATTCGCGCAAATCATGCTCGTTGGTAAATGTCGTGGAAATGTAATTTACATTTCCACGAGAATACAGCGGAGACGATGACTGGCGTGGAAAATGCATTTTCCACTGGATCATGCAGCTTTTTACATATGTATCTACACGTGTCTCTTACTCTCTTTTAAATATAAAATATGTAGTGGGAGCGGAGAAAGAGAGAGAACCTAAAAGCTTCCCTTCCTGCAAGTTGTTGGCTATTAAAATAGCAGCCCGGCTTCAGTCTGTCGCATAGGAAAAAGCAAAACTTCACTTCGGTAACAGTTACGGGAAATTTGACTATCCGGCTGCTAAAGAAAAATCTCGTTCGAGTGATAATTGGAATTATTATTAGAAGTGTTTGCCTCGCTTTTTTTTAGTGCTAGTGGAATGAAGCAGCTGGCTTGGATGGGATTGATTTGAATTCAGTTGGTTTGGATTGAAGTAGATTCCGTAGAATTCAATTGGATTCGGTTGAATTGAAAAGCAGAAGTTTATTTGAAACAAACTGTGGTAATTGGTTGAAATTGTGAGATGCGGAGAAATTTGGAATTGCGTCTGAAGGAATTTCAAATTAGATTCCAATTGGAATTGGGTTACTGGGTTACAGTGTCTAGAAAATTGACAGCAGGAAGGGAAAGAGAGAATCGAGGGAAAGGATAATCGAAATTTATCAGCTTTTCTGTAATTTTTTAAGTGAATAATTAAATTGGCCGGTTTGCCTAAAATCGCAGGGACGAAAAATAAGAGAAGCGAGAAAGAGTTTATAGGAATTGTTAAATGTTTGAAGCATTTTTATATCAAAGGTAGACAATTTGGAATTTGTTATTAAATAAAAGAGGGAGAGGGAAAATGTCAGTAGTAATTAGTTGAATTTTAGGAATGTTATAATTAGCGACACATAAGGTTGAGTGTATTTTTAGAAAGAGGACACATGGGAAGTAGTCAGTGAAGGAATTTGTAAGATTCAAGTAATTCTTGAATTGACGTTGCGGGTTGGAATTATGAGAAGACAGGAGAGGATTAAGATAAATTAATTGAAGGATTATCGGGGTTTAAGGAATGTAATTTTATATACAGAGGTATATAATATGGAACGGTGGAAGAAAGATTAAAAAAAGGGGTTTCTTTTTATTGAAGAAAATAGAAAAAGCAATCTGTGATAGTTGATGGTGGTTTTTTGACATTTTGGCAACTGTCAAATTAATAAGAGTAAATTGTAATTATTGGAGGGGAAGAAGAGAGAAATAAAGAAATTTGAGTAAGGGAATATTTTATCACGAAGAATTTACTGAATTAGTTAAATGCAGGTATACAAATGGGAATTTGTAGAGATGGAAGGATTGCAGTAATGGAAAATTAATTTCCAAATTTTCGTAATTATTAAAATGAAGTTAATAAATTGTAATATTTCCAATAATTCAAAAAATTAGCAAAACTGGATAGATAATAGAATTTAAATTTACTGGGAATTAATGGCAAAATGAAAAATTACTGGAGGGATTAAAAGAATCAGACAAATGTCATTGAGATAAATTTGAGTTTGAATGTCTACAATTTAACCAAATTCACAATTTCAACTAATTACTAATTGTAAGATCAAATTACGAGAGGGTGATTTGGAGAATAATTTGAAAAATCAAATAGCAAAACAAAATAGATAACTTCGTATTTTAAAACTAATGGAATTAACACTGAAATTCACAACTCATTAAGTGGCGATTATTGGCTGAACTTTATGGTGATCTATTATTGGGTGATCTTATCGAGTTGCTTGAAAAAGTAGAGGGAAATATTAATACACTTATAAATAAACTCAAGGGAAAAATCCAGTAGCCGAACACATGAAATGCGTTCATGTTAAAATGAGCTTTTGCGATGCTTTTAAGCTTCTTAGTAGACCGTGTCTGTCTTGACTACAAGATTAGTTTGACTTCGAATTCTATTGGGAGACATACTTTTCGCAAAAAAGCTCGCGAATTTCTTATCAACCTCTTCTCAGGTTTCTTTTCCCTTAAAATAAAAAGTATAGGGAAGTACTGGGAGCTCATCCTTTTCAATACTAGTGATTGTAAAATGAAGTGATTACGGAAATTGGATTAATTGTTATTAATTTTGTCGTATTTTTATTGCGTTGTGTCACAAAAATAGATTGTTACTTTAAAAAGGATATAATATGGAAACTACCTTCAAGATTAATTAAAGTGTGAAATTCTAAAACAGTGAAAAACATGGACTGAACAAAAATTCTTATAAAAGAAATAAAGTTGATTACAGAACAAATATTATAAAATACAAATCAATAATAAAATGAGAATAATAGTAATATTTGATACAAAATTAAAGAAATGAAGAATATGTGACAAATTTAAAAGTGATAATTTCCTAACTATAGGGTAAAGACGAAGCTTTTTTCTAATTCTTCTCAAAATATAACAATAAAACTGATGGGGAAAAAAATCAACATTTTTCCAAGCTTATTTTATACTCAATTTACCGGATATTTAATAAAAGTCGGAAAGTGACTAGACGTGAAAAAAGAACAAAAGCAACAGCAATACAAAATTTATTAAACAACCAATTAAAGAAAGGCAGTTTTATTTAATCGCCATTTTTAATCTCATTAATAGACAGGAAGAAATACAACATTCTTGTAATTTTTCTATTACTGGACATTTTCTCATGTTGGTAGAAATTACTCTTGAGTATTTTTGTGCGGTTTTTCTGTGCCTAATTCAGACCTGAACTCATGAAGATATTTTTAAGTTAAAAATCCATAGTTTGCCATAAAAATGGAGCGGCCAACTTTGAACGTTAATTCTTGGTAAAACCATCAAAATATCCAGGGAACAGTAAATAAATACTGTAAAGGATAATGCAGAAGGCAATAAAGGAAGAAAGAAGTATTCCAAGTGTTACCTATTTAACGAGCTTTTATGTGTTTTCCGCGAAGTTAGCGGGACCTAACGTTGTAATAAAGCAGTGAAAGAATAATTTTTCAGTACCATACTGAAATCAGTACCGCGTTGATGGGTATCAGGGCAATAAGGAAATGTTTTGCACTGTTAAACTGGGTAATTGTCAAACAGAAGAAAGACACGCGAGAAATAAACAATAATTTGGATGATGGTTATTGTCGATAAAATGGAGAAATGGGAAAAAGGGGAGGAAATTGTGATGCCAAGAACAAAAGGGAATTGAAGAGTGGTATCTCTTTTTTTTGCATAGACATTTCAATATTTATTATTTTTATGTGTAACCCGCGAAAAATGATTGAAATAATTTTGATTATCGCTGCAATAATTAATTTACTGCAGGTTTATTGAAGATTTTTGTGTCTTTCATGAACACATAATTTTAATACTTACAATTAGTCTTTCTTGTTCCGTTTTTCAATTCTACCATATCTTACATTTTTATGTATTTCTTTTGAGAATTGTTACACTGAAGAGCAAAAAAGATTGTTAAAAACAGTAGATACTGAAAAATAAAAAAGGAGAGGAAGAAAATGTTGCATTGACAAATTATAGGATAAGAAAATAATGTCTGTATTTTTTTTCTTTTGGAATCAAGATGTAACAGGAACTGCAAATTCCAAATTTGAACTTTGAACTTTGAACTTTGAAAATTGAAGAAACAGTAATTTTCGAAATTGAAAGAAAAGAAAACCGCTAAAAAATTAGCAGAAATATTCAGAGAAAAGTTTCGCAAAAACTTCATTGAAATTGAAAATATGAAAATTAGAAATGATTAATAGAGGGAACGTTGAAAAAGCTATTGTAGATGAAATTGTATAGAAATTCGAGGATATTTGTATTAAAATGAAAGACTGAAGAAAATAATTTTAAAAAATTCAAACGCAACCTGCAATAAAATGAACAAGAAGTAATTAATGAAAAATTGGAAAGTGACAGTGAACAAAGATTGAAGAAAGGTTAAAAGGAGAATTTAAGACTCGATTACACAAAAAGTAAGAAAAACCAAGAATGGGTTATGTAGAATTTACAGTGAGAACAATCAATAAAAAATTGGCATCAAGAATTAATGAAATGTTCAAACAAAAAATAAAAAACAATATATATATTTGAATAAAAATTGAAATGAGAAAAGGAAGCGGTGAAATAATTGAGGAAAAGATGCAAAAGCAGTGGTGATAAAAACAGTGGAAACAGAAATAATAATAAAAAAAGTTGGCAAGGACCAACCAGCGAAAATTGTGTTTTTGGATACTGGAAATTGAATTTAACTAATTCAGGAAAGACCACAGAGACTTTGCAAAAGAAAAACGATAATTTATGATTTTGCAGTTCCCTGAAATTTCAATGGAGAACAAACAAATGTGCAAAACTTGAAGAAAAAAAGGAGGAACACAGAAGAAGAAAGCTTGCTATTTGTTGCTCCAACAAACGACCCATGAAAAAATAAACCGAACGTAAGAAGGATTGAAAGGCAGATTTATAGTTTGTTGAATTTTAAAAAAAAGTGCCGGTTTGTTCCGACTGTGCTCTTTTTGCTCTGTAATTTAATAACTTCTTAGAACATTAAACAAACGTTGATGGTGCGTTTAAACGCTCTAAAAATGTAATAGAAGGTCAGCAAGTCATCGAACTCTTGGAAATGTTTATTCGTGAAAAAACTGTTTGAATTTTTCTACGCTTAATTATTTATTTACTAGAGTTTTTCATCGGCTGCGATAAGAATAATATTGAAACTTTGCAATGCCGTGGAATGTGGAATTTTCATATAATAGATTGGGTAAATCTTGTCTGGCGCCGATGATGCAATAGGTCGACATTCGGCGGTTATTGAAATTACTAAAAATGAGTGATCATCAAAATTGTTAAAGTAAAGTGTATAAAATAAATTAAAAATTACAGCATTTAAAAAGAGGTAATTTTCCATTGCAAGCTTGAAAAAAGTTCCAAAGTGGCTCAGTGCTAAAAAAGTGGTAATTTAAAATCAGATTCCTAAAATAAATTCCTAAAAAATCTACGGCTCACAAATTTTTTTAAATGAACTCTAAATTAAATGAAAGAGAATAGAAATTAGAATTTTTAATTCTCGCGTGATTATATATTACATTCTTTAAAATATCAAGTTTTCATTTATTTCATTCAAAAAAGTCATTTTTAATTCATTTCTGAAAATTTCAATTAGAAATTGTTGTTGATTATATCCTACTCGAGTAATTCGATTTTTAATAACAATTTTATTACAGTTGATGGCTAATTTACTCGTTGTCTAATTCTTCTCAAAAAGTGAATGCCTACTTCTTTCTTATTATTAGAAAACTTGGTGTTGCGTGATGTGGAAATCTTTCGAATTCAAACCATTCCTAGAATAAATTTGTAAAAACGGAAATTAAAATGAAAGTACTGATGCAAAAGTAGAAAGAGCGCGAAAAAAGGAAAAAAAATGTTGCGAAACTCGACAAAGAATACGGAAGTCTCGACGGGTACTCTTATAAGCAATATGAGCGTTATAGGAAATGATAATGAAAATGCTGCAAGGCCACGGAAAAAATTATCGTTCAAAGAACCAGAAATCTTTGGATACCTGAGATTACGCAAACCCTCGTTTCATAATCGTGCCGGAAAACCACCTACTGTTACCGTTCATTCCTCTGCTCTTCCTTCCGATCTTTCTTTTAATGAAGATCCTTTTGAAGAAGAGAATGTCGATCTTGACGAGCTGGAGGTACTACTCACTTTTTTTATGCGATTACAACCGTTATGTAATTTTAAGATATTTAATTTATGCATGGAAAAGGAACCGCGGAATCACAAGCGTAGAATTTACAGGGAAAATTTGGAGATTCAGAATTTTAAATGTTAACAAGGTGTAGGTAAATTTTTAAAGTACAACTGTGGAATTGATTGTAGAGATTTTAAAGAGTATAATTTATCGTATGGACTTTCAAGTGCAAAATTTGAGTCATGAAGTAATTAATATGTAACTGCAAGAATAGAAATTTTAATAGAATTTGAAAAGGTACAAATCCAAACGTAAAGTTTATCGTCTGGATTTTAAACTACAAAATTTCAGTCATAAAATCCCAAAAACTTGAGTCATAAAATCCCAAGGGAAAAATTACATAGACCTAATTTTTAACCTTTTCGCTCCGGGAGTGGTCCATATATGGATCAGCACTCCGTGTGGCGACTTGTCATAAGAAGTTCATTCACTTAAGTCATGAAATTCAGCTAAAATGCGAGGTCAATTTTAAAGGAAAAATCCCCGGAACGAAAAGGTTAAGGGAATGAATTAAAAGCCTATAGAATCTCAGGGACAAAATTTGAAGCGTAAAAGTGAATTTGCAGAATTTAACCCTTTGCGATCGGCAGATTTCACTTTTGGGAGTACCAGCAGGTCGGAGCAAATCTAGCGAAAACTATTTTTACGATTTTCGAAGGTTCCCGCTGCGGGACATTGACTTCTACGACAATTTAAAAACGTCCCCGCTACAGGGACACCGACCGCAAAGGGTTAAAGAATAAAATTAAAAATATAAAATTCGAAGCGTAAGCAATTTTGAAAATGAAATTTGGAGGATAGGAGGACCCCACAGACAGTATTCTTGGAGTGGAGTGTAAAGCATGAAATTTCTCTAGGTGCTAGAAAGTTAGTCCCACAAATGCTTTTTGATAAATAATTGCAAATTTTGATTTTTCTCTCAACGTATCGACGTGTGCCGATTATGTAGTGTAGCAAAAGAATTATGATTACTCAGAAACTTTATAGATTTAATATAATTCCACTTCAAAGTGGATTTCACTTTTTTTTTCGTTTATTTTTACACAGATTGCTGAAAACTAATCATGAAATTTGTTTGATTTTTGTTGTTTTCATGTAGAGTCAAGCGATGAGGATCGTTAGGACTGTCGGACAAGCTTTTGAAGTGTGCCATAAATTAAGTATAAACAGCAACCCTAATGACGAAAACAATAGAGAGCAACGTAGTAATGACAAAGAGAGAGAAAGAACTGATAATCTTCATGATACGTATGACGATCATGACGAAACTGTTAGCGAACTCTTGCAGCCATCACCGCCATCAGTTCGGAAAGGTAAATGGAACATATATTATATATTTTATATTACATATATACATTATTTCATATAGCGACTTTGGTAAATTGTGATATTCTTATTTGTTCGTTTATATCTGATTGAATGATTAAATATTTCATTAGTTTCATCCAGAAACTCAACATTTCATTCTTTTAAAAAAGTCCTTTTTAATTTATATTTATTTAATAATTGCTATCAATTTATTTTTCTGTCTCTAAATTCTCTAAAATCGGCAATAGTAATTGGAGATAAATGTATTGGAAATTCTAATTGAGTATTAAATTGCTCTCATTTAATTCACTGGAATCCTATTGATTTCTATCAGTTTAATCAAGCTATGTAACTTTTTCTGCCTCTTCAATACTTTTTTGCTTTAATGTATTTATGGATTTTCCTCAGATGTATCGTTACTCGGTGAACCTGAAGATAGTTTGCCAGAACCTGCTTCCGTGGTACCGTCTTCGCCGTGTCACTTAAGATCTCACGATATTCCAGCCACGATGACTTCGACATCACCGATTAGACAGTCACCGTCTGTAAGTATCATATTCGACACATTAAGCTATAGATGAATGTAATTACGGCGAACCAATAGCTTTTTCCGATCTTTTTCATTAAATCTTGCAACATAAATTTGATAAAAATGAAAAAACAGGTAATTTTGAAGTATGGACTATTTTATTATATGGTTCGCAGTCATCTTTCAAGAGCCACAAAGTGCTGTGTAACAAAAATCAATTTAACGACTTGGAAAAGTTGAAAAAAGACAATTTTGGTTCATTCTAGTACATTATCGAATCCAATTTGGCAAATTTAGATGCATCGAATCTTTTTTCTGTTCAACAAACTTCTGTATTAAATGTTTACTTGAATTTTCATCCCTTGTAATGTTATATAACTTTCAAGACCCAACCGTTACAATTATAAAATAATAATATTGCTACAGAACTGTTTGTTTATGGTTACAACTCCTCTCTCTTTAAAAAAAAACAATTAAACAATAATAAAATTATGTTCTCGTTAAAACTATTATTGCACCACAGATATTTGTTATTTTTCTCCCATTTAAGTATTCGCTCCCAAGCGAATGAAATTTCGGTTTACAAAGTGTTGAAAGTTATCATCACATAAAATCATGGTAATTCTCTTATGTATGAATTTTTTCGTTATTGTGTTTTCCTTCTATCTCAGAAATCATAAAAAAAATAAATAAATAGAATTACATTTTTTATTAGATTATATTGAAAATAATTTTGATCTAGAATAATATAGAATTGAATATAAATTTATTATATTATATTGAATGAACACATTTTATTATATTTATTATTGAATATAACACTGACTCATAATTTTTGAAATATTTATTTTTCAGGGCACGGTAACGTCAGACTGCGGCGGAATAATAGCGAGTGGTGAATTGACGGCTTTGAAACATGAAATTCAGTTATTGAAAGAACGTTTGGAGCAACAAAGCCAACAAACACGTGCAGCTGTGGCACATGCACGTCTCCTTCAGGACCAATTGGCTGCTGAAACAGCAGCACGTGTCGAAGCTCAGGTTTGTATGATTAACAAAGAAAATTAGGAAATAGAAGTTATTTACTATTCACAATTGTGATTATAACATGGAACGAGATGAATTTATTATTACTATTATAAATTTCTTATTGAAAAATATTAGAGAATAACTTTAAGTAAAATTATTACAAACTGTTTTCATTATTATTGCCAATCGTCACTAATTGAATGGGTCACCTCAGAAACATTGTAAGGTACAAATTGCAAATTGTTCAAAAACCCCCGAAAATGAAAAAATAACCCGATGGATTTTTTTAAACAATCTTTTTTCAAATGGATGGATTTTTTAAAAAATGGATGGGAAGGAATTTAAAAAAAAATCCATCAGATCATTTTTTTCCATTTTCGGGGATTTTTGAGCAATCTGCAATTTACACCTTACACCGTTTTTGAGGTGACTCATTTAATTATTTATTTCCTGTAAATGGAAGCTTCTAACAGACAATTTCTTGATTTCAGACGAGGACTCATCAATTGTTAATCCAAAATAAAGAATTATTGGAACACATAGGTGCTCTAGTAGGCCATTTACGTGAACAGGAAAGACACTCAGGTTCACACAACGTTAATGCTCAAGGTCAGACACCTGGAAGTGGTGCAACAATACCTCAAACTCCTACCGTACCTGATTTGTCCAGTCTTGGCCAGGTAACGCTCTACCGAATACCATGACATTTACGGTTTTTTCTTTTCTATTCATCGTTCTTATGACCATGAATTAATTTAGCGAATTAATGAATGCCTTAATTAAATAGTAATTGCTAAGTTAGTTTGAATTCATTCGTAGGAAAGTTGGACGTAATGCGTAAAGTATACGATTTTCAAGCAGCATTGCTTTCCCAACTTTCTTCTACACCGAAAAAAAAACCAAGAAACGACCAATTTTTTATCGGGAAATATACGTAAAGTGAAAAATATCAAAGGTATAAGTCACTAATTTTTGCAATATTTGATTTGAGATTGCGAACAGTTGCATTTTCTAAATGTAAAATTAAAAATTCTGATATTTTGAAAAATTTCTACCACATTGAAGACCGAATATTTAATCAGACGCAATTTTTAAAGGATATCTAGAATTCGAAAAGGAAGAACTTTCCTATTCAAAGTGTTCTATATTTTGTCAATTTTTAAATTTTCAAATATTCCATTTTAGGAAAGTGTAACGATCACTTGCCAAGGAAAAAAAACAATTGTAAATTAATTAAAGTAGGATAACTATCAATAACGACAAACAAATCCAATTACATTTCGTATTTTTATGTAATATTATATGCAAAGTGGTTACAGAAAATAAAGTTTATTTGTAACTACCACTGAATTATTGCAAACCATAAAGTAATAATTTTGCCGTAGAATACTTTATTTGTAACTGCAATTTCTCTTTATTTTTCAATATAAGCAATTTAACAAAAAAACTTTTCAAATTCGGTGCCCTATTACTATTTATTATTTTACTCGTATTGCACACAATTAATTCATGAAAGTGGTTCAGAAATAATTCTGTGAACCTTTCAAAAAATTATTTTTAAAAAGTAACGAAATTCTCGGAAGCTCAAACATATGCAAATACGCTACTTCAATTTTTTTTCGAAAGATTCCGTTGATCAGACTGTTTAGAGATTCACCAAAAAACATTAAAAATTCAAGAAACATGGAAAAACTCGAAGAATAATATTTGAAGATTTTGATAGATTTTGATATGTATATAAATCATTATCAGTATAATAATAGTATGAAATCAGCCAAAAGTCAATTGAGAACACATTTTTTTTAATTTCTGATGTTAAAAATTAGTTGTTAATCTATTAACTACCCATCCCAGCCTCTTCCAGAAGAAATTTTTTAATTCAAAGAATACTCTTTCTTCTTCATTAGGAAAAATATAGAAAAAGTATGTTTTTTACTTTATCAAAATATTACTTTTCCAAGGCTTAGTAAAAATTCTTTGATTTTTAAAATTCGAGTCAAAAGACTTTCATTGTAAATTCAAACTAGAACCTGCAAAATTAAGATTGCGATAATATTTATTCCTTCAGGAATGTGACTTATATCCTTTTGATATTTAACTCCTCGGTATAAAACAAAAATTGAGTCTACTCAAGCCCGCGTGCCTATTAGCTAATTTGTTCATCTCTCTGTCCGTTTGTCTGTCTGCCAATCAGCTGAATTAAATAGGTTTTGTAATTATATACTCCGTATTAGAATTATAATTGTAATTGTAATTTTATCATTTTCTCATCATTTACGTGTATTTTTAATTATTATTTGGCTCCTTTGGGGTCGCTCGAGATTTAAAATTCTTCTTTTTACTTTGCTTTAAAAAAACGTAAAAAATTGAAACTAGAGATAAAAATAAAACTAGAGAAAAATATAAAACTAGAGATTTTTTCCTCTACGGTTTTTTGAAAGTTGGTAAATTTTTTAAAACAAGGTAAAATTTTTGTAACAAAAATTGTAAAAGATGTAGAAGAAAATGTTGTATTTACGTTTTAAAAAAATTTCAGTCTGACCAATTTGTAATAATTAGATGCACAAAATAAAACAAATAAAAAAACATCCTTATTCTTTTCAATTTTATTCTAAAATAAAGTAAATGAAATAAGAAAAGGATTTATTTAATTTTTATGCAAGAAAAATATATTAAACGGTGTAATCAAACAAAGTTTTTGAAAGCTTTGCTTTCGATTGTGTTATTGAAAAAGATAATACATGCATTTTACTTCACTTTTCTGCAAGATAAATAATTCTGAAGTAAACAATTCTCGAGCGACCCTTTGGCAAAAATATGATTAAACAGTTAAATGTTCCATTTAATTAACAAAAACTGGAGAGAAAAGAAATTAAATGATATTTTTGCAATCATTTAACAGATGCATTTTTGTATTACATTAGAAGTATTACTGCAACTTTTTATACTATTTCTTTTAATTACTGTTTTATTTTATTTCTTTTTTTAATAAACCAATTTATAAGGAAATTAATATGTGTTTGATTGTTTGTTTTATTGTATTGACATCCTCTGCAAAGAGCAATAACAACCGATACTAATCATTATATTTACAAAAACTCATTAAATGTCTAACCGAAAATGTGTTCGAAGATGAATTCAAAAACTGCATAAAAGCATTTTCAGCAATTTTCAAAATTAAAATTAATTGAGAATGATTTTTTTATTAAAAAAAATATTTTATAAATTTCAGAGACTCTTAAGAAAATTTTATGAATTCGGAAAATAAATAAATTTTTGAATATACAACTTTCGATAATATAAAGAAGAAATGAATTATTAAAAATTCCGAAATTCTTTCATGGCAATGTTTTTCAGAATAATTGAAAAAATGGATACGTTTCCAAATAATTACTAATATAAAGTATACAGAAGTTCGTGAAAAAGAAAAAAAAATGTACAGAAGCCATTCAATAAATCTTCAATAAAATTTTTGTCGTTCGACAATAAATTTATCAACATTCTTCAGATTGGAATATTTAGTGAGTTTCGGTAAAAAATGAGAGCCAATCAATTATGAAACCCGAGGAGTGAATAAACGGAATCGTATTGGATTTATTTTTAAATCCAAGTAAGTTTGTCGAGTTGAGACAACTTTTCCTCCGTTTATTTAACCTCATTATTAATTTAAACAATATCAGGTATCTACGTATATGAGGCGTTTCGCGTCAACTCTCCCAATACGGCGCATGTACTTAAAAAATGTCTAAAGAGCGTTTCGGATGTATTTTTTCCTCAGCTTTCCAATGGTATACGCAGTTTTTCAAAAATTTTCCATTTTCACCTTCAAAAAGTATAAAACATCTTATATCTCGAAAAGTATATTTTTTATATTTTTTTTTATCATTTAGATTGAAAGCTGAGCATTTTTTACATAGAAAAACACATTTTTCAAAGAGTGCTCGTTTCGGAGCAAGATACGGCGTACGGACTTGGGTACCTGTTAAAATTAATTAATTTTACCTGTTACAATTAATTAATTGTAACGAAATGCCTCATATGTACTCATATGCAATCAGAAAGTGCTGCTGTCTAACATTCAAATTGTTTCTAAATACTGAAAAAATCGACTTTCTTGTACTCTGCACTAAATAGGAAGGGAAATAAATGTAGGAAAATAAAAATATTCCAGAATTATTACTGCATCTATAAATATTGTATATTTTTTTATTACTTTTGAAAATTTGAAAAATAATCTTGCCGCAAAATTTTGAAAATCCGAACATATCTATTCTCAGATCTTAAAAAATTCTACAAAAGGGGAAGCCGAATTTTCAAAATTCTCTTAGACTACTATTTTTCTACTATTTAACTATTCATTTAGAAGAACATAGAGTAGGATTGAAATTACCAAGTATTAAAAATCTAATATTAGGTCTTTTCCGAATTTCAATATTTTATGGGTACAATTATTTGCCGAATCTCCAAAAGAAATAAAAAAAAATCACAGGCTACCGTATTTGAAATTTTACGGCAATGTATATATATTTACTTTAGAAAACAATAATGACAAACAAATCCAATTATATTTTGTATTTTTATGTAAATTTATATTTTATTTAAAGTGGTTACAGAAAATGAAGTTTATTCGCAACCACCACTGAATTATTACAAATTATGAAATAATAATATTGCCGTAGAACAGTGTTTTTTTTTGTAACTGCAGTTTCTTTCTATTTTGCTTTTGCTGTTTACTATTTTTATCCGAATTAGTCACCCCGAATGGATCACCCCAAAAACGTTGTAAGGTACAAATTGCAAATTGTTCAAAAACTCCCGAAAATGAAAAAAACAACCTGATTAAAAGAAATTCATCCACTTTTTAAAAAATTATTTAAAAAAATCCATCAGGTTATTTTTTTCATTTTCAGGGTTTTTTTTAACAATTTGCAATTTGTACCTTACAACGTTTTTGAAGTGACCCATTCATTTGATAATGATCGAAACGAGACAGTCGATTTATTCGGGAATAAAAAAGAAAACGATGAATTTTTTCGAGAGCAACACTATCAATTTATATAAATAATGGAATTGAGTATCTCATGGTTTGATCACATGTCTTTTCTTTTATTCGCTTAAACTAACAATCAGCCAGCTTAGCTCCTATTTCTAATGCGATGTTAACACCCACGAGTTTTATTCGAGATGCCAAGAAAGGATATATTACTTGGAAATTCGCTGGTACGTAATCTCACAGGTATGTGAGTATTTCATAATATTTTAATCTATGTACAAAGTCTGGATAGTGGTAATTCAATATTTGTTTGAAGAAACTGCTGTGAGACAAAAATTTACATATCGATTATCGATAGTGGAACACAAGAAATTAATTAAATCAACTAGACCGATCGGTTAATTCTTGTTTATGATCACTTGATTATTACCAAAAAAAATTGTAATTCCTTTTAATAAGATTTTATCAATTTTGTAAAATTTAAGTGGGAGTATATTTTTTACACAGTAAAAGTTCACCGACTCTCAGTATCTTTTTTTTTTCTAAATAAGTTATGGGATCAATTTCGTTTCTTTTTTTCTTGTATTACATTATTTTCTATGAATAATTTTTTCCATAGAAATTATAAGAGTATTTCCATGATCATTTTAGGGAGCTTTCAAAAATCCAGAAAATTTGTCTTACATATTTCGGAAATTCCAGAAAATCCTCAGTTTCTTCAATATTTTCATTAATTGCATTTATTTTTCATTCGAAAAGCCACAAAGAACTGGAGGGCAAGTTTCACCCTGGGAATTGGACCCACCGAGCTTCGCATACTATCCTTTCGCTGGAAGTGGAACGACCGACACATCGGCCACACTCTATCCTGCTGGAGTGAACTCAATTGGAGTTCCAGGAATCGAAAATTCGACCGATCAGTTACATTTCCAGACCCAACTTCTGGAGAGGTTGCACAATATCAGTCCCTATCAGTCTTTGCAGCGGTCGCCTTATACCACACCTTCGCCTTATGCAATGGGACCTAATCTCTTATTACCACCCAATAGCAGACCTTCGGTAAGATTCTCTGTTTTCTGTACATTCAGAAATATATAGTAAGCTAAAGGTACCAGTAGTTGACCATCTTCTAAAAAACCATAAAAAGTAAGATTGTTATAAGATGTGGTGTTTTTATTTTGATGAAAGTGCACATCTTATAAAAATCTTATTTTTTATGGTTTTTTTCGAAAACGGTCAACTACTGGTACCTTTACCTCAGTAGAGTTAATTAGACTTTAATATCTACTGATTTAATTTGAAGCTAACAATTTCAAGATTGAAATCACCATAAAGAAAAGATTTCTGTATGTGTGAATTCTTTCGCTTAAATATTTTTATATATTTTTTGTACCCAGAAAATACTTTATTGCTTGGCAGAGCAAAAATGTAGAAATTTGGAAATGAAGTGGTTTGGAAGTTACTAAATATTACATTTGAAATGACAAACTAATTCAAAGCTTTCGAAGCTTTTTTTACCCCAGAGAAAGAAATTTTCCATTCAAAGCTACGTCCAGCTACAATCTCGTGGAAATATATATAAAAGTATTATCTGTTCAAAGCTTGAAATTAGTTAAAATAACAAATTTACGAACTCCAAGCTTCAAAATGGCATAAATAATAAATACCTACATTTCTCCCCCAGGAAAAAAGTTTGCGACTTGAGAATTGATAGAAATATAGCTTCTGAGTTAGACATGCGAGAGAACTCTGTTCTCTGAGAGCTGAGGGTTAGTAAACTAAAGTTTATCGAAGCTTTTTCCTCAGGGAAAAAATTCCCTATTTGAAACATTTTATAAACACAATTTTCGAAATAACTATAAAAAATAAGTATTCTTTGAAGACTCGGAATTGGTTTATCGGCTCGAAAGTTGCAAATGGAGACTGCGAAACTCCTTAAAGGACAAATTTCTACAATTTTCTTCAGAAATAAAAGCATTTTCTTTGAAAAATATATATGTATAGGTAAAAGAATGTTATTAAATTTTGTATGGTAAATTCAAAGTAATAAATAATATCTAAGTATTTCCCTCAGAAAAAAAAGATCGATTCATAACATTATACCACCACTATTTCAGACTTAAATATACTAAAGAATTATTCTTCAAAAGCTTCAAATTAGTTTGTTATTTTAAAAATAACAATTAGTAACTTCCAAATCACTCGAGTCCCAAAACTACATTTTTCCTCTGAAATGCAAATATTTTCTGTGCACCCAAAAAAGTATTTTCTGCGAACAAAGATATATAATAAAAATATTTGTGTCGAAGAATTGGATCAATTTTAATTTTCACACTTTCTTGACACAAATAATCAAGTCGAATTTCTCCCGCCTTGAAGTTAAAAAATTAGTTCCACCAATTCCTTCTACCATTTTTTCTTTCATTTTCAGAATTCTGCACAAATCTCTCCGACTTGTTCGATGTCACTCCGAGTGTCTCAACCCAACAGTTTCTCATCGTCTCCAATTTTGTGTCACAAAACGGACGGTTATAATCTCGCAAACGTACCGGAAGTTGCACAGAGGGAGCAACAGGATCACGTGTCTTTTATCAGACCTCTTCCTTGTAACAGTAACGATCAAGTTGATGCCAAAAGAGGGGGAAATATCGTTGAAGAAAATATTCCACCGATAGTTTTGGACCCACCACCTCAAAGGAAGCTGCAACAGCAACTGAAACAACAACAGCAGCAACAACAACAACAACAGCAGCAGCAACAACAAGAACAATGTGCACCGGATATGTGTAGAAGAAACACAATAGATTCCACTGGGGATCAATTATTGAAATCAACGGCAGTAGAAAAAGATAGTCTAAATCCTAATCAAAATTCGAAAAAAATCCCAACGATTTTACGAAAATCTGGTCCTCCGCCTTCACGTACGACCAGTGCCAGGTTGCCGTCCAGAAGTGATGCGATAAGTCAAGTGCAAAGGACTACTTGGACTCGACATACGACTAAATAATAATTAACAAAAGGAAATGAAAAATAGGGAATGAGAGGAACAGAGGTAGAATGCTGCGAAAAATGTTGTACAATATATGGAAATTAGGGAAACTGATAAGAATCTTATTTGAATAGCAAATTTGGAAAATGATTTACCAACAAAATAACGATTTATTATTATTCTTTGATAAATGACTTAACTCTTTGCGGCACAGGAATTGAGGTCATAAAATAGACCTATTTTGCACAGAAATTTTATTGCGTTTTAAATGAAACAAAATTCCTTTATTTTCCTTGGGTTTTTTATTCGGAATAATAATTTTTATATTATATAAAAATTATCATTCACTGTCTGAATAAAAAACCAAGGAAAATAAAGGATTATTATTCATCATCGATCAACTAGGAATTCGACAAATTAAACAAAATTGTTATATTTTCATTAATAAAGGTATCATGTAATGTAAAAAAATACAAAATAAATATCATTTAATCGAATTTGTTGTTAGAGGGCCAACTGCAAATTGGCAGAATTCGTACAATTGGCTCTTAGTACACTTGAAAAATTTGAATTCATAATTTTTTTTGGTTCAGACATTAATCTGAAGTTAAGATGAGTGTATTATCTAATTAAAGGTATTTGAATTCGACGAATGAGAGTGGATTAATACGAATGACGAAATAAATAAATTTATTAAATACAAATTAATAAATTTGAAACGGTTGAAAATTAATATATAAATTCCGTTGAGTTATTTGTTTGTTTGGTATAGAAAAGTAAGGGAAAAATCTCTCGCTAGTTTCAG
The DNA here is from genome assembly GCA_949825005.1 of Gasteruption jaculator. Lineage (NCBI taxonomy): Eukaryota > Metazoa > Arthropoda > Insecta > Hymenoptera > Gasteruptiidae > Gasteruption > Gasteruption jaculator. The sequence continues at coordinate 15,297,018 of OX463763.1, forward strand.
TGATTCAAAATCTCAAATGCAAAGGTATAGAAAGAGTTTGTACAAAAAAGCAATGGAATAAACAAAACGAAAACGGCAATTCCTAAAAATAAACTATTCTCAATATCCATAAATCCACATTAACAGAAATTTTGAAATTCGAAAATGAGGAACCAAAAATGAGTCTGCCCAGGTATGAGTTACATTCGTCCAAGTATGTACAAAGTCTAGATTGAGTATATTTAAAGGAAACTACTCCAAGATAAAAAAATTCTATGTCAATTATCAATAATGTAACACAAGAAATTAATTAAAATGTATAGATTTTTCTAATTGATCGATAAATCGCAAAACCGTAAAATCGATTTCTCGATTGGAGTGAAAAGCGTAATCCAACTGCTTCAATTCGTTCCTATGTAAATCTTATTAGTTTTCACAGATTTGAGTCAGAATCTATTTTTTAGACGATATAAATTTATTAATTCCCAGTGTTTTCTACCAAAAGTGTTCTCCGATTGCTCTCATCTAGTTTAATTGAAATCCTGTCGACTTTAAAACGAAGTAATGGGATTTTCGTAGTAAGTGTAGAAAAAAAAGAAAGAAATAGGAAAAAGTACATTTTTAGAAAAATTCGAAATGCAAAAGGAACTATTTAAAATTGACGAATTAATTTGAGATTAAAAATTGGCCAACGAAAAACCAAGTTGCCGAGCTAGTTTGGGACTAATGTCAATAACGAGTGAAGAAACAAGTGGGGAAGTTTCGAACGTTCTTGAGATGACGAATATAGAATAATTATAAGTTTTGTCGAAGAATTAATCAAAAACAAGAATTTTTCATTGAATAATTGATATCGAGTCTCAGAAATGACATACAAATAATTTGCATTTTCTAAATAACCATTTTCGAAGAACCTCCGAATTCGCGGTGAACTGATCTTTCTGGTTAAATAATCGCAATGGATTTTTGTAATTAAATTTATTTTTACAATTAAACTTTTATAATTAAAGGAGGATCGGTAGTAAAATATTTTTTATGAGCCTACAAGGATATTATCCAACTGATGAATTTGCATTTTAAAACAAGAAATGATTAAGTAATTTTCGAAATTTTTTGCCTTCAAAGAGCTCCGAATTTGAACTCAATGGATTTTTATTAAGAATTTTCTAAAAGAATTACATAATTTTTTTATCAAGTTTGACTTTTGTGAAAATTTGAAGCTGGAGAATTTTGAGCGAGTAAAGTTAAATATGTTTTGTATCTTGGTTATATTTCATTTTAAATTTTAGCAAAATGTTTAGTTGAATGTGGGGCAAACGCAGTTAATAAAATTACAAACTTCGTGGTTTGTAATGATTAATTCCACGATTGTATCACTCAGACAATGCTAATTTGCAAAATCGTTTACAAAAATCCTATAAAGATAGTAACTATTTTGAAGACATTTTGTGCCAAATCTTTCATGTAATGCCAAAGCACTAACTTTATAGCATTTTTGTTCAAGACTTTTCGATTCTCTTTTTTCTCAGCCACAGCTTATACCATCTAGTTCGATGGGTAACGTTGAAAAGTTATTATTCAATGAATTATTAAATTATTTTGGAATTTCTTGAGCTTTGATATCAAAACATGGTTGGTAACTTCGACAATCATTTTTGTACTGATATATATTTTTGATTCGTTATAAAGGAACGTTCCCAATTTCTTCTCCTTTGGAGAAAGTGAGAATAAAAATACAAGTACGTTTCAATATAAAAAAATGATTACTTTTTGTGTATATGGATAAATAAAGAATATAATATTTATCATATATTGCTACAGTTATTTTTTATAATTGCTTTACACGAGTCCAGTCTCTAAAAATATTTCCTTTTTTATTATAAACCGTTTCTGTATGATTAGTATATCGGAATAATTTCATAAAAAAATAATTTGAAATCACTAGAAAATGCTGAAATTACTTTCTGAACGACCCAATAAATTGTTGCCACGTACCGTGCTGTGTGCATATACAACACAAATAAGGGTAATAATAACAAAATTACAAAGAATTCCATATAAACACATGTTACAATTAATATATTTCAATAAAATATATGACATATATAAAAATATCTTACGCTGTCTGATTCAAAAAGAACCAAAAACGTCGGCAAATGTCGGTTAAATCCCCACTACGAAAACATCCTACTCCATTGTACTGTTATTGTTTTCATTGTGTTCTTATCACAGCGAAGAGTAATGTTCAGATTCCAGATAAACATTTTACCTTCGTCCTGAAGACACAGAGAAACATAACAGTGACCTCATCCACTGCCCGAAACGAGATATCGCATCGACTGCATTTATCTATAAATTGCATAACATACATATGCTTCATAAAGCTAGAACGGAAACCGTGGTTCCCGATAAAAGGAATTCTAAACATAATTCTAAAAGGTATATATATACACACACACACACACATATAAGGTATGCGTGTTACTTGATCCACCAGAAACTGGCTTTCTATGTGATAACATTGCATTTTGTGCAGGAAACGTGACTTCCATTACCGCCGATTCGCCAGGTAATAGTTAAACAAAATGTTCAATTCTTAGAGGGCCGGTATGACGTCATACAGTTCAAATTACTTTTGAATAAAAACAAATTCTTTCAAAATTTTTGAAATCCTAATAACCTTCTACACTGTGAAACAATTCTCTAGGTTTCAACTAAATTAGCGTAATTGGAAAAAATAAAATTGATTCAATAGCAATTACAATGTGTCAAATATTTGATAGTTTTGTTTGGGAGGGGGGGGGGGGGGGGGTTAATTCGGTGAAAAAAAGCTACGTTTTTAAGAATTTTTTTGGTGATACAGATAGTGTTATTAGTTCGTTCAGACAAATTCCATACAATAATACTACATTTGAACAATATTTCCCTAAATTTTTATTGTAAAGTATTGAAAATTCAGCGGGTGACAGCGATTCTTCGGAGGCGCCTCGAAAAAAAGTTGTTTTGCGGTTTTTCGTAGCACTTGAAAGCCAAGAACCCGGTTTTCGTTTAAAAAAATCGGATGATTTGTTATTGTAAAATTAATAATTATTAAAAAAAAACAAAAATGCCCCCAAGGAATACCTGGTGAATTATGTGAAAAAGTCATTGGTTTATTGACAAAATTAAATGCACCAACTATTAAATGTTTGTGGCAGCCCGCGACAATTTTATTTTTGAATCAATAATATTTTTTTCTGTGCAAGCAGTAAGCGGCTACATACACTTAGTGACGTAAAAAATCGATCTTTTATGTTAAAATTTGTTTTTTGAAACGTAATGTACATAATTACTTCTAGTTTTCTCTACTTTAAAGAACGTAATAAAGAGTTCTAATACAAATCATTTTATGTGAAATCCTAAAAAAGGTACCCCATGTAAAGAGCGTTACTCCTGAATGGGTGATTGGGTTCCCAAAGAAATATACGTTTCTAACTAAAATCGACAAAAGGCCTATTTTTTACTATTGCTGGATGCACGCAGATTCTTATATGGACATATAAATTGGTGTTCAAAAATATAGAATCTTACTTTTTGTATTACCATCCTACATGGATTCATTTGAAATAAGCAATATTCCTTAACCTTTTCAGGACGGGAATGTTTAGGTTGAAATTAGACTTTTTTTTACTCGATATTGTTACATAAAATCAAAGGATTTGTCACGTCCAGTGCCTGACAAAATTGGTGGTCGAAATTTCTACCACTCCCGTCTGCAACGTAAAGCCAATGTTAAAGATTTCCAGGAGACATCCTTGACCTTGAAAATTGCATTTGAAGGTCAAATTCATTGCTTCTTCTATTTTAGCCCGAAAATGGTATCCTCGCGTTTTTTGAATCACTATTTCAAGGTCAATGAATGGTTACACTATTTTTCCTATATTCAACACATAATATTATCCTCAAAACAACTCGAAAATATTATGATACTTGAGTGGTCGAAATGTCGACCAGTCCTGTTCTTAAAAGGTTAAAAATTGAATGATTCAGATTTTTGAATACTCCCAGAAAGTGTTTTAAATATTTCATTTTCTGTGGGTTTCTTGTGGAATTTCTAATACAATGGTGACCTTTGAAATGCGAAATCACCAGAGAATGAGAACGCAGTAAAAAATTTGCAAAAGACAGAGAACGATAGCACGAAAAAATCGGTATCAACAGACGGCTGCAATTTGAGTTTGTAACATTTAGAGAGAAATCTCTTCTGAAAACATACGGAAAATAATTTTGCAATTCGAATCTATAGGAATTCATTATCGATATGTATTATGTGTATATGTACGGGTTTCTATAGAGTTTCTAATAAATCCTGATTTTTCAAAATTTCAGAAAACATGGCGTTTGCTGAACCGGGAACCAATAGCACCAGTATGAATTCACCAAATGCATAACAAATTCCTACGAGTAAATATATTAATTTTGCGAAAATTATCATTCACCTAACATCCAAACGAGCAAGGTAATGTGCTCCTCACCCCTTTCCGTTTCTTCCAGTGATATCCAGAACTAGAAGCGATCGGATTGCGAAGGATGTGTCGGAATACGAGATGACCAGCGAGGAATTTCAACGATATTCTACTTTCTATGCTCAACTGGAGGCATTTTTGGAGAAAGTTCTAAGCAATGAAAAGGATGCTGAAAAGTATCGCCAAGTTTGTGAGGACCTCGACGAGCTGGTCCATGAAGTTTTTCCTCATGCGAAAATTTATCCATTCGGCAGCACCGTTAATGGCTTAGCTTTCAAGGATTCCGACCTCGACCTTTACATCAATATTGGTAAATGTCATTTTTTTGTCATCAACGTGGTCACTATCGTCATCATCATTTTCATACAGAGGCACTCAGACGTTCTGAACTTGAACTTGTGAAACTAGACTTCCTTTATTTTTATTACTAGCGGATCAATTTTTCAAACTTACAATTAGTTAACCCCTTGGTATACAATGACGTCTGGGAGACGGCGAAGGGCGAAAATTCTGCATCGATTCTGTATTATGTCAAATTTCGAAATCAAATGTTCGTCTTTGAACTCCTCGATATACAACGTCGTCTGTGAGACGCCATTCATTTTTTTTTTGCCGTTGTAGACTTTGACGTATCTGAGACGCTAAGCTTGCACATAAATTTTCAGTTGAGTCAAATTCATTAGTATTTTTTGGACGCATCAAATTTTCTTTTATTTCTATGTCAAGTGGTAACACCAAAAACCAACGAATCCTAAAACTATACCTACAGAGAAAATTCTGAAAAACTACCTATTGTCCAAAAAATTCAATTAGTCATCCTAGCTCCTTTACGTAATTCGGGGTGTAAAGGAACCGGTTGATAAACAGTGATCTCCTATGTTCTTTGGGGCACTGACTACGAATGTGAACTTAGAATGTATGTTGTTATTCAAATTTCGCGCATCACAAGTTAAACGCACAAAAAATGTATTTTTCGAGTATAAGTTTATTTTGTAAGAAAAAATTATTCAAATATATCAACAAAAAACTTATGGAATTATAAAACTTAAACAATCAGCAATATAGACATGCAAAAAAGGAGGAGATTAAGGGGTTAGGCCACTCTAGAGGCCGAAAAAATAGGCCTTTTTTAGGATTTTTTTTCAGAGAAACTACAAAATAAATCGTGATTACAAAAAAGGATGTTTATTATACATATCATTGACTGTATGCATTAATTTTTTTGAAGCGATTAATTTCAAAACGGCGGCTGCAGCGTTTCTGCGATAACGCCTCCGTTTTTCCAGAGTAAACTACCGAAAACACAGCTCCTGTAATTTTTTAATTATCATGAGTCAACAACTTTTTTCGATTACATATAACAGCAACTATCAAACTACGTACGATTTTTTCGATATTTTGATTTTTGGCAAAATGGCGTACTTCTAAAGTAAAAAGTGAAGAATTTGCCTAAAAAATCGTCAGAAAATTGTTAATAACAAATGAACTATGCAATATAAAGAAAAAATCGTACGTAGTTTAATAGATAATGTATTTTTCTAAGTTATAAGATATATTCAAAATCTCAAGTGAATCGGTTGAAAATTGTCTGCGTTCTGTTTTCGGCAAACTTGAAAAATGTAATTTCGATATAAACGTGTTTGAAGTTTTGAGTAGCAGAAAATCATGAATAATATTGCGATACCTTTAATCTGCGATCTGATTCTTTTCTGGTTGATCTAGGTATAATAGAAGTCTAAAGTTGTCTAGACTAGTCAAATAACAAATGATTTCAATAACATTTGTCGTATATCTACTCTAGTGTCCTAAAGTACCTTCGCCTTTGCGTTCACAAAAAGAACTCGCTGCAGACCGGGCGTCCGTGTACTAAAATTCGAAAACCGGGTACTTGGAGATTTGTCCCGGCCATAATCTTTTGGGACATCATCTTTGAGGTCCCAAGGGACCATTTAAAACAAAAAAATAATCGATTTCTCGAAAATCCTAGAGTGGCCTAACCCCTTAAGTGTAGAATGAAAAATATTGCAATAACAAGGTAAATCTAGGTGCCCGAGATATCGGACGTTGCGACTCAAAGGGTTGAGCAAAAATAACATTTCTCTACCGAATGGGTCTTTAAATTTTGAGATAGAGCCAAAAGAGAAGTATGAACTTGTGAATAATTTTTCAGGTGAGCCGAAGAAAACGATACCTTCTGAAGAGATATCCCGTAGTGTGTTTCGACTCATTCGCAGGGAGAAGAATACATTTTCGAATGTTATAAATATCTCAAAGGCCAAAGTGCCAATTATCAAGTTCCTGCACAGGCAGACTGGAGTCCCCTGCGATGTAAACTTCGTGAACGAAATCGGTCCCTTCAACAGTCAGCTTGTGAAACATTATTTGACATACGACGAGCGACTGAAACCATTGGTTGTGATCATCAAATTCTGGTTCAAGAAATTCGGGATCCGCAATCGGCAAATCAGGAACTACCCTCTGGCCATGTTGATATTTTTCTACTTGCAACAACCATCCGTAAGGATCTTGCCGACCGTTCGTGAGCTGCAGCACGGAACGATCCCAATATTTCGCGAGAACTGGCAGGTCAATTTCAACAAATACCTGCAATTTCCCAACACCAATTCTCAAACCATCCCGGAGTTGCTTTGCGGCTTCTTCGAATTCTACTCGAAATTCGACTTCTCCGCGAACATCGTATGTCCCTACGACGGTCAGATTTACCCTAGATACGCTTTCCAGAGTCTGCACGACGTTCCGGAATCTATGGAGAGATACAAAGTCAACGCGAAGGAAAATCGTGTTGGACCTCTAATCCTTCCTGGCCCTATACGCCAGCAGGTCATGGTGACTCAGGACCCGTTCAGACTGAACGACAATATGACCCGAATCATGACTAGCAATGGGCAGCTGAAAAAGTGGCAGCAGTCCTGCGCGTTCGCCGCTAGAATTTGCCGAGAATCTATAGCGAAAGGGGAAACTTCGCTATTGCTGGAGAAACTTTGCACCAGTAGACCACCGGATACGATAAATGATTTGTCGATTGAATTAGGCAAATATTTACGCTCCATCGTCCCGAAAGGTTGCGATTCCAGCAACGATGCCGTGAAGTATCGGATGAGAAATCGAATTTTGCTGGAAAAGTTGTCGAAAACTCTGAAAGATCAGTTGGAGCAAGTATGCGGTTTGAGGGTCGAAGAAGTAACCGGAAACACAGTTGAAAATGGGTTCGATGATAAAACAAATGATAATGAAGAAGTAGATGAGGATGGTAATGACGTAAATAGGACGAAAACTGGACAAAAGATTCAAACGATTTTCCACTGCGTGGGAAAAGTGTACACAGAGAGCAATAAAGACACTGTTACTTTGTGTAAATGGTACAACAAACGAAGCGCCGAAGAGAGGGAAATTCTGATTGCCAAGAGACTGGAGAAGCGACAGAAGTTAAGGAAGCGATACGAAAACGTTATCGTTGACTTTCAATGTCGCATTGACTTCCAAAAGGATAGCACGCTTCGGGTAAAGTTCCTCAATTTTAACAAGGAGAAATCTGATAAAACGCTAAAGCCGATTTTGCGGCAGATAAATGTTGTTCGAACAATGATACATTCTACGATTTACCGGAATTTGAAGAGAAAAAATTATTTATAGTGGGAAAGGGGAGAAAAGAGAGAGATATTTTTTGTACTTGGGTTTTTCGAAATCTTAAAAATAGGTGTAAGTGTTGGAAGAGTTTCCGAGTTGATTTTTATCCATTTCATTCTGACGAGGAATGATTTCCAGCATTAAGAGACTCGTTTTAAAAGTGTCCCGTGTTTTCTCACATTTTTTTAGTTTATATTTTATATTATAAGGTTTTCGCAATTAAAAGGAAATGTAGATGTCAGCACTTGAGACGTCTATGTGGGGGCTAATAGATAGCGTTTCATTGTCTAATTGATCTAATTGGCAGCCCCTGTAACGACATTACGGAAGCCGCCACTTTGACATTTTCCGAAGACAGCCATTAATTCTTTCTCTCCTCGGATTTCTTTTGAAAGTTCTAAAGGCCCCTTTTTTATTCAATTTCTTCTTCTATTTATAATATGTTGCCGCAACCTGTAAATGCGGTAAAAATAAAAAGTAGTTAATATTAACCTTCAGTTACTCCATGTATTTTTCATTTACCCTTTGACTCCATGGGGCAACTGAGAATTGATAATGTTAGGTTTGTAAATAATTAACGACGATTACGTTGCACCAATGTTTATTCGAAAAACGTCGAAATAATCGTCGTTAATTATGCACCTATGTTATAATAACCTTTCGAGTTTCATCGCAAGAGCGAAATAGCGAAATTTTCGAATGAAATAAAGAAAAAAAGTAAAAGCCTTCGAAGAGACTCGCAGGCGAATTTTCGAACGTCTTTGGATTCTATAGTTTCAGTTGGAGAATATTTAACGAAAATCACGACTCTGTCCATCCTTAGATTTGAATTCGCGAAATTTAAGAAATTTTCGAATTTCTGAATTAATACGGAAACGTTCTAACGCTGTACCCGAACGAAATCTGCAGGATCTCTCGCATTTAAGTTAGGCTCCTTCCTTACCGACAATGTTGGAATAGTACCGAATTCTCAGAATCCTTTGAAACCCGCAAGATCCCTATTTGCCTGGATTCGAATAGGACACAAATACAAATAGAAAGAAAGATAGACATTTCTGTAATTATTGCAGAAATCAACAGAAATTGTATAGGTATTAGTGTTATTATTAACATTAATTAATATTATTATTACTTTGTTGTAAGTAAATTACAACACATGACAACCACCTCTACAAAACTAATAATAATGATAATAATAAAACAATTTCGTACTGAAACAAATTTCATAATTTTCTCACTAAGGAAAACAACAGCATTATAGTTGGAAATAAGATAAGTAAAGATTTCTAATCTTTAATTTAATAATTAAAATTATTATTATTTTTTTAATAAAACAAAATTTATAGATTACATTTTTTTTAGTTTGAAATTAATTTTTATATAAAATATTAAGATAAAATAAATTTAATTAGGTATATTTTTATGACAAAATGTAATTATAATTTTCGGTAATATCTTTCCTATTCAGTGCGAGTTCAACAAACATGATACATTCTTATCCATAGTTCTAACATAGGAATCACGCATGCGTAGCAGTCCGTACTAACCCAATATGTTGGAAGTAGCAACTTAGCAATTGTGCGCGCGCGCGTGGGTGTTTGTATGTGTGTGTTTTTATGTGAGTGGTTTGGAGGTATGGGGCTACTTCGTGGGCACCTATGCATTTATGTATAAGCGTGAAGGCATAGGTTATCCGGAAAACAAAGTGTCGTACTATTTATTGAGGTTACAAATTCGCAAGAAATAATTATTTTTCCACAATGTCTCTGCTAATTCGCGAATTCGGAAGAAACAGTTTGATGTCATTTGCAAGGATCAAACCGAATATCATGACCTCGTCAACCTTTGCAACAACCACCGATGATTACAGGGATAATCCTGACTCGAGTTTGTACTTTTTTTTCTCTACCATAAGAAAATTTCGAATACCCTGAAGTTTGGACTATTCGAATTTGTTTTTGTTTTTTTGTTAGAATACTTTTTCACGTCGACTTTTAATTTAACCTATATTATTTTATTTTATTTTGCATTATCTCATTCTCATTCTTGCACTATTATAATTTAAATAGTGGAGTATATTTTATGTTTATAAATTTAGGTTTTTGCTATATCGCATATGATTATTGGCACTTTGGGGCACTCGTCCCAAAGTGTTTCAGTAAATAACTGTAACTCTTACTTTAACTTTTTCAACTATTAATTTTGTCATATTTCACAAATTTTACATTTTACATGATGAAAACGTGTTATGTAAATATGTGCGATATTCGTTCATGAACATCATTGTTTCTGTAATTTCTTAACACTTTATCGACCGCTAGCCGATTAATCAGCTTCCTAGTCTCAACTGTTATTTACTGGTAGCCGATTAATCAGCTTTTCGACAAAATAAATATCAAATGATATTATGACAATAAAATTACAGTGCTATGAAACCAAAGGATTCTCAATGACACAATGAGTATTTTTGAGTTATAGAGCTTTATAATTGGGCACTTACATTCCTGCACGATATCCAAAACAGAGCCGGTACTTGGGACGAATCGGCACCCAACCGAGTCGGGCATTAGTGAGGGGCACCTTCGGTCCATAGTGGTCGATAAAGTGTAAAGATTGTAAAGGATTAAAAGGAAAATTTATTTTAAACCAACAAATGGAAAAATATATTTTCCTGTTTAACCCCTCGGCCTATAACCACGAGTGAGACTCGTGGTAAGGAATTTGTGCCATAAGCGAAAACCACGAGTCTGACCCTTATCCTTTTCTGGTGCAAGTTCTATCGAGTTAAAGAAAACATCGCTTGTTTTATGCAGTATTTATTTTCTATACAAATATTCAGATTTTATAAAGATGTACAATTAAATAATACTAAAACTTGTACGAATGTTTCAGTCGAATTCCGAGTGTTAAATCTTCGACCCAAGAAAGTGGAGAAAGAGAAGAAAAAAATAATACATGCCCTTGTACCACCGCCACGAGCCGAACAGATGCCTGTCGACCAAGACTGGCCCTCGGTCTGGCCTGGGCCAAAAACTTTCCATCCAGGGGTAGTTCCGTTACCTGTTCGCCAAGGATATCCTCTGAAAGGGAAACCTAGTCCTTCGAAATATGCAAACACAGAATTAATGAAAATCCCAAACTTCTTGCATTTGACACCACCTGCGATTCAAAGGCAATGCGAAGCATTGAAACAATTTTGCACAGAGTGGCCAGCCGCTCTGTATAACAACATAGACTGCGACATACATTTTCCAGTTACTATCGTTACCTCCGATTACTGTTACTCCTCTCCCACCATCCGAGATCCTTTGGCTCGAGTTGTAACGATGAAATTAAAATTAAAGTCGTTGAAGTTAGATCGTCATGCTAGGGATAAACTGTTACGATTAGCGAAGGAGAGGTACGACCCTATAAAAGGTGTTCTCACAATCGTGGCGGATAGATGTCCCACAAGGAAACAAAATGCCGAATATGTGGAGTATTTATTAACGGCTCTGTTCCATGAGTCCTGGGTAAGTTCGTCTTCTGGCTGGTAATCGAGTTTTCCAAAAGATCCGAAGGGATTCTCAGTCAAAAAGGACGAATTGTTCACTAGAGAATTGGAACGTATTGCTTTTCACGTTTTTTTAGAATTTGCTTTTATGAAAAAAATTAACTTTCTAAGTAGCAGATAATTTTAGCGTTTGCAAGTAGATGGAATTTAAATTCATATCAATTTTGAGTATTTATTAAAATTGTTTTCTGCTACATTGCGTTGTTTCAATTTTTTTAACAATTATTAGGGCCCAAATCCCGCGTTATGGACCCACATCCGTTCATTGACAATCAAAATATTATTTGTTGCACAGCTTGTCTTTAGGGTTAGCGATCACAAAATGTACTTTTCCCTAAACCTGAGATTACATGTGTTTACAATCTAATTGTTTATTGCTACTTACAAGTGTTCATTTATTTGAGAATAAAGAATAAATCTGTTTCAAAACCTGTTTCAGAATAAAGAAGCTTGGGAAGATGAGAAGAGCCAAGCTGATATGGAGTATTACGATTGGGAAGCTAGCAAGAGTAAAGAAACTTTAATAACAATTCATTGTTGGCCGGAACCGCCAAAGGATGTAAATTACACTACTATCCCAAATGCTAAGTTGTATAAGGTCGCAGTGTCTGATTTAATTAACAGAGGTGAAGACCAACACTCTGTTAATAAGTATAAAGATGCTGTTAAAAAATTGCTAAATTTAAAAGATGAACAATAAAGTAATTACATATGTAAATAATGCAGATTACCAAATATGTGTTCAATATAATTAATCTATAGCCCCTACCCTTTCTTTTAAACAATAATATTTTTTTCTTTTAATACTAATCGGTTTCAAAAATTTATTTCAAAATTTTCTTCTTCATACGATCCAAGGAAAATTACTATTTTCCTTTAATTAATTAATATTCTTTAAGAACTCTTTGCTATGCGTAGAAAAAAAAAGTATTGGAAATAAATAAATTATTCAATAACATTCCAATTTAGTTATTAAACAATTTTGTGTCAAGTAAATTTTAAAAAGATAATTTCAAATTTAGCATAAAATAATCCCTCGCTTTAATTCTACTACTATTGTCATTACTCATAATTTGAAAAATCATTTTTAAACATTTCTTGTCTATTTTAGTGAATAATAGTAACGATGCCTAATTATAATCTGAACGATAATGATAACAATAATAGGAACTTTTTTCCTTTCACTGCTTTGTGCGAAAAGAATGTTTCTGATAGCGGCAGTTTGGTTAATTGAATGGTTCACCTCAAAAATGTTGTAAGGTACATACAAATTGCAAAACGTTCAAAAACCTCCGAAAATAAAAAAATAAGCTGATGGTGCAATAATAGTTGTTTTAAAAAATTTGTACCTTACAACGTTTTTGAGGTGACCCTTTTTATTATTGCACCATCAGGTTATTTTTTTCATTTTCAGGGGTTTTTGAACAATTTGCAATTTCTACCTTACAACGTTTTTGAGGTGACCCATTCAATTATATTATTTTCGTATTTTTTAGATCGTATGAAATCTTAGTTTCAATTCAGTTTTATTCAATTTTCTTCGCAATTTAAGATCTCTTAATTTTTGTTCCACAAGAGATATTCTGAAAATTACCGGCTTAATGTATGTTTAATTCACTGTAAAAAGGAGAACAAAAACTCAAAGAGATTTGTATAAAAGCTGCAATGGACAAAAAATAAAGGAGAATTTATTCAACAAATCTGTAAATAGCAACATCGGTTCATTTTAAAAGCCTCCGTTTCGAAGAAACTTTCTGAGAATTTTGAAATTTTACTTTAGGGAATCATAAATTACAAAAGCAAAAAAATTGAAAATACCCAATTTCCAGAACATATTTGAAAAATGTATAAAGTGCAAAATTCGCACGAAAAGTAAAGGTATCTTGCCAATTTTTTTCGCGAAGAAGAAAATAACAGATAATGTTATGGAAAATTCTCTTACTGGTTCTAAGCTTTGTAAAATTTGCAATCCAAATGGAACCAGACATCAAATACAATCCTCAATTATACGATAATGAGAAAATCAAAAATTGTGAGAATATTCCATTTTGCAATTGGTTTCATTGGAATTATCAAGGCGTTGACCGAAACTTGTACAATTTTCCACCTACTCAAAATGCACACTTCAATTATGGAACTCCACGTTCGAGAGCTCCTAATCGGAAGGATTTAAGTCGAAGGAGTTATTATAATGGATTTGGATCTCCTTCTGGGCATACGTATTATCCGTGAGTATTTTTAAATTCTTCAAAAGATATTTTGTCTCATATACTACTTATATTTACAGAAGTATACATTTTATTAAATGTAGTGTCTTGTAAATATAGAACTTTTCGATATAAAATTTAATCATTTCTCTTTTTTCTTCTGTTGAAGAAGAATGTTCAAATTACAAGCATTACAAAAGTATTATATAAAAAATGTTATATAAATGTTATTGGGTTACAATTTTTTTTACAAATTTTCATTTATTGAAAAAAGTTGTTTTCACAAATTTTTGTTGTTTTCATGTTTCAAAGAGGCTTTGAACTACGAAGATTGATTTTGCAATATTTGAAAAATATCTGAGAATTTTTTCATGTTTGAACGAGTTGTTTTCAAATAGTAGCCAGTAAAAGGGTTCGAGGGTTAAAGAAATTTTTAAGACATAAAATATCTTTTTTTTTAAGCAATAATACAAGCGACGTTCTCATCATTATTGTCATATAATTTAAAGAAACTACAATATTTTAATGCACTGTGACTCGCTGCAAACGGAAATTAATGATTCAGTAATGCTTTTGAAAATTTTAGTCATATATTTTTGATGTAATTGATTTTTTAGTACTATTATGCAAAAATTAGAGGAAATATCGTACATTCGAAGTTGTAACATTTGTTTTGATAATTGATTTCGACTAATTGCCGAGTATTGTTTTAAATTTGGAATTAGTCGATAGCACACATAGAATTAATTTTGAAATTTCACCGCAAAAATCAAATAAAGCATTTTACCGGATCATTTTCTTTAATTCGTTATATATTTCTTTACAAAAAACGATAAAACTGGTCTTATCACTATTATCAAAGTATAGATTTCCTAAAAATCATATTTATTTCATTGGACCTCCAAATATTAGATTTGAAAATTTTTCCTAATTTGAGAAAGGATTAGAAGATTATATTTATCGCGACGCGCAATTTTTATTGAATTATTATCTTATTGCTTGGATGATATTCTTGAACTCTTCGCTCAAAAGAGTATTTAAAAGTTTGTATTTGAAATAATTTCATCTCTTCATTTTCACCAAACAAATCCGTCACTTCTTTTCAAAAAAACTTTAATCCATTTTTTTAATCAGTAGTGATGAAAAGTTTGCCATTAAAAAAAAGTCTCTTTAACAACAACTTATAAGACGCTTCCAGAATAATAATATAAAAAAATATAGTTTTGTATCGCACTGTAAATTATCCTACAATTGGTAATCATCTTTTTCAGTTTAGAACATTTTTTGACAACACACGTATTTTGTTTTTGGTACATTTGTCTAACTAAAACATTCTTTTCTTACATTTTTATCTACTTTTCTTACATTTTTCTCTCGTTTCAGAACATTTGACCCAATAAGTATCTTAGCGTCTCTCGCATTTTTGGCGTTTTTACTTCAATCTTTTGCATCCTTATTTGATCGCTCCCGTTCAATTTTTCCATCAATTGTCAGCAGTCGAGAAACGGACGCCGAGCTTGCAAAAGACAATCTCACGAAACGCGTTTTACGCGCTTTGAATAATTATGTAAGAATTAATTTAATTCTCCTATTCTAAATACTAAATTCCTCTTAAAAAAATGATTGTGGATTCAATTAATTTATACCAATATTACGGCATTCAAGAGATCAGCTAAAGAATATTTATTTATTACTGCATATAAAAATATTTATAAGAGATAATTCTTAGAACTTAAAATTGGAGTCTACTTTTTAACATCAACTTCTTCTTTTTCTTCCAGGAAAATATGAATCACAATTTCATCGAAAATCAAGACTGAACAAAACTTCGTTAATCGACATTTTTCTTATAATTCACATTTTTTTTTGCAAAAAACCGAATTTTTGCTATTTTTTTCTCCTTTTTCTATTCGTGCTAAAAATTCGTATTGAAAAAGAAAAAAATAAATATTACATATATATTTTCTTAGACGCTCCTTGTTTATTTTTCAGAACATGTTTTTGTTATTGTCAAGTTTTTATTTAGAAAATCTTTCGATTTGTTATTGATATGTTTTATTTGTATTGATTCGACATTTTATTACATTACATAATTGTCGTTATACGTCTTTGAGACGATATGTTCTAAAGTTTTATCTCTGTTATAAATTTTAGAACGGTTGTGTTAAAATAAGGAATAGTACGAAATTTTGTAAAAATGAAAAAGTTCCAAAAAAGAACAATAGAAATATTTTCAGTCTTTTTTTTATTATTATGTTAATGTATAAACGTTTTTGCAGTCGAGCGTTTAAAACCGGCGACCCTGAGTCGCTTCTCGAGAGCAAAGGCTTAAGGGAATAGATTAAAATTAAAATTTAGAGCTAATTATATGTCTTATATTATAATATTTTGAAATATTCCAGTTCTCGCCGTCATTTCAATTCTCTCAAGAAATGTTCCATTTTCAAAAAAGGGAGTCAATCTATCACCAAATTTAGAGACAAACTTGAATGTAAAAATGTGTTTTAATTTTTAACAGATTAAAAAAAAAGTTTCTTGAAGCAAGGATTAAATAATGTAATTAATTCTCGTTTCAATGTAAATATTTTCATTTCATGGTTTAAATTATTTTATCAGTCTCTATTAAAACGAAATTTATGATAAGAATAAATTCTAGTAAAATAGCACTTGCCTTTTAAAGGTGTACATTCCGAAAATGTTCGAAAATTGCATAGTAATCTTAAAAAAATACAATACTGAAAATATTTCGTGAATATTTAAACCTTTTTTAAACAGTTTTTCAATGTTGTGAAAACTATAAAGTAAGTTGTTTGAAATTTCAAAATATTGTGTATAAACGTGTTTGTAGAATTTAACCATAATCTATGATCTTACGACAGAAATAATTTTCAAACTTTTCAGAATTATGCAAAGGTCAGTTTTAAGAGAAATTTTTGGAACTTCTTCATGAGCCTTTGCTTTGCCAATTGGTGCAATATTTACATAGGCAGTGTTTTATATGTACATATTATTGTTTTTAATAGTAATAATAATAAGAAGAATAATATTAATTAATAGTTACACATATGTAAAAGTCAAATTATAAAAAAAAATGAATACCAATTTTCAATGTCCTTTTTTTAAAATCAAGTTTCTTCTATTGATATCATTTTGGTTTTTTTTTGCACATTACCAGGGAACTCTCGAAGATGGGATTGACGGTGTAGGTCTGAAAGTGGAAGAAAATTAGTAAGAAATGAATTCCAGATCATTTTAAAATTTTTTTAATAAAAATAGTAGAAACTATTATTATTGCTAAATTGTTATACTAGTTTGTTTTATTACTTAGAAAAAAATGGTACAGTAGTTTGATTGAGAATTTCGGTACATTCTATATTGTATAGTTTCAGACTTCAACTTTTTGAATTTTCTTTATACACTGTGAGTCATGAAAAGCAGAACATCCGAATATCTCTGTTGTGTTTTTTTAAAGAGAGAAAAATATTGAACAATTACTGTAACTAAAATGAAACAAATAAGCAGAGGATGTGAGAGAAGGTTTTTAGTTCAACTTACTTTTGCTTCGACATTGTGTTAAGAGGTTTATAGGGATGTGAATTATTTAACCCCTTTCTTTCTTTACTCCTCACCGCTTTCAAACTCCTATTTTCATTACTATCATTCCCATTACAATTGGAAGCTGCCGCTGCAGTCTCCTTCTTCAACTTATTCAAAATCGCTATGCTCCTCGCACTCATCGTGGGTACTCTTTCCCTATTCTCTTTCTCTTGCAACCCATTGGGTCTCTCCAAACTTTTATCCTTCGAGACAACTTTTCTCTGTTTCACCGAAGTTTTAATATCTTTATTCGCGTCCACCAAGACTCGTTTCTTCCCTTTCGTCGTGAACGTGTTGTTCAAAATTTGCTCCTTGTTCTCTTCCTCTTCTACCTCATCTTCTTCCTTCTCGTTTCCAGAATCCCTATCTGTTTCCAGATCTGCCAAATTTACGCCATTGTGCCCTTCGGGACTCGTTATGCACTCATCGTCCTTTTGAGAACTTCGAGAGCTTGGCGAAGCATCCATTGCCTCTACCGGTTTAGTTATAGGATGTATCGACGACGGTTCTTCCAAAGTGATCGTTGAATTGTGTTGCGAAACTTCCACCGGAGTGTTTTTCTCGTCTTCCAGGGAAATATGACTGAAAACCGGAGGTGCATTGCTCACAGGATCGTCCAAATCCTCGGTGTTGAGACAAAGTAAATTATAGAAAGTCTCTTCCTGGTTGCTGGGATCGGCATCGACCCATTTAATGTTTTTCACACCCTCCAAAGATTTGATCAATTGCTTGAACTCTAGTTTCATACTCTCCGTCAGATTTCCGTATCCCTGCATCATATTATGGTAGGCTTGCAATTTCGTACTCAGCAATTGAATTATAGTACAACACGACTTCATTTCGCATTGTTGCAAAGTCGAAAGCTTCTTGGTGTGTTCGTACATGCATTGACATCGGATCTTATCCAAATCTTTTTCATGAACCGTCACATCGTCGTTGCGAATCTCTTTGGCTCTCATTTGCTTCTCTATCCTCTGCAAATCGATCACAACGGATTTCAGTTCCTCCCAATAACTCTCAATTTGAATCTTTAGTGATTCTCGCTGTCGTTCAAAATGTACTAGAGATTTATTAACTCGAGACTTCCCACTTGCATTTTGTTCGGGAGTAACCACGTCGATGTTAGTCGTGAGACTCCGAAGTCTGCCATCCGCATTCTTCTTATATTGCATACGACAGCACAGGATCTTGTCGGAACTCACCAGCGACAAGATTTTCTCGTTCAACGATAACTTCTTTTTCCACAGAGAATTATGTTCGTTAAGAATTTTCTCCGAATCCAAGGACCGTTTGATAATATCGGAAGGCTTTTCATACCGTTCCGTCCGTTCTTGCTTTTCCAACTCTAATATTCTTTGTTTCAAAACCGCGTTTTCTTTCTTTAACTCTTCCACGACTTTGATGTAAGTGGTAATGTGCATTTCGCAGGACACGATGTTCTTTCGAACATTTGTCTTGATCTTCTTCGCTCGATCTGCATACCTTAGGGTATTGTAAGTATCTTCGTAGCTTAAATTGGACGGACTTACATTTGCAATCATCACAGTTCGGCAGTTGCCGCCTAGAGAGTCTTTCAGTAATCTCGTAAGTTTCGAATCCCTGTAAGGAATGTGACTTACTCCATCGGCCAGTTTATTTATACAATTTCCTAGTGCTAATAACGACTGATTAATGTTTGCGCCTTCTTTGAACCGAGCACCTTTGCAGCCAGTGGCCGAGGCACGCTCGGATCCTGCAAGGTCCACCATTGAGAGCTTCACATGTTTTACTTGACCGTCAATTTTCTCCGTGATGTTTATGTAAACCTGAAAGTGGAATTTTTATCGTTACTATCATAAAAGTGTTGAAAAAAAGGTTTAGGGATTTGAAAGAAAAAGATTATCGGCGACTTGGTAATAATATACCGATAGGGGGATCAAAGAAATATTCAATTTTTGTAAACAAAAATGGTCAAAAATTTTTTTTACTTTAGAATATGCATCTTATACTTGGAATTATTTTTGGAAAGAAAATGAGCCATTCAAAATAACAATATAGATTAAATATGCTACCCAGGAAATTCTAATTTAGTAGAAATATTTCAAATTAACCACTTCGGTACAGCGTTCATCTGCCGTGAAACCTTGCTCATTGTTGACACTCGGCTGTGCAGGTTCATATGTGGCCGTCGACTATAGTCGACGCTCGTACCGAAGTGGTTAATTCTATAAATATTTGTATCCGGAAAAATATTCTTATTAAACATGTTTTTTCTAACTGATTTTTGGAAAAGAAATTACAATTTCAAGAAGCTGTTCGTGTTAAACTTTTCAGATAGATTTAACTATTTTTGGAACATTTCAATTTTATGGATTACAATCACTAAACTTAACTGGCCGACACTATTAATTCAGTAAGTGTTAGTGTTATAAGAACTATTTTTCAAAAATGATAAAAATAATTTTACTCATATTTTAAAACAATGAGAAGCTCTAAGTTATAAAATCTGGAATACAAAGATTACATAAAAGTAGAAATGGTATCCATAAAATACTAAGAAATAATTTTATACTTTATGGACCCCTGTACTAATAAATTCTAATAAGACCAAATTTTAGAAATTTCTAAATTAACAATGGTGAAGTTAAAACTCTAGATGTAAACAATTGTTGACAATTAAAAAAAAAGAATTATTTTGATACTTAAAAACTTAATGTTTCAACTAGAATTAGCAAGTTATAATATTGATCTCAAATTGATCGAATCATATAATATTTTAACACTTTACTGGCCGCTAGTGATTCAAGAGTGACTTTCAAAAGACCCAATTGAAAAAACCATTATAATCATACATAATCGATTGAGTCTTATAAGAATTTCTGAATCTTGGTTTCCATTTTCATTAAATTGCATCTTCCAAAAACTCCATCGACACCAACAAACCCTGCTTACTCAGTACCTCCCACTTTAAAGCTTTTGTACTCTACCTGAAACACAGCGTGACTCCTACTGCTTTCTGCATTGGCATCAGTTGGATGCTGCGTCCTATTCTGATTCCCTTTATCCAAGAGATGCAACAATTCCTCCGCGCTTTCAATGGTGACGACCTTCAAACCCGCGATAACTATTCCACTTCTCCCATTATCTCTGATATGCAGGGCTCCAGTTTTGTGCAGTAAATCGTGCACATTCTCATTGTAGACTTCTAGGTAAGTTACCCCCAAATTGAAATCCCGTCTTTCTTTCTCCGCTTCTATTTGCTTGAACAATTCCTCGACGGTTCGGAATGTTATACCAGGATCGCTTTCGCTGCCTAACATGGTATGGGTCTTCCCAGCTCCGGTCGCTCCATAGGCGAACACGGAACAATTGTATCCCTCCAGAAGATTGGAAATTAGATCCTTGGTGCTCTCCATGAACACGTCGTTGTTACAACTGGTGCCATCGAAGATGCGGTCGAAGATGAACTGGAGTTCTTTGTGTTGTCTTTTCAACAAATCTCGTCTCTTCTGCTCGACTCCGCGGTAGAAAAACGGATTTTCCTCTTCCTTGGGGTCAAAGATCAGCATCTTCTCGTCGACGACTTTCACGATGTTCCGGTGACCCTCCTCTTTCGCATTTTCGGGGCGAACCCTGATAATGACCTTGAATCGAGTCTGTGCATTTTGGCTGGAAGTACCAGAGGTGACCTTGGCGATGGAGGTGCTCCCACTGGTACTGGGTTTCAGGCCGGAATTCGATAAGCGTTTTTGTTTGGTGAAGCGTCTGTGTTTGTTTGGGGAAAAGGCTTTGGCGATATCTTTGCGGTTGAACACCATTTTAACAATCTCGAACTTCTCGTGCAACTCGGTGCAGAAATTCACATCGAAGTTTCACATGGAATTAACGAGCAATTGAATTTCGGTTTGAAAGGCTTTCGGGGTAACAAATCACGACAGAAGCGGTGAATTCTTTCCCTCGAGGCGTTATCTTTTCAAAAAACCGTTGCTTCGTCGCTCGCTTCAAAACTATTTGAATTGGATCGAAGTAGTTACGGTGTCGATACATAGAGGCGCTGATGCAGGATTCTTTTTCGTCTTTTTTTTTTCTTCGACCGAGAAGAGGTGTTTTCATGAATCTGTTATGTCCCTAGTAGCGATTATCACAGGTAGATGGCGCAAACTGTCAATATTCTTTCATCTGTGGCAACATTATTATTTAAGAATGTTATATACCTTCCAAAGTTATATAGTTTAACAATCTTTTTTTATTTTAAGTCTCGAAAAAGAATGTGTATACTTACACATCATTATATTATCTTATTATGACGTCATTATATTGTATTATTTTAGGTTAGTGTATATAATTGTTAATTCAAATAGTCGTGTCTACTATTTGTTTCAAAAATGTGTACTTTATTTCTATATCGTATATTTTAATCCATGCTTAGCGAGACTTGTTTAGATTTATATCCATGCTTTCTGTCTTTCACTTTCTCGAAATTCCTGTATTCATTAATTTCTCTCTTTTTTTTTCTGAAATTCAACTCTGTATATCGCCATTAGAGCGTCATATAAATAATAATAATATTTAAAAGTTATTTCTGAGAACTTATTTCTAAGATATCATGCTCTATTTTTGATCCTCATTTATACAATTCTAAGGGCTCATGTTTGAATTCGTGTTCTACTTGACATCAAATACATATATATGTTAACGTGTATTACCATTTCATTATAATTTGAATTTGTTCTAATTTGGCGGTTTAACCGTTGAACGCCCATCGACGCGGATAATGAAATGCTTATCAGAAAGTTGGGATTTCCTTTATATTGTGACATCATAAAGAATAACGACGTTAAAGAAGTTGTAGAAGCAGCTACATAAAAGCTTTTTTTACAAATTATCCAGTATCAAATAGCAAAACGGATAGCAATAATAAAGGGTAAACGTATCTGCAGAAAAGATGACAGAGCAAGTAGAGGTAAGTAACCCATTATTTTTCATTTCGGTTGCATATACAACGATTTTAGAATCAATTAATATACTATTGCTACAAAGAATTTACAGGAAACCTTAGAACATGACAATACAAAATTAACAAATATTATGGGTTCGAAAATTTTTTCGGATCATCAAAATCATTATTTACGTTTTTTTATTTGTATTTTGTATTGACACATTTCATAGAAAACAATATAAAATTATTTATAGTCACTTAAAGCGCAAATTCAATAGATTCCATAGTTTTCTATCATTCTTGTCTAGAATTCCACTTTAAGCCTTAATCGTTCTGTTCTTTTATCTCCATATTATTTTATTCTCTCTTGTCGATTGGTGATACAAAGAATAAAACGTCCTATATTTAGTATTTTTTTCGCAGTATGGTAATTGAAGCTTTCGACATGTAAATGCTTTTTGGTAAACCCTAGCCAAAAATGTCTGTCTTTTGTAGCACATTGATGTGTATTGTAGTCTTTTTAGTATTATATTAAAGCAAGTATCACTTTCAAAATTGTGTATCTTACACATCGTAAAAGAAAACCCTATAATCATGTATATGAACTTATTGAGGGTAAAATGGGATTTCTTCCTGAATTTCTTGGTGCACTTTGAAAAATCACTTAAATTTGACCATTTTTCCTGATTCTACTTGATTTATCGCAAGTATGAAGATTTTTCGCCAAGGTGCCATTCAAATTAGATTATCATAACATATTCTGAAGAAAACACAATGCCTCACGATGAGCTTGATACAATAATTGTCAATTTTAATTAATTTTTGATCAGAAAAACATTAAATTATGCGCTAACGTTATGAATAATTTTTTAGGTTAGCAACGAAGAAGGATTTCGCTTGGTTTGATTCGTCAACTCAAATCTGACTAATGCAGAAAGGATAGTGTCGCTTTTTTGAGTGCAAAACTATTAAACTCCATCACCGCGACAACATGGAAGTCCATCGATGGAGGTTTTTTGTTTTTTTTTCTTTTTTTTCATTGTTTTTCCTTTGAATCCTTTTTCTATTGTTTTTCTTTTGAATTTTCAAGTCTTTTCTAACTTTTTTTTCTTTTTTTAAAATGAAATTTGCTTTTCATTTCGTCCTAATTGTGCAACATTTGTTAAATGTGCCTTCCTTCATTTTCAATAATGTGTTCCAATCGTGGGGTAATATTCGACGCAGCAGCGAAAAACATTTTGGAGGTGATAGTATGGACGCCAAGTGTTATGCTGTTTATCATGTTGCACAATTAGGACGAAATGAAAAGCAAATTTCAGCAAAAAAGAGTAATAAACAGTTTTAAAAACCCAAAAGTTCAAAAGAAAAACAATAGAAAAAAAGAACAAGAACGAAAAAAAAACTAAAAAATTTTCATCGATGGACTTCCACGTTGTAGCGGTGATGGAGCTTAAGTTTGCACTCAAAAAATCTACACTATTATTTCCGCATTAGTCAGATTTGAGTTGATGAATCAAACCAAGTGAAGCCCTTCTTCATCTTTACCTAAAAAATTATTCATAACGTTGGCGCATAATTTAATGTTTTTCTGATAAAAAATCTTTAATGTTTTTCTAATAAAAAATTGACAATTACTGTATCAAGCTTATCGTGAGGCATTGCGTTTTCTTCAGATTATATTTTCATAATCTAATTTAAATGTTATCTTGGCCAAAAATCTTCATACTTGCGATAAATCGAGAAGAATTGGGAAAAATAGTCAAATTTAAGAGATTTTTCAAAGTGTATACAAAAGTCTGACAACTTATTTAGGGAGATCTTATTTTGTCCTGAATAAGTTCATATATATATATGATTACAGGGTTTTCTCTTACGGTGTATGAGATACAGAATTTTGAAAGTGATATTTACTTCAATGACCACCTTGTATATTTGTACATATTTCAGAATTGTGGAAAATTAATTTGAATGAGAATATATTTATTCGAAGTAAACCAGCTTCTTCAACAATCGCTGGTTAAAAAACACAGCTAATTATTATATAATTAGCTGCAAGAAATGCTGAGATCATTGAACAGACGCGCATTGTAAAGCAACAGTCAACAGACAGATTAAAAATTCATGCTTCTTCCATCTTTCAGATACCTTTTACGCAAGTTTGTCATTCCAAATTGAAGGAAATAAGGAATACCTTTAAGTGGGTCATTCATAACTTTTCTGCATATAATGACAATGTTAAAAAATGGCATAAAAAGACTTCATCCATGTTCTATGCATTACCTCATGAATCTGAATGGTTTCTCACATTGTACTTCTTTGGAGATTGCAAAGTACTTGACAAAGACCACCTTTCTCTGTATCTAAATGTGCAATGCAAGGAAGATGTTTACGCTTCGGCCAATGTATATATTATTGATGCTTGTGGAAAAAAATGCAATAAGGCCGAGATAACACATAAAAGATTCTCAAGTATCGATGCTAGTTCGAGTTTGTCTCACTTTATATCAAGGAAAGCTCTTTTGAACCCTGACAATAGGTTCTTATCCTGCAACACGCTTACCATATTATGTGAGCTTACTATATTAACAGACATTACCAATATTATGAGAACTGACGTTCCTCTGGACAAGGCACATGTTCAAGAACAGTTGTTCGAAAGCTATGATAGCATGTTTCATAGCAAATCCTTGGCGGATGTTGCACTTATAATCGATGGGAAAATTCTGGAAGCTCATAAAGCGATCCTAGGAGCACATAGTCCAGCATTCACAACTATGTTCAGTGTGAAAATGGAGGAAGGAACAAAATGTGAAGTTCATATTACAGATGTTTCCTATAATGTCTTCAATGAATTATTGAGGTTCATTTACACGGGAAGTATCAAGAACATTGATGACATCGTCAGTGACCTTTTAATGGCTGCGGACAGATACAAGGTTGAAATTTTGAAGATAAAGTGTGAAGACGTTTTGAGCAATGCGTTGACGTGTGACAATGCAATTGATACACTACTCCTTGGAGATAAATATGATGCAGGGAACTTAATAGAGACGACTTTGAATTTTATTCACGCGCATAAGGAGATTTTAGTTAAGGACGGAGGTTTTGAAAAGATTGCGGCACGTCCGTACCTCTTGAGACGACTTTGGAAGATTCGTTCGAAAGGATTAGAGGAAGAAGAAGAGATGGATGAGGACGAAATGCAGGCATAAATAAAAAGAACGAACTGTTGCAGTTAAATAAGCTTATTCATATTATATTTTAAAAAAAAATTGTTATGCTTTTCAAATATTAGACTTGTAATAGTTAATAAAGAATAATTTTACGAAGTAATAGTCTCATATATATATATGGATTTTATTTATTCAGTCGTTCCACTCAAAATTGTTTCATTTGATTAACTGAATATAAAAAAAAATAAATTACTTCAGGGGACGCAGCAATCGTTGTTTACATCCTTGCAGATGGAGTTGGCGTGTAAAAAGCGCCAAATTAAAGAAAATGCTAATTGTAATACCATAATAAAATGCGTTAAAATATAAATTCGGTATTGTTTGGAATGTAATATAAAATTTAAAAGAATTTGAATTAACAGTTGGAAAAGATGTAAATATCTTAGCTCTCAGAACTTTGTAAATATTTTAGTTCTTAGACGTTGATGACATCGTCAGTGACCTTTTAATGGCTGCTGACAGATACAAGGTTGAAATTTTGAAGATAAAGTGTGAAGACGTTTTGAACAATGCGTTGACATGTGACAATGCAATTGATACACTACTCCTTGCAGATAAATATCATGCAGGGAACTTAATAGAGATGATTTTGAATTTTATTGACGCGCATAAGGAGATTTTAGTTAAGGACTTTTTCCATGAGATTGCAGTTTCCTTACATCATTTCTTTATAATTTGATATTTTTGAAGGTGACTAATGTTGAATGTATGTATAAGGTACACGTTTAAAGCTGTTAAGTCTTGAATTTTTAAAACACCAATACAGTATGTGCCGGTTAGATTATTTTTTAAATTAAAACGTATTAAAACGTATTATTTTTTAAATAAAAATCCGCGTATCATTATAACAGTTAATTTCTGTGAACGTTTAACACACGAGAACAAATAAATATATTTGCTAAAAAACGTGTGAGTGGAAGAAAAGATAAAATGCAATTTACAAATGATACATCAATTCTATGAAATCTACTTGGAATTAGTCAAAATCAACCAATATTTTGACTACCGGAAAGTTACAAAATCACATTGATTTTGGTTTAAAAGTGACAGTAAATAATTTTTCACATTCTTTGTAGCTTTAGGTAAAATCTTTAAGGACAACAACAATTCTATCAGTTACTAAAAATGATAAAACAATTAAACTAATGCGCATTAACAAGCAATCATTTACACGCAGGTTTAAATTCAGATCTTTTACATTTCAGATGTCATCCGTGCAAATTTGTCACACCAAGTTCCAGAAAGCTTCGACTACCTTTAAATGGATAATACATGACTTTTCTCTGTATAGTGAAGAATTTGCTGAAAGCAAGAATTCACCTGATTTTTCTGCACCTTCTCATGAATCTAAATGGTTTCTCAAATTATTTTTCTTTGGATGTCTCACGGCTAAGAACAAAGACTATGTTTCCCTGTTTACTAATTTAAAATACAAGGAGGATGTTTATGCCTATTGCAATTTTTATATTATCAACACCTTGGGGGAAAAAACCCATTGTAGAAGTATAATACCAAGGATTTTTCTTACCGATTCTGATTGCGGCTATGTTACCTTTATTTCAAGGGAGACTCTTCTGAATCCTGAAAACAATCTCTTACCTAATGATACACTCACCATATTATATGAACTCACTATATTAAAAAAAAGCAAAGATATTGTTGGAAGCAACACTACCTTGGAAATCACAGACGTTAATAGAAAATTGATCAGTGGCTACGAAAGTTTGTTTTGTAGCAAATCTTTTGCGGATGTTTCATTTGTATTTGACGGGAAATTTTTGAAAGCTCATAAAGCAATTATAGGAGCACATAGTCCCGTATTCAATGCCATGTTCAATACCAAAATGGAGGAAACGTCGAAGAGTGAAGTTCGGATTACCGACATTTCTTACAAAGTGTTTAATGAATTATTGAGATTCATTTATACAGGAAAGATTAGCGTCATTGACGACACTATCAGTGATCTCCTAATGGCTGCTGATAAATACGGGATTCAAGTTTTGAAACTAAAGTGTGAGGAAATTTTGATCAAGGCATTGACAATTGATAACGCAGTTGACACACTACTGATTGCGGATATGTACAACGCAGAGAGCTTAAAATCGGAGACATTCAGTTTCATTACTGCACACGAGGATATTTTATTTGAGGATGAATCTATTTCGAAAATTGCAAAAAGTCCCCACCTTTTAAAACATCTTTGGATGATTCGTTCTGGAGAAATTAAGGAAAACGAACTGGACAAACATTCCCAATTGAATCTTTCGGAAACAGACACCGAAAAATGAGACATTCCAGTTACGTAACTTTATTACAGTCAAGTGTTCTTATTTCAGTTATACGTTAATTAATCTCTTTGTAATATTTTGATTACATTATGTTATTCTTTTCTTTCTTGTAAACATTTATAATTATAATTAATTAATTTGTAAACATTTACCATTATTATTATTAAGCAGCTTGTTAACTGAATAAAATAAAAGTTTGAAACTATGAAGTGCAAAATTTACGAAACATTTACCTTCATTTCCAGTTAAATCCCTTAAGAGAGAATACTTCGAATAACTGAGGAATGCGAATCGAAATGGAACAAAGTAAATGGGAAAAACGTGAAGAAATAAAATATTCGATCTTAAGATAGTTCTCCCACGGAAGCATTTTCCTAAGATTCTTCTAAAATTCTTATGAGGTGTTAAATATATTTTTTTCTATCGATTAGTAAAATTCGAGCCCGATTGTCCGTTTAAAAACGGAGATATATACAAGAAAAAATAGCAATTTTTATATAACGAGTACTTGTCTGAGTTATACTTATTAATTTTTTTCATGAGAATGGACCTTGATACTATTTCCACCGCGCTAATTATATGTAATCAAAATAGCTGTGATTCGTACACATCACTTACTTCCATTTATTTATTTTTATTTAAATTTTTCTCCACTTTTTAATATTTTTTTTTATTATACACATTTATTACACAAAATTTCTGAATGTAACGGTTTAATTCTTTATTGTCACCCACAAACATTGTTTAAAATATTCAAAACGTTACTGACGTACAACACATTACAAATATAGAGTCCCTCGTCAGAATTAATAAAGTAAGAATTTTGCATAAATGCACAATGAATACAGGAAAACAGCTGTAAATTCGTATGTGCTACTATATAAGAGTGCATTGTGAAAGGATCAAAATGTCTATGAACAACATGTAACAGGTTTCTTTTACAGCTCATAACCGGAACCTTTCAAATTTTCTTTAATCCAGGCTTCAAAACGTGTAACCATTTTAGGCGGCATTTCCTTTTTCCAACTATCGGTTTCTCCAGCTCTTATGAAGGATTCATTACTATCCAGTGATTTGCCATACACGATTGGATCTTCTTGGTAATCTTCTGCATTTACAGCTGGATTTTTTTTCATACTTTGTATGCTTAAGTGCTCTGTTAAGAGTTCTATTTGTTCCTTGGTTAGTTCTTGTTTGTCGAGGAACTTGGCAACTTTCTGTAAGACACTTGGAAGGTCCTGCTAAAGTAAAAACCACATGCGGGATAGATTACAAGTTCAAGTAACGTTTTAGTAATTCTATTTATAGAAATTAAATTGACTAGAGTATGGGGTTCACTTCAAAGTTAATAGTTAATAAAATAATCCTATTACTCATAATACATATGGTGCAAAAAGTCGAGACAAGTTCATGTATGAAAAGGGATCTCTCTACAAAAGTTGTGAAATCCAACAACATTAGACAAGCTCGTTTTTTACATTATGTCAATACGAAGTAATTACAAAATGGAAAGAATTTTTTCTGTTTACGTGATTAGAACTGGTATTGAACTTGTTGGGCCCCGAATAATTCAGATGTTTGAGTATGATGTATAATTATTCATATTATTATTATGTAATCTGAGCTTTACTAATTCATAATGCGGTAAAAATAAATTAAATTGTAAGATATTTATTGCTTATCGTTTGGGTTCGGGGCCCGACAAGTTCAATACCGGTTCTAATCACGTAAACAGAAAAAATTCTTTCCATTTTGTAATTACTTCGTATTGACATAATGTAAAAAACGAGCTTGTCTAATGTTGTTGGATTTCACAACTTTTGTAGAGAGATCCCTTTTCATACATGAACTTGTCTCGACTTTTTGCACCATAGGTGTTTTTTAGGGGGATTTGTCTCCTTTTTGCAAATATTATTATTATTATCGGCTTTATATCTCGAGATAACATAAAACAATGCATAACGTGCGTCGGTAAAGTAAATTTTTCGTCTTTTGGATTCGTGAAAACAAAACACAACGCCACTGCGTGTCATTGAGACCTAGCAAACCCCTCATTTACCGCTACTGTCTGTCGCAAATTTTTCCCATATTACCTAGGGCCTAGCAAACCCCCCATTTATCCGCTACTTATGTTGCATTTCTCGTGTGAGCGTATAGAGGCATCCAGCCGTGTATGTATACAGAGAAACTCACACAACTTAGTGGACATTTTTGGTTTGAATGTGTGGAGGTTGAAGCTGTGTATATACACAACGTGTGGCGGCTGTTTTTCATGTGCCCGCACCTAGTTCGGTCGAGAAAAGATACACGGTAGCGCTCTCGCCCAATTCATACATGAACTTATCTCGAGACACTACCGTGTCTCTTGATAAATACTTATAGAAAATACATGTATTTTCTATATTTCAATTATTTACACAGAGTTTAGAAATTTGTCTATCGTCAAAAGCAAGCGAATTATTCAGGTGGCCTGTTTTAGATGCATCACCCTGTATATGTGTCTTAACGGACTTGTGCCAAAGCTTTAAATAAATCATTCTAACTTTACTTTACTTCGCTAATTCATCTTCTACGCTTTTCTTTTCTTCAAATTCATGCTTACCGCTTTCATGTCTTCATATCTTATGAACAAGCAGTTGGGTAGATTTGAACTACGATTCCAAAACCCATGAATGTGATCCCAATACGGGGTGAATGGCACTGAAAATAATAATTGCGTGGAATATGACAATTATGGAGTAATTTATTTACTATATATTACCGTTCTTTTCTTTTTCTCTTACATTACCAACCCAAGAATCATCTTGACCCATGCAAAAATACCCAATTTACACAGTTAGGTGGTAAGGTAAAGGTACCAGTAGTTGACCATGTTCTAAAAAACCATAAAAAATAAGATTTTTATAAGATGTGCTTTTCGGATGAAAGCGAACCTCGGTTGATGTGGCATCCATCTTATTTTTTATGGTTTTTTAGAAAATGGTCAACTACTGGTACCTCTACCTTAAATGTATAACTTTTATATAATATAATTATTCCAATTTATATAACGTGGATATTATGCCATAGCAATATTACAGTTGATTTACACTCCCGTTAATAAGTCCTTGGACACTTATTTATTTAACCAAAATCTGGTTATATAATATAAAGTACCGGAATTATGTTGCGCTTCCTTCCTGGTTATATTACGAATACGTGATTGCGGTCGGTATTAGTTGAATACAAAAGAAGAAAATATTTAGTTGTTCAAATTTTTTAAATTACGATAAACATATTTGTACTGTTGATAGTAAGTGTCCAATTAGTTATGAACGGGAGTGTAATTGTTACTAATATCTTATTTGTAACAGTCACATGGGTATATTGCAGCTATATTGGTCTGTATGCAAAAATCAGAACTTACTGCTAAGAAATCAAGTTCAATGGAAAAACAAAGTCCGTCATGAATTTATGCTATGAACATTGTTTTTCTTGTTTCAAAAAAGAATATATTATTCTGCAAAAATAATAACGCTTTTAATTACACCGATTTGTACGACGTTTTGACTGTAAAGCGTCCACAGAATGTATAATTCCGGAGCAATTATGCAACTGTGATATAGCAGTAGCTTCGCGATAATATTGTTCAGTTCCCACACAACATGGAATATTTTTAAATAAATCAGAATATTGCATTGAATTTTTTCTCTCACTCGATGCGATACAAACCAGTTGAACCTTCCAACTTACATTTTGCGTCCAAAAAAAGTTCGCAGACAGTTTCCAAATTTGCACTGAAGATTTTTTTTAATTTGCAGAAATGAAAAAGTGAGATACAAGCATCCTTGGGGTTTCTGAATACGTATATCATTTTCGCCCTCTTCTCCCCAGTTCTCAATTGTCGCGGAAGAAGTTTGTAAGGTAAATGCGTCTTGATAAATCTCGGACTTGTTGATGGTTTTTGATTAACGTAGTTTACAGAGTTTAACATGAACGGCGGTACGCTATCACTAGTAGAAAGTAGTGCTAACGGATCAATGAGACACGAATACCTTTAAACAAAGAAACAAAAACAAATTTTACAAAAGGACACTTCTAGGATTTATAAATCCCATGAAGGATCCAAAGAAGTAATCAATAAATCTCTTAAAGCTCATTATCTCTTCATTTCATTTCGTATTATGTAATGGGGGCTTTATCCCTTTTTATTTTTCATCGCGGATTATTTTACTATTGATAATTGACTAATTCCAATAAACTATCGGTAGTTTATTTATTTATTTTTTATTATTTAGTTTATTGATCTAGAACCTTTGAAAAGATTCATCAATGGAGTGTCAATAGGATCTAAACGTGGGTAACTATAAGTATTGAACCGTATTACTTTTGCTTGCGTATGACGTCACATCAAGCTGAACGATTGTTTCTCTGCTGAAAACTTACTCTAGAAATGGGAACCTCTCGGGGAGAATTTCTTTGGCACCTTCGAAATCCAAGTCATTGGCAATACACCATACCATTTCTTGAGCCCATGTGGTACCTGAATGCATAAACGTTACCAATAAGCAATACTCATTGTAAGAACGAATTTAATGTCAAATAATTTTAGTTTTGGATGGTATTCAATTTTTTTGTCTTTTTGTATCATATTAGACATCGCAACACATTTCATGCTCTGAAAAATATCAAGGAGACAACAGTTTTATAAAATGATAAATTTGATATAAAAAAATCAATGAATCGACAATTTTTGATTTCGTTTAATTGGTCATGGCGTAAAAAGGATTCAATGTTTACAATACTTTGTAGTTAAATCATATTAAAAGTGTAAGCAATCAATTTCCAACAGGATATTCGTTATAAAATTTCCAATATAATGTAGGAAATCCGGCAGCAAAATTTTATGTACAGTCGCCCTCTGCTAAAAATAGTAGCATAATGCACCTAAAATGCTTGCTTTTAAAAACTAAATGTTGCTTATTTATTCACAATTACTTTAAGAAAACTTAAATATATTTTCGTTGTAAAACTGGCGTTACATTAAATATGATTCCAAAATTGTTTCAGTTTTAATTAAGCTAGAAATTATAAAATATAGAACTACTAACGCAATACCATTGTAGGTAAAAATTAAAATATTATTAAGTACTTTACCAAGAGCTGAAAAAAAGAAGTTTTAATGCCCGTAAACACAAAAACTTGAATGATTCGAAATTTAATGATTACAATGATTCTAAATTTTGAGCAAATGAGGGGTTTACAAACTGGAACATAATTCTAGAATGACACTTTTAGAATTATGTTCCAATTCTTCATTTTTATGATATCTTTAAGTCGACTGATTCAATTTCCCCGTGGTTCAATTGGCCCCCTTCACCCCTACAGATAGTTCTAGTATTAAAATGATGGAATAATCATGAGAATTTCGTTTAAGATATTTCAAAAATGTGCAACTACCTGATCTGGGAAAACCGCAAAGCCAGATATCATCGTCCCTCACTTGAAAATTCTCAATGTCGTCCTGCATTCCTAGGTAACTTTTCGGAAGGGACACTCCTTTAATTTTGATGTAGTTAGCACAGTTTTCATTTGTAATATCGTTTTTCCATTGCTTATCCGAGTTGATCTCTTTTGAACCCATTTTTCGAAGCTTCCTTAGTAGAACAATTCAAATAACAATAATTAATTTAAGAATTTGCTTTCTATCTTGATGCGCGTTTACCTGTAAACATAATGCTTTGAAACTGTACAGCGACAGTTACCTTTTTGAACTTCTTGTCTAATGTACCAATAAAACTTTGGAAATACTTATCGATTCTTAACTGATAAAATCGACAGTATAGAAAATATTTGAACTTGTCTAATACTACCAGATTTCACTGCTTTCTAAGGCAGATTATCCTCAAAGTATGCTAAAAATTGTTTTTTCACTATTAATACTATGAACACGACGTACTTGTTTTACATCATAATTGTTATTGTGTTATTTTTTTTGGTATTTATAGAGAAGAACTCGCTTTCGTTATATTTTGCGTCATAGATTCCTTTTTTAGGGATATCAATTTTCACTCATTGAACTTGTCTCGTTTTTTTTCACCAGACTTGTTTTTGTAGAGGGATCACATTGTCTATTAACACGTTGCCGTACACTTTTCATTTGACGATCGTCCTCAGAAACAAACTTTTTTTTAAAATGTTTATTCACGATGGCTATAGCCGTCGTTTGCCTACAAGTCGCTGAAAATCGGGCGGCTATAGCCATCGTTTGCGGCAACGTGTTAATTACTGTTCTTTGAAACATTAATATGTTATGTTTCCTCCATTTTTCAGAAATATAATAATACGATATATAATTATTACAACACTTTTTTTAATCGCCTTTTACAGATACATTTTTGAAACGTTTCAAGGAAATACGGAACATACGCGGAATGTATTACTCTTTTCTTTCTGAACGACAAATTAACTAGCAGGAAAATGATAAATATTAATCGTGGAATAATTTAAATAACAAAAGTATATATCATTCTAGTTTTAGTTTACTGTCGGGAAATGAGGAATTGCTTTCGAAAGTGGGACAAATACATTTTTAAATTTATTGCAAATTGATGAGAAACATAAATTTTATCTTAATTTGTAATAAGGTTTAGCATTAACTGATTTTTTCACAAAAACTTCATTTTCAAAAGCAACAGCTGAGATTGAAAAAAAACAGCAGTTGTAGAAACAGATTTCTGGCAGTATTATTATAAATATAATGGTTCAAAGTGGGGCGAAAAGGAAAAATTACAAAAGAAAGTGTCGAAATCCAAAAGATACATGGTATACTGTAGAGAAATTAATTAATTTTGTTTTTCTTGAAAGAAAACACAAATTAGTGTTTTTCGAAAAGCTATCGAATAACCCTTTGCATGTGCAATTTGGGTCAGGGATATTTTTCACTCTCCTATTCGGCTATACCGTTTATCTGAAAAACTCTGAAATGAATTCTCAGAGGTTTTCAAAGAAAAACTGACTATTTCAGTAAAAATTATAGTTTTTCATACATCTTTTTATGAAAATCTCCGAATTTTTCAGGAACACTAAGAATCTGATAACATTTCTGTAATATTACTCTGAATAAAATTTTCCACGCTGTTTCTAAATTCATAAAATTTTAAAGAAATGCAGAGATCCGCAAAAATTTTCTGAAAGTTCAGACAAGTTTCAGAAACTTTTTGAAAATCTTATAAATACTTCCAATTCCTATAGAAAATGCTGAGAAATTTCTTAAAAATTCTAAAAAATATTTTCACCAGATAGATACATAAATACAATGTACCAGATATACATAACTATAAATATTCTTTAATAACTAAAGAGTAGATACTTTTTTCGCAATTTTCCATGTAGTTCGTGTAGAAATTTGACACTTTTTTGATCTCAAATGTAAGAGAAATTCTTGGATTTGTATACTTACCAAAGATATTTTTATAAACTTTTTGAATAGTTACGTCTTCGACTTTATTGCAAGGCGACTATTTGCTATACTAAAGCAACACAGAGCAAGAAATGCATCCCGTTCTTGCGTAACGGGATGCATAGAATATTCAAGAATAATTATATCGATAATGTACTTTTTTAAAATAGGTCTGATTTACATAAGTGGGGAATCTACATACTTTGTTGTACTTCTTTATCTTGTACAAATGGTAATCAACTATTTATTATTATCATAAAAAATACAGGACAAATACCTAAATTAAATACTGACGTATTGATGTACTACGTAAGTAGGTACTTACATACCTACTTACGTAAATATAAATAAATATTCTTGAAATAATTACTCTTGAAAATATATAGAATTAAAAAAAGAGCTGGAACTTTTTTATTTCCTCAGCTATCGCAATTTTTCTCAGTTACATGGTAAAATAGTGCGCATGAAAAATCAGAAATTATTACGATTTTTATTCCAAGGAATAAATCAATTTTGTGAAATTAACCGGTCTATCTTCAGTTCAATTAATTCCTAGCTTTGGTGGTTTAGCACTGACCTGCGAAACCACCTCATTTAACAGCATCAGGTTTCTTTTTATGAGGGTATTTAAAACATAGGCAATATGCGAAGGAACAATAAAATCTTGAGCAATCAAAGGACAATATTGGACAAGAAATCGAAAAGATACTGGTTGAAATATTTAAAGGAACCGTGAAACTAAAATAAATAGAGCCGATTTGTATAGAACTGCTGAAAGTGGACATTTAGTCTGTATAATTTGTTCTAATTGATAAACAACAAAATGTTAATACTAAATCAGTATATCATTTCTAAAAAATAAAAGTAAATTATTCCTGTATCCGTTTCATTTACAATTAGATTGTAAAAAAATTAGGAATTTAATAATTAACCAATGTTCAAAGATATATTAGCCACAAGGTTAATCTACATCAATATCATGCATGATTAATATTTCTGAAAATTATTTACAGACTTTAATTTCTCAAATTGAATAAATAATTCTACACGAGGGAAATATAATATCTCATATTTATTAATAATATTTGCAAAACTCCATAAATATCATGATGCATATAATACCCAAGAGTAACTGCTTTGTCGACAAAATTATATTCAAACAACTCTTATAGAACTACTTATAGACCTGTATAATTAAAGTGCTATTTTGGGGTCTCTTTATTTTATGCAAACTGTGATAACAGCGCAATTAAAGAACACTTGTATTTTCGCATATCTACTTTGAGAATGTGATTTCTTGACAATGGAACATTTAGGGCATAACGAGTAAATACCCTTCCTCTAGCTTGCATTTAAAATATTGTTTTTCCTAAGAAAGCTTAAAAAGGCGTAGAAAAATTGCAAGTACAATTACTTGGAGACGCATTGTCACAGTCTTCGTGTGACCAAGTGCAACACCGAATGAATCTTATCTATTTTTCTGTATGTTTATGTGTTCAGGATAATTACAAGTATCATGAAAATATCACTACTGAATTTTTGCCAGCACTGCATAGATCGGAATGCTCACCAATTTGCAAATATGAACCAAGTATAAAAAAATATATTAGTGCAGTTCGTTAGAAATGTTGAAAGCAAATTGTAGGGCGAGGGGGATATTAAAAATTTCGTTCATAACTTATAATCGGAATCTTTCAAGTTTTCTTTTGTCCATTCATCGAAACGCGAAATCATTTCAGGAGACATTTCCTCCTTCCATCCATTCATTTTCCCAGTTCTTATAAAGGACTCGGTATTGTCCTGTGACACGTCGTACTTCTTTGAAACTTGAAGATAATCCTCCGCGTTTACAGCTGGATTTGTTTTCATATTCTTGATGCTTAAATGGTCCGTTAAGAGTTTCATCTGTTCACTGGACAGTTCACCTTTGCCTAAAAACTTGGCAACCCTTTGTATGACACTTGGAAGGTCCTGAAAATATTTGCAAAAATTGTGTTGTAGAAGTTTGATATCTAAATCTTTACCACTTTGAAAATTGTTAATATGGGTTGTGCGACACAACTGAACCTACTTGCACATCATATTTTTAACCCTAAAGCGACCAGGTGGGGTCGATTAATCGCAAAAAATGTTTTCATGAAATAATTTTCAAATAAATGCTTCAAAAAACAGACAAATCACTCTTTGTCAATAAAAAACACTCTGCTTTCCCTAAAATTAATCGAAAAATGGAATTCTTGAAAGTGATCGATTTCTGTCAAAAAATGTGTGGGGTCCGCGCGGACCCCATCTGGCCACATATGTTCCTACATTTTACCTGGTCGCTTGAGGGTTAATTGAGGAGTGTTTCCTGATTATGTTTGGATTTTTGAAAATGTACATATTTTTGCGATACGTAACATTTTGTCCGTGCCTTAGGAGACCTGTCTCAAAGCGTTTAAATAAATACATAACTCTAAGAACTCTACACAGTATTTCTTTGAATCCTTAAGAAAATGTTTGCTTACCCTTTTCATGTCTTCGTATCTTAAAAACAAGCAGTTAGGCAACTCAGACCTTCGACTCCAAAACCCAAGAACATGATCCCAATATGGGGCAAATGTCACTGAAAAGTAATAATTGCAATCAATAAATGAAATGTAAAATTTTTATTTCGGAATTTCTTTTATTATAAATGACTATTCTTAGATTATCAATTCATTTCGGAAAAATTTTGGAAAAATTGTAATACATTAACGGCTTATGGTGCCAAAAGTCTGTTTATGAACATATCTGATATAAATTAATTTTTGATTATGCTTGAATATTTCTACTTTGTTTATAAACTTGCTTCTAGAAAAAAAAAACCCTCCCATAACTCGGACGAGAAATTGCAACAGTCCTCTTATACCGCGGTATCCTTAGAACCTAGTTTTTATTTATAACATCACCATTTCTACTAAAGGTGTCAAAAGGAACCTTTCAGAATTTTAATTTGGAATTATTTTCGAGGTGTTATTTAATCTTTTTTCGAAATCCACAAACGGAGGGTGCTCAGTAGAGCAATTATGCGTCTGTAAAAAATTTGATTATAATTAAGAAAATCTATTTTAATTATAATTCTATATTTTTGGTTTTGGATTTGTGATCATGCCTAATTAACGCGCAAAAGAGTTCAATCTGTGTACTTACATTTTCCACTCAAAAAAATTTCACACATAGTTTCGAAGTTTGTAGTGTAAATTTTTTTTAATAGTGAAAAATGAAACATTGAAATACAAACATCCTTGGGGTTTCTGGACACATATATCATTTTCGGTCTTTTCTCTCCAGTTCTCAACTGCCGTGGAAGGAGTTGAAACGGGGAATGCGATTTGATAAATCTCGGTTTCGTTAGTGGTTTCTGTTTGATGAAGTTCACCGAATCTGTCATGTATTTTGGCATACTGGTATCGCCAGAAAGCACTGCAGATTGGTCAATAGCACCAGAATGCCTTGTATGAAAAAAAAATAATACAATATAGAAATAGTTCTTTTCATTGTAAAGATACTTAGCTTAGAAATGGCCAATAAGCTTAAAAAAATAAATAATAAATTAAAATAGAATAAATAGGTCATTAACATTTACAAGCTTTATTTAACACTATTTCAAAACACACCTTTTTTTTTTTTAGAATTTTAATTTAAAATTATTTTGGAGGTGTAATTTATATCTTTTTTTTAATTCACAAACGTTCAGAGCCCAGTACTCTAGCAAGGGTAAAATACAGAAGAAATGAAAAAAAAATGTATGAATTCGGTTTTTTGGCAAAATAGCTGCAGATTTTCTTAGCTAATGAATGATTAAATTGTGGTAAAAACTTACTCGAGATACGGGAATCTTTCAGGGATAATTTCTTTAGCACCTTTGAAATCCAAGTCATTAGCGATGCACCATACCATTTCTTGACTCCATGTCGTACCTGGATGCATAAACATAATCAATGAAAAGTATTTATTTCTAAAGTGGATTTTATGGTGTTTTTTAAATATTTTATTTTTTATTTACTATTTTTAACTATGGTGTTTTTTAAACTGCCTTGACTTTTATTATTAAATTTTAATAAGAACGTTGTAAAGTTAACCACAATTCATGTGCCAGTGAACTATTTGTATTTCGATTAATGAAAATTATAACTTTGTAGATTTTAGTTAGAAGAATGTCTGACTATACCTGATCTCATATAACCGCAAAGCCAAACGTCGTCGTCCCTCACTTCAAAATTTTCAATATCTTTTTCAATTCTTAGGAAACTCACAGGGAGAGAAACTCCCTTAATCACGATGTGGTCGTTGCAGTTTTCACTTGTAACCTTCTCTTTTTGTTGTTCATTCAAGCTGAGGGTACAATTGTTTGCTTTTGATTCCATTTTTGGAAATTGCTGTAATACCAAAGCACAGGTAATAATAAATAATCAATACAAGAATTGTTTCCCTCTACCTCTAACCGCGTTTTCCTATTAATTTAAAGATTGATTACTCGATTAAAGAAAATCTAATGCTATTATATATGTATTTTATAAT
Source organism: Gasteruption jaculator (assembly GCA_949825005.1). NCBI lineage: Eukaryota > Metazoa > Arthropoda > Insecta > Hymenoptera > Gasteruptiidae > Gasteruption > Gasteruption jaculator. Next base: position 15,336,929 of record OX463763.1, read on the forward strand.
AACAAATATTTCAGAAAACCATAGCGATTAAAACAATTTTATAATTGTTAATTTTGAGATTTTATTCAGTTTAATTATTCAATTGCATTATTATAAAATATTATTGATTCAAATAATTATTTCAATAAAACAAATATATAAATAAATATACCTATAGAATACATTCAAATGTGAAACAATATTTTATTGATTCAATACACAGCCTTTTTCGATTAATTAAATATTTATTGTATTTGTAAATGATTTCATTGTTTCGATAATTCATTTACGATAAACTATTGTAGTACCTATCAAACTAAATATTCGTTCAATTATAGATGTACTTACTATTAAAAATGAAGAGATCGCACTGAAGTAAATTCGATCAACTTTCGCACTTGCTATCACTACCGACGCAATGGCAAGAATAATCCTATTATCGAATGAAATCGCTTTTTTATTATCAAATGTATTTAAAAATAAGTATGTCTGTGCATATTAAAACACAAGTTGAAATAGAGCTCTGTTCGCGTGTTAAGGCTATTTTATTGAAACAAGTTTAAGCAGCGTACTCTACAAATTCTGCGTTAATTTTTCAATAAAAGTGTAAATATTTTTAGCTTTTTGACATAAACAATGCAAATACGCTACGCACTGTGAATTATTAGCGAACTAAAAAATCGATATGTGAAATTTTATATTAATTGGACATTTAACAAATCAATATTCTGATAACACTTACAGCTAAGATAACAGCCCTTAAAGTTTGGCCTCCCGGGAGGACTTTTTTTAAGAAAAAGGTTTATTGACACTGTTATATATACAGTTATAACGATCGGACTCTATCAATATCCTTATCAATCAAAGATATCAAAACACCGGTTTTCCCGAAAGCTACAAATTCATTAAATCCAGATCTTGACTTTTTCGAATCTTGATTATTTCTACATGAAATACATACATGGCGTCTACAAATGAGGACATTCGATTAAATAACGACTATGTTGAACTTTTGTTTACATAATATTCTGGTGTAAGTACATAATTTTTATTGTTCAGAAAGAGTCTCATTTTATTTCGTAATATTGGAAATTAGTTTATACAATCACACACATATATTGCTAATTCATAATATTTTTAATAATTTTTTATACAATTTGGAAAGTATTACAATTAAAATTATTTATTGACGTCTAAAAACTCGTGTGAGAATATAATTTTTATTGTTCAGTGAAAGGCCCTTTTTAATTCGTAACAGTGCTAATTAGTTTATACAGTCGGATGTATTGCTAAAACATACTCATCGTATTTTTACTAATTTTTTTTGGTAATTTAGAAAGTGAATCAAAAGGTACATGATGTTATTGGGAAAAAAAGAACCCCCTATTCCAATTAAAATTATTTTTTTTTAGCGTCCACAAGATTTCACAGAATTTAATAATAAATTTTATCTGATGGCAATAAATGCTTTTTTTTTGCGTGAAATTACGAATTCTTTTGAATGTCGCTTTTCAACATGCATGAATCCATAACAATGTTGGCTATTTCTAAAATATACAACCACCAGGTTGATAAAATTTATACTTTTTTTTTTATCATTTCCATGATTGAAGAAAGATCTACAAACACACTCTACCATTTTGGAGTACGGTTTTACTGGTTTAAAGCAATGGTACTAATTCCAAACAATTTCTGCAAATTCGGTTTTTCGATTCAAGAAATTCTCTTGAAGAATTTCCAATTTTGAACAGCGTCCAGTCGTAAAATAGATATTTAAGAGATTATCTCACATTGGAAGTATTTCATAACGTGCTATCGGTTCTTACGATTAGATAAGGGTGTCTCACCGTAATTAATTCGATCGATGTTATCATTTGATATCACATAACTTATAGAATAAATCTAAGGCCATTCTTAATCACTAATTTCAATTTTATCAATTCATTCGTTCTTTCATTAATTCATTTGCAATTCAAAAGACACCTTTTAGAATTTCAATTTGGAATTATTTTCGAGGTTTAATGTAATCATTTTTTGAAATCCGCAATCGGTAGGTGCTTAGTAGAGCAATTATGCGTCTGTGATAAATTTGGTGTTAATTAAGAAAACCTGTTTTAATTATAATTCTATACTTTTGCTTTTGGATTTTTGGTTGCGTATAATTAGCGCGGTAGAAATAGTGTTAATATCCATCATGTTTGTTGAAATACAGAAGCAATAACATAAAGGTTCTCACGAGAAACTCGTGTAGTGGTACAGGACGATAAAAAAGGAGCAGTTGTAAAAAAACTATCATTATTCAAAATTTCCGATAATAAACTATTGGCACTAATTGTAAGAGTGAAATATGACAAAAACGTGCTTCGAAAATACCACAGACCATAGTTACTTATGTCTTTTTAAACTTTTAATTTTTAAACAAGGATAGTAGTAGCTTTTAGGATGCATCACTGATACAATGTGATACAGTTTCAGTCTATAGCTTGTAATCAGAATCTTTCAGGCAGTTTTTGGTCCATTCATCAATCTGTCTTTTTAAACTTTTAATTTTTAAACAAGGATAGTAGTAGCTTTTAGGATGCATCACTGATACAATGTGATACAGTTTCAGTCTATAGCTTGTAATCAGAATGTTTCAGGCAGTTTTTGGTCCATTCATCAAAACGCGTAACCATTTCAGGAGACATTTCCTCCTTCCACCCGTTCATTTTTCCAACCCTTATAAAAGATTCGGTACTGTCCGTTGATTTATCGTATTTCTTTGAGATTTCCAGATAATCTTCGGCATTTACAGCTGGATTGACTTTCATATTTTGTAGACTCAAGTGTTCCGTTAAGAGTTTCATTTGTTGGTCGTTTAATTCCGCTTTGCCCAAGAACTTGGCAACTTTTTGTATGACACCTGGGAGATCCTGAAAATAGAAAAACAAATTATAAGTATACGCTAAAAGCTTGACCTTTGGGCTAAAGTACGCAGTAGGGGCAGCCACTTCGGCATGGGATCGGCTGTCCAGTAGATTCATTCGTCACGTCACGTGTGACGTCACGAGGCGAGGGGGAGTTCAATCATTAGGTTTTTGAAATACAAACTTTTTGATTGATTTTTAAAGCGATTCCGGTGGTCAAACAGATCAAAGATCTGTTTGGGTTCAATTGACCCCCCTTTCCCCTATATTTTAGTTTGAAGCTATTCCAAGTACTTTTGCTTGTACAAGGGAGCTTCGTCTCGTAATTGCAAAGAAGAAGGGACACTTACAGTTTTCATTTCTTCGTATCTTACGAACGTGCAATTCGGTAACTCAGATCTACGATTCCAAAATCCAAGAACGTGATCCCAATATGGAGTGAATGGCACTGAAACAAATAATTATGTAGAAAGTTTACTGTATTTAACCCTTTGCACTCGAGGTCTCCATAGCGGTGCCATTTAAAATTTGTCTTCATACTCCAGGGCTCCGCTATGGGGACAATGCAAATAATTTTCAGTTCAAAACACAAGGACAAGGATAAATCGACGATTACAAAATGTAATAATTTTATAAATTGTTATTTTTTTTATACATAATTTTATAATTCTTAACTTGATTTGACATGAAATACTTTTGTAAACATTTCTAATGTACCAATTACCATAATGCTCCCAACCAGTGGTTCAATTGCCCCCTATGCTGGGGTCAGTTGAATCACTCGACGCGGTTGAATAATTACGATTTTTTTCTTAAATTATATTCATTTAGCGACTAATTTATCTACTGGAAATCGTAAACTGAATATCAAGCTACTATTTAAAAAAAAAAGATATAACATTTGTATCCATAATTAATTTAAAAAAAAACAATAACATACAACAATGACCTTTCTTTTAATGCGCATATCATTTACTTATATGTGAATATGATTGTTTCACTGAAATTGCGTCAAGTTGCTGGTAATATGAATGAAAAAAAAATTCGAGTGCAAAGGGTGAAATTTAAACTCATCGCCTTTATAACACAAAATTGTTCGTCTTCCAAACTTACATTTTCCATCTAAGAATTGTTCGCAGAAACTCTTCAAGTCTTCATTGAACAGTCCCTTCATTCTGACGAAATGAAAATTTGAAATGCAAGCATCCTTGGGGTTTCTGGATACATATATTATTTTTGGTTTCTTCTCCCCAGTTCTAATTTGCCGTGGTAAGAGTTGAAACGGCAAATGCATCTTAATGAATCTCGGTTTTGTCGTTGGTTTCTGGTTGACGAAGTTTATAGAGTCCAGAATGTACTGTGGCATACTGGTATCATTAGAGAGGACCGCATCTTGATCAGCGAGGCCAGAATGCCTTTCAACGGAAGAACAAATTTACTAAATACACCCATACCTCGCTATACGGCCGCTCTTTATACGGCATTTCCCTTTAACCGCTCTTTTCAATTGGCACGTTCTCGCTTTGCGGCCAAGTTTAGTGGAACGTATCTAGGCCGTAAAGCGATGTATGGGTGTATACACAAAAATACGAGTCTTTCGAAATTGCAGTTATTATTAAGCGTGGAGATGCCCAATCAATTTATGGCAATTTATTAATTATTTATTAACTTCGATTGCAGGATTTTTATGAGAAGCAGATTTTTTAAAGAAGGCAGCCAAGCTCGAATTTGTAGGTCTTGTTTCTCAGAAAATTCGAATTAGGCCCTAACAAAATATATCAATATAAAATTGCAGCACACTACCCAATGGATTCGATGAATACAAAGTTTTTCAACAATTTTCCATCGATTTTTTGAGTTTATATTTGATATTTTATTTTATGTATATAGAAAATTTATTATTTACGAAAATGTATGCAAATTTTCGACGGATTATGCAAAAAGTTAACTCTAAAATAACGTAAAGAATTGCATCAATTTTCTGCAGATAAACAATAAATTTATGCAAAATTTTACGAATTTGGAAAAAACTATACCACTACTTTGATTTTACATTTTTTATTACTGTTTTACTTTTTAAAAGAAATTCAAGCACGAACTCGGGTGTATTATATTATTTATTTATTTATTCATTGGAAAAGAAAGGGAGCCGAAATATGGTAACACTTTAAATACGAATTATCGCATAGTGATCAATTTTGGAAGAATGTGGAAGATTTTTTCTCAATCTTAAACAAATTTCTTGGGCAAGTTTATAAAGCGTAATTGTATTTTTCATAATCATCCGTAACTCAATTAAAATGAAAATTGCAGAATATAGTTAAATTAACGCCATTTCTGTGAAAACTTACTCGAGATACGGAAATCTCTCGGGAATTATTTCTTTAGCACCTTCGAAGTCCAAATCATTGGCGATGCACCACACCATTTCTTGACTCCACGTGGTACCTGGATGCATAAATGCCAACAATAGGCTTGAAGTAATTATTTTTCTAATAGACTTAACACGAATTGACCGTTTATATCATAGTGGCGTTTTGGAAGCGTTGTGTGCCGCGAAATCTATGTTACAATTTCGTTCCTATCTGACTGACGAGTAAATTAATACGTCACGTCACGCGTAACGGCTCGTCCAAAAATAATTTGAAAATAAGTGAAATTACACCTCTTCCATGTTTATCCATAAAATGTTGTACTGTACCTGATCTTGGATAGCCGCAAAGCCAAATGTCATCGTCCCTCACTTCAAAATTTTCAATATCATTTTCAATTCTTAGGTAGGACCTTGGTAGAGTAACTCCTTTTAGATTAATAAAGTGCGACTCCATTTTCAGATTAGGATAATACAAAAATGAGGGTAAATTCGAAACCGAAAACTTTCCTTGTGTTTAGATCCGAGTTTCTCTGTTAATCAAACGATTTGTAGCTTTAGAATGATACGTGTGGATTTTAGTTATTTCTAAAAAATTATAAAGTAAAAAGTAACATCACTGTAACAGCCTAAAAAAAGCCTTCCTTTTTGGCAATTTTTTTTGGGATGGAAAAGAAGATTATAGAATAATAATATTCGGGGAAGTTATTAAGCTTAGACTTGACTAATAATCGATAAATATAAAAAAATGGCGAAACAAAAGCCATTTTTGTGAGGTTTATTAACACTTTGACTGCCATGTTGGTCACCGGTGACCGACACTAAACTTTCCGTACAGGCCGCGCTGATTATGACAAATGCAATAGCGTATACCATTACGACCCACGGGGCGTGAACAGAGAGTCACGTAAATTTTACGTGGCAGTTCCATTTTTGAAAGTAATAACAACAACAACAACAACACAACGACGACGACGACGACGACAACAACAACAACAACAACAACAACAACAACAACAACAATAATAATAATAATAATAATAATAATAATAATAGTAATAATAATAAAGTAATAATACAAAAATTGTAATAAATAATGCGAATAGGAAATTTTCAGTTTATAAGTTCATGCAGTATTCTTCTAATATTGCTAATAATTGCTCTAATCTTGCATGGCATTAAGTACAGAATATTCAAGAGTAATTATATATTTCAATAAGAACAGTTTGTTTAAATATTATCGCACAATTTACATACGCGTTTGAATGAAATATTATTGCTCTATCTCAGTTTTATGCAAATAACGATATAAGTGAAATTTAAAAGAACTTATGGTTCTGTTTATTCTAACTTACTATTCGAAAGGAATTAAGAGGAAATTTGATTACCACTACAATATATACCGTTCTATAGATCGGAAGATAGTTTATCAAAACCTTTATCGATTAAAGGTATTGAATTTCACGACAATTTTACATTAGCGTCATCATGACGATGACTTTTCTCCAACCTCAATTATTTTTGTATTTTAACTTTAGTGTCACAATTAATTTCGTAATCATGAGCAACTTTATATAATTGAAAAAACGAATATTTTATTGAAGATAAGTAGTAGATATACATATTTTGCAAGAAGGGCATAAAGTAATTTTTATTCCTTAGTTTACCTTTTTTTATAATTAATTAGATAATTTTCATTGCAAAACAATTACATGTTTTTAAGTTTGTTTAATAAAACATAAATAATTACAATTGAATTGGTGTTTTATTACACCATACGTGGTAGAGAATCCAGTAGAATAGAACTTGTTCACCTTTCAAATAAACTTTTTCACTACGATGGCGTTTACAAAAACTTTTTTTTATAGAAATGTTTCTGCTTGAAACGGTCAATGGAGACTTTGTTACCTCAACACATCGATTTATAATTGAATGGGTCATCTTAAAAACGTTGTAAAGTACAAATTGTTCAAAAACCCCGAAAATGGAAAAAATTACCTGATGGTGCAATAACAATTGTTTAAACAAATTTGTACCTTACAACGTTTTTGAGGTGACCCATTCAATTGGTGTTTCGAATAAACCGTACGCAACAGGTTTTCTTATAGCTTCCAATCAGAACCTTCCAAGTTTCGCTTGGTCCATTCATCAAATCGCGATTTTATTTCGGAAGACATTTCTTCCTTCCACGCACCAATTTTCCCAACTCTTATAAATGCTTCGTTGTCGTCCGGTGATTCGGCATACTTTTTTGAAATTATTACAAAGTCCCGGCCATTCACAGCCGGATTTGTTTTCATATTTTTGATACTCAAATGATTCGCTAAAAGTTTCATTTCTTCGTTGGACATTTCTGGTTTGCCTAAAAATTTGGCAGTTTTTTGTAAGGCCTTTGGAAGATCCTGAAAATATAAAAACAAAATGTACAAATTATTTACTTCAGTAGCATTCAGGAAACGCAAAATGCTTAACAGTATTTCTACCAAAGGTGTCAAAAGACACCTTTTAGAATTTTAATTTAGAATTATTTTCCAGGTTTAATTTAATCTTTTTTTTGAAATCCACAAACGGGAGGTGCTTAGCAGAGCAATTATGCGTCTGTAAAAAATTTGGTATTAATTAGGGAAATCTATTTCAATCATAATTCTATATTTTTGGTTCTGGATTTTTGATTACGTATAATTAGTGCGATGGAAACAGTATTTATTTATTACAGTATATTTGAATAAATATTATAATATGTATAAACAATTTATTTGATGCACGTCATCTGAATGACGAAAAAATTCAAAAAATAACAAACAATTGCAAACAAAAATCTTGTCTATCCTATTGTTTCTTTTTTCCATTCAATTCAAAAATACCTGCTTTTTTGGGGACCTCAGAACTCATTGTAGTGTAAATAATTAGTTCGTGTAATTTTTGAAATGACTGTCCTCTATTGTACTTACAGTTTTCATGTCTTCGTATTTAAGGAACAAACAATTCGGTAACTCAAACCTCTGGTTCCAAAATCCAAGAATATGGTCCCAATATGGCGCATATGGCACTGAAAATAATAATTGCGTGGAAATAAACGTGCAACATATTGCGACATATTCACTGTTGCTTGTTTCTTCCTACATTGCTTGCAAAATTTATGAAGGGCCGTTATCGAGTAAGAGTTTTGATTTAAGACATTTTTTTTCAAAGTGTTCTTTAACGTCTTTGTTAATTGAATGGGTCACCTCAAAACCATTGTAAGGTACAAATTGCAAATTGTTTAAAAACTCCCGTAAATGAAAAGAAAATAACCTGATGGTGCAATAATCATTTTTTTTTTAAATATGTACCTTACAACGTTTTTGAGGTGACCCATTCAATTACAACGTGTATCACGCTACACCCTATGTAACTCAAAGACTTGAATTTATGTACTTACAATTTCCATCCAAGAAAAATTGGCAAACAGTATTCAAATCGGTACTGAACAATGCTTTTAATTTACAAAAATGAAAGAATGAAATGCAAGTATCTTTGGGGTTCCTGGATACATATATTATCTTCGGTTTCTTTTCCCCAGTCCGAATTTGCCGCGGCAGGAGTTGAAACGGTAAGTGCGTTTTGATAAATCTCGGCCTTGATGATGGTTTCTGATTTATGTAGCTCACAGAGTCTAAGATGAATTGCGGCAGCTTCACTCCAGAGGAAAGTAGCGCCGAAGTATCGATAACACCAGAATGCCTTTCAACGAGAAAATAAATACAATTATTAATTAGCCAATTGCACACAAAAGACTAATAAATTATAATAAATTTCATACAACAGAGAGTAATCGGTTAATAAGCTTATCCGACGCCATTGATTTTAAGCTTTAATTGGATTTAGAGGATTTATATTTGCTCCTATGATTAATTATTTATGGTATTTTTTTTTAGGGAGAATCTGGGCAAGAAAAAATTGGATAAAACGGGATAATTGGGTAAAATAGGGGTAATATCCTTAGACGCTATTGACTTTAAGCTTCAATTAGATTCAGAGAATTCACTTGATCCCTCTTTCCTGTATTATTATTTCTTTGATTGCTACAGTACAAAATATGTTTTTGCCTCGTTTTCTTCAGACTCATAATATGTTTACCAGGGATTGGGAGAACGCGGCAATAAACAGGATTTGAAAACTGTCCATGGAAGTGCCAGAAGTTTGTGAGAATTCAGAAAAATGGGGAAAAATTAATTTTCGACTTACTCAAGATACGGGAATCGCTGAGCCAGTGTTTCTTTGGCACCTTCAAAGTTCAAGTCATTGGCGATACACCATACCATTTCTTGAGTCCACGTGGTACCTGAATGAATAAATATTGTCTATTATAATAAATAGAACTAGTTTTATAATGGATTTATAATGGAGTCACCATTCTTTAAAGCCTGAAATCCATTTCTACTCAATAATAATAATTATTCCATGACAAACTTCTCCCACTTTTGTTGTAAAAATTAAATAGAAGTTCAATAAATAAATATCTTTCACCAGAAGTTAAAAAGACTTTTTTCCAAATATTTAAAATTTACCTTTGTATTTATTTTTGTTTAATTTTATTTTCTTTGTGGTCGTGCGATATAACAGTAACATCTGTACGTAAATGAAGGGTCATAATTTGAAATAAAGCGTAATTTGGTTCCAAAAAAAATCATTTTGCGTCCCTTTGCTTTCCCTATAAGCAGAAAAATATTGTAGTTTACCTGATCTTGGGTAACTGCAAACCCAAATATCATCATCTCTCACTTCAAAATTTTCAATATCATTTTCGATTTTGAGATAAGACTTCGGAAGAGGAATTCCCTTAAGATTGGTGCGATTGTGAAAGTTGTTATATAAAACGTTGTTTTCCTGTTCTTCAGGCACGTACATAAAGTCATCGGTGGATTTTGATTCCATTTCTGTAAATTGGGATAATAAAGAGATAACCAAACTGTAATAAATAATAAAAAAACAAACAATTGACTTATTAGCGAATTTTCCTAGCACCAAAAAGCGTTCTCTCGTCATCAATGTTTTGGAACCTCAGAGTGACACTTTGACTGACAATGAGGAAAACCTATAGAAGCTGTTCGCACGAATCGCGTCTTTACTGTTAACATCGTATTCCTGAGTACAAATGGAAACGAAAAGGCCATAAGACCGATTGCACACTAGGTGTGCAATCAAATGGGTTAACAGATTTCGCAATTCGAAATCGGTTGGAAGAAATTTTTCAATTTATATATTTACCATAGACGTTTACGGTTACTTGGGCTTTGGCTTAAGATGACGGCTTGTTGTGCAGGAAAACAGACTTCTGAGCCATTGCAAATGAAGCTACAGGATTTATAGGATTTATAGGAAGTGCGTCACTTCGATTTTATGAAATGTCCTTGCACGGCACTCTGCATAGAATATTCAAGCGGTAACGTCTCGATAAGAAAAGTTCACGCATGTTTGTTCTTATTATTCGTATTATAGGTAAAATATTTAAAAGCACGATGGTGCAAAACACGAATTCCTACAAGGTCTGACATATCATGAACGTCACACGGAAGTCTACCCTTTCGCACTATTTTATGTAAATAAAGGCTAAAATTGCACTCAGCCACGCTTTGCGCTTTGCTTATCTATTACGCCACTGAACGTTTTTAACAAACACGGAAACCGAATTATTCCCATCTATTTTAAGCTCAACACCACGTCAAAGGGAAACATGCTTAAATTAGACCGGTGCTTGATTCAGGAAAGAATTGGCGTTAGACCTTCATCTTTGATAGATTCTCGAGTTAGCGAATCCTTAGTCGGCGAATAAGATCCCTGGTAGGGTTGAGTGCGCTTATATTTGACCACTCAAGCTAAATTACCTGCCTGCGGGCCTAAACTGAAGAATGTAAAAATCCAAATGATTAGGAAACAACAATTTTTTCAATTCAAAATGTGAAATAAAAATAATAATACAATTTAGTGGTGTATATATATAATGTTGTTAATGTATAATCGTTTATTACTTATAATATTGCTCTGCGAATACGCCTTATAACTACATTGGTCTTTCCCCATCTTGATTACTGTTGCGTCATTTTACAAAATATTACAAAGGAACAGAACCAAATTTTGCAGAGAGCTCTCAATTCTTGTATCAGATTCATTTTTGACCTTAGTAGAGACGAACGTGTAACGCCTTTCTTGTACAAACTAGGGTGGCTGAGAGTGGATGAAAGACGGAAATATTTCACTTGTAATCAGATCTATTCAGTTTTAGAAAAGCAGCGTCCTTTGTATCTTGCTCAACTGTTCACTTTCCGCAATGAAGTAATCAGCAAAAATACTAGAACTGACTCCACGACGCTTAAACTGCCCCCGTTTCGTACTGAAATTTTCAAAGCTTCTTTTACCCGTTCTGCTGGGGAGCTGTGGAACAGTCTCCCCGTTACACTTAGAAAACAGCCTTCATATGCTGATTTTAAAAGAACGCTGTATTCATTTATTACCTCCTCTAGGGATCAAACGTGAATCTGCCATGCAAATCTTTTTCTTGCGTTACTCTGTTTTATTTTATCCATTTTATTTTATTATTTATATAATCTATTTCTAATCTTCTATTATATTGTAAGTCTATTTTCTCCGTTTATATTTGTTTGTTATTTGTATACTATCATGTTTTTATTGTTATTGTTAACTACTTTTATTCTTTGGAGCCTATGGTAATTATACTCCAATCAGAATATTCTGTACATATGGTTTCGCGCTTTAGGGGACTCGTCCCAGAGCGCTTTAATAAATGATTCTTATTATTATTATTATTATTATATTGTCACACTAAATATAATTTTAATGCATAGATATGAAGATGGCACCGAATGAGTTACGTTATAAAGACGTGCCCCGCACGTCGAAATACTTTTGTTCCGAAATCGCCAGCGACGAGAGTACCACGCCCGATAATCATTTTTTCCTAACGGCAAGCGCAAAACTCGACTTTGCGCACGCCATTTCCGTGCGCAAAGCACCTCTTTCCCAGATACATTAATGCATTCGGAAAAAAACATTATTCCCGCACGCTTCCTCTATTTCCCCGCGCGCTTTCTCTATTTTCCCGCACGTCACCCTGAGCAATGTCTGTCAACTGTCGTCTAACATAAAAATTTAAATAATCATATCTTGCTCGACTCGTGTGACAAACTTCACCCTCGTCGAGAGTATCATCTCCCTATTTTCTCGTTTTGCGCTCGTCGTTAGGAAAAATAGACTTCGATACACGGAGCCAAAGCTGGTCTTCAGCGCATGGGGGATTGGCGCCCTCGTTACGCTCGGGCGCCAAGCTTCCTTCATACGGGAAAGACCTGCTTTGGGCTCTTGTATCGAAAAATACTAATCCGCGTATTATATTGTGGAGCACGGCACCGCAACCGAAAGTTAAATGGTAGCGCAAGCCGTTAAGACCGAAAAACTGAAGAAAAAATCTACATCCAGCTGTTGTCGCATGGAAAGACCAAAAGAGACTGATACGAATGGAGTTCGCAGCGTAGGGGCATGATGCATTAAAAATTAATGGCTTTTGAAATTGTGCGTGACATCAACATTCGGCTCTACCAACTTCACTCCGAGAGCTAATAACAGCGGCCACAATTATCTTACAGCCAAAGTACCGTGAACGCTTCCCTTATGACATACAAGGTGGAAATTTCATATAGCTTCGCACAATGCAGAGTATAAAGGGACACGATTGCAACGGCAATATCGAGCAGTAGAGACGCTCTCTTTGCAATTCATGTGTTTTTAATTGCCTTCCACTGGTCCGCCAGAAACTTTGCGTCCGCTGCAATTAGAGTAATTATCCGTGCACAAAATTACAGAAATAGAGAAAGGGAAGAGAAATTGAAGAGGCTCTAGAATCCTCCCGCTCAGTTGACGATCGAACCTTCGACACGGACAAAGCTATGGATATCATACCATTGGCGCTATTCGCTCAAACCGCCAGTGCCATGTGGATATACCCGAAAGAGAAGGAACTCTATTCAAATGCCATTTACGTTTTCCGATCGATTTATCGAGTCATCTCGATTGTGCTTATCTGCGTCATGACCGCTCTCGTGTCGCTAAATGTGTACTATTCGAGAGACAATACCGACGAACTGACACCTCTCATCTTCGTACTATCTTCCTGCGTATTGAACGTCATCAAACTGTTCAATTACTTGTATCACCGCAGGGAATATCTCGAAATTTTGGATTCCCTCAGAAGCAGCGTCTGCACACCTGCCAATGATCACGAAAAAATGGCTTCGAAAAGGTCCAAGTTTTATGACGATTATAACATGGCTTTTATCGTTGCGGCCCATTTGACGCTCGTTGCCGGCAATTTGCTGCCCTTTGCCGAGCCATTATCGGTCAGACAATTGCCCGTGAATCTGAAAGTGCCGTACAGTTTGGCGAACGGGTACATTTATTTCACGACATACCTGGTTATGTTCATTGGGTGGGTGCAGACTGCCAGTGTTTTGATGTTCGTCGATTCACTGGTTTTCCAGCTAATCATTTACACCACAGCGCAATATAAACTGCTCACCTACCGCATTCCGATTGCCGTCAATTGTCTGAAACACGATACGAAACTATTCAACGCGTGTCTTCGACATCACGTTATTTTGCACGTAGCCGTACGAAAAATAGAGTCACTCTTCATGGGAATTATTACGATTTTCCTCGTGACGAGTCTAATGAGCGTGTGCACTAGTATCTTCCATGTGGTTAAGGTACGGTTTCATTCGCATGCTACGGGTACATTTGTAATGTGGAATTTGTTGTAATTAGTGGCGAATACTTGCGCTCATCGAACAATTATAAAAGAATTATGAAAACACTGGATGAGTGCAAAAGTTCCTGCGGAGTTTTAATAAGGGGAGCTATAGAAAACTCCGTACGAACTTTTGCACTCACCCAATATTTTTATAATTCATTCAAAATGGAACCAATTTGAAGACCTTACGAATTCCTCACTCGTTAGAAAGATAAAGGGGTGTGCGATATAAAAATTCGAAGCCGAATGGTGGTGATAGAAGGTGAAAACTTGCGAAAAAAAGTTACGTACCATTTTTCGAAATTCGGAATAATTACCAAGTAAATAATTATAATGTTTTGGCGAATCGGAACATCGAAGAGGCTCGGTGAGCATGGCAAAAAATGTAGACTTCGAATTTTCCAGCAACGACGATCACACTTTGGCAGCTAAAGGTACCTTCCAGCCTCCGCAACGTGATACCACCTCTGATTGGCCAAAACATTTTAATTGATTGTTCGGTAATTATTTGAAATTTCGAAAAATGGTACATAACTTTTTTTTCTCAAATTTTCTATTAACAGCTTTCAGTTTTGAACTCTTGTACCGCACACCCTGTATGTTTGAAGAGTTTTGGAATATTTTTTATGGAAATTATGAAAATAGCAGAAATATCAAGGTTACATGCCTAATTTGCTTTAAGTGCCATGTCGGCCACCACTGATCAACACTGAGCATGCCGTTTAGGCCGAGCCAGTTATCACAAATGCAATAGCATACAGTATACCACTTACAAGCCACGCGGCGTGAATAGGGATTGACGGAAATGTGGCGTGGCATTCGGGATGTTAATTATCGAGAAACCTTACAAACGCTTTGCATTAATTCTACAGGAGAACGTTGGTATAACTCAAATGTGTTTTACTCTTGCTTATATGATGAGCGTGTTTGCCCAATTATCCCTTTACTGTCTTCTGGGACATGAGCTCCAACTAAAGGTATGGATCAAAAAAATCATGAAATTGACAAACCATAATCCAGAAATACGTCACTACTTACTATTCGGAATTTGCGTAACATTTTTGTAAATTACGGTGTTACATACCTGTAGCAAACGCTAAAACCAGCAACGCTAATCATTACATCTGTCCCTTCTGAAGTAACCAGATCAAAAGCCGCTGGGATCAATTCTACCGATCAAATCCATTCTACTTTAGCTTCGGGCTGTTGGTATTGGAGGGACTTGATGAAAATGATCATTTTTGCTAGCCGAAATTGTACCCATGCATAGAAGTAACGCGCACTTCTTCTGTGAACATCTAGAGCACGAATACCTCGGAAGCAATTTACAATGGGGATTGGTACTCATTGAACGCAAAGCAACGTTTGAACCTACAATTTTTAATGTTAATCTGTCAAAGGGGTTCCACCATTTCGTATCATGGTATGTGCGAATTGAATCGAGATACTTTGATGTGGGTAAGTTTCCATGGTGTAGCCTCACTTGTTTTGCTCCTTCAACTCTTGCATACCCGCACAACCCGACAGACAAAGATAATGCGTCCTCTTCGGATTTGTCAGCCCAAATTTTGCACATTGTGAAGTGCAATTCGAGAGAATTAGTAATTGTCATTATAAAAAAAATTATCAGGCACGTACTGCAAAACCTGTGCGAGAAAAGCTGATATTTCTAGCAATTATCCCTCACACACGCGATACTTAAGGGGATGGTAGGATTATTGAAATCCTAGATTTCTTTGAACTCCACCACAGCTATTCTTCTCTTTTGTCCCTTCTTCTGCGTTATACAGGATGGACCAAAATAAATGGACCGTTTATTTTGAAAGTGATATAAGTCCATTCTTTCTTGTTTCGAGAAAATTACAAGTTAGCATATCGGTCAGTGACAAAATATAGGATAATTATCTCAACTCTGGCAATATTTCTACAGATTTATCAATATGTAATTTGATTATATAAATTTATTTTAGGCGAATTCAACCAACATAATGTATATTTACGGGCTGCAAATGGACTTACTCACGACTTTCAAAATTAATGGTTCCCTAATTACTTTTGTGGTCACCGGCCAGAAAATGTTCTTTCGTTGTCACCATCAAAAGTGTATCTTCTTTCAGGTTTTAAAAATGTCTTACAGTGCTTACAACCTCTTATCGCAGACACAACAAAGCAACTTGTCTACGTGAGACTGTACATTTCTTCTTGGTATATACATTCTGCGAAAATTGAATGCGATGCGCTAAAACAAAAATTAGATTTTATAATTGATTACCATTACATGGAAAAGATATTCTTTTATGTACCTAGAAAGGATCTATTAAAACTATCGTTAACTCATGGTTATTAACAAATTCCTATTATGGAAGGTCATTCAAGGTCACCCGAGATACCATATTGATCGTCGTACGTTCAATGGATGATCCTCGAACGAGTCTTTTTAAGTTAAGTCGTTTGGTTCAATTGCCCCGTGGTTCAATTGACCCCGCTCTCCCTTAACCCTTTCGCTACTATGGGTGACTATAGTCGCATCTATTACAGAAATGGAGCCAAAAATCAAGCCAAACGCTATCGACTCGTTTTTGAGACAAAAGTCTTGGCCTCGAATGCTGAAAAGTGCGCACGTTTAACCTTTTCCTTACGGCAGTCCGCTCGGCTGGAGTGGCGCCATTGAACGGGGCACCGCGCCGTCAAGAGTGCATTTTGCACGTCGGTAGTCTTTGATGTGGGAACTTACAATTTTCAACGCCACTTTGTGATTCTCTTGCATGTAAACTTTTTTAACCTTTAGAGCGCCGGGATACGCCTCTAGGCGTAAGGGGTCTGACTCGCCTACGTCTTATCTTAGTTTGGCCCTAACTTAGGGACCTTAGACCACATTTCTATAGAAAAATGCGATTTGCAAATTTTTCAAAACCCCGGCGCTCTAAAGGTTAAGAGCTACATAACAACTGTTTCATCGTATCATAGGAAAAACATGAAAATGAGTATATTGTATGAATATTCAGTTATTTACATATTCAGAAATTTTGCTTTTATCAGTAAAAATACAATTTAGGGTAGTTAGACATCGAATTATAATTTTTAGCAATTTAATTCAGAATGATAAATTCTAAAGCAATTGTCGCGGTAACGAAAGGGTTAATGCTCGCACTTGCGGCACGGTGCTCCGTTCCACGCAAGGCACTCCGCGGCGAGGACCACCGTAGGGAAAGGGTTAAGTCAGTCACCGTCTCAGCAAAATTGTTGAAAACCCTTAAAATTCGATTTTCAGACACTTTGGTGGACAAACCAACGGGTTATGGAGTAACAAATAGGTTACAAGCGGGATAGTTTGTCTACCTTTAGGCAACAGCAAATACGAAATTCGACAAGTAAAATATATTTCTACATATGTTCCCAGGAGTAGTTGTTTTTACGTCGAAGGATGAAGAAAGACTGGAGCGAGCAGTACGCGAATATACACAATGCATTAACAATTCACGTCGCTTGAAAACTTACCTATTACCAACGTTTGTTGCTACAAATTTCAGTCCAGCGGCTAATTGTAGCCGCGACAATTATCTTATGGTTAACCCACTGCAAACGCTTCTCTCGTGGTATATCCACGGTGCAGGTACTTCATGTAACTTTGCATAAATTGGAGTAGAAAGGAGTAAGAGACTGAACTACGGTGTCCAGTAGGGACTTCTTATTACCAATTAATGCGTTTCTAATCGACATTCGCGGGTCGAACTAAAACTTTCCGTCCCCTGCAATTATAATGATTACTAGTTAACGAAATTATGGTAACGGAAAATGGTAAAGTAAAATTCTAGGGTCTACCGTCAACTCGCGCTCAGTTGTCGCTCAAACCTTCGACACGATCAAAGCTATGGATATCATACCACTAGCGATATTGGCTCAAACTATCCCTGCCGTGTGGAAAGACCCGAAAGAGAAGGAACTCTATTCAAAGACTGTTTACGTTTTGCGATCGATATATCGAGTTTTCGCAATTACCCTCGTCTGTCTCATAACCGGTCTTGTTTCCCTAAACGTTTACTTTTCCAAAGACAACGTCAACGAATTGATGCCTTTCATCTTCATATTATTTTCCTGTTCATTGAACGTCCTTAAATTGTTTAATTACTTTTATCACCGCGACGAGTACCTAGAAATTTTGGAATCCCTCAGAAACAGCGTCTGCATGCCTGCCAATGAACACGAAAAAAAGGCTTCGAAACGTTCCAAGTTTTACGACGAGTATAACATGGCCTTCATCATCGCGGCTCATTTGACGCTCGTTGCTGGCAATTTGCTACCTTTTGCCGAGCCGTTGTCGGTCAGACAATTGCCGATGAACATGAAAGTGCCGTACAGTCTGGCAAATGGTTACATTTACTTCACGACCTATCTGCTGATCTCCGTTGGGTGGCTCCAGACCGCCGGTGTTTTCATTTTCGTTAATTCCCTGGTTTTTCAGCTCGTCATCTTCACCACGGCGCAATACAAATTGCTCACCTACCGCCTCCCAATCGCCGTTGCTGCGCTCGAGCGCGATGCGAAGCTATTCGACATGTGTCTTCGACATCATGTTATTTTGCAAGCGGCTGTTCAGAAAATGGAGTCGCTCTTCATGGGAGTCATTACCATCTTCCTCACGACGAGTCTAATGAGCGTTTGCACCAGTATCTTCCATGTGACCAAGGTATGACTACGGAGAGTCAACGTTCTCACACGAATTTACAGTCGGTTCAACAAGAAAGGAACCGGCGAGTTTCCAAGGAAAATAAAAGATATTTCTTTCTCTTGTCCTCGGTGCCATTGCATCGTCCATGAGCTACGACGCAATTACCTATTTACTTTGGTACCGCTCGAAACATTTTAGTAGGCTGACTTTCCTCGAAGTGAGTTCTGCGTACGCGAAACGCTTTGAGGCGGTCTTCCTGTGCACACACCCGAAAGGACCAAAATGAATTGTCCCTCCCAATCTCCCGATGCCAACCCCATCGAAAATGTGTAGGGCACCATGAAGGCCAAGCTTGCAAGAAAGCCTATTTACAACTTGAATCAGCTTTCAAGGGTTATTCGAAAAATTTGACGCCCTTCTCACGGATTATGCTGAAAAACTAGTTGAAAGCATGTCCCGACGATGCCAGGCCATACTCGACAACGGTGGAGACTGTACTTTTTATTAATTAAAAGCGCCTTAGCATTTTTACTGTGCTTTCGTGTAAAAAAAAATCAGAAATAAATATCTTCTGTACTTTTCAGAAAATCGCGGTTCCTTTCTTGAACAGACTGTATACGCTAGGCAAGTATCTCTTGTGGCGCTGCCAGTTGACGGAAAACAACAACTCTAGGGTGAGAAATGACTTCCATATCACGTGTCAACTTGTGTCGAAATGTCAACAGTGCTTCCTGAAAATTCCTTAAATAATAAAAAAATGTCATCAAATCGCAATTGTTATGTCGTGGGGTGTAATAGTGTTGAGAGAAAAAGTAATGGTGTACATTTTTATACTTTTCCTAATCGAACCACTAATTTTTCGATGATTGTCATCGATCATCTCTTTCACATCAGTCACGTGAAAACTTTTCACTAATTTTGCAACTTTTGAGATACTTTTGGGACGAAAAATGCTTAAATCTACTGACTGGAATCCGTTTGTAATTACGTGAGTCATTTTATTTGAATTTCGTTGTATAATCGCTTGACGGGTCGTGGCAGGCGCGCATTCTGCTGTCCGCCTAAAATTGCGCGTGAATGCCATAGGGCGGCGCACCAATCGAGTGATACTTGCCTGGCGTATATTGGGTGCGTTCGGGAAGACGTTATTAACGCTATGAACGCAAACGCTACCAAAACTGTTAATGGAGCCAATAGCGCGATAGCGATAGCAAGTTTCATGAACGGTACTAGCGTAGTGTTGACATTATGATGTTTACATTTGCGTTTAGGTGACAGGTTAATTAACCTGGTGTTTGAAGTCCCACATCACTTATCGGTCATCGATCTGGTTAGGGTCGAGCACAACGTAAATTCTTCTCCAGTTGTAATGTCCTGAAGATTTAGTTCCAGGGAATTGTCAGGATACTCCGGATTATCCATTTCAAATGTGGTTAGGTTCGACAAACGTGTGTAATACATGGGCGTTCTAAGCGTTCACGAACTTTGCAAATGCTAAAACGCTACCAACACACTACCTCGGGAGGAATGGCATTGATAGCGCTCAGTTATGACGTATAACGCTACCATGAGTGACGTCATAGTAGTGTTTGCTGCGCTACTATCTAGTTTCGCGAACAGCTTGTAGCGCTAAATAGCGCTAATAGCGTCTTCCCGAACGCACCCATTGCGTCCGTTTCAATTCGTGTACATTCGTGCAAATTGGCTGCAAAACATTTCCTTCTAGGCAATTGTCCTCGTCACAATGGGGAAACTCCTGCGGTAAAATACTTCCCGATAAAATATCTCTTTATTTATTCCACTTCATACATATTAATCTGGCTACGTGAATAAATGGGCATAATTCTATTATTATTTGCAATAATCATTTTTGTTCTGCGATAAGACAATGATTTATGTCATATTTAGCAAAAAAATAATGACCGTGCGTTTGTAAAGAAGAATAACAGAGGTACTAAAAAAAAAAAAGAAACGTTCCGGATAAAATTTTATAATTATATGCGGAAAATTCGATACTACCGTTATTTGTAAGCATTGGCAGTGGAAAGCAGGTGTAGGGCGTGAAAGAAGTCCACAGGCGCAACCCCTGGTAGAAATGTAAAAATAAAAAATGAAAGAAATTATGAATAAAGTTTTCGAAAATTTATTTATAAAGAACAATTTTCAATGTATTTTGAGTAATTGGTGTATACCAGTATTATACTTTTTGCGAAACTTGAAATAAAAATCTGGAATTTTTCGTCGTGGCACTCAGTGTCGAGAAAGCTCACAAGCATTTTAAATTTATTGTACAGAAAAATGTTGGTTTGACTCAGATGATTTTTGCTGTTGCTTATATCATGGGACTGTTTGCTCAAGTATCACTTTATTGTCTTCTGGGACATGAACTGCAAATAAAGGTAACTCCTGAATATGATTGAAAATCCGTACTGCGCACAGAAATGTATTGTCACTTCTCACACCGAAAAAAAAAGGATCTAATTATTTCATTTCTAGTTGACTCCATCGTGAAAGTAGTTGGAATAACAATAAATGCAGTTAAAATTACTAGAAATATATGGCACACGCCTTATTCAACTACGGCAATGGTTAGAATTACTATACAATTTTTTCAGTGTATTTGAAAATTGCACACAATTTTATATCAATGAACCTTGACCATAAAAAATGAAATTTGTAAACTGACCCTTGAGGACGCTTCAATCAAATTAATAATGGAAGGTAACCCTGGTTTTTTGCAATATTTCAAAACCATATTGCTTTTCAGTTTGCAGAAGCTGATACACGAGACATTTAAAAATTCATTTTCCTTTTTTTCTACAATATAATTTCAATGTCTAGCCTAATTAATAAAAGATAGAGAATATGAGCTTCTGATGTGAAAATATGAAATTATTAGAAACAGGATATTTTCTTATTATTTTATATTTTTTTACAATTAATAAATTGCCAGCGTTTTCATTTTTCATTTTTTTGTATGCTCTCATGTCTTCGTGCTGCCTGGTTAAATGTATTTGCGGTACTGAATTTTCAAAACTATTAATCTAATCTTAACACTGTACACCATATTGCTGATATTATTGTGGTTTCCTAATATAAATTGTACTTCGTCATTATTCGCATAGTGATTCACAAAAATTTAAATTTTCTGTGTGTTTATGTAAAAACGATTTTCTTACTGCTTCTTGACATGCTATTACTTTTATGTATTATTATTTATATAAATTCATTGTACTCATTCTGTATTGCCTCATGGGTTCCATGGCATATTACTTGATAATAAAAATAGAATTGTCCCAGGATTTTACTGCTGAAATTACTCTTCATGAGATGATTTGATTTTCATGGTCCCACAACAGACACTAAAATCAGCAACGCTAATCCTTACATCTACCCCTCCCAAATCCATTCTACTTTACATCCGGGCCCTTGATACTGGAGAGACTTGATGGAAATGACATATTTTGTCCCCTAGAATTGTATGTACACCTAGAAGTAACGCGCACTTCTTCTTTTTGAACATCTAGAGCACGAATACTTCGGAAGCAATTTACAACGGCAGCTGGTACTCTTTGAGGGCAAAGAAACGTATAAATATACAGCTCCTAATGTTAATCTGTCAAAAAGGCTCCAGCATTTCATATCACGGTTTGTGCGAATTGAATCGAGCAACCTTGATGTGGGTAAGTTTTCATAGAGTACCACCATAGAGTTTTTCTCCTTTGATGTTGGAGTACCTACACACCAGATAAGTAAGTCCCAAAAAATGAAATGACACCTTAACCCTTAGAGGTCCGACGTACGCTTATAGACGCAAGGGTCTGATTCCTCAACTTAGATCACTTTCTAATTAAAAAAATGAGTTTTTGATATTTTTGAGACCCTCGCCCTTTAAATGTCACAATACAATAACACAAACTATAAACGTCACAATTTGGGAAGACTTGGACCCGAATGGCTTAAGAATAGCTAAAACGCAAACTTTGATTGAACCCTTTGACTACTGTTGGCGCCTATTGGCGTCTCAAACATGTTGGCATCCTGGTTACTGTAGGCGCCAATGGGCGCTTGACTTACTTTGATCCGCTGGTACTATTGGCGCCAATAGGCGTCCGGAACAAATTTCGCCGTGTCAAAGTCTGCCGTAGCCAAAGGGTTAAACCGCGATTTTTTAACCAGGTTTCGTAAATATAATATATTAGGTATATATATATATATTCTGAAAAAGGAAGGTTCGAACTTCGAAACAAGCCCAGTTAGACCCTATTTGTGCCCAAGCCCCCTTAATATATCTAAGAATTGTTATTGTTATTTCGTAACGCACGTTAAATTATAAAAACTATATCTTTTTCAGATTTTAAAAATGTCTTACAGTGCTTATAACCTCTTATCACAGACCCAGCAAAGTAACCTATCTACATGAAATTATGAATTTCCCGGTTTAGCAAATTTTATCCGCTGTGATAAGACAAGCAGTTTTCGCAGTTGATCTACTATTGTACGGAAAGGTCGTTTTGTTAAGCATGTACCTGTAAAAATGTACTAAGATCGAGATTTACCTTAGGCTTCGCTGCGATGTACCACAATATCATTAAATGGTCAGAAAGGTGCTAGTTTATCAGTGAAATACAAAAATAATGTAACATAAGGTAATAAAAGTAATATTGCTTCTTTAATAACGTGTCAGGGTCGAACCCGATGTGTCTATTTGTCACTAATTTAGTTATAAAAATAATTAGTTATCAGAAAATAACTAATTATTTGCAGAAGTTTCGAAAGTCTCTTATGGATCTTACTTACTCATAAAAGTTAACCACGACAATTAGTATATGAGATATATCGAAACAGGGAACGCACAGAAAGTGTTTGAAAGAAATGTGAAATTGTCTTTCTAAGATTCAATTTTATTTTCGATAAATCATAGAAATTCAATTTCATTCTAATTGAAAAAAAGAATGATTGATAACAGTAATATCTAATTTCTCCAATCGTTTTCTGTTTCTTTTTTTATTACATTCAATTATTATTGTTATTATAATCATTATTATTACTATTACTATGACTGCTACTATTAATTAATATTTTTCTCATACATATTACCATTATTTCTATTATATAATATTTATGTTAAGCTTTTATGGCATAAGCGGACGTATAAAAATATTTTTCAGCATTCTCGCCTTTTTTCTCCGTTACATACCATACAAATGTATGGAATGAAATGACCAACATATAATGTTGGACATTTCTTAAATATAAAATTGTGTAGAAAAATGTAGAAAAACCATATTTAATTAATTAACGAGAAGTAGGAGAAATCCAAGATAGCAATCTACGCGTTTTACTAAAATTTGCGATAATTTCGCTTTTTGATTTTTCAAGCATGCGTAGACTTGGAGTCCTTCTGAAAATTTGAGGGCAAAACATGTTTTTATGAACTTGTTAATGTAAAGTAAAAATACCTTTAAAAGTGAGACACTTGTAACGTTATGACGTGAGCGCAGCAGACATTTTTTTCTTTAACAAAACTAAATAATTGCAAAATACAATTTTTTGTACTATGTTAATGACTTAAAAATATTCTTTTCTTTTCGGATACGAAAGTTTTGATAAAAATAGTTACTGAAGGTTTAGTTAAGGTGCATTCACCAACATTACAGTCAAAGTGTCTCATTTTTGTTCCGCTTCATCCTATTTTTTTAAATAAAGGTCCAATATGTTTATTTATAATCAATTCCATAATTCGCTAAATTTTGTCATAATTGGAAAAAAAAAGATCGTTTCCCATTTTTCCCTTGATTGTTCCCTCAAACATCTTTGGTATAAGTTTCTTTCTCTTAAAAAATGAATCTAAATTTACGTAATAAAGAAAAAGTGTATACAGTGATTTAATTTTTGGAATTTTTTGCTAAGGTTTCAAAGTACATCCTGTGAAATTCATTTTTTGTATCTTCCAAAACACGATAAAATTATTTTCGACATTTTAGTGAACTACTTTTTTTGCTGTTTTTTTATCACTATTTTTTACTTTCAAATATGCCTGCTGAAGAAGTAGTTTCCAATTGTTATGAAAATACTAATTTCATGAAAAATATTATTAAATTTGTTTCTAATTTTTGTAAGAAAATTTGTTTTTTTTAAGGCAACTAAAAAAATGTTTAAATATTTAAATTTAAATTCCCTTCGATTTGTAGAACGAGAAGGAGATGTTGATTTTTCCAGAAATTGAAAAGAATTTCAAATTCTTGGAAATTCAATGATTTCTTTCTGTTGAAAGACATAAAAATGTTGGATAACACTTCGTGTCTTTAAAAATCCAAAATCCGTTCTTATTTGAAGCAAAACTTATCTGTTGTTCAGAATTAAGGTTCCAAACGGAGACGTTTCTTGCATTCTGTTGGCAATGCTTTACGAATTTCATCAATGTTTTCCACCTCACTGCGTAAATTACTGACTTCATCTTCATAATTTTTCACCCAATGCGTTTGTAAGTTCTTGGCTTCGGTTAAACTTCGTATTCTCTGATCCAAATTCGCAGCTTCAATTTCCTTTTCAGCTACGATCAATCGTTCCTCCAAACGATCCAAATCAGCATCGTCTGAAAATAAATTTCAGAATTTTTTATTACTTTACTACGACTTTTGCAAAATTTCCAAACCAATTTTGTCAGTGTTATAAAAAAAATCGGCATTTAGATGGAAACAATTTTTTCTTTCGTTTATAAAAATTATGATAAAGCTATGTTATGAAATTTAACATATTTTTTGCTTTTTTGGGAGCAATGATTTCTTTTCTTTTTTTTTCATAGGTTAAAAAGTGATGTTAAAGAAAATAGTTCTCATTTATAGTATTTTTCAAATTTAAATCAGCAAATTTGTATTAAAATGAAATAGACAAAAGCAGAAAGTCTCTTTGAGCTGCGACGGAATTTGTGACACAAGATCAGACACGAATTATTTCATTTTGACTCGATCCCAATTTGAAAAACAACAAAAAAATTTACCGATTTCAGGTAAAGCTTCCAGCTCCCGAATAATCTCAGCAACTTCGGCCAATGCTTTGTCGACTTGTTGCGCTGCTGATGTTACGTTAGTTTTGGTCTGCCCAACTTTGTGATTAGCATCACTCGTGATATTCGCGTCCTTCGCCGCTTGGCTTTCGTGCCGTTTGATAACGCTGTCGGTAGTCGAGACACGGGAATGCAGTTCCTCCGCTTCATTTCCCAAACGCACTGCCTCTAATTTCGTTTTGTTAGCTTGCATACGAATTTGATTTGCATTCACGCTCGCCTGATCAGCGTAAGTCTGAAAAAAAACATCATAGAATTCAGGATTTCGAAAAATTATGTATTTTTCATTACTTTCACGGTTATAGTCTCGCTTTGTAACCCGATGAGGGAAAAAATGAAATTTTTTACAATTATTAACACTTTGCCGTCCGCACGTCTGATCGGGATTTTTTCGTTTGGCGCCGGTATAAATATTTATGTACGACACCACCGTGGTGCCACCGGCGCTTGCCCGATAAGTTTCGCATGGCACCAACGCGGTGCCACCGGACGGCATAGTGTTATTACAAATATGAAAAGCTTGAAACACATTTTGCAACTATTGCGGGAATGTAGAAAATTGGAATCAGTCGTGAGACTAATTGCAAGTTAATATAGACTTGGATAAAGAAAAAATATTAACTTGAGCATTTTGCGCCAAATTTTTCGCGCTGTCTGCATTCTCCTCGGCACCTGATAAAACTTGTCTGGCCTCATTGGCTTTAACGAGCGCTGCATTGACGGATTCTCGAATTTCCTCAAGATCTTTTAAAGCATCTTGAGCTTTGACCCTTTCCCTTTGAACCTCTGCGTCGAATTCTAAAAATCATAGAGCAAGAAAAATGTTACGTTCGTTAGAGAAAAACGACGAATATTTTGAATTACTTGGCAACTTTAAAAAAATTATTATTTCCCCATAAAAATTCAACATAAAATGTTCTATCGATTTTTTGTGATGCAACACAATACCTCCAAGTTTCTTCAAAGTTTCTTGAGCTTCTTTCAAAGTTTGTTCTCCACGTTTCACGGCATCGTTGGCTGTAGCATTAGCTTCATCTACTTCGGCAAGTAATTCTGCAGTATCGCCTTGCTGATCTTGGGCACGAATTAATAATTCTTCACCTTTGCGAACTTTTTCCGAAAGCTCGTTCATCAGTGCCTCGTTTTGTTGCAACAAAAGCTGGGCCTGTTCCTTTATTCTAATTCCCTAAAATCATCAAAAGGAAGAAAATTCAATTGATTGCAAAGAAATAATATAATTAGATAAGAAATATTATGTTCTTTTATAATTATAAAAAAGAATAAATTAAGTCCTCAAAAGTTAAAATTGTTAATTACCTCGTTATTAACACTATCAATCTGATTTCGGAGTTTTTCAATATCTACTTGGGGAAGTTCCAGATCTAAAGTCAATAAATCCAGAGCTTCTTTTGCGACTGCTTCGGATTTTGCAGCTGCTGTGCTCGTTAAGTTCTTTACTTCTGCGAATCGATCGTCTAAAAGTTCCAATTTGTGTTCCAGTAATCTTATTTCCTCGCTGAAAGAAAAGTCGTAAATGAAGTAAAATGTCTACACAATATTGAAATAAACCAAGTTACAGTACCATATTTGTTTATGTAAAAAAAGACGAATTACCTCATGTTCGAATATTTCGAAATGGCTTTCTTGGCTAAATTATAAGCTTCCAATGAAGTGTTTCGAGCTTGTTCCGCCAGATCGTGAATTTTCTTTGCTTCGTTCGCGTTCCTGAAATGAGAGTCATTTAAAAAATTGAAATTCTAATCTTTTTTAAACGAGTTATACTGTAGAAATTAAATTGTTTTGAATTTTCATATTTCCAGAACATAAAACTATTTATTATATTTTTATTAAAACGAATTAATTTTTTAAATGTACAAAATTTAAAAAGAGCGATCGATACATTTTTTAAATAGGGACTTTTTGTTGAAAAATTATTAAATCCGATGTTTTGTAGTATCAGAATGACAAACTTTTATCAGAATTTTAAAAATGTGCAAATTTACAAAATTTTAGCGAAAATCTGAGTTATTGAAAACGAAAAACCGAATTTTTCGACTGTCTTAATTCTTAACGTTCTTAAGTTAGGGCTTATTTTTTTCTACTTTATGATTAGAACGTGATTCTTCAAATGGAAGCTTGCTCGTAATTAGAAACGTTCTAAAATTATAATTCTGTAAATAATCAACCTTATACACAAATTGTAAAAAAAGCAAAAAAAAATAAAAATAAAAAAATTAACTTACAAATCAGCGAGAACACGAGCTTCTTGGGCGATTTTAGTCATTTGTTTATTTTGTTGACCAACTTGTTCTGCTCTTTGCCGAGCTTTTGCCAGTGCTGCTGCGCCATCCGTAGCTAAATAATCTTCTGCTTCCTAGTAAAAACAATATTAATGAAATAATATTTTTTGTTCTCAATTTGTAATAAGATAGTGGAATAAAATTATAAGTGACTTCGATTTTTTCTTATTTTTTTGTTATAATCTAGCTTGAAAATTATAATTTTTAGCAAAAGACACGTTTGCATCAAATCTAAATACCTTTTTTTTTAATAAGGTTTATTACGGAGACTGATTCCCTCATAAGAGGCGTACATACGAAAAATCTTGAAACAAAGTTACAGCAAACCACTTATTTGGAACTAAATTTAATTTTTAGAAACTCATTTTATTTCTAATAAAAATTCGATTTGAAGATCCTCTATCTTCATTACTTTTTCTATTGTTTATTCCTACGGATAGATACTTACTGTTAACTGCTCATGAATTTTATCCAAAAGTTTATCAGCTTCTTCGATATTCGACAAACTTTCATCAGATATAACTTTTCCATCATTAGCTGTTAGTTCCACTGTTTGAGAAGTTTCACTAATTTCGTCCAATTGATCTCGCAATTCGTCCAATTGTTCCGTCAAAGTTTTATTCTCACCTTGCAAAAATTGATCAAAATTTTAAATTTGTATATAATATTAAATTAGAGGTTTTAATGATTTCGAATTTTTCAATTTTGACATTACCAAAATTGGTAAACTTATATTGCGATCAAAAATAAATGTTCAAATTATTAAAAAAAAATCGAAAATGTCTTTCTTTATGAAATTTTTTACGAAAAGTCGGACAAACAAAGTATTTCAGTGTAACTTAAAATAATGGTCCACTTACTTCCAGATCCTTGTTTGGCAATGTTCAGAAGTGCAGCTACACGTTTCTTTACATTTGTGAGTTCTTTTTCGAAATCTGAATCTTTTATAACGGTAGGGCTGCTATTAATTTTTCTCAAAGTTTCTTCAAGTTCGGATATTCGTCTTCGATGATTATCAACTGCATCCTGCACTAAGTTGTAACAGGCTGGACAGTCAACGCAACCGTTTTGACGATTGTGTTTATTTTCCTTACATCTGTCGCATCTTCTACCTTCCACGTTTGTGAAACACTGAAACAATCATGATTTTTAATATAAATTTGAAAGGATCTACGTTTTTACCAATTATTCATGTAAAATGATGATTTCTAATTAATAATTAAAATAAAAAATTTGAAGTCCAAACGCTCTTTCATGATCTAACCACGGCAAGAAAAAATTCATTTTGTAATTTTGTTATTCTTACTATAAAAAGATGTCAAGGTAAGTGAAATATTACATTTAATTAAATTGGAGAATTTTAGATTGCATTTCTCCCCTCAAGTAAATTTAAATTTGTTGCTAAAATGTAGATAATATCAATTAAAAAATGAAGCATCAACATAATAATTTCATATAAAAACTTTTACGAAGAAAACATTGTTGAACAACAATTTTTGGAAAGATACAAAAGTTTTTTGTTAAAAAAACACGCTACAGAATAATTTCTCCGCATGTTATCAACCTATTGTCAGAGTTTCCAGGACTTTATTAATCTACTGCATTTGTTGCATCAAAATATTCTATTCCAGTTTTTTATCATTTGACCAATACAATAAAGTATTTGTTTTCGTCATAAATTTTATGTAAAAAGTAAAAACTTACAGGGCACTGTCCATATGCGTCACACTGCAAATCTTGTGACCCGATAGTGTCGCAATCGCAAGGTTTACATCCATCACGACCAAAACCATATTGGAAGGGTAAACAAGAATCACAACGCAATCCCGTAATTCCAGGTCTACACTGACATTGTCCTGTCACTGCATCACAAGTTCGATTGTATGAACCTTCCGGATCACAATTACAAGCTGTGCAACCCTAAAATATAAAACCATTATTTCCTTTTTCTGTTTGTCGAATTTTAAAAAATTAATTTCAGGTGCATTATTTTTTCATATCAAATATTCTTCTATATAAAGAAGAAAGGAAAAAATACAATTTGTTATTTTGTTATTCTTAGTATAAAAAGATATCAAGGTAAGTGAAATATTACATTTAATTAAATTTGAAAATTTTAGATTGCATTTCTCCCTTTAAGTAAATTTAAATTTCTTGTTAAAATATATTATAGATAATATTGATTAAAAAGTGAAGCATGAACATAATAATTTCATGTAAAAACTTTTACGAAGAAAACTTTGTCGAACAACAATTTTTGAAAAAACACATCAGCTTTTATTAAAAAAATTAAACAAAAACGCTACTGAATAGTTTCTCCGTATGTTATCAACGTATTGTCAGTTTTGTTATTAAAATAAAAAATATGTAATATACGAATATTTTCGTTCATCGGGTTGAAAATTCTGATGTTGTCTTAAATTAACGTTTCTATTTTAATCTCGTTATTTTCATGAAAACTACGGTTTTTTGAACAGTTCTTTTTGAAAAAAACGTATGAAAAGTTAAACGACCATAACTAAAAGATCAAAACATAAATAACTAACGATTTATTTAATGTAATAATTAATTATGTAACAATTAATTATATATAGTAAAAGAGAAATATTTCTCATAAGATAAAGTAGGAAATATCGCAAATTAAACGGACATTTTGATTTAGTTTACTGTTTTCCAAATTTTCAGCAGATTTAAATGTAAAAATATTCGAAATTATCTATTATCCTCGTCTCTTACCTCACCACTCAAAATGTGGTAATACCCATCTTCGCATTTATCGCAATTTCGACCAACAACATGCGGTTTACAGGAACAATGTCCCGTTAGCTGTTCACAAGGTGCAACACCTCCATCCGCAAGCTCCAGTGTTCCCGGAGGGTAACACTGGCACAATTTACATCCGTCTTCCTTCAAATCCGACAAAGCGTCTCCGTAATAACCTAATGACAAGTAATAAACAAACAAAAATATTAATAACATTTGCTCCGATGAATGCCAGATAATACTGTGGCCATAAAATAACATAGTTTACATTTTGTGAAATTTAGAGCAGCTAAGATCAACAGTGTCCCTGCTAATCTTAGCTGTTGACGCGACGTTGAGCTCCGAAATGAAAATTGAGAGAAAAAAGCAGAAAAGAGTTCTAAAGCATTTACTACTTCCGAGGTCTGCTCTCATTCAAATCCTATTTCTGGAAAACAAATATTTGCTCCAGCCTTAAACAAACTGCGAGTATTTAAGGCACTAAGAATAAATACTCACAAAGATTGACAAGAATCTTCCGCAAAATTCTATGTCGTTTTATTTGTTCAAAACGAAGCGTAAGACCCGATGAACAATGTTAATTACCTGGTAAACATTCTTCGCAGTGGAATCCAGCAGTGTTGTTAACACATTTCAAACATTCTCCAGTCTCCTGATTACAATTTCGAACAGCATTTAAATCAATGTTGTTGTTACAGTCACATAAGCGACAAGCTTCGCCTTTTTCAGGATTTCCAAAGTATCCATCCGAGCAGGTTTCGCACCTAGGACCTATTTGGAACGGAAATATTCATTTCAAAAGTTAAAAGTGAACGCTGTTAATTGTTTATGCAGCTAAATGCTTATAATGAATTTTCCAAATGTCGAAAAAGAAAAGTATTAATATTGAATAATATTACTTTCCAACATAATATTGTTAAAACGGTAATAAAACCTAATTATTTGAATAAGCTATTAAAAATATGAGATTTGATTCTCCAATTTTCAGAATTTCTACAAATATTTCCTACGCCAAATTGTTAATGTTTGAAAGTTCGCGAAATAAAACTACCTTGAAAATTAATTATGTCAAAAAATGTTGTTTCTCGTTCAAGACTAATTTTGGGATGATCTCATAAAGAAGAGGCCTCTCATATTTTAAAAAGCTCAATATTTACAAAAATTGGTTTTTAGAAACATATTAAACCTTACGAAAAAATAGAAAATATGATAATACTTTGTAATTGGAGGAGCGTTTTTATTAACAAATTTTAAGTTTAAAAGTTTCGTTAGTTAATTAGTTTTTCAATAATTTTACCTGTTCTGCCAATGGGGCACTCGGAACAAATCGGATCAGGATTATTGCCCAAAAGTATGCAAGGACCATCATCGGGACATGGACAAGGCTTGCAATCGTAAGCAGTTCCTTTTAAAGGATATCCATAGTAACCACGCGCGCAAAGTTCACACTTGCTACCAGCAGTATTATGTTGACAGATGCATTGTCCTGAAAAACAAAAGTGGGTGAAAAGCCGCAAACAAAAGGGATAAACTCGATCTTATGGTGACACCAAATAGATAGTTATTTCGAACATCAGGTAAACCGCAAAAACTTGGTTTTTCTTTGTTGCTGGTACTATTGACATTAATATTCACTTAACTATTTCTACTGTGAATATCGTGGATTCTAGTTTTAATAGTTTTTCCAGTAACTCTTCTAGCATAAATAATTCATTTTAATGTATTTGCAACTATTTCTGAATGCTCTTTTCTAAATTTAGGGCGTGATAATTAATTGCTCGGTCCACAATGCTATGTATAGTGGGAATTTTATATTGGTAACTATAACGTTAATTATTGGTTCTTATCCCTTATTTACCAGTTTCAGCTTCACAGATATCGGCGTGTCCGTTACAGTCACAAGGTATACAAAGCGAAAAAGGACCACCATTGGGTGGATCGTGATGGAATCCTGGAGCACAGGACTCGCAATTCTGCCCGACATAACCGGTAGGACACTGACAATGTTCAACCCAATCGGCAGGTTCACCAGCAGCTCCACGATGAGCTGTTTCTAATCTCACATCATCCAAGAACCCTTTACCTGTAAAAAAACACATTCCTCTGTATTCATTTTTTAATTGAAAAAGTAAAAGTACACATGTCTTTTTTCTCTTCCTTCTTGAATAATGAATTTAAATAATCAAGTTCTTAGTTGGTCGATGATTTAT
Source organism: Gasteruption jaculator (assembly GCA_949825005.1). Lineage (NCBI taxonomy): Eukaryota > Metazoa > Arthropoda > Insecta > Hymenoptera > Gasteruptiidae > Gasteruption > Gasteruption jaculator. The sequence continues at coordinate 15,369,999 of OX463763.1, forward strand.
TTTGCTTTATTTTCCTTGGTTTCTTATTCGGTCAGTGAATAGTAATTTTTACATTTTAGACCTTTCGATCATTTTTTGGTGATTCTCTTCAGTAATATTCTATTTGTGGATTTGTTTTTCTCTGAGATATAATGTGACAGATAGTAATATCGATATAATGCAAATTACATTAAATAATGAATTAAATGACTGATCTGTTTTCATCATAATAAATAAAAACATGGATCATTATTTAATGTAATTTGCATTATACCGATATTATTATCTGTCATATTATATTCCAAAGGAAAAAAAATCCAAAAATAGAATATTACCCAAGAGGATCAGTAAAAAATGATCGAAACGTCTAAAATATAAGAATTACTATTCACTGGGCGAATAAAACACCAAGGAAAATAAAGGAATTTGAATAAAGCCACGTCAAATTGCGTTTAACGCAGAAAAATTAAATCCTGAATCTATGAGACGGGGAAGTAAAAATATAATAAAGAAAGAGTTATACCTTGGTGAGTGTAAGTTCCTCGTATCTTAATGGCAGTTAAATTCGAAAGGATTGACATGAAAGCACGTGCCGATAAACGCGGTTGCCAGCCGTACTTCGGATGTTCGTGTAACCGGAATTTATATTCCTGCGACTGCGACGATGGGAGTTTGTTATTTTGTCCGAAAATCGGCTGTGTTATTTGTTCTCCGTCTCCACCTTCTAAAATAATATCACGGACGGTCGGAGCCGGTCCGGTTTCATCGATCCTTAAATGGAACGACAAATCTTGATTGTAAGAAGCTCTTTGGTCTCCCAAAAATCGATCTAAGAAAAACAAGAGAACGTTACACATTAATAAAATTCAACAAGTCTTTGCGTAAACAGAAAAATTATTGCATGCAATCTAAAAAATAAATTTCTAAAAGAATTCAATAATTTTGTCGATTATTAAATTTTTTCTAAGAAATGGGAAACATATTAAAAAGATTCAATTGTTACCTGGGGCCAAAAAGTAGGCGTTATCGCGGTCCAAAGCGCTGACAGAAATAGTTTGAGTGAGTGGATCGTAATGGATTGGAATCGAATTTCCGGCAATAGCAGCAGTCCATTTTTCAGCTCCTCGAACGAAAAGACTCTCAATGCCAACTTTGGAATAACCAACGGCTGTGTTGCAGAGAGAAGAATGGCCGTAACAGAAACACGATGTGCAACCGAATTCGTTGTTGTATGCCAAATTGAAGAAACCGGGTTTGCATCTATAACAAAGAAAAATACAAAGGATAAAGAATTGTTTTTAAAATAAATCACATGATTTTAATACCACCATGATTTGTCCATTAGGTACGGGAATTTTAGCATAAAAAAAACAACTTACTCTCGACAATATTTGCCTTCAACATTCTCTTTACATCTGCAAACTCCAGTTACAGGATCACAACTTGGTTTGTTCTCGAATGAACCATCTGGATTACAGTTACAAGATGCGCATCCAAGAGGACCAAAATTATGGAAATTTTCATCGCAACGGTCGCATTTGTCTCCAGTAACTCCAGGTTTACATTGACATCTTCCTTCGCTGTTACACTGTAAACTTCTGGAACCTGAATTCGAAAGTAAAGAAGCGAAATTAGAATCAAAATGGATTCTTTTCCTGAATTGAAAATGAAATTTGAAAGGTACAAAAGTAATTAAGGCGGGTCGGTATATAACATTTACTTATGATTTAAACATAAAAATGTTCAAAAATTAAATCTACTCAAAAATGTTGATTTTATCAGTGGAAAGTCAAAAATTGGATTGCCTTGAAACTTTATGTGGAAAGAAAATACACTATCGTTCGAAAGTTTGGAGGCAGTTATATTTTTGTATAAAATAAAAAAATCTTTTTTTAGCATTATGAAAACAACAGATTATAATAAATTTTTACTGACATTGATAACTAATTTACTGGTAGATATAAACCCACTTTATAGTCGTCACATTTATTGGAATTGTAATCACTTGAAATTTTTTTTTTATTTAGTATCAAAACATTTTTCTTACTATTTGTCAAACTTTAATTTGTAATAAATAAATTTAATATGTGAATTTTTATATTTTTATTTGAAATTCCTTATTGCTTCCAAGCTTTTGAATGTTGGAGTACGTATGTGCTTAAAAAAATTTTTTAAATCTTTTACCTAATTCGTTACAATTGCACGCAATGCAATACCCATCTTCGGGGCGCTGATAGAAATTTTCTCGACATTTTTCACAATTGGCACCGTCTCGATTGGCTCTGCAGTCTAAACAGTGTCCTCCATGTCCAGTTGCTTTGTACAATTCTTTGTCGAAGTAACATCTTTCGGAGTATCCGTTACAGTTACAAGCTGAAATCATAAAAAAAAAGTTTGTTTTTAATACAAGCATATAAAGATAAATTCAATTTTAATTCCGAAGAAAATTCTCCAAATTTCTTGTAAGCAACCTAGTAACGGAAATCGATAAAATTTCGAACCTTTTGCCCCTAAATTGTTCAATATCTCATATTTGAGGGAATGCGCTGTTAAATGTACTGAATTTGGATCCGAAAAATAAAATTTATTTTAAAATAAAATCAAGTTAAATTTTTTAAATGAAATGAAATTATATTTATTTTAAAAATAGTCTAAACATTTAAGTAAATGGAAAAAAACAATCACTTCGAGAACTCTATAGGCTGCAGAATTCAGTATTTTTCAAACACATTAGCGGTGGTGATTCGATAAATAATAAACTCACTATATTTCCTTAGCCGCGGAAATCTATTCCATCTTGATGACAGAGGTGGTAACAACGATAGAGTCACAGTAAAAGTCATAAAACAAATCAAAAATACACTCGCTTGCATATTTGTATAACAATTTCTCGCAAACAAGTTGAGAATTTATAAACACAAAAAAAGGAAAGCAAAAAATAATTTTTAAAAGTGTATAAAATCGATTAATGCGCGAACAGTAACAAATTAAATTGAAAACTAAATTTAACCGAATCGAACAACACACATATCTCTAATAAATATGGAAAATTTAATTGATTGATTTCTGTTTTATTAGGCAAAATATATATCACCGAAAAAAACAAATTGGAATAAAATTAAAGTTAATCTAGAAGTAATTATTTTGCTGAAATTAGTGAAATTAAAGGTCAGGAATTAGAATTTAAATTATATAAGAAAATATCATTCTTTTTAAACGCTTCTAAAATCTTCTCCTCACAGTCCTCTACTTTATGAACCGTAAAATGATACTGAGCGGCTTTGATCGGAAAGACACCTGCGTTTATAGTGGTCTAAAGAATCTTAGCTGTGGACAATTGTTTTACTGGTAATATTTCCATAAATGCCCAGACGACATTTACTTGTGGTAAGTTGTAAATCCTTATTTGGCTTAAGCAATGTGAGAAGACAGAAGAAAGACCGGTAATTTATTTTATAAGGAAGGAAGGAAGGAAAGAAGAAAGAAAAGAAGAAGCCATTTTTTGACATTTCAAAATGAAGAAGTCTCAGAACATTTTAGTTCCCTGAATAACTATTATAATTCGTAATTACTATAAAATTATTATAGCAAAGTTGTAAACTATTGCAAGTTCTCAAATGGGTTGCAATTTGGAACATGTATTAATTTAAAAAAGAAAATTCGGAAAATATTTTGCCAAAGGGAAGGAAAACTTTTAAGAATAAAACTGTCTTCACAAAAATAGTGAATTTGGTTTAACTTTATCGTGATTTGAATCGAGGCACAGGAATAATATCAAAAATAGTGCCCAGAGAAAATAGTAAAATATTTATTAAAAACAGTAAATTCAACTTACGTTTACATTCATGAGCGTCAGTAGTTGTAGCTCGAGCCCACGGGGCATCGTTGTAAAATGGTAAACATTCGTTACAATCTGCTCCTGCGGTGTTATGCTCGCATCTAGAGTAAAAAGATAATAAGCCGTTTTTATATTATGCGACACATATTTAATAATTCATAAAATATTTATATTTATAAAATACCACAAAGAAATTGACAGAAATTTTTTCTTTTAATAATTGATTTACATATAACCTTTTGAAATTAAGTTTAAGTAAAGTTTAAGTAAAGTTTTTCCTAGAAGACAAAGGTCTTAAATCTAAATTTCCTGATAAAAAAGTCAAACAATTAATTTCAAATTAAAATAAAACCTCCTTTTTACTTCCAGCGCTTACTACAATTTCCAAAACATGATGAAATTCCCTTTTTTCTATGACCTTCCCCTGTTTTATTTTAGAGTCAGATAATAATTGAATGGATCACCTCAAAAACGTTGTAAGGTACAAATTGCACGTTGTTCAAGAACCCCTGAAAATAAAAAAGAAATAACCTGATGGATTTTTTTAAACAATTTTTTTAAAAAATGGATGGATTTTTTTTTAAATCCATCAGGTTATTTTTTTCATTTTCAGGGGTTTTTGAACAATTTGCAATTTGAACCTTACAACGTTTTTGAGGTGACTTATTCAATTGAAAGTTAGTAACAGAAAAGGGAAATATTACCGACAAACTCTTCGAGTTCTACCGTCCACGCTTGTGCTATTAACACATTCTCCAGCATGACCGTTGCAAGCGCATCTAGCACCAACTGCAACGTCTGCAATGGCATAGTAATAGGACTTCAGAACTTGATCATCTCCGAAAACTTCATCTCCAAACGTATTCAGCCTGTCTAAGGTGATCCTCAAGTCTGTTGCTTGAACCCATTCCTGAAAGAAATACGTACTTCCATTAAGGCACTCATTTTTTCCTACCCATATTAACACTATGCCGTCCGGCGACACCACGTTGGTGCCATGCGAAAGCTATCGGGCAAGCGCCGGTGGCACCGCGTTGGTGCCATGACAAAACTATCGGGCAAGCGCCGGTGGCACCACGTTGGTGCCATACCAAAACTATCGAGCAAGGGCCGGAGCAAAGGTTCAAAAATGAATGAATTTAAATAAAATCGCTACAATGATTTTTTTTTAAGTGCACTAATAATTTAATAGTTTGTACTTAAAATCTAAAAACATGAATTTCCATCGTTAATCTATTTTTAAATAATCCTCTTTTGCAATCTGTGTCTTCCTAAACACCTCTTTGCAACTAATTTTCTCTTTACTCACTTGAAGCTCCGAATGCGTCTCAAAGTAATACGCTGAAGGTCTTCCCTCGAGTGTTGAAAATGCTACTGTTCCTTTAGTTAATGGAACAATGTCGGAATATTCAGAAGTACACAGTACACGTGTATCATCTCCCCGGACAGTTTCCTTGGAATCTGGTAAGCCGTAAGTATCTCGACAAGTAGCCGAATAAAATTGATACGGTTGCCAATTGAATTTTTCATTTTTACGTTTGTAAATGCCCCAACTTTCAGGTCGTGGGCCTTCGAATAGCACCCGAACGTAAGTTATGTCGAAGGTTTTACCTGCAAATAGAATAATTCATGTAAGTTTTCACCGAGATAAGCATTTATACCTTAATTTAACATTAAAACAATTAATATTTAATATAATATATAGAATTCCTTAAGTATAAAGCACTCTTTTCTTCATCAAATTATTACCTGTGCTTAAGTATATCGTTTTATGAAATTTTATTTCACTTCATGTTGAAAATATACTTTCATTTTTATTATTATTTATTAATTATACATTTAGTAACTATAACGTGCTGAATATTGTAAAAATTTCAATAAATATACAACTTATAACAAATATTCAGATTTGAAAAAATGTTTTAGTTAAATTGAATGTTTCCGAGTTTCTACAGGCATTCGAGAATGTTTTCGATATTTTGGACTTTTCCATGTGTTTTCTTAGAATTGTTTCTAAAATCGATTAACATTTCAAATCAGGCTCTCGAAACTTCGTAATCCGTTCTTACATTTATTAAGAGAGTAAACAAGAGATTATGTTTCTATTCTAATACATTTAAACACCTTGTCTTGTTTGCTGATATCAAAGTTTTAGGCAGAACGTTCGGTCCTAGATATGTTCACAAATATAATAAACATATCAGAAGAAAGATAGACGTAATAGAAATTACATGCGTGGTAATCACAGTCTATTAGTTTTCGTTGATTTTTCAATCCGCGCGGACGTGGAGGAGGATTTTCACACAAAAAATAAAACAAGCTTCTTCTTTTATTTTTTTGAACTTATTATTAACTCTTGGTTCTAATATCTCCACTTATTAAAATTTAAATAAGAACAAGAACAGCGTAATTATTAATTTATGTTTGAATTTATTAATTGAATTAGAAATAGTTTCAAGAGAATAATATTAATTCACTTCTTTTATAAATTCAACAATAATAATCTTGAAAATAATTTTTTATACACAGTTTTTTATTTTTTGTATTGTTTTTATCCCAAATTTTGTAGAGATTCGCCAGAAAGTATTTTTTCGGGCCGGATCATCTACAAAATTTAGCAAGTGCTAGATTTTGTAGTTTGGAATTTTCTAATTCAAATGACTGGATTCTAATAACCTGCAGCACGTTTCAAAAATCCAGATCGTAAATGTTAAAACAAAATGAAAATACCAAAATTAAAAAAGTAAGGTAAAAAAGTAGAAATATTTTAAAAGTTTGCCTTATATCACAATTATTGTACATACAATTCGTTAAGACTTTTCTTATATAAGACGTATAACTTTTAAAAAATGACTGGTTACGTGTGAGTGCATGTAAAAAAGTGCAACCACAAAGCTTCTGTTCCAAATCAAAAGGATAACGTCTGAAAGAAGATATTTAATTATGCAGACATTGCAACCGTTTTACTACTTCAAAACGTAAGTCTTATTTTAGTTGCTCTTTTTTTCTTATTCCATTTTTTCATAAATAAATTTTACTTGGATTTATTTATTTATTTGGTCCTTTAAAATAAAATGTATTATTGTGATAATAATTCCATCACGTCTGTTATACATTTTACAATAAATCATTTCTCTGCAATGTTATAAGTCTTGATCAAATTCTCTTTTACAATAAAATTTTATGATAATGCAGCAATTTACAAAAATACTATAAACGAATACACGAAAGGATCCGATATCAAACGTTATTTTCAAATGGAAAGATAGGATTCTTTTTATTTTTGTATCGTGAATTCATAAACTTGAGAAAAATTCGTCAGTTTTAAAACGAGTGAAGCGAAAATAAAACAGATTTGAGTTGTGATTCCGGAAAAGTTGGGAAACATATGGGATCCAGATGCTCTCGAATCGAATGGTCGTGTGGCTCTTTCTGTAGTTTCTAGATAAGTTGTATCAGCTACGAGGAAGTTCCGTTGATATAATATGGAAGATATTCATATTTGAACTCGAAAGTTTGAACTTTTCAGGAGTTCATTATTAAAATTCATATTTAAAGTTTCAAGAAATTATTAAAATTATAAACTCAGTATTCAAATTGAAATAAATAAATTATAAATAATTGAATTTTAAATGTACTAAATTTACCGTGTATGAATAGAATTCATGAAAATCAGGGGAATTAAATGAAATTTAGTTTGAAAGAGTGAAATCAAAATTTCAATATTTGGAAACACCTAATTCAAAAAAAGGTAAAAAATAACTGTGTAAAATTTACAAAATTTTTTTGTTTTTTTTTATAATCTGAATGCAAAGGGCTTTTTTCTGTCCGTTAACGGTAACTAAATATATATAAATAAATAAAATTAAAGGGTAAGTAATTATGCTGAAATTTGGTGATTCCAAACATTTTAACATTCGACTTCATTCTATTAAACCAAATTTCATTAAATTTCTTTCTTTTTCATGGATTCTTTTTATTATTATTTGGATTCCGATACTTAATGTTAATGTTTTAAACGAAAACAAACACACTTAAGTTAATAACAGAAATAATTTGAAGTCTCCTTACCAAGATTAAGAGTAAGATTCACTTGATTTGGGTATTCGATACCCTCGAACATAGTTTCCGATTGCCACCAAGTTGCATTATCATTGTTATCTTGATCAGTGAGATAAGTGGCAGAGTGGTCACCCCGTCGACAGACTTTGCAATATTTCTCATGATCGCCCGTTTGTTTGCAAAATTCTGTTGGACGATCCTCTCCACAAGTATTTGTGGCTTTCATCGTAACACCGAAAGCTGCATTTTCGAATGGAGGGATGCACCTCTGAAATGATAATAGAATTTTGCGCTTAATATTCATATCATTCTTTAAATTACTCATAACTTCTGTTTCAACGTTAGTCTAAGGAACATGTTTTACAATAAATGTCAGGACTCCTAAATTTTTTGGGAACTCCCTTAAGGTCCCTATTTTACAGTCCTATTCTAGATTTACATAATGCCGTTGGAATGATATTTATATATATAGGACGTGGTTGGGTTTATTGAAAATAAATTTGTTATAGAATTATTATTATATTTATTTTATTATTATTATTATTCTTTCCATTAGCTTATTCTCGCAATGTGCACTGTTACTATTGTTGTTGCTGTTGTTGTTGTTGTTGTTATTATTAAATATTATTACTCGTTTTATACAAAGAATAATAATATTTATCAATGGATGGCAATTAGTAAGAAGGAATTCAATAATAATTGAACTAATTGGAATAATCGGAGTTAGTACAAGTGCGGTGTGTCACTCCTGATTAATGAGTTTCATTATTAATTCATTATAAATCATAAAAATTTATATTTATTATCGAATTATCATTTTGTTTATTTAATTATTATTATTGATCATTATTACTCTATTTATACAAAGTGTAATAAGATTTATGACTTGTTGCTAATTATTATAACGGAATTCAAGAATAACTAATGTTATTGGGTTTCTCGTGAATGGGTTTGATTACTAATTTATGTTTTGCAAAAAATTCGCGAGCTCATAAAAAGTGGCGTGACATTTTGAAATTTGGAAAATCAACTTTCAACTAAAAATTGAGGCATTTGAAATGTTTTCCCGGTTTTTTGTACACCTAATAATAAATTTGACAGTACTGAAGCGAATGTTCCGGTTATGCTGCTGAAAAATTGCTATTTATGATCAGCAAGAGTACCAGACGTTTCAAATAAACTGTTTTACTATATCCTCGAAAATTGCAAGCAACCTTCGAATGTATAGTAGAAGGTGCTGGCTTTTATAGTTAGAAACACCATGTGTGTGTATATATAATAAAATTTTTAACGATCCAGAATAACGTTCTATCACATTCGGTATTTTTAACTATGCAAGACCGTAACTGTAAAACTGGGTAATCATTGATTGTATTAAAAAAAAATCAGTAACTTATATACATATGTATATGTGAAAGAATTTAGTGTTTTCCTCCTATCTCGCTACATTTGAATTTATCATTGTGCCTAGCAAGCCCAGTGTTATCACCATGGAGAGTTCAAGAGACGGGCGATAACCCATGGAATATATCTATCGTCATCAGCACGCACACTAAACATTATATTCCTCTTACTCATAGTAGAAACGATAGGAGCTAATTTTTCTAAACTCTTACAGACGGTTTGTAAGTGAAATTCGAGGGTATGAAGACCGATTGGAAATCTAAAAATCCTATTTTTGGGTAATCTCCGCAGTTGAAAATTTCAAAATTTAATATTTTTACTGCAAATTCAAATTTGATAGCGTATTTCACCCCTTACCTGACCTACTGAGGTTTAAGACGCGCCATAGATCTTCTTCAATTTAAACATGTTTGTACTAAAAAGATTTCACAATTTTTCTTTCGCATGCTAAATACTATATTTTCATAAAATAATCTACATTACTTGTTAAAACTTCATTTAATAACAGACATATAATTTTTTTGGCGACTTTTACTTGGGGGGGGGGGGCTGAAAAGACCTAATATGCGAATTATGTTATTCCAGTGAGGTGGTCCAGCCAATTGTTAAATGATAGATTTTTTTAAATTATATAATTGTTTAATTATTATATAGATTTTTGAGACTAATTTTGTTTGTATGTTATTTAACATTTTGAGCTATTAAGAGCAATTTTGAATATCTACTGCAGTCGACGAATTGTATTTTTCGTTTGATCGAGAGAGATTAAAGCAAAAATTGAGGAAAAAATTCTTACATTTTTATGAAAATGAGAAGAGAGATTTTTATTTTTGGAATTAATTAATTTGAATGTTCAACTTCATGTCACATATTGGAACTGCGAATAATTTCAAAATCTTTTTCCCAAAAAATGGCATTGTCTTCGTCATTGCCAGAAGAATGAAAATCTCGAAATTGTGTGCAAAGAAAACCAGTAATTTCTGTTACAAAGTGATGTGCATGCATACACGAATGCACACATATATATCGCTTACTTTCTCTTGCAGTAAATAATAAACCTAAATAGCATTAATCCCCTCCCGTTCTATATTTTTATGGTTTTATGTTTATTGTTTTCTGAAAGTACATTCTTGCTACAAAGAGGTCCCTTTTTGCAAGAATTTTAACTTATTTATTTCTTGCTATCAACCATGTTATATTAAGTGAAATAATTGAATGGAAAATATATTCCACAACTTCTCTTGATATATGAATTTTGAGAAATTTCTTTAAAAAACATTCAAAACTCCACATTTGATAAAATATTGAATTCATAATTGAATATTGTAACGTTCACGTGTAAGGAGAACAAGAGAAATTAAAATTCCCAAATTTTGTAACTCAAATAAACTCAAGTAGTCAAATTGGCTCATATCTGTATTTTAATTAAAAAATTCAAATTTCCAATTTGGATAAATTTGAGAGCCTGTTTAATGAATGATATATTTAAAAAAAATGAATTATCACAACGACGTTTCTATTTCATCATGAGCACCTCTTGCGAGTTGTGCACATTTATCTTTTAAATTATCACAAACAACATTAAAAATCGACTCATACGTGTGGAACTGATACTAGTATCTACTAGATATAAATAAGCATTTTTGCAATTTTTACTCTGAAAATGCTACAAATAAATATATTTATAATAGGATACCCAACAATTCCAAATTTACCTATACATGTATATCATTGCTAAGGTATTTTTGAAGAAAAGTTTTTCTGGATGGAAGTTTTTAAATCTCATATTATATTTATTTTATTACTCTTTTATGGGCACACCAGAAACATTTTAGTTATCGGTAATTATATGTTAGTTCATATTAAATTAAATTGTAACAATATTACATAAACTAATAAGTTGGATGTATAACATCTGTAATCTTATATTGTAATTGTATGTAATCTAATAACATCTGTAATCTTCCAATTATTTTGTAACTCCCTATAGAATGAAATTAATGTACTACAAAGATGTGGTTAATTTGGAAGAGCTTTTAAATTGGTGAGTAACTCTGATAATTTTCAGACAGTTCTTTATACAGAAAAAAAGTGCTATCGCTAGCAGGGATAAGAACCTAAATACATCTCTGTTAAAAATATTTTTCAGGATTTCTCAGAAATGTTTTGGAAATTACTATAAGAAATTTGAGTATTTTGTGGGATTTTCAAAGATTATTATTCAGAAAATTTTTGAAATTTCTCTGGAATTTTTAAGGGCTTTGCCAAAATTTATCAGAAATTATCCACAATTAAACAGAACTTTTCGAAGAATTAAAGAAATTTCTCTGAAATTTTCAGATTGTTTTGAAAATTTCTCTGAACATTCAGAAAAGTTCTGAGAGTCTCCAAGTTTCTTTGAAATTCCCTGAATTCAGAAAAAGTATGAGATAATGTTTCAGAGAAAGTAAGAATAAACTTACAAAATTGAGTTTCAGAAATTCTGAAGTTGGAAAATCATTAACTCTTTACACTCGACTGTCCCTTCTCGAGGGTCATTTTAGGTGCAAAAATCAATTCTTCAAGTGCAATGGGTTAGTTTTCTAAAATTTTCAGAAAAAGTATAGGAATATTTGTCAAAGAAAGTATGAATATTAAGAAATCAAGATTAAAAAAAATTAAGTTTTTTGAGAAAAGTAGAACAATTTTAATATTCTCCAAAAATGTTCGAAGAGCTCTCAGTTTTTCGGAAAAAGTATGAGAGAATTTTTCAAAGAAATATTAGAGAAATATTTGAACTTTGTTAGAAAGATTCTTGGCTTTCATTAAAACCAAAGATTTTCAGAAAAAACAATGAAAAACTCATTTGTTTTCTGAAAAACGATGAGATTCCATGTCAAAGCGTTTCCAAAAAATTTCAGAGAAATATTTTCATCACGTATAATGACACAATTGGTTAATATTTTCAACTTTTCAATATACCATTAATGAAATAAATCAATTTCTTTCCAAAATTCCGGTGGTTTCAATTTCACTCGAAAATGTAACAGAAACAATGCAACATTACCCGCCACTAAATATTCCCAGCAATAACGAGATTCGGTAAATCCCCAATTTCTTTCCTTCCCTTTACCACCCTAACAAAAAAAAACACACGAGGCTCTGAAAATTGGGAACCCCGGCATCGATACCGCGAAGATAATCGAACAAACCTGCGCTTTTCCGGAATCGTCGTAACATTTTCGATCCTCGTCTCGATTTTGTTGCAACAATCGATGATGGAAGTAATCATCGGACGGATCCGGATCGGAGACCACGCAGGTAACGAACACACTCGTAAACAAAACTAACAGTCTTAAGGAACGGCACGCGTACATTGTCTCTTTCTCTCTCTAATAACACTCAACGAGGAAATTGCCAATAACTTATTAACTTTAATTTATTTAAATCTAATTCGTGGGAAATTAATTACTTTTTTTTCACATCATAGTCATCGTGGGAGAAGTAAGGGGGCGGGCAAGGGAGGAATTATTGTTGCTTTTATTTGAACGTCGGCATAAGAGGTTTCTTGTTTCTTCATATATTAACATATATATATATGTCTATTTTCGGTCCTTAATTTCTAACACTTTTCGCAAAACAAAAACACCACGGCGATCGGTTCGCTCGCAGTTGCTTTTTACCCGCGCGCACGTTCGCCGCACTAACATGCAGATAACTCCGAAGAATGCCTTCTCTGTCTATCCTGTGTGTTTCTTCTCCCACGAGTGAAGTTTTGTTCTTGAAAAGAAGAGAGATTTATTTAACGGGCCAATGAGGAGAGCCGAAGATAGAAAGAACTAACAGAGAGGGGAAGAATGAGAAGTAACGAGAGGGACGAAGGAGAGAAATACGTAGAAGTGGATGGACGATGGACGATGGAGGATGGAATATATGGAAGGAACAGAGGCAGACATAGAAACTGAAGTTGAGGAAATGGAAAGATCAAAGGCAGTTGGATATTTCTAACCTTCTTTTTTCGTCAAATCCAACATAATAGGTGTTAGGGTTCGGTCGAAGCGAATATAGCGTAATAGCATTAAAGGAGACCAAAGTACTAGCCGAAACGAATGTTTCAAAATATGTTTTTATCAAACAGGAACTTCGGTGAAAGACAAAAAGCAAATTGAAGAAAATAAACACGATTAATAGTTATTTAACAACGCGACCAGCGAAGAACTTGAAATCACTGTACAATTGAATATTAGGTGCATCGTAACAAAGAGGGAAGAGGGAAATTAGTGCAGCAAGAATAAAAAAAGAGAGAGAAGAAATCGACGAGATTCTGAGCTCCAGTAGAAGAGATACGAGAATCGAAGCTACGAAATTTGGAAAAAGAAGGAAAATAAAACGCTGCTGTATTCTGTAAACTGATTTGGTGTGTACTGAATAGTACTAAACTCGACTCGGCTGTGCATGAGGGTGTGTATTGGTGCGTACGTGTGTTTAGATCATTGTATAGTGTATGTATGTAGTACGTGCATTCTCAGCACTCAGCATCTTGCTTCAGCGTTCAGCGGCTAGTCGGCTTGTAAAAGAAAGGAAAGGAAAGGAAAGAGGAGAGAGAGGCTGTTTATTCCCTTCTCTCTACCAGCGTTACCAACCCTTCGGAGAAGAAATTTGAAACCGCCATTCATCCGTGTTTCCTTGTCTTCGTCGAAATAAATATTTATCTCCACTTTTAATTTCGCCATCAACCTTGGACCTCTACCAGTTTTAGTCCATTTTCGCTGTGACGATTTGGTTGAGTCTCTTGTACCTTTAGAGTGATTGCAACCTCGATGTTGAATTAAAATAAAGTATAAATGTAGACTTTTATTATCTGGGTCTGTTCGACCTTTAAAATTGTATATGGTTCGAGTTTAGACCAGCGTAAGCCAGATCAGTTTCTATCTTTAAATTGAATTAAATTATTTTTGTACGAAAGGACTTTATTTTACTTTTTATTACAATTGCTAGTGATGGTACTATTTTGTGCTATTATATCACTATCAATGAGAACATATTATAATATCACTAGCAATCACAATAAAATACATTTTTTTGGGGGGTATGTTGGTACACATATCGATCACATTGGTACACATTTTTGGTAACTAATAAGGGCAATGAAAGAAAGAATAAACAATGACAACAAATGCCGTCTCTGGAATATAGGTTTCCCGCTAAAAATAAAATAAGCGCTTGAAAATTCCTGGGATAAAATTGGTCAAAAGAGAGAAATCCCAAAAGATGCTAATTTGAGATCCTATTTTACTCTCGTATCCTCTTGTATTTATCTTTTGACTGCAGTCGATGTAAGTGTTAAGTAGCAAAGTGTTTTCCAATTTTACAATACACGGTGATCTTGGGGTGGCAGCAATGCAACTTGAGAACCCTTTATGTAGAACTTATCCCTTCTCTTTTACTACTCCTACTACCTGCTCACATCCACATACACGAATACACATTTTGCTACGCTACTATTTACTACTACTACTGCCATGCAGAAGCATATGCATCTTAAAGATTCTTTATGAATATTGCGTTACTTTTGAGGAACTGAAAGTAGTAGAAGAAGTGGGAAAAAGAGAGAAAGAGGGAAAAAGAGAGAAAGAGGGAAGAAACAAATGTTACTCATTACTGCACTGCTGAAGTGCAGACTGTACGTACTTCAGTTTCTTGTTACTTCTTATGCATCTAAATACGTATGCTTCATTTCCGTAAAAAGGAAAGGATTGATGCGAATTTTTTAAAAAGCAAAAGTCGAACCCAAACTAATAGAGGTTACCCTCGAAAAGAAGACCACTTCATATTAATCCATTACCGCACCAATTAAAAATTCAAAAAGGTGTTTTTTCCACCAAATTTTGTATTTTCTTTTTCTTAAAATACAAAAGAACATTCACAAATTAAAAAAGATTTTGATTTACACAAAAAAGACTAAGGCAATAATAGCACCTAGTTCGTTTAACCAAGTTAATTCGGACAACAAAAAAAGACCTTAAAAGGATAAAAAAATATCGAACATGAATCCAACTTAACTCCAGCGAGGGGGCTTGGAGGTTAAAATGCCACCACTATATATATGTAATCGAGTCAGTGACCACATGATTTCAGGCTGAAGCCATCACTAGAAGAGAAAAAAAAGAAATACATCTGCACAGTTTTACCTTATTGTTAGTTTGTAATATATACATACTTCATATATGTACGTATGTATATACTTATATATGGTTGATTGCTATCTGTCTTGGCTCTAATAACAGATACCTCCTTATTTGTCGTACAAAAATTGCATAGGATTACCTTTACTCTGTAATAAAATAAAACGGTTCATAACTTTAACACTCTTCATTCCAGGAATGTAAATACATTTTCAACATGATTTTTTTCTTCAATACGTACATTTGCGTCTGATGCGAAAATTTTCAAATTAGATAAAACGAAAAATTAATTCATTAATTGTTGATTGGTTGGTATAATTAACACTTTAAGCGCGTCGCTAAATTTACGTGACAACCTATTTACGCCGCGTGACTCGCGGTGGTATACATTATTGTATTTGACAAAACCGGCGAGGCCTGAATGGAAAGTTTAGCGCCTTAAACTTATTTAAACTTTCGTAATAAACTTAATAATTAGTAGATTAGGTTTAATTAGCTTTTAAATAAATTGATTAATTTGAATTGTTTTTATGAAAAAAAAATTATTATAATAAACTTAATTTTTGTTAACCCTAGCGTAGCGTTTAACGTGTTAAAATCTAATTATAAAATAACTTTGAATTATATAACGAAGAAAAAAAATAAAGAAACAATTCTAAGAGAAATCTGTAGCGATTCTTTTATTTTCGAAAAAAATTGGCCAATTTATTGGTGCTGGAATTAAAATATGGGGCCATCAAAAGATAGAAAATGGGCGAATTTCAGACGCTCAGTCAGAAATACATATTTCCAAGTGAAATAAGAAGATTATTTGAATGGTTGTCTCGACCTTTGGATGTACTATATGATCTTCCTTATCTCTCCATCCGGAAACGGGGGAGAGATACCGCGAAGAAAAGCAACCGTACATCCGTTAGTCCATCCACCCACCCACTTACACTGCCTTCTACTATCGCGACGATTATTAGAGAGCGTGTATACTACTGTTACAAATTCTATTATCGCATACTTCTTTACATTGTTTTTTGAACGGTTTCTTGCTGTCCTAAAAGATGACACAATAAATGTCATGTGTCCAAAATATCTTGGTTCACATCTTTCAAGTTTCTTGCTCTCTGCGTCTTATCGTCAATGCTTCGTTCTACAAAAGTGACTCTACCGCAGCGCTACTAGGCGTAGGGTAATTTCTACAATGTAGGATAGACTGCAAAGTAACTACACTGTGAAAATTACCCAGTGCCTGGCAACGCTGCTCTACCGACAACTGAGATCCAATGGAATCGATGTAAGTCACTTACAGGACGAGAGATGGAGCTCAAAATTTAGGGGCTACATAGGTACACCCGGGGACTCAATTTTCTTCAGAATTTTTTTAGAAACCTAGTGTATGTAATTAGTCCTACTTTTCTAAACTTTTAAACACATTGTTATGTTGCTTATAAAAATAAATTTCTAATAAAAATATTTGAAAATGACGGGGGTATTGTCCTTGGCATAAGACCTTGTATGAAGAAGGTAACCAAATAGTAACTGATTTCATTTTTTTTTTCAAATGCCTGATATACGATGTAAATATACTAACTTGCAAGTGTCGGCAGATTAATCTTTATTGACACGCTGAGCGCGGCGCCGAAATTGCTGTCTCTTCCGTTCAGCCGGCAGCGAGCAAGCGTTCCTCAAATGATGCGATGATACAGGGTGATCCGCGACTTTATACGATGTGTGTAAATATTAAATTAATTACAATAACTTTTTCATAAAAACAATTTTAATGTCATTTTTAAATTCTTAAAATTAATATACTAATCTACTATATGAAAATAAACTTAATTTAATTAGCGCCGCGCTCAACGTGTTAAGGAAAGAGGCAAAACCGTGTTTGAATGATTAATTTCCATGATTCATAAAAAAATCTTTCTGTACATTTTTTTTGTCTAAATTTTTGTCCATTAATTTTTAATAACAAATTACAAAAGCTGTAAGGGATAGATACACACATTCGCATATAATTTCAGTTTCGCGAAAAAGAATCTTTTCAATGTAAGAATATCACTAGCAAAAATTGTAACTTTTACTTACAAATTCTCTATTTTCTAAAAAGGCTGTTCATTTCATTTCGGTTCGTTAAACTGAAGATACATGAGTATGAACCAAATCTTACCGAAAACTAGAAAACCAGAGAAAGAGCTTACAAAGGGTTGGGCAATAACTATATTACCACCTCAGATATCTTCGAAACTATAATCTAATATATCTGAGGTACTAATAGTTATTGCCCCACCCTGTATATTGATTTGGGATAGGTTTCATGGGAAAATTATTGTATTATGGGAGTACATTAATTTCAAACCCAAAAACACAACAATATTTTTATTTAAAAAATGTGTAGTTAGCTTTCCACACAGTTTAACATTTTGTTCTTTGTTTCTAACAATAAGTGTTTACTTCTTTCAGAATTTTCAACAATACGAAAATTTGAGTAGTCTTACCCATCTTAAAAATATACAATATACTTCAAGTATTCTGAAAAGCTTCATTAAAACCTTTTGTTACACTAAATTTAATTTTGCATACAAAGATTTCCTTCTGTACATAATACTTCTTCTTTTCATGTTCGAAGCCATTTTTGTGGCAAAAAGGTATAACTATGAAGATCGCTCGAAACAAAATTCGTGTTACTTATTAAATCTAGATTTTTACTAGGGTTTTATGTATTATCAATAATCAGGAACCATAAATTTAACACTTTGCCGTCCGCACGTCTGATCGGGATTCTTTCGTTTGACGCCGGTATAAATTTTTATGTACGACACCAACGTGGTGCCATGGGCACTTGCGCGATACTTTTCGCGAAACACCTACATAGTGTCACCGGACGGCATAGTGTTAAATAAAATAGATTTTCTTATTCAATAACACATTTTTGTTATTAACACTTTACTGGCCGATCGCACAACATGTGTGCGATGATCGGAACAACTGTTCCAGCCGACCTCATGTACTAAATGTAAACACTGCCGGCCCCTGGCGACGTTTGACTGCGCAGACGTGCGGCCAGTAATGTGTTAAAGTACTTTCCTTATGTTGATTTCAAAAAATTAATTGATGAAAAAATTAAAATGATCTCTTGACATCTTCAATACAAATAATAATCAAATATTCGAAGGGTTTGAAATTTTTGGTCATTATTTACTTTACAAACGATTAATACGGGTTTATAAAAGTATTAAAATATACTGTTGGATTGCACTACACACTAGCTACCGTATATACTGCGCATATGCAGATGTCGAGGTATTGCAATAAACTGTATCATTAATTCCTAGCATTCACACATTTCAGAACGCATGAGTATCTTGTAACTAATAACGTTATTTCATTTATTTATGTTATATACCATTTTGTAGCACCAGAAAATGGCTGCGAGCCATAGAATTAAGTAGCTTTTATATTGAAACTTGAGATTTTCCTATTGTTGTCAAGTTTACCTTTAAAGTCTTAACTATTTGAGTGTCAAGCGGCGCAATCGCGCTTCTTCTGTTCCATGTCCAAAAATTCAAGGATTTTTGAAATGCGGAATGAACCGCTTGGTGATTTTGGTGATCCCTAATAGAAATTAAAGAAGGTAAAATATTTCCCTTAGAATTTTAGACTATGCAACATCAATTGGAACAAATAACAAGTTCCAGTTTTAATTTTATAATACATTTGATGGCAGCATTCAATCGTCTTTGGTTGAAGTTATAAAATAAACAACTAATGGCAAAATTAACATTTCTATACAAAGAATTTCACTAAAAATATTATTATTATTATTATTATTTTTATATAGCTTCCTTTAAAATTTGTTTAAAAATGGTTTAAACCAATGAGAACTTTTAAAACCTGGTTTAACCCTTCGAGGGGACATTTTCAGAGAAAATTCGAGTTTTATTTTTTACATTAAATGTTTAACCCTTTGCATTCGAAGTTGTTTTTTTCATTCATTGTTGTATGTTATTGTTTTTTTAATTGATTATGGATACAAATGTTATAATATATAAAAAAACAAAAAATTATACGAGCCGCGACGGCCTTTTGTCACGAAAAGCGTAATATCCTATACACAAAAGTTTTTACGATTTGTCTTTGTCCTTATGTTATGAACTGAAAATTATTTGCATTGTCTCCATAGTGGAGCCCTTGAGTTTGAAAACAAATTTTAAATGGCTTCGCTCCAGAGCCCTCGAGTGGAAAGGGTTAATATCAACGTGGAAATGAATTAACTAATACAATCCTAATACATAAATTCTATTGTGCGTGAGTAAACCGCATCATCCCTCACAATCCAATGGACCTATTGAGATCATATTCACACCATACGTTCCTAAGGTGGCGAGTAGGAGTTTTGATCATGTTTTGTTCTGACAGGTGACGCTGGAGAACTGTAAGAAATGTTTATTGGTCGAAAAGAAATTCTTTTCGTGTGCTTTGCATTCGATAGGCTACCATAAAAGTTTTAAAAGATCTTTATTCTTATTGAAAAATAATCTCAGCCCTCTAACTTTGAAGAAAACCAAGGTCGGATATTCGTCAGTTATAAGAAGTGTAATATGTGAATCGTCACTAGACCATTTATGCTGTTGTTGAGTCTTGCAATGAGTCTTAACTTAACGGGATCCTGAAAAGTTGCCAACTATGAAATTAATTCCGGAACCCCTATCCAAAAAGTGAAACGGCGCATGCGCTTTCTTCAATAGAACCTTTTAGCTTACGTTAATTCGCTCCGGCATAAAAATGAAAATAAAATCGAGACCAATGGATAAACGACTAATTTAGGGCTGGGATAAATCTAGGGCAAAGTTAGAGCAAGATCTAAGATAACTCACTAGGGTCCTAAAAAGTGCTTTGATGCACTACAAAACTATAAAACAGACCAGAAATGTAAAAAATTCGAAAATATCTGGGTGGAACGTATACGTCCCACTGCCCCTAAAAGGATCGTGCATTAAAAAATTGGTTTTCACAAAATCCTTCGATTATTGTGTACTCTCCATGCAAAAATAAGTATTTATATTAATTATTCTTTCTAAAATCTCCGTCACAGGAACGAATTCGCTTTATCTGTGTAACTTGGTGCTCTCGGAGTCAACGTCCCCAAAGACTACGCTTTCGAAGTGTTCCTTGAGGTCCGATAAATTGTCTAAAACATGTTCGGCGGGAATCCTTTTCTTCTCGACTAGATCCTTCTCGTGACTATTCACGAGCAAAGCGTTCCAATTGCATTCTTTGGCACCTAAGTAATCATTCTTAACGGTATCACCGACATGAAGAGCTTGTTTCGGTGAGATGTCACCTCCGTGCTGTCTTTTGTAGGCTTTCAAAGCTTCCTCGAATATCGACGGGTGAGGTTTCTCCGTTCCGACCACGTACGACGACAGGACGAAAGAAAAGTACGGCCTCAAGTTTGTACTCTGTAGGACTCCTTCCAGCCTCTCGTCGAAATTCGAAATTATCCCCAGAGCGACGTCTTTGCTACGTAAATATTCGAGCAATTGTTCCGTCCCGGGATACTTGTGCCAACAGCTAGCTGTACCATAGTGATCTATGAGACTACTAGCAACCTGATAACAACGGGTCAATGATTATCGTAATTTTTCATCGGTTTCTTGCCCCTGTCTTTTTCTCGCATCAAAATTGTACTTTCTAAATAGTTTGATTTTACGTAACAGCGTTGGGAATTAGTAGTTTCTTTGTCGGCAGAATTTTATAAAGAAAATAACAACCGTAAAATTCCCAATTGTAAAATTGGTTATTTTTGCAATTTTCCAAACGTAGGTGGTATGAAAATGTGAACATTTTAATCCGTGAAAATCTTACTTCCAAAATTTGGCAGTTTTGCGAAATCATATTATTCGATAACTTCTAAATGATATGAGATTGTCAAATCGTGGAGCTTTGCGAAATTTGCAAATACGGGATTAACTAATTTACGAAACTTTTAATTGAAATTTAAATAAGAGTGAAACGCCGAGATTCTGCAAATTTCTAATTTCACCAATTTTTAAACATACGTTGTATAAAAAATAAAAATATTTTATTAGTAAAAATAGGGGTTGCAAAATTTGCTAATTTGCGAAATTTAATATTCGGTTATTTTTAAATGATTTCCAAAATTTGCAGGAATTTCGAATTTACGATAGTTTTAATAACTCGATAATTAACCCGAATTTAAAAAAAATTGTTTTTGACTTTTCGATTCCATTTTTCACCACCTACCACCACCTTTCGGCTTCGACAGCTTAAGCCAGACACCCTGTATATACACACATATAAATAGGTGTGTATATATACACATATATGTATATACATATGTATATAAATTGACACGGTAATTCGCAACGCTGTTTCTCGTGTGCAATATCATCCTTTAGTCCAATTCTCTTTGTAGTTTGCATTTTTGGCACTCGTCACCTTGTTTAGCTGCGTGTCAGAAATTCGGTGATCCTGGTCTTTGAAAACATTGTGCACGATAACGCGCCACCAATTCTCCCAACCCAAGCCACTATGTTTCCCATAAATCGGGTGCTGATTCGCTAATCGCTTGAAATTCCTCTTAAAGCTCTCCCCTAATTTGCTTGCATCTACGGTTATGCCGTGTTTTACCGCCACATCCATGTAATGTTCCTCCAACTTTGTCATTAGCAAGGTCCCGGTGACATCGAAGGTTATCAGCCGCGGCTTCATTCCTCTCATTTTAACTACTGATGGATAGACAATTTAAGTCCGGTGCTGATATTCAATTTCCTCCCTTATTCTTGTCCCTTCTCTTCCCTTTGTTCCCTTTTTCGGAACAAGAGCATTTATGCGCGGACAAAAACATACGCACACCACTTTAGAAGTCAAAACACTGAGCAAGAATGGATATTAGAGCTCAGAGGAAGTGTGGTGTTGATGACAAACGTGTGCATGCGTACATTCTGCTCTCGTGTTCCTTCAGGCCGGCTGAGTCTTTTTTTTTTTCTTACCTACGGAGTCCACAAATGGAAACAACGAGCTTGGGCAATTTTTGCGGCTCACCGATTCGAGATGTCGCTGGAATCAGGGACCAAACTCACGAGTCATGTGTAGAAGGCTCTTTGCCAAATATTTCAATTAGGATTTTTTTCAGTATTTATCTGCGAAAAGTACAGAACAGATAAATGCGCAATATTTACCCAACATGGATAAATTGAATGTAAAATAGGATAAGCAACAAATAGAACTTTCTTATCCAAATTCATAATTAACCCTTACTCTTTTCTGTTTCCTTCTTACCGTTTTCTTCAGTCAACCCACTCCTGATGTCCCATTTTCATTCGAGAAACAAAATTTGAAGATATTGTATACTCTTCCATCCATATTCAGACTTGTCTCCTTGGAAAAGCGAATAGCATATCAATATCCGTTCTTATAATTTCATACAAACTGTACCAAGTTTTAAAAAATATCTTTTTTGGCTGTCTCCAGTCCTCAAGTACACAAAAATTATCTTAGACATATTTTTGCCACTTAACACTATGCTGTCCGGTGACACCACGTTGATGTCCCGCAATACTATCAGAGAAACTCCGGTGGCACCACATTGGTGTCGTGCACAAATTTGTACCGGCGCCAAATAAAGAAATTCTTATTAAACCCGCGGACGGGATAGCGTTAAAGGCATAAATAGGGCAATTTGATGGCTTGGGTATTTGAATTTTCCGGAACCTTTCATACAATTTTTATGTATGGTTTCTACTGGGAGAAAATTCTTTGCTGAAAAAGTTTTTTCTTTCAATGCAGAACATGGCTAGAAAAATACAGTTGATGTGACTAGAAATTTCCTTCAAAATCAATTTCATTCTTTACCACAAGTATTTTTGTACTTTGAATATTTCATCGTTCAGTAAAAATTTAATAACATTTTGGAAAAATTGCTTGCGCTACTGTTTCATTTCTCATCATATCACCATTTAGTTTCCCATTCGGTGTTACCAATTTTCCACTCGACTTCCGAAAAACCTGAATGACCTATAAAGAAAAAATATTAGTAATAAATATGTATCTAAAAGTAAAGTCAAAGAAAAGAAAAATGTATAGTTGTTTTCAAATCATTTGCATATATAAAAAATATTACATCAAGTATTTCGTATCTTATATTGTATAATAATATAATATAATATAATATTATATAATAATATAAATCTTTCACAAGAAAATTGGCCTTAAAATTATGTTTTTTTCGGTGTGACTGATTGACTTCTTACAAAAATCACCTTCTTTCTCCTTGCTTAATATATATCATAATTAATACATTATTATAAAAAAGGAGAAACTTCTATTCGATAGCATTCGTACAGCTCGATGCTCGATGCTCGATGCTCGATTATGGGCACTCCTCGCTACATTTCTATTGCGATGAAATAATCCTTACGTCTAATTCTTATATTTTATAATAATCAGCATTATCATATATTTTATATACAAACAAGGGTTTATTACCGTGATTGTATTTTTCCATTTTGTCTCTTTATCTCTCTGTAAGAATACAAAAAGAAGCCACTATTCTTGTGGCTTCAAAAATGGAACAAAATGTGAATCTTATCTTATTTAAATCTTTTCTTACGGCAGCAGTCGTTTTTCCTTTCTTTCACTTTTAGCTATTTTACAAATAGACTATGACAACGGTAAGAAAATTTTATATATCATATAATATAATATTTGTACGAACTGCAAACAAAGGTTCGACTAACCGTGTTAAAATTCATTTTTGGTACCAATCGTTTTCATTTCTGGCTCGATTTCATTATAAATAATACGTTTATCAATTTTAACTTCTACCTACAAGCTTTCGCAAGTATTTCGTTTTTTGTAAAAATTATCAAAATTTATTTGGATTTTGGGGAATTATAACTCTCCCCTACAAGAAATGCTTTACGTGTAAAACTGGGTCCCATGGGTCTTATCGCTGAAAGAAAAACGTTTCAATTGACAACGTTTTGACTTTTGTATATTTAGATTAAAAAATTCATCAGTCAGTCTCACAATTTTCTTTTTTTTTTTAAAGAAAAAGAAAACTTATTGCGTTTCTTGATACAATCTCAGTCAGCATATACTTATAGTTTCCTTATAATCTTTGAATAGAAAACTGTAAGAAGACTTCTATCATTTAAACATTTTCAAATCTAAAAAGTAACGAGTTTTGGTATCTTTTTTTAATGAGCAGAAAACGTTATAATTTTCATTTCATTTCGCAATTTTTTTTTGACCTTTCTTATTTTTCATGAAAAATGTTCCTTTTCTCTCGCTTGTTCCCTTTTGAGAAATTATTTCATTTCCCTAGATTTTGGCTAGTTTTAATTATATATATTTCCATAAATATTTGAGTTCTTAGGAATTCAAAAAAGTTAAAAAAACGCCCTTCTAGCATTTTTTTGAAACTTTATAATATCTTAGAGACTCTAACGAAAATCTTTTTTAAATACAGCAGAAATGGAAAATACTATTTTTAAGATTTTATCAAAATGTTAAAATTTTGAAAAATTCTTATTTTCAATTTATGACGAATTACTATCTTGCAAATTCGATATAAAAATATTTTTATTCTTATTGAGCAAACTCAGTTTTGAAAAAAATATCAAATTAAATTGTCATCTTCAATTGATCATAAAATACTATTATACAAATTTCATATGCAACAATTTCCGTTCCTATAGCCCGAATATGAATATGGAGAGATTGGTATTAGAGAA
Source organism: Gasteruption jaculator (assembly GCA_949825005.1). Classification (NCBI taxonomy): domain Eukaryota; kingdom Metazoa; phylum Arthropoda; class Insecta; order Hymenoptera; family Gasteruptiidae; genus Gasteruption; species Gasteruption jaculator. The sequence continues at coordinate 15,395,198 of OX463763.1, forward strand.
ACAAAAATATATATAATGTCCAGTGTACAATAATTTAAAATTTCACAATGTTGATATGAAACAATTTCCATTCCGATTCCCAACATCAATTGTCGAAAAATTGTCGAACAAAAAAAGAGAGAAATCTCCAAAAAAAGGTATGTGACTCATTGTCAGAAACCATATGTTACATCGCTTATTTTGCAAATTTGATTTTTAATAAATTATTATGTCCAATTTAAGATAATTTCCTATTTCATAAATTTGATATGATTAATTTTCCATTTCTGTTGCCCAAATTTAATTTTGAAAAAAATTACTATTACAAAAATAAAAGAAAAAATGAGCAAATTAAAAACAATCTATTGAATCTCGAAAAAAGGAACTATCGTGACATTTTCTGAAACTCCTCTTTTTCCTATACAATTCAACCATAAGCACGCTTGTAATATTTACTCTTCCCAATGGTATTTCAGTAACATGACAATATTTTGGCAATTCTTTGTATTTTAATGCACGGTTACGACAGTCTCCATTCGTCTACTGATAATTCGAAAGAAATTGAAAGTATTGTTACTGTCAAAGGAATCAGAAAATATTGATATTGCATTCTAATGAAAAGTATATTCAGCAACTAACGTTTGCTAGGCCTTCGAGAGAGGTATCGAGCATAGAGAAATATGGAACCATCTTTCTCCATGTATTCTTTCAAGTATTGGCACAGAAATAAGTACAATTATCCTACACAAAAACCAGTACTATTGCTATTGGAGCATGAGAATTCTACCAGGCCAGCAATAAATGATGCTAAAATTATCAACGATTATCAATATTGCTACTAATCATTCTTGACTCTATATATGTCTTTACCAGTAGTAACAATGTTATGCAAAGTCTGTAAGTTGCCAAATAACGTAAATCAAAATTTTTATATACCTATGGGAAAGGAGGGTCACTTGAATAACCACGGGGCAATTGAACCAGTCGGCTTAAAAATTTAATAAAAATGAAAAATTAAAGTGCCCTTTCAGAATTATGTTTCACTACGTAAACCCTTAATTTGTAAAAAATTTGGAATTATTATGACCATTCAATTTTGAAACATTCAAGTTTTTGCTTACAAATATGAAGTTTTTTCATCTTTTTGTAAAATACTTAATAATATTCTAATAATAATTTAATTTTTACACGTAATCGCAAAATGTTAATTGTAATGTGTTAATATATTTATATTTTAACACTAGAACTACCACACCAGTCATTTTGACTGGTTAGACAATTTTATTTTATTATTCCTACTTCATGTTACATTTTTTTTCGCAATGATGTAATGACTTTTGGAAAGATAGCTAAAGGATTAATATAATGAACTTTAATTTTGTTTCATACATTTCAAATAAAAGTAATTTTTTTTAAGTAGAAATAGCTACGTCTCAACTGTCGGTAGTTCTAGTGTTAAAATTTCTATCTTGATCGAAACTGAAACAATTTTGTAATAATTTTGAATTAACTAATTACTATAATGCTTGGCCCCAACTGGTTCAATCAACCTCCCTCTCCTCTACGTATTTTCACCTAACGATTTTTTTCTTCTTACATATGGTAGTAAAGCAACAAATTATTGCTCTTTTTTATAAATCATACCAATAGTAATTAATAGCAAAATATTCACGAAGATTAAATTTCTTTTTGTATGTGAACAACTTGGCAACTTACGATCCCTGTACAGTTAACTTGTAGACTCATCACATTTCCTAAAGAGGAAACATTCATTTAACAATTACTTCATCTAAGTGCTGTCGATGCACATTCATAAGAATGTGTGTCATGACTGACATTCATAATTCGCGTGAGTTGCAAGTTACCAGAGAATATTGTAACGCATCAAATGGAATTTTATAACATTCAACCCCACTTCTTATCGATAACTAATCAGCATCGTTTCAATGGAAATGGGTAGCGGAGATATATTTCATGAGTGATTATACAAATTTCATTGATGAAATTCTAGTAAGAGAAATTCTGTAGAATACTATTTACAATAATTTCACTCAAGTTTTCGATAAAGTAAATGAGCCGTTTATTTTGAAAGCGGCCTAAGTCCATTTTTGAAATTGTTGTGAACCGCAGCAATACGTGCTACTCGAAATTAGCCGTCGTAAGTAAAAGGATTTAGGCCACTTTCAAAATGAACGGCTTAAATATCCATATCAAGATTAAGTGATAAATCCGTCAAATTAGATTTTATCAATTGATCTTAATATACGTGGATGCTGATTTTTGCTTAAATAAACACACAGCTGTCGTTTGTACGTTTCAGTTATCACATACCATGGAATAAATAAAGAATCCAGCGACATATTAAAAATCGCCCAAAAAAAAGGAAATTAGAAAAATAATGTAAAGGAACTTATAGTTTGGAATAATAAAATTAGGTCAAAGAGCACTAAATGTTGTGTTGAAGAAAACCAGAGTTTTCCCTCGATTTTAGTATATTCTAATAAATTCCCCACGTTTCTTTTTCAAAATTTATAGTTACATTTTCAGCATTTTTCTAATTAACGTTCTGATTCGGTTCCTCTTCATTATTTTTTCACGCAAATTTAACCAATGAACCGGTACTTTTGAAAGCGAGGCAAATCCAGTTATATTTATATATATATCTGTTTTATTAAATATGTAATTTGTTCATTGATTTCAAGAATTTTAATGCAAATTTGTATTTATTATGAATTGATTGAAAACATAAATATTGTGTTAATCTGTAACTTGATTCAGCTTTAACTTATTTTCTCCAAAAAATGGACTTGCCCCACTTTCAAAAGCAATGGCTTAAGTCCATTATTTGCGAGCACGGTTATTTCGAATGAATGGATTTTGAAAAATTTCAAAGTCTCTCCAAATATGAGGTATTCAGTTTCTTCAAAAAAGGAAGACTAACTTCCTTTTTTGTATACGCTTTTGAGGTATCGAATTAGAAAGCTGCAATTTGCGACTAAGTTTTAAAATTCAATAATTAATCCGTTCGAAATTTTGATTCACCGTGATTTGGATAATTTTGGGACAACGAATTCAAAATTTCCGGTTACAACAAAACTTCTAGAAATTTACATAAAAATTGAAATTGATATAAGAGCATGTCAAATCTATTAGGTTGGTGCGTAATTAACGACGGTTACCTTACACGATTGCTTTGAAAATAATCGTCGAGACCTTGATTAAGCATCAACCTAATTAGCATTACTAAAATCTCCATCTTGACAAAGTATAATAAATGATCGACGATTTTACATTAATTTTTTTACATTTTGTACACGCAGACTTCGGATATTCCGTAAATGTATGTGTAAAAAAGTTGATTATTCGTTACAGACTTTTTTTAGTAAGAACAGACCCATTTTTTAAAAGTAACTTTTCAACTTTGGGTTGACTCTCGTTTGCTAATTATAATATTTCCTCGCTAGTAGCTTCACCTTCACTTAAAAAAAAATTTACTTTGTTTTGGACGGGACAGTAAAATTGGAATGAAACAAACTTCTACGGATAAATGATTCAATTGGAACCGTTGTAGGATTTTGAACTTCCAATCTAATTTTCCCTCATCCAAACACCCATTGAATTTATATTCAATTTCCAACCAAGTCTTCAATAATTATCTCAAATTAAACCCGCACTTCGACAGCGATTCCTTTATTCTGAAATTCTACGCTCGGAGGGAAGAGCACCACTTTCCGGGCAAATAAGTCGCAAATCACATTGCCCCTTTACGCTTTTCTGAGCTTTCTGAGCAATTACAATTACTTATCGTGCCTCTGTAGCTGCCGATAGCGTCCTTACACATATTCACAATTTATAAACTAAAAATCTTGGTCGGTACAACAACAAAACTCATTCTCTACAGAAATTCCCATTTTCGCACTGTTTCACTATAATCCAAATTCCTATCCCTTCTAATTCACCGTTACTTTGCTTCAATTTACTTTCAATTTCTTCCTCCGTATCAGTCTTACGTAATAATAATAAAAATAATAATAGTAATAGTAATAATAGTAATAATTATAATTATAATTCTTTACTAAGAAGTATCAAAGATATGGAGAGCTGAGAACCAGAAAGGCTTGAAATCTTACATTAGACTAAGTGGAACCATAAATAAGAAGAATTAAGTGAGAATCTCACCGTTCTGATTCTGAACTTTCCACGTTTACATTTTAATTCATAATTCTTTTCCGCGGTTTTCTTTTCTTTTCGATTTTAACAACAACATTATATATATATATATTTTTTTTTGTTATACATCTGTATGTATATATATAAGTGTGTATATAATTTAATTTGTTTTTTTCTTAAGAATTCTCCATCTGTTAAGATCATTAAGAGAGAAAAGAAAGAGGGGAATTACATTCGTAGGACCCACCGCGGAATGAAAGTAAGTTTTCATCATTTCTACACATCCATGGTAATAGTATTAATAATGAATGATAATAAATTAGAAAAAAGAAACAGTCAAACCGATAATAACGAAGCTAAATTATGCATACTTATTTGTTTATTACTTTTTGTTACTAGATTATCAATTGCAATCGTTATATTGACTTGCACACACCATTTTCCTTTTTCTGCATGGAAACTAAGGACCTCTCGAATTTTCGTAAACGTTCATTTTTGAGCGAATTTCATCGAGTGGTGGAATCAAATTTACTGAGCATTTATAATAAACTCGTGGAAATTTCCTCCTTTAAAAATTTCAGAATCATTTAACAGGTTCACTCAAAAAGTAATAAAACTTTGAGCCTCCCTATTATCTTACACAAATTTTCAAACCACCAATTTTAATTTCATTCGGATATTTTTAATAATGACGTCCAGCAAAAAATGGCCCGGTCCTTTTTTTCCATGTTTCCTTCAACTGCCATAAATAACTCCAATCAATTTATTATTTACCTAATAATTTCAAATAATGATGATTTTGTAAAACATCATTATTTTTTCTCAGAAACAATTTTGCTATGTTACTTTATAAATTTCATAAACTTTTGGTTTTTTATTAACATCACAATAGGTCCAAATTTAGTTGAATTTTTGTAATAAATATTCGGAGTTCGTTTATATTTTAGCGACAAAAAAAAGTAAACGAAAATATTTTCTTTTCGATTTTCGCATTTGTTAAAAAAATGCTATTTTAACATTTAAAAGCAAATTTGAAAGTTATATTCTTATACAATTGTACCAAAATATTTATCAGCTTTTGCAATCGAAATCCATGAATTTGTTGTTAAACCCATTTTACTATTACTTTATTTTTGCTGTTGGTTTCTTTCCCAAAAACAAAATATGCAATACTTAGGTGAACACATGTAGCTAAAATCGGAACTCCAAATATTGAAAATTACAACTTTTTAAAATTTATACAATTTTTTTGCTAGTGTTTTTGTTTTTTTCTTAATTATTAAAATTGTTGTTTGTTTCTTAATATTCATAATTGCAAAACGTCTCTTTTTCATTATCTACTTTTTTCCTTCTTTCCATTTCGTTCTTTGCTTTCAGTATCAAACGTGAATACACTTTTTCCTTTCTCTTGGTTTATACAATGGCAGTGATTTCTTTAAAGAATAATGACAGCTATCTTTTTTATAAAGAAACTTAATTCAATTACTCGTACAAAAATATACAGAGTTATATCGAAGTAATAGTAATATAATTATATACATATGTATATATATATTTATATGTATATACATATATTTATTTTTTTCGATTTTAGGTAAAAGGGGGATTGATTTGTTTTCTTAGTTTAACCATCTTGTGTTTGTCCTAATTTTTCGTACGTTGCAAGCAGCAATTGAATCATTACATACGCGAGGAACATTTGTTTTCTCCAAATTTTTGTGTATAGATTTACACTGTTCGTTTGTATGTTATTTTTGCTGATTATTAAAATGTTGAATTTGAAATTGCTCTTTTGATAAAAAATACAATTTTCAAATTAAAAAACTGAAAAGAGGCAACTGTTTCAATTAAATCGAGAAACAGGAAAGTTAATTAATTTAAATAATCAGAAACCTCATATTCCTTTTTTACGAACAGGGAGGAAGGAGGAAATTCTTTTAATTCTCAATTATATTCGAAAAAGAATAATATTCGTGTTTTGTTCCAACAAAGTACGTATACTTGTGCACCTTTGTCTTTGTGACTCTTTTTTTGTTTGTTTATCTGTTAAAACAGGTACCTCGCGCTCGCAACTTTGTGCCAAACTTGTGCTCATCGTTGAAAACGAAAAAAATATTAGCAGAGCTTAAAATTCTGTAAGCATCAAGTTGAATTAATTCGAAAAATACCTTTGTACTTTTTCTTTCATTTTGTTTACCTCTAAATTTATTTTTAGTATTAAAATCGATTTTATTCGATCTCATCTTGGATGATAACGATTTTTGTGTGTATAAATGCAGAAACTTAATCAAAAAGTCACATAGAATATCGAAGTCTTAACTTTCCAACGATTTTTACATGTTGTAAAAACAACTTCTCGCAGTTTGATACTTTGGTGCGAGTGAAAATTGTTTTCATAACTTTCCGAGAAAAATCGTTTAAAAGTTTTACATCTTATCTTTCCAGTGACTTTTTGTAAGATATTCTCTAAAAAATGCGCTAGGGCTTATGCTTTAATCAGTAAAGTTCTTCCAACAAATTTTCGAATTAATACAATTTCGAAATCCCTACATTATTGTAAAAAAGAATTCGAATTAAAGAAGAATAATGGTAAATAAAGAGAATCAAATTTGTGAACCGTTAATTCCAAGCTAGTGCAAATTTGAGTCACTCAGTTCTTCATTTTATTCGAATATTTTTTACACAATAAGCCCTGATAAATTAGGAACTATATTTGAAATCATTCCCACGTTTTCCTTACAAAAACCACGAGGCTGAAGACGCTTTCACTTTTAAAAACTCATTGAATTTGGTCTAAATTAAAAAAAGTCGTTCTAATTTGTTCATTAGACTTCGAAAAAACCAACATTTTTAATTCTCTATTTTTTAAATATTCCTATTAATTTGTAAAGTTTCATAAATAGACTTTTGGCTGAAAATTTTTTGGCTAGAAAAATCTTCACCCTCTTTCCTTCAATTTTTTTAAATTGCCTAAAATTTTGCTAGAAAAGTTTTTAAAAATGTAGAATGTCCTTCAGTTTCATGAAAATACGTTGAAACATAATTTACGCTGATGCAATCTTATCAGATACAATTTGATACATTTCTTGCCACAATTCAGTTCTAATATTCTAATCATTATTTCTAGTAATATCAAAAATTAACAAATAAAAAATCCCGTTATTAAAAAAATCAAAACATTTTCGATGAGTTTTATTCCAACTTGTCGATTTCTTTCAGTAATCAATTCATTAGCAAACCATGAAATCTACTAATACTGTCTTGAAGTTAAAAATTAAAAGAAAATATAATTGTTTTAACGCTACAAAAATTCTCAAGGTATCAAAAATTTGGAGAACTTTGAAAACTTCTTTTATTTCATATTATTTTAAGATTTGTCAATATTTTGAAGATTTGCTCGAAATTTACTGAAACATCGAAGGAAAATTTTCCTATAATTTCTCCAAATAATAATAACCACAATAATTAGAAATAAAAGAAAGTTTCTGCCTTCAACATTTTCAAAAACTTGTTAATTTCTTTTCCGTATCAAGATTATTCCAATTTCAATTTATATTTCTTTTTTAATTCATAAATTCTGTTTTTTTTCTTACAATTTCCAATGTCTCCCATCATTTTGTTTCAGAAATAAAAAAATTGCAATGGATGAAAATTGACTATCGAAAGAAAGCTTATTGCTTATGATTGAATCCAGCTTTTTTACCACTTATTTGTACTTATCATAGTAACGTCATGGAGAATAAGATTGTTTAAAAACTTCATTGTTTCGAAAAACTTCAATTTTATATGATTCACGAAATTATTGAAGTCTTTGGAAGACAATAAAAATCTATTTCCTCGTTAACTGTTCTTTTCTTGGACCCCATATTTCATTGTTTACAGTTTAAGACCTTAGTCAACAATTTTTGATTGGCATTAGGGAAGTTATATCATATATTCGTAGATAGACATATTTCAGGTATGAATACATTTTTTTCGGAACTGGATTGTTAAGACCTTTCAAAAATGTAATTAATTTAACGAATTTTGCTCCTTTTACTTAATTCATTTCTTCAGTTCTTCGTTTTATTTATTTAATTAGCCAATTTCAACTTTAACAAAAAATTCCCTTTCCAATTGTAATTGTTCCCATTATTTATTTTTCTACTAAAATTATACTGTGGTTTGCATTGCTTTAAATGTAAATATTTCAAAAAAGTTTGTAAAAAAAACACTTTTTACACAATGACCCCATTTTTTTGTAAACAATAAAGTGAAGTAAAATAAAAAATTAATTCCTGTAATAGATTTACTCATCATATAACTTCAAGTTGTAAAGTACGTACAATTCGGAGAAAAGAAGTAAAATTTCGTTTTATTAGATATTTTCCAAAGAGCCTTATCGATCCTTTTTACCAAAAATAATATTGAAAATTTATAATTTTGACAACAAAACCGGTAATTCGGAAAAGTCCGAAAACTTTCGCCTACGAAATTTGAAAGTCTGGTAGAAATTACAAATCAGATCATTTAAATTCTAAACCGTCCGAAATCGCGACATTTCACAATTTTTCAAAAACAATCGAATTCCAACAAAAAGATATTCCGAAAATGTTTATAGATAACCAATTAATTTATACGATTGCGTATAAAAATTTAATTCTTTAATTCTTGTCTAATTTAAATGTTTGCAGTATACGAAAGTTAGTGTTACCATTTACAAAAATTGCAATTAAAATCAATCCTATTTTCTTTGCAAGTAAATTTTTTTAAAATCGTGCGTCAATTAACAAATATTTCACGATAATTTCCGTCTTTTTTTCTAACATTTTGTAAAATGATTTCGGGACACTTTTGTATTATCAGATGTTTTTTCGAATTATTATAAAATAATAAATTCTTTAAAGATTGTAATTTTTGACGTATTTGAAAGAAAATATACATTTTTTACATAAAAAAAGGGACAGCAATTTTCGTACCAAGAATTAAAGAGTTAAAGAGACGGTGATGTCGAAAATAAATTAATGTACCTAAATATTGGTTTATCTACTGAATTAATTCGATATGGATTGCCTCGTAGATGCGTGTAGGGCGAAATCAACAAGTGGATTCGTAACGATTGGTATTAATTTTAACGATTCGGGGGTGGTTTCAGCTGTGGTCGTTGTTTGGAATCTGACGGTTTGTTGAATACTCGAGGAACAAGTTAAAGTTGCTTCTTTAACTATTTGCGTTGACTTTAAACTAATTGGTAAGATTTTTGTTCGGGATATAAAAGATTTCGTTTCATTGATACCGTGATTGGAAGATTCGTCGTAACCAGAATCCGATGATGAGTCGCAGAAACCGTTTTTACCAGGTTTCGTTATTGTATTCGTGTCTGAAGATGTTTCATGGGCTGGACTAGCTGATGCTGAACTGTGCGCTGGACTGGCTGATGCTGAACTGTGCGCTGGACTGGCTGATGCTGAACTACTGCTATGAGACGGACTGCTGATACTACTACTACTGCTACTGCTATTGCTACTGCTATTGCTGTTTGGAATCATTGTTAGTTGCTGCTGCTCGAGTTGTTGTGTCTGTATTTGCTGTTGTCTCCGTTGACTTGTTAAACAAGCTATACACGGTTTGAACAATGCACGATCAATTATTATCTCTCCGTATAGACCTTTGAAGATTGTACCGCAACAAATTGTTTCCCTGGTAACAGAAAGAAAAAATTGAAAATTAGGTAATACAAATATTCGAGGCGATTATTATTAGTGTTTTTATAATACAAAAGAAAAGAATAAATGAATGCATAGCATGAAAACTATTTCGTGCCATTGCTAATTTAGCCCGACAGAACTAGCACCGTAAAATCTCTCTCTTGTTTAAAGAAAATCGTGAATTTGTACTTCGGAAACGGAGATGGTGGAGTGGTTCGTGGTTTTATTCATAAATATAATATTTGTCACTTCATAAAATCTTTGTACTTATTTCTTTATCCTTTAGAATCATTATAACCATTTTATTTGTTATTTATATATGCTACTAGTAATTTAATTCAATATTTTTCTAGATTAAAAAGGTTCAAATACAAGAAAAAATTGTTTGAGTGAATAAATAATTAAAAAAAAAAGGATCTGTGGATCTACAGAAATATCAACACTTAAAGACCAACAGCTCCACAAATTCTTAAACAACTTTACAAAAATCCTATAAATTGGAAATTAATTAAATTAATTAAATCAATTAATGAAATAAGTTTGAATTATATAACTGTTTATCCTCTCTTAGTGGCGCAAGTTTTTTTAAATTATGTTTATATTATCTATTTCAACTTCAATTAAAATTCTAATAACATTATATATAGGGCACTGATTTTTTCAAGTAATTGTACGTTATTACATTCTTTTGTTACAAATACCTACCTGGCATGTTTTCAAAAACAGAGAAACAAAATGATGTTCATCAAAATACCTTTTAAAATACGACAAGTCAATAAAACCATTTGCAGCGACGTCACTATCTTCCTTATCCGTATCTGCAATCGTCAACCTTTTTGCAATCGCTATATTTTCTTCACTTCCGTCGGGACTTTCAGCTCTACTCGATCCTTTGCTTCCAGGTCTCGCGACGTACTCTTCTGCAAAACAAATCAATTTTGGTGAATATTAATATTGACGACGTTTCGAGAATGACGATTCGATGGTTTGTTTAAAAAAATATATAATAGAGAACAAAAAAAAAAGGTAAAAAATATAATACAAAAATTTTGATATAACAAGGGTTCGTTTTAATGAATTTCAAGGTAAATTATATAAATGCTGTATTAATAATGTATTAAACAAATGTTCATTTACTTCCAAAGGCAACTTAGCAATATGAGTATTTTCAAAAGTAAGTAGGTAAAAAATTAATGTTTCTTTTTTTAGAAAAAGTAATTTGCACTAATACTTTTTTAAGTAATTTAAGTACTTACATCTTTTTATGTAATAAACAAATTTCTAAAAATATATATCACTTTTCTAAAAAAGGAACGAGAATTTATTTGTATTATGTAAATATATTTAAAAATATGGAATTATTAGAAAGAAAAATGTGAAAAATTCACTTGGGAGTAAATTCGCATTTTTATCTTTTTGGTATTACTTAACGTAAAATATTCATATGTAGAATGGCTATTGTTGTATTTACCTGTTAAATCATCGCTCATAGCCGGACTTTGTTCCCGATCTGGTTTCAAATAAATATGTTTCTTTTTCATGATCTTTTCAAATTTCTCTGTAGTTTCCTTGAGCTTTTTATTTTTATTTTTTGATTTGAATTTTGTTAGAGATTTTATACCAGGACCAGCTCGTGCATCAACAACCTGTAATTTTTCGGGAGAAAAACCATATATTAAAACATATTTTGCTTATAAAAATTGCAATATAATAACAGCTTGATATTATTTCCGCAGAAATTGCAAAAAAAATCTCGTCTAAAAGTCTCGAATGCCACCTTTTCAACAATTTTCTTAATTTACTCTGTAGAAATTATTGATTGTTTACGATATTAAAAATTGTCATAATAAAATGCTGGATGTTCAAAAATTATTTTTTTTTTGATAAAACATTATTTTAAGATCAATTTATAACATTTTGAAATTAAAACCATTTTTTCAAGAAAACGTCATTAAATGCTAATAAAATTATTAACATAATATAACGTAGACTTTCATTGTTTCCGGTACTTCGCAATTCAAATGAACACAGTAAGAAAAAATACTGCACAATTATGCATTTTCTCTAGTTATATTAAATGAAATCTTACGTGTCTCCAATTACGATTGCTCCCAGCTGGTAGTTTTTTCCACCGTTTCACCAACAAAACACATGCATTGCATATTTCTCCAGTGCGACGTTCTTCCAATTGGAAACATTCTATAAAATCCTCCTCATATTTTTTGCTGTCTGTAAATCTCGAGCTGTGAAAAATAACAAATACAGCTTTCAATTATTTGCATAAAAAATAGAAAGAAATATCAAGAAATTCTTAAGCTTAAAAAAATGTTGCTTCTCCCTCGTGTACTTGCAATTTTGAAACGTATTTCTGCTGCAAAATATTTCACACTCTGTGTTCTCGAACCAACGATTTATTATTGCAGCGTAAAACTTTAACTTCGAGTATTTATTTCATAACACTTTCTTACTTACATAAAACATTATATAACTTTCATTTACAAAAATGCGACTTTCACATAAATTTAATTATAAAAATACTCGGATTTTCAAGGTCTTAAGAAAATATTACCGTTAATATGCAAATTCGTCGTAAAATTATAAATTAAATCATTGAATTGTTAACGAACCTGAGAAGCTATTTAAATGCATTAAAAATGTTATTAGTGACAAAGCATTCTTACCTGCTGGACTTTGCTTTACAAATGCAGCATCCGGTGCTGGACCGATAAACTTTAGGTTTATGAAAGCTGAACATTTTTTTTTCCGTTGCTTTCTGTTACTCGTAGGTTTATAAAAATTTGTTAATCAGAAAATTGATATGAGATCAATTGTACGAAATTTTATAGTTTTTTTATTTTATGAAATGACTTCACAAAATATTGCACCCATTGAGCGAACGTTTTTCTTTGTATCCCCCCACTCTTTTTTGACAATAGAAAATGTTTCAAAAAATCGGACGAATCTACTTTACTCGATTGATAGCCAAAACAAGTGGTTTCTGTATTATCATTTTCTGCTTCATATCATAATAAGAATCAATTCTTCTTTGGTTTTACATCTCTGATATTTGAATGTAGAATATTTTGTTTAGTATTTCTACTTTCTCTCTCTCTTTTTATTGTCACATTTATCGTCGGAATTATTTTTAGCGGCTTCTTCTCTTCGCTTCTTTCACGTTTTTCCACGAATGAGTGCTTCGCCCTCTCACAATTCTCTGTAACATCATAAGAAACAAGAAATTAATTATAATTTTTCGAATTTTTTTACTCCTTCATTGCCTTTTAAAATTAATTATAGAATTATAATAAGGGGTTCAGTTTTTGCAGTTACATTTTGATATTCGAATTTTTTTTTCTTCAACTTTAAACTATAAAAATACCCATCTTTGAAATGATATATTTTACGTTTATTATTATACAATAATATTTCAAGGATTTGTATTTAGAAATATTTTGTAACATTCTGTCAAATTCCAGCAAATTTTGAGATTTCTAAAAATTTCTGTAATAAATACAAAAGCTTTCCAATCTTTTCTACGATTGTCGATTAGAATTTACATATATCTAATTATTAATGTTCGAATTAAATAAATTTTGCACGTTCGAAGGTAAAAAATTTGAATGTCGCTTAAAATAAAAAATTCTAAAATATTTTCTTCGATTACTTTAACTTTGAAAACTTCTTTTTTTTAATTAGAAGATACATATGGTAATTTCATCGAGAAATTTGCCCAAATGATCCAACTTTTATCCATATGCCATTTTTTCCCCTCAGATTCTTCATGAATAGTTTCCTCTAGTTTATCAATTTATTATACAACTTTTATTCGGTCTAATATCCAACATACTTTTTTTTTTACCCGCAATGGAACAATTCGTGGAATTCCGTGAAATATTTTACATAATATACAAGATACGTTTTTTTCTTAAATGCAAAGACTCATTTTAGTATAAATTCGAATGTAGCATATTTTCTTTAAATAGATCCAGAAAAAGCAAAATTGAAATAGATAAAAGGACAAGGAAAACTTGTAGCAATGAACGATAGGAACGAGACAAGGCAATGAAGAGGTCTGTTGGTATTCTTCGTGACTTGTCTGCTGTCCGTGACACAATTACCCAGTAATACAAACTTTCCTTCTCACTTTTACTGTCTCCGAAGCTGATTTGTTACATGTACATATACTTAGAAATTGCAGTCTTGTCTGATGGAGCAAATAGCAATAAAAGGAAGAAGTATCATTTCTTCATACGGAAGTTTACTCCAGTAATAGCAAAAGCACTTATTCATAATTTCTATGCAATTTATTATCTAATAACTTCCGTGTTTAACAGCTGTTCTGCATTGTAGTTACATCTAGGAACTTAATGGGAGTCTTGTAGACATGACAGTACTGTGATAGTAGAAAAAAAGTAGCATTTTGTTTAATAAGGATTTTAAAACGCGAAAAAGAAGAAAGTCAAGTTTATAATAATCCTGCTGTAATGCAGGAAACCAACTTTTTGACGCTACAGCGATTTTTATTCCTGAGTGTAAAAAGTCTTTCTGTAGGACACAGTAATTCTTATGGGATAGTAGAATTAGCAATTTTCCAGTTATTTCCCTTAGGATGCTATCGGTTCCATAGAGAAATATCCCGTGATGGATTAGCTTTGCAATATTGCAAATATAATTTCTTATCGATTGCGACATTCCGACAGTCGATATGGTATAGTAAAATTTACCAAGTAGCGAATGGAGTATAATCAGTTACTATAATACATTAACTTGTTACTTAATTTCTTGGTTTTGTATCATCTTTGACGTCCCATTGATAACAAGTTGTATCATTATGACATACTATATTTTTTGTTCTCATGTTTTATCATTCCAAGCAAAATGGCAAAAGGTCTAATTTGTAACATTAGCAAAACAGTATTAATAAATTTTTAAATCCATTAACAAATTGTAGGTATGTAACTTTTATAATAAAAATAGTTGGATTTTACTTCTAATTAGGTATCTATATTAAAATTGCTGAAAAATTATGAAACTATAGTAGAAAAAAAGAATGTAACTTATTCTTCAAGTGAACAATAGTAACATTTTCATGAACCAAAACGATTAATATTCAATTTTCGTGACAAATTTCTACCTTCTTTGAAGGTGACTTTTAAAATCGAAATTGGAAAAAATGAATCAATCGGATAAACATCGGTAATATGGCAACGTTAATTGAATCATTGAACAAATGAATAATTGAATGGGTCAACTCAAAAACGTCGTAAGGTACAAAATGCAAATTGTTCAAAAACCCCCGAAAATGAAAAAAATTACCTGATAGATTATTGAACAATTTAAAAAAAAATTTTTTTTTAATCCATCAGGTTATTTTTTTTAATTTTCGGGGGTTTTTGAACGATTTTCCTACACTGTGATAAAAAAAAGAGAAAAAATTAAATAAATAAACAATGTGGAATAAATTTAAATTTGAGGCTTTCAATTTCTAATAAAATAAACGGTTTCTGTATTCTTTGTGAGTGAAAAAATGGAGTAGCAGTTAGCGTGTTTGTAAGAGAAACAAAGAATCATCCATCCCGCGCATATTTATTATAGATTACTTTTTAGCCAGCGATAAAGATCATACGAGTAACGTATATTTATCTGAATGTTTAAAAATAGCTGGTTGAGAAAAACAAGCTGATGATGGGGCAGGTCGTCGTTGTCGTTGCGCTGTTGCTACTTTTATAGTCTTATTCCAAAAGTGAAAGAAACTTCAGTGGCGTTTAATCGACTAAGAAAGAAACATGAATGCGAGATGCACAAATATGCACATGATAAGGAATGACGTTGAACGTCATACAATTATATCCCAAATGATAAGAGATAAATTTAAATATATGGAATTGGAAAATATTTTAATAAATCGACATTGTCGAGAGCAAAGATTGATTAAATTGTTTCAGTTCAAGAGCAAACTTTCACTAAGTATCTTGAAAAGAAATACAACATTTTTTTAAATTTATGGTAAAAAAGATACTCAAAGTACTTTTCTGCTTCCGTTAATAAACTTTACTATCGGCTTATGTTAATAACATAATAAATCTGTATCAATAAAACCTGTTGCTTATGCGAGCCATTTACTTTGAAAGTGGCCTAAGTCCATTTTTAAAGAATCATTAGATGCGGCGTAAATAAATAGTTTTCAGTAATTTAATCATAAATTTTCGAGTTTTTCATTTTTTTTTTAAAATGGACACTTTCAATATAAACGGCTCATGTATAATGATTTTTTCAAAGTTAAGTCTGTAGCAGTGAAAACTTTAAAGTCTAGTAATTAGTAAAGTAAAGTAATAAAATATTTTTCACAATTCAAATTTTTATATATAAATTTTTGTTTGCTTTTAGGAACATTTTTCAGAGAAAGTGTAAAGAAAGTTACAAAATTGAGTTTGAGAAATTCTGAAGTTATCAGAGACAATTAGAAGAATTCTGATTTCTTTGGAAAATATTTGAAATTTTCTGAATTTTGTACAAAAATATGGAAAAATTATTGTAAGTATGAATAAAGTTACAAAATCGATTTTGAGAATTTCTGTAGTTATTAGACAGAAGTAGAACAAGAAAATGTTAGAAAAATTCAAAGATTTCCAAATGAGATGTTCAGAAAAACTATAATTTGTTACTGAAAAATTCAATTTTTCTGAGAAACCATCTTGGAGTATTTCCGAGAAAAATGTTCACCGGGATCAATATCTTTTCCACGACGGTACTGAAAAAGGTACTCCGATAAAGCTCATATCAATCTACAAAAGTACTTTGGCACTGACATGTCCTCCTTGCAAGCAACGCGGCAATAAAAAAAAATGAAAGCGGTAGTAATGACAATCCTATGTCAGAAAGGAATCTATACTTGTGACTAAAAATACGAAAAATGTCGAAAACTATTCTTCGAAAGCCGAAAAAGTGGATCAGTGGAACGCGGGTGGTGGGGGACACACGGTAATATTAAAAATACGTATTAAGTTTAATTGAGAATCGACATAACATAAGAATGATAATCATAATGATAATGGTGTGTAACGCAAGGCGTGCGAGCGTGCACGGTGCACGAATATTGGCTGTGGATCTGTATCGGTCTTTCTCCAATTTCCATCGGAGTTAAAAAGAGAGGGACAGACGGAGAAAAGTGGCCAAAGGAGCGAGCCTGGGTTCGAAAAGGACGGAAGAGGGACGGAGACGGTTGCTTTTGATTTATACTTATGTGCAGTGCATGCACGTAAGAGCGGAGGAACGTGCGCAAACAGGAGGTAGATATGGCGCGTGGCATAGTCTGGTCGGCGCCATTTTGAATCGCCGCTGCTGCCGTTGCCGCTATTTACCTCCTTTCCTTCCCCTCACCGAACGGCGATCTTTGACGTTTTAAAAACAACATGATTCTCACAAACGGGGAATTTCAAAAAGGAACGATGACGATTCGCCTTTTGCGCAAGATCGGCTTAATTCGCAATCGCTGAAAATTCAGCCCGCGCTTCCCGAACCCTACGTTCGAATGACCCAAAAAAAGGAGGTTAAAGAATCCGCGCGGGATTCGGTTCACGACACAACCACAGCGACGACGCACGCCATGACAGATGGGAGCACGCACAAACAAACATCATGACTTCGCGTGTCACTTATTTGCAAAAATTGAGTTTGACGTTGTCTCACTTCGTTTTCGCTGACCTTGGCGTGAAATCAAAGGTCCCCGAAGAACGAGCGATTCCTCCAGTTTGAAATTCAAGACGGTAGCAGGCAGGAATAAGAATGCCATAGGGTGAAAGTTTTTTTCACGGAATTAAACCGGTCTCGAGATTTTCTTCATTGAAATTTCGAACGAAATCGCTATTTAACGGAAATTCCGACACAACGAACTTCGAGTCATCGATTTACTCGCGTCCCAAATGATTACAAGAGGCGACTGTTCGGCGAAATTGCAAGAAGAGGAACGTTAGTTGGACTTCAAATGATACGCGCACATACGCATGGTAGCGTGTATATGCATATGTACACCGTGACGTGACTGACGCCACTTAGCACTTGTCATAAAATTCACCGATGATTTTGGTCACATTTTTCAATGACAATTCAAAGTAATGATTACTCACAAGCGAAGAATCGATATCACCGTTACCGCGATGGCGTATTTGTTGAACAACATTAACTTTTCAATATGAAATCACGTAGAAGCAGACTTTTGCTTACCTTTTCAACACAAGTGACGGCCAGGTATGAGAGTCCTTTTACACGCATCATGCGGCGCTGCTGTCGTACCCGTTTTTCTTCTAACGTGCTACCATCGGAGTCAAGTTGAGGAGGATGCACCAAAAATCCCGCGTTGCGGAGGATTTCTTTAAAGAAATTTCATAGATGTCAAGATAAAAAGTTGGCAGTTTAGGGAAACATATGATCTTGGATTAATTTGTATTTATTAATTCAACTGTTTGTCACATTTTTACAGGAGTCTTCTTTTACATGAATTTGTTATTTTTATAATAATAGTTTCCTTTGTATCCATTAGTCTTGCCTTTAATTTTATATGAATCTGGGAACTGTATTTGCAGGAGATATTATTTTTTCTTAGGAAGTATAATTTTGTAAAGTATAACTGCCTTTCAGATCGAATGACTCTAGTAGTAGTAATAATAATACTGTAGGTATGTTCTTTTATTCGAACACTTCGGAAATTACACAGCACTTTGTTTTTTCCAAGTCCACGGTGTTGGAAAAGGATAAAGTGGTATACCTGTTTGATTTGGTGAATAAAAGAACGCTACAAAGGATCCCAATGTTATTTATAGAATGCGTGTCTAACGCATGAGAATAAATAAGAATATTTATTTAACGGGGCCTCGTATTCACACGAGGTGTCACATGAAACGTAACAATACATTTTTGTAACAGATGTTTGATATTTAATTGGGAAAACGGAAAATTTGGGTGATGAAAGTGGTTATAAGAGTATTTTTATTTTTTAAACACGTGAATTAGTTTCCTTGTAAGTTATCATTGAATCGACGACATAATAATATATCACGACATTATCGAGGGTTTAGTGTTTAGGGTTCATGGTTTAGTTAAAAAAAATAGTACATTTCCTGATAAATACTAATTACGTTTGATCTAAGATCTAATGCGTGATGGTTTTAGAGGGTTAGGTCTGCAGTTAATATTGGATATAAGATACAATAAGTTTCATTTCAAAATTACGTTTATACCTCATACATTATTTTTTGTACTGATTGTGAGACTGTTTATTGAACTTCACCTTGTTTACATTTTTTGTAAATGCATTTCTCCATATCTAGACACATTATAAAATAAAATACGTCCATCATTGATATCACATTATCTCTCAGATGCATATGCAAACTTGTAATGTTTAAAAATTGAATTCTGATTGTACAGTGATAGGGAAGTAAGTAGAATAAGCAAATTAGGAAACGAATGTTCTTTCTAGGAATATCTTAATGTTTCTTAATAAATGCAAAAAAATACGACTGAAAAATGGGGTTGGTAAATTTATTTTTAGAAGAAATTTATATTGATAATTTTATAATATATTCTTTTTCCTAAAAGCTATTACGTTATTATTATCAGTTACGTTTCGATATACCTATACCTACCTGTTTCTAAAATTTGGAAAAAAAAGAGAAAATGCAAAAGAAGTGCATTGTTTCAACTAAACTGAGTTGACTTTAAACTATTTATTTACATATGAGCTATTGTTTAAATTTAAATATTCCATATTATTTAAATTTAAAAAAATCTATTATTTCGTGATACTAAAAAATCAACAACATATACAATAATTGCAAATACAATAATAGTATTCTGAAAACAAAACTCTACAAAATAATGTATGCTATACAATTTTACATATATTTAAAATTACATAACAAAATATTATGTTTTTTCTTTCTCTCTCTCATTATTACCCTTTTTATTTGAATTAAACACTTTCCCGCTAGAATTGCCCTTCAACGCCACATATAAATCCGAATGATTTCCGAATACACAGTAGTTCCTAGACTCGCTGCAAGATGTCTCTACGGTAAAATACAACACGCATACTTGTGGTCACGTGGTATATAATATATGTACGCAATGAAAAGTGAGAATGTGTTCTCAACCTTAGCGGTCGATTTTGTGTGATACATATATATGTATACTGTACTCGAGATGCTGTTCGATGGACGAGAAGCCATTGAACAAAGAGTAAAGACTAAAACAGTGCTATTCTTTTAATTACAAAAAAACTGTTGTTTCGCGTTATTAGGATGACAAGGAACAACTTGAACCAACGTCTCGTCAAAATGTTGTAACACATCGGGCGAAATTCACTATAGCCAATTTCGAGACAAGTGTTGGTGGAACTTTTCTACTCGTAAGTACTGAAAACAATAAGCGAAGCGACGTATAGAATAGCTTCGACAGAATCTGGGCACTGGGCATCACTGTCCAAGCGTTTTCAACTCGAATTTTCGCCACATTGTTTTTCTGATATTTCTGTCGCACCGAGTAGGTCCGTAGGTTGAGAACAACTTGATGTATTATTTTGATTTTTCTTTACAGCTTTGTAACAATCATCGGAGCCCGAGATGTTATTTTTTCTTTTTTTCTTTCTTCGAAATGGGCGACTATTTTGAAAATTTGTCATTTATCAGATATGTTCGTACTTAACGTTTCTTGAATTTCATTCTTTGTCGCCTCTCCATAGATCCATTACACCAGTTTTAGGGTTAAGGGAAAGTTTTCCTTCCTACTTTCTTTTATTTTTCAATTAGAGTAATTAGAATTTGTGTAACTATCCACAATTTTATAGCCAATTGTTTTGATAATCTGAATTTTTTAGGTCTCTCAAACTTTCGTTTCTGAATAGAAGCAAAAATAGAATTGGTTTTGTTTTATATACTTAGGTATAGGTAAATTTATATGTACATGTATACATATATATTGAATTAACGCCCTTTCATGTTACTTCCTAAAACATAAAATTTCCCTACCAATTTAATTCAGAAATTATAGATAATTTGAAAGCTTAATCGGATACAATTCTTATTTTGAAAAAGCAGATCTAGTTTCGTAGTTTTAAAATAGTTTTCCATCAATTTTTTATTCAAGTTTTGTTTTATTTGTTTTTTCTTACTTCTGATTCCAGAAATTAACAAGACTATCTCAAGTATCTGCTTATGTTAGACAATTACTCAGCATCTTTGATGAAAATTTTTAAAAATATTTTAACCCTTTAGCTACTGGTATTTATTATCTACAATCACTTACTAATATTTGTTACAGAGGAGTCTTGATGGGTAAAACATCGTCAGTAAATAATGGCGATGAATGCAAATTATTTCGATTTGCCACTTAACATGGATCGAGTATGCAGGGTTTGTCTAACGGAGAGTACAAATTTGTCACCAATATTCTGTTCCGGCCAACAAGTAGATACTAACTTCTCAGATTTGTCTCAAAAGATACAAATTTGTGGATCCATCGATGTTCACGAACAAGATGGATTGCCATCTCTGATTTGCGATGTTTGTATTTACAAAGCAAGCGTGGCTTATGAATTTCGTCAACAGTGCCAACATTCCGATGCCAGATTACGACTGTTTTATAATAAACCAGCACGAACCAACATCATGGTACGATAAGCAAATGTAAAAGAAGTATTAATTTCTAGAACGTGTCCTTTTTGTAAGAATTTGTCAATATTGATATTGATTACGGGTCAAGCTGTGAACTTATACAGAAAAGGGGGAAGATTAAAAATAAATCAGTTACTAAAAACGATATACTTAACAGATATTCATTTTTAATCTTTGAAATTATAGATTCGAGAGGGAACTCTAAGTTAAATATTGTAGAGAATAAGCTTCCCAATGTTTTATCATCGCATAAAAAATATAATAATAATAATTGACCTCCTGTATTATTATTCTAGGATTCCGAAACCCAAACGGAACCACAAACCCGTGTGATTATCACCAAAGCAGCTGCGAATCCCCAACAGATCTATTTTATAAAAGAAGAATTGCAAACATCGTCGAACAACCCTCACGAGTACCCACCCGCTGAAGAAACTTTCATCAACCAACCGGTTGAACCTCAGGAACAACATCACCCGGTGTTATCTGAAAACCAGCTGAATATTAACGAGGAACCAAAATTATACGAATGTAATTTTGGTTTTACGAGTCTCAAGGAAAATGGTAAAGATTCCGAGGTGGTAGCGGAGGAGATCGTACCCCACGAAGGAACCGTTGGAATCGGAGTGGAACACGTCCAAGAAGGAATGTCGATACCTCAAGAAATCCCTGTTTCGGAGACAGCGGAGATCATTCTAAACTCCCAGTGTAGCGAAGTCATAGAAAAAGTCCCCGAAACAACCGACAATCCAACTTTGGCGGAAGAGTATCTCAATGGAAGCATCGAATTGAATTCATCGGAAGTCCTAGAGGATCACCAAGTTCCACAAAAGAGGACACCAGCGAGGAAAGCCAAGATTCAGACGAATAATGGGACTTCGACCTACAGCGAGGAGGACGACGAGATGGATAATGATTTTTACGATCCGAGCAGCGACAGCCAAGATTCCGAGGAGTTAAAATTCAAGTGCAAGGTCTGCTCGAAGCGATACGCCACCCATAAAGGCTTGAAGAAACACTCGTTGGTCCATGAAAAGAAGCACAAATGTAACATTTGCTTCAAGCTGTTTTACAAAGAGGAGAATCTGGAGAAACACAAAAAAATCCATACGTCGAAGCCACACGCGTGTCAATTGTGCCACGCTTCGTTTTCTAAATCGCAGAGTTTGGTGCGTCACTTGAAGTCCCATACCGATAAAGTCAACGACATCATCAAGCAAATCAACACCACTGGAGTTGACAACGAGGACGTGAAAATATCGAAGAAGGAGTTAAAAGACGAGGAGGACTCGGACGACGACGATCGGAATCCTCAGCAGCAAAACCACGATAGTTCGTTGAACGACGACTTTCAGGACCCACCGGGATTGTTCAAATGTGATATTTGCAACCAGTATTGCTCGTCGATGAAAAACCTGAAACGGCATTCGCTGTTGCACGGTGAGAAGAAATACTCCTGCACGGTTTGCAAAAAATGGTTCTTCCGACCGGACACTTTGAAGAAACACGCGGAGAAGCACGGACACGGTCTGCTGGACAACTTGATGGACGATAACAAATTGTACGATGATTCCGATGACGACGATAACCAGTTTCATAACAGCGGTCAACGAGACAACAACGTTATCAAGAAAGAGGAGGACAACAACGACGACGAGGATGCCAACGGCGAGTACAAGTGCCAGCACTGCGACAAGATCATGGCAACGAAGAAGGGACTGAGGCGGCACGTTTCCATGCACAAGCCAAAAGCCGAGCCCGTGACTTGCGAGATTTGCAAGAAGGTTTGCGCGTCCCAGGCGAGGTTGATCCTCCACCAAAAGACGCACAACAAGCCAAAGGAGAAGGTACCGCGGGAGTACCTGTGTCACATCTGCAGCAAAGTTTACCCGAGCAATTCGTCGTTGACCTATCATATGAGAACACACACCGGTATCAAACCGCACGTTTGCAAAACGTGCAACAGTGGTTTCACGACGACGACGTCGCTGGCGAACCACATACGCATTCATACGGGTGACAAACCGTTCGTATGTCACGTTTGCAGTGCAGCTTTTGCCGTGAGCTCGGCGTTCAGGCGACATTTGACGAGACACACCGGTGAAGCGAATTACTTATGTAAGACTTGTGGGAAAGCGTTTAAGCGATTAAGTACTTTGAAGGAGCACACTTATACACATTCTGGCGAGAAACCGTACGTTTGTAAAACATGCGGCGCTGCTTATAGTCATAGTGGTAGTTTGTTCGCCCATCAGAAACGCTGTCGGGCGCAGTATGGGGAGATGACCGTTGTGGAGGATCATCACCACAATGTGGCACATCACATACATGTCAATAATGTACAATCGGCAGTTAGGTCACTCGCTGTGATAGGACAGATGTTTTAAGGAAACGGGGATTCCCATAGATTTTTCTGTCCTTAACCCGTTAACGTCAGGATTGCACGATATTTAAACAAGAAATGCATATTCGGGTATTTTCCAGAATCTGCCGTTGACAAATTCAAAAAGTTCGATTTTTAGCAATATTTTTTAAAGAAAAACTTTTTTACGAATTCATAATTTTTTTAAATGATTCGTTCTTCACTCCAAGTATAAAATCCTTTAAGGTCGTGCAATAAATGTCTAAATTAAAAATTGGTACACTAGACAAAATTTCGTTTTATATATCAAATTTGAAAAAACCGATTTATGTATTTTTTTTTTAAACTATAACTTTATTCTTATTTACAGTTTGTGTATGTTTTAATTCAAATTTGCGAAAGAGCATACTCAAAAATACCCGGATTAGCACTTATCGTAAAAATCGTATTTGTATTTATCGAGGTATCGTTAAAGTTTTTAAAGATCCTGCAATTGTCACATTAACGGGTCCAACTGAAAGTCAATCCTAGACCTGGATGTCGCAACTCGTACAATTTTTCCATACGTACTTTAGTCTTCCAGCGACTAATGTTTAGGCCATGTGCGTAGAAATCACTCCTTTTTTCTGTCGCTCATTAGACTTGGCGTTTCGGTTTCAATATTTAGTTGTTGAAACCGAATGGTTGCGAGTCAAACATGGAAGGTCTAGGGGTGGACGAATAGGAGTAGCTTTATCCTGAGTGATTCCGGCAACTATTTTTATGCAATGTGCTATAAAAGTACAGCAGACAATTATACGTGTTGAACGTTACAGAAAGTATTTATTGGAAATTGGATAAATAATTGATAAAAAAACAGTTTTATTTTTAAAAAAACAACATTTCTTGCCAGTTTGCATAAAACTACAGACTATTTCTTCAATTTTCTCGAATTTGTCGTGTATTTAATTTATTTAGAGTTTCATAATATAGAGTCATTTTCATTTTCGAAAACTATAGTAGACCTTAATCAAAATACTCTATTTGGGCTCTTGGAGTCACTGATAGCGAATTCAACTTTGAAATCTAAAACTTCTATTCTTTGGCTGTAAATAATTAATTTGTGGGTTTTGTAAAATAAAAATAACAGGATCCGCGAAAAAAGTAATTCAGCCAATATATCATAAATTGAAATTTTTTGGATTTCATGCGAAAATAGTGACTCAAAAAAAAATAGAAATGATACTTTGAAAATCTTAGATTTTTAAATTTGACTATTGATTAGACTGATTTGGAAAACTGGTATTTGAAAATCGTATACTTGAAATGATAATTTCTATATAGAACGAAATGTAAAATAATCACACGTATAATTGCTTGTAAGATTTCTATTCCACATTGTTTTGTCTACATTTTTTTTTTAAAAACCTGCGAACATATGTACATAGGCACAGTGTGAGCATACAACTCCAGCTGTAAATAGCTTTAAGAAGAACAATATTCCGAAAAGCTTGAATACTTTACAGAGCAGTGTTTCCGGCAAATATTAATATTTTTTCACGTAACGGAAGCCTTTCGGAATATTTACCTTTCAGAGAACTCGTGGTTTAGTAAATAGTAATTGACGATACTCGTGAGAGTTCAGGTCTGAATGTGAAAGACAGGGAGATCAGGGTATCGACATTTCATTGTTGAGGTTCGAAGAAGTTCTTCCGTGATCATATTTTTACATTGAACAACGTTTCGATTTCTAGTGATTTTAAATTTCTATAAGAATCATTTTTAATGGCGAATGCAATTTTTAGAGTGTGAACTTTTCATTGAAGCAAAAAGTATTTCTCCTCGAAAACGATTTTTAGCTTTTTCCAGACTCTTGTTGATTTTCATCAACTTTTAATTCTTAATGGACTATTTTTTAAATTGAATATTAGAATTTTCTTCCCCTAAAGAAAATTCTAAAAAACTTAAGAGAAGCTATAATTCTATTTTAAGTCATTTCAATATACTCTGTTTATAATTTTAGTTTGTAAATAGAATTTTTATATTGTTTGGTCGACATTTTATATTCGCTTTTAATTTAACTTCAAACCATTTGATTTCTATTTTTCGAATATTCAAGAAATGAATATTCCTTCCTTTACTTCATGAAATTTTCCATATTTCTTACTTTTTTTCTAAAATTGGCCTCGCGTTTACAAATTTGTAGTAATATTACTATATAAAAACAGAAAATATCGTATTGTTGCTACAAAAGTGACACAATTTAGAAACACTATTTTTGTGGAGAGGGAAAAAAATGTTGTAGCTTTAGAAAAAGTCTTGAAAAAATAAAGGAGTTTCAAAAAAGCTCCTGTCATAAGACCATTTTTCTTATTACAATGAAGTACCATTTAAGGAGTAAGTAATTTTTTTAGTTGTGTCACTTTTGTAATAACAGTGTGATTTATACAGCTACAAATTTTTACTAAAAAATGACTAGGATTCCAATAATGGAATGTTAGTTCCTGGTCTCTATACTGTCTAGATCTGATCCAAATTTCGGAATTTAAGGCTATTTTGTGGTTTCCTGGCTATTTCATGTTGCAAATTCCATGACAATTTCAAGTTTCCCTCGTATAATGTAGCCACAATTTTCAAGAATTCAATGTTTTATTATTTTATTGTACTTTCTTAAAAGTAATTATAACTATTTTGACAATATCTTTTTTTCTTAATTTTTTCGATGATTCTTTTCATTTCAATCTGTATTTACGCGTGTTTCATAAGAATTTTTAAAGAGAAATCTGATTGACCCAGAATTTTAGAGATATTTTAAAAATTTTAATACTTTTGATACAATTTCATTCCCAAAGTAAAAAAAAGGGCGCCCTTAAAAAGGGAGGACACTGTAAGTAAATCACAAAATCTGGTGATTTTTAAATATAATTGGAGTCATTATTCGAGATTTTAATGTTTAAAGTTTCATGAATTTCAAAATTGTATAACTTAAGTTTTCCTCCATATTTATACCTAATTTTATTTGAATAAGATCGCAAGAGCTAATGTGGCTCTTATTTAAAATTACTTATTTTTAAAGATTTTTGAATAGTAACAAAACCAACATGGGAAAATGTTTAGAATTTTTCAGAAGCTCAAAATTAATAATATTTAAAAGACTTTCTACTTCATCGGTTTCGATATTTAAAGAGTCTACTCGAAAAATGATAATATTCCAGAAAATTATTTTAGTCCACTGAGATTTTGACTGATAACGAAATTTGGAGACTCCAGAAGTGTCACGGAATTTGGGACAGAAAGAATGGTCGGAATTTGCGTTTTTAGGGCCCATTCCTTTAATTGCCTCGTAACATTCAGAATGTTCGTAGAACAATTATAAAAAAACTTCGTTAATTCTAGATTTCTAAACTATCGTATGCAAATAAGTAACGTTGTTACTAAATATTTTATAATAACAAATACGACTGAAAATAAACTTATAGGGGACATCGATACTTCGTCAATTTTTAAAAATTATAATTGTAAGAAAAATTGACGACTTATAGGTACCTCTAATACATATATTTTAACAAAACGCAATTTTGATTGAAGCGGAAACTCCAGTAACAATTTTAAACTAAATTATTGAAAAATAATTCAATTCTAGAAATCGTAATTTGCCGTAGTAATTCATTGCAATAGTTTAATGATCTAAGATTAAAGGAAGATTTTTGTTTTTATCAGAACCCATCATAGCGTGTAGATAATATAGTTTTCATAACCAGCATAATCTCAAAATGAAATTCACCACAAGTTTCTGAGAACAATTATTCTCGACAATGGACTCATTTTTCGGAATTATCCCAATTCCAGAATAATTGTTATTTGAGAGGTTTTAGCTACTAACACTAATGGTCATACTTGTAAATATAATCCATGAAAACTCCTAGGAGATTAAAAACGAATTCCTTTTCAATATTCAAGTTAAAATTTTAATAACTTTTTAAATTATTTAAAATGCAATTTAATTAATTTGTTGCAAATTTCAACTTAACGAAAAACCAAAGCATTTTTGCTTTGTATTTTGTAACTTTCGTATCCAAAAAAAATTGTTTCTTGTTATTTTTATTGATTTTTAAATAAATGGAATTTCAATTCTTCCTCAGCAAAAGTTCCAAATTACGAAATTTGGCTTCAAACATTCATAATAGTCGCGCAAGTGCCGGTGGCACTACGTTGGTGTCGTACATAAAGATTTATACAAATGAAAGAATCCCGATCAGACGTGCGGACGGCAAAGTGTTAATGTAAAATGATTTCAGAAATGTTGCTCTAACGCATTGATAATATGAAACTGAAATTTTGGATGTTGATAAGGAATCGTTCCCAGTGACCAGGATTTTTCATGTTTATTTAAAATGACTGTATCTTTATGAAAAGATAAATTCTGAATTTATAAACACATTCTAATGGAAAATGAACTATTTATAAGACCAGTGAGCGATCAGCTAAGTTCAAAATTCTCTTGGAATGAATTTAGAAATCCTAGATTTTCTAGGACAATGGAAATGTAGCAATAGCTTTCAGTGATAATGCAAATCATGTGTAAGGACAAGATAAAATTTTAGTCTCGCAGTTGTACATATTTAACAGCAAGTGAAAGAGAGTGGTTTTTTTTATATTGTAATTGTATGAATGAATAATTCGGAGCGAATGTGGAAATGTGCGAGAATTTGAGAGATCCTAATTTTTAGTTGAATCGTGCCAACACGGATTCAAAAACGTAGCGATGTGCTTTCATTTCTCGTCGATGAGGTAAAAACGTAAATGAATGAACACTGGTAGTTCGGGCAAAAGCGTCAGTGGATGAATGGACGTTTTTGCAGGCACGTTGTTCCCCCGAAAAATTCGGTTCCTTTGATAGAATTTGTTTTACGCCCTTGGTTTGTACAGTGGGGTTTGAAACGCCCCCGACTTGTTCAGCCCCAATCCAAGCATCTTTAAATTCTACAATGTTTGTTTTCATACTATAAATACTATATTTTCATACAATAACTTATACTATACTGAAAAAAGTTTACACCCTATTTACGTTAAATTCGAAATAAGAGAATAAAAAACCAATAACAACTGAATAGCAGGTAAAAATTGTAGTAACAATTTCCTATAAAAGTTGGTATAAAAGTGTTTGGTTTTCGACAATTGCTTTCATCCACTGGTGTCTTAATCCTAATTATAAAGACTTTTGTTCAGTGATACTATGATAAAAGAAAATGTTATATATTTTTACTCTGAATTTGTATCCTAAATTTTCGCTATTATTAAGAAATATTTTTCTATTGCTTCCTCCGCCGTTCATTCGTTGATGTTCTTATCTGCTATTATCGTTATCATCATCATCATCATCATCTTCATTATTATTATTACTATTATTATTATTATTATTATTATTATTATTATTATTATCGTCATTATTGCCACCGTTATCGCAATTACTGTTTCTACTTTATTTATGTATCATTAATATACATAATTGAAATCGATAGCTGATTTTTGGCAGCTCCTATTAGTGTAAAATGTCGAAACATTCAAATAATACTAGATTCTGAATTTGCCTTAGTAAGTTTGTGATTGCAAAATCTTATTCGATTTTTTGGGGTACGACTCAACTTTTCTCAGAACGATGAGGTTCTTCTTTTGGAAGATGTTAAAGAACCATTCATTGGAGTGAAATCCCTGCGCCATAAATTTTGAAATAAATTTGCAGTACCCACTTAACAAAACTAATTGGTTTGTGTTACTACGTATAAGAAATATTAGAAATCCACGGAAAGAATGACGCTTTCACAATAATATTTTGTAATACTTTCAGATAGAAAACCTTGGAAATCGGTAAAATAGCCCCAATTGAAAATTTTATCAAATTTCCCGGTTTCAATAGAATTTTCTCAGCAGGGTTTTACGTCCATATGTGTGATGCGCGTTTGAAAATACCATGGGACTCGCATTTCTGCAGTAATTTCGAATTTTCCGTGTATATAATATACATAATGAGTTATTCGAAGAAGTAGCAGCTTGGCGTAATGCATCGGAGCAATGTAAATAATATTTTATTAGCTGCAAGGCTTTCAGAATCGAAATTCTAGAATTTCTGACAGCGTCTGTCAAATAATTATTCTCGATACCTTATTTTTTCACTTTTCTAATGAATCGAAATAATCAGCTGTTGATTTTCCATACGAGGATATTTTTATTACATTACAAAAATGTATCAACCAAACATTCTATGAAATTGCAGTTTTGCAATTTCATTGAACTCGAGGAGAGCGAAAGCGACACTTGGTTCGACTTTCACTCTATATGAATAAAAAAAGGTTCAATTAAAATCTTATTTTAACTTAAAACTCACCATGATTCAATTTGTATTTTTAAATTTGAATAATAGCAAATATATATTGGAGTTAAATTTTCCTTCCTTTCTTTCCAATAGAAACAAATTATAAATTATGAGTATCCTGGCACTTTTTGCATTTTACTGGAATCGAATATGGAAATTTTTATTTTCCACAGTTTAGAAATTCAAACGTTCTCAAAAAACCGTAGGAAAGATTTGGAAATTTAAAAAATCATTTTTTCATAGTATTTCTCTAATAAATTTTAATTTCGATTATTCCTATTCTATTAAATTTATTACAACTGTAATAAATAATTACCATAGTTAATTGAAAGTCAGGTATTTCGCAATAATTTTTTTCATGGATTTGATTGAAAATTGAAAACAAATACAAATTTCAGGAAAATACCGTGAATGTGCCCCCAATATACCATACGAATAGTGTTTCTAGTTTTCCGTAGTTTTCTTGAGAATTTCTCCCATAAAAATTTTCCATGAGAATTAAAGATTGCTTTTAATCGCCACGAGTTTCGTGGCAGAAAAATTTGAAATTTACCGCGGTGAAAACACACGTATTAGGTCCAATCAGGAAAAGAATTCATTGTGATTGGTTGAGAATTTTCGTACCAGCGCCTCTGGCGGCGTTTATCGACCAATCAGAATCAACTTACCTGCGAACAAGAAGAAATGAGTGAATTGGAGCAGATATCTTTAAGCAATCATATTTATTTGCGATATAAAATGAATTCGCCATCATTGTGTTGATTTCCTAACTGAGCGATCGTTATCACGCTTAGCTATTACTACATTGAACAATGTTTTTTCTGGAGTGGAGACTGACTGACACAGGTCGTTCCATGCCAAATACATAAATCTTGTACAATATTATTTTCTATGAAAGATTGTAAGCGTAGTTTCTAAGATACAAAAATACCTGATAAAAATGTACGTTCAACAATGAGAATCATAAACGTAATAGGTCCCGAAAAAGAAAGCATGAACTTGTAATTATAAATTAATTGAATAAAAAGCATACACTTTTTACCGGAACAGAGTTTCAACGAAAATGTTGTATACATCTTAGAATTTCTAAATCTATAAAATCTAAAATTAAAAATGTCTATTTACAGGTATTTCTCTACGTACATTTGGATTTGTATCATTCTTTTTAACACGTTGCCGCAAATGACGGCTATAGCCGTCCGATTTTCAGCAATATGAATTAAAAGTGCGCGGCAACGTGTTAAATAATACGTTGCATTAACTGGATAAGGTTTTTTCGTGAAATGGTGGAGGTCACATATAGGTCTGCAATTTTTTAAAATAGAATCTTATATTTTTAAATTTATTTCAACAATTCAATGGGTCGCTTCAAAAACGTTGTAAGGTACAAATTGCAAATTGTTTAAAAACCCCTAAAAATGAAAAAAATAAAATGATGATGCAATAATAATTGTTTTAAAAAATTTGTACCTTAAAACGTTTTTGAAGTGATCCATTCTATTATTGCACCATCAGGTTATTTTTTTCATTTTCGGAGGTTTTTGAACTATTTGCAATTTGCAATTTGTGCCTTACAATGTTTTTGAGGTGACCCATTCAATTGTCAATTCACGTATTCCCTTTTACTCCTATGTTTCTGTCTAAAGGTTCAATAATATTAAAAAATTAATCAGCAAATCATGAAACAGGAATACTTCAAAAAGTCATTTTATTAAAAGATTCTGAGGCAGCACAGAGAGTATTTCAGAATTCAAGCGATCTCTCTCAATATTTATTAATTATTCAGTTACTCCGAGCTGCTTTCGCTACTATGATTTTTCCTCTTTTTCTTTTTATGTTTCGATTTCTTCTTCTTCCTCTTCTTTTTCTTTTTGTCTTCCTTCGCTTTCTCCTTACATTCATCGGAACTATCTTCGGAATCCGTATCGGAATCCGTATCACTCTCGGACTTCTTGTGTTTCCGTTTTTTCGATTTCTTTTGTTTTTTCTCCTTCTGTTGCTTCTTCTTCAGTTTGCTCTTCAACTCCTTCTCTCGTAGTTCTGTTAATGGAGTAACATAGTTTTCGTCGCTATCGGAGCTCGTACTGCTTACATCCAAAACTATCTCTTTGTTCGGATCGACTTTTATAAAATTTCTACATTGATACGTTAAGTGTCCCGCGTAACCACATTTTTTACATGCGGGACGTACTTGTTCCTTATTCTGTGGTATCAGTCTCGAGAGGAACTCTGGATCCATGGTTCTGGAAGTATTCACCAGAGATAATACTAGGTTTCGCAAAATTTTACGCTGCAAATAAAATAAGTTTGCGTTAAGACACTCGGTATTCCGATAAACTATTTTTGGAGTGCATTGTTTGGAAAAAAGTGAAAATAAAATTAGTTGTAGGATACTTTAGACTGGGTGCATTTCGTGTTGATTCGATCACTTTTTGAAATTGCCAAGTTTTCAATTTTGCTTAATTTTCGATATTTGGTCGTAATTTATCCTTTTTGTCACTTGAAGGGGTAAACTATACAATTTCATGCAAACCAATATGCAATTTATAATTTCACGTGGTTTTATGGAGTATTTTAAGTGGAACGTGATCAACTAATTTCCTGAGGATAACAAAGTTGAACATAGAACTAATCCTGCCTCAACTAGTTTGATTACACCCTCAACACTGGTAGGATAATAACCCGATCCTGCCTCGATTGATTAAATAGAAACTGTAATTTGATCTTATCTTTAACTACAACCCGATATAATCTTCTATTAATTGACCGACTTATACTTTGATACCCACTTTACCTCTTCGTGAAACTATTGTTGACCTAGCAATATTACCTGTATCTATATTTCTCAGCTATTAAAACTTTTCATATTTAACTTTATACACTAGGGGGAATAAGTTGGTTGGGTTTTATAAAAGTATATGCACTTTTCCCAAACGTAATTCCATTGGTTTGACCCATTATATATAGAATCTTGTTGCATTTTGGATAATGATGTCTATTTGATTTGCTACATATTTGGTTTGGATACCATTAACTATGTTATATGATAATTCTGAAATTACATTTCTGTAGAGTATGTGCTTTCCTTTATTATCCTATAGTCCTTTATTAAAAATTTCAATGCAGGAAAAATTCTAATATTTAAGAATTTTGTAGTTTAAGAAGAATTTGGAGGTTTGAAAAATTCAAATTTTCTAAAATTTCAAAAGACAAAACAGGCTTCGTGGGTGCCAAGTGATACTAAATATGTTGGCAATTTTTATCTTTAACCGTTTGAATGCCAGAGGTCTTTTTTGTTTCAAATTCGAAAATTGCCAAGCGGCGCAGTAGCGATCTTTTCATTCCTTACTTCAAAAATGCTGGCATTTTTGGACATGGAACATAAGAAGCGCGATTGCACTGCTTGGCACTCAAACGGTTAACTAACAAAAATCATAACATCCGATAAGTCGCCACATTGTAGGCACATAGTTTAATAGAATTTTTTTAAATCTATACATTTGGCCACAGTTATAAGGATTACAAAAGTATCATCATATTATAATAACCAGCACACTAATTGAATGATCTATTATTGTTAATACTTTGCAGTCCATCAATAACATGGTGCTATTGCATTTTAATTCTTTAACGTGGGCTGCGGACCGCAAAGAGTTAACGAACTTTGGAAATTTTGGTCGACAAGAATCATGAAATTTTATTATAATAATGATAATTTATATATTATGAAATACGACTTGTGAATGCAATTATTTTGAAAATCTGGGTTCGAAGAGTGTAACCTTAAAGGATAAAACTTGGAAAACTTGGAAAACTTGTGAATTAAAATAAGAAAAAAAATAACATATGGAAATTAAAGAAACAATCGAAATTTTTATCATTTTCATAAAACATGTTCCGACTCCTTAATGATATTACACGGAATCTGTAATTCTACAAGATTCATTATTTATATATTTTTTGTTGTACATATAACCAAACAAAGTTAACCTCTTCAGCCTTTTGTACAATATTATATCATACCAGGTTAAGAATGATTATAACAATATCAATAATAATAACAGTAAAAAGATATTATACTAGTAGTAAAAAACACTTTTTAGTGCAAAAAACTTACGTGTAAAAGGTTTATATTTATATTGAGTCCGTGGTTTATATACAACTTCGAAAACCGAGTATGTTTACATTTTACTTATTGGTGTGACGGCACCTACTCGAACTTCAATAGGTGTGTTCCGAAATTGCTCCGCAGATTTGAAACAAGTAGTGAATCCACTACAACTAGTGTTAAATCCCTAGCCGATATAATGTTATAACCTCACGTCAAATGCAGTGGCTATAAAGCTTTTGCGCGGCAATGTACGATTTTACTTACACGTTTTCAGTGACTTTCAACACTTTTTCTATTTTCCAAATTATATGAATACGAAACTATTAAGAGTTAAGTTAAACAAATCTTTTAAAATAAAGACAGTGTTGAAATATTTAGTATTTAAGGCAATTATAAATTAACGTAGGTCTCCGAATTGTTGAAGCAACAAAGTAACTATTAAAATCTTCAACAACCGAATACAACGTTAGATTTTCACACCCATGGCTAAACGATGCAGCAGGACCTCACCTTTGAAGTTGGTGCTCAACGAAACGGTGCAGAAGGACATCTTTGAAGTTGGCGTTCAACGAATGTTACGAACCAGGACATAGCAGAGAAACAAGGTGGCTATTATGAACTTTACTTTTGGTGAAAATGTGAAAAGTGAACAATTTGCTCAATTATGTATGTACAATAACCTGTACAATCTTTTCGTCCGCTGTAAAAGGAGAATGCGCAGTAATGCACAGTGTTATATATGACCATTTACCTATCACTGTTACAAACGATAAATTTTTATGAGCGAAGTCAAACCAAGTCAATCGAACTTTGGACACGAAGAATTTACGACGATTTGGTTTTTTAATAAGTAATCGTTTGACGATTATTTGTTACAAGTGTCCTCACTTTTTTCTAAAAAAATTTGAAGATTATTTTGTCTACTCTTAGAATTAGTTTAATTAAGAATTTTAGGCGAAAATAGTGAAGGGGTCATAATGTGAGGGATTGATCAACTTAAGAACAAATTAACACTTTCAAAGTCTTGCGGTCTATTATTCTCTTTTATTTCTAAATGTAATTATTAAATATAATGATTAATCTCAATGACTGTGACACTTTTGCGCGCCAAAATTTGATTTTATTGGCGCGAAATATAAAACGGTAGATTTTACAATCGATTTCACGAAATTAGTATCACAGACGAGCTGTTAGTATTTCTTGTTGTGCTTTTCGGATGAATCTTCGAGTGCGTAGATTGACTACCAAATTGATTCCGCTTGCGTATTAAGGCTGCGTTCGGAAACACCCATCAAATGGACGCTTATTTCCAAGCTGCCGAAATAATGAAATGTCGAAAAATCTTTCCCCTTGCAATACAATTCTTATACATTATTCGATACTTTGCCCTTTCCCAAATGGCCGCAATTCCAATATCAACTTCCAGAAATTAAAACATTTTCTTTTCATCCTCCTGTTTTGGCATAAAACGCGGAAGGCAATATAATTTTTGTAATTCTGACAGAAGATTTTGGAACATACTGTAAAAGGTTGTTATTCAGTTTGTGTGCGAAGTCCTTAATGGAGGTTATGAGTGCGTTCAAAATTATCGGAATAATATACAATCAAATAATTTTTAATAGATATGCAAAAGAATTATGATTAACCAAAATTTGATCTTTTTAACATTTTAACGGATTGTCGAAAGTGTATAAAAAATGTAAATGTAGATCGATGCCAAACAGAACACCAGAGAGGCAACAAAATGCCGAAATGTCTTTTTGGAGATTCTGGCGACATTTTGGGAATACCCTGTTTTAGGTGATCAACAATAATAACATATTTTCATTTATCTGGATATTCCATTTGGCACCTTTCCAAACTATAGAAAATATTGCAATTAAAGAAAATGTTTCATCATAATTTTTCGTAGGTTATATTACAAAAGAAAGATCTATAAGATTCTAGACTAATAAAAATGCTGAAAAAATGCATATCAACAAACCTTCTAATTATGCTGTTTGAGAGAAGGATCTAAGAAATGATATTTTTATAAAAAAAACCAATAAATTTTATTACAACGTTATAAAATCTACACAGTTCTTTCATTTTTTAAATTAGTTACTCATTTTTCATAGTAGAAATTCTATCAATACTGGTTTTGAATAATTAACTTATTCCTAACTGGCCAATCGTTGTTTTCTCGGATTCACAAAAAAGTCTTCTATTAAATTAAAAATGTTGTTCATTATGGAAAGTTTGAATTTCTTTTTTGGGCAGTTATTTTAAGCATGGATATGAATTAGTTAAAATTATTCTAAATAATTATATGGTATTACTGGGTTAGCTAAATTGAAATAAAAGAATGCAAGAAACTTGAAAAATTGGACAATTTTCTAATTCAAATTCAGAAAATGTTCTAAATTTTCTTAAGCAGCCTGGACAATTGCTAATCAAATTTGGATGGAGTTTTCATGAAGTAATCATAAACTACGTTTTTAAGGAACACTGTCTGTTTCATTGTTGTTCAATGTAGAAATCTCGAAAATATTAATCGAATAATTTTTTCTTAAATAAATCGAAAAGTTAGCATCCTTTCATGAAGTTTATAGGACTTGCTAATAAAAAGCTAATAAAAATTAATACAATAAATTACTAATTGTAAGAAATTTTAATAAATTTCAAAATTCCCGCCACAATATTTCGAACATTTCCTTGCATTTCCGCGGGAAGATTTAAAGATATGTACATGAATAATGAGTTGCTTAAATACAACAGCTTTGTTAGAATTTCTACAACTATATACTACTAATTATTATTACTAATGTTATGAATAATTTAATTTAATCTTGTTATAAATATACGTATATAAATATATTATATAGATCAAATCAGGCAACATCTTTTTCGTTACAATTACATACGAAAAAATACAGTCAATTGAAATATACATTCAGTAGAAAATAAATCACATTTACATATATGTGTATACACACATACACATATAAACATGTCCACAGTGTTCTTCTAAGATATTTTTGAAAATTTTATTGCACATTCCGTATAGTTTTAAGAAATTTATTAATTCTTCGAATAAATTTCAGATAATTTCGGCGGGAAATTTAAATATATCACTGGGTGCTATAATAATTTAGATTAACTATTGTTTATATTTTTCTAGTTTTGGTTTGAATTTCAAAATGTCCCAAAACTATGTGCTTGACATGTCTTATATGTATATGTATGCAAATGTTTTTAAGTTTATATATTTGGATATTTATACATAGATTCAATTAATTCTATACTTGTTCTATGTTAAACGTCTACAACAACATTCACATCTACTATATATACTTTTTTTAAACTTTTCCATTTTCTTTGTCTTATTTTGTTATCTGTCTGTACAGCTTTTGATTTAGCTAATTCATTGATTTACAAGAGAGTGACGCGTCGATACATACATATATTGTTTTAAGACTATCTAAACACTAATTGTTTCCTTTTACTACCTATAACAGTTTATTTATCCATTTTAATTTCCTTTTGTTTTATAAATTCAGCTGCCATTCGAATAATTTTAAGTCAAGTAATTACTCCTTCGGCGTCACGTGTATCCATCAATTTTTTTTATTTCATCATTTTGCTTGACTTTCGAGTCTTCCTAAAAGGTCTATAGAAAGTTTTGGGGGATTCCCAAAGTTGGCTTACATACACCAGTACACTTCATACCACCAGAGGCGCCACTGTAATTAATTCGTAAGGCTTCCCGTAATTTCGGCGCACAATTGAAATGCATTTCAATGACAGCGTATAGATTAGAAAAGAAAAATATTTCTTCCGAAACTTTTGATTAGATTTTTGGATCTTTCGCAAAAATATGCGAAGATTTGAAAAACTGTTGATTGAAAGAATTAAAATTTGCAGAAATGTGGAAATATTCTCAAATACAATTTATAAATACTATATAAATATTTCTACATTCAGGGATAATAATATATTTCGAATATATTCTGTAAAGAAAATTGATTTCGAAATATATACGTAATTGTTGTGGATATGTTAATTTGTACTGATGCTCTATCGCAATGGGTTATTCTTTCTTGAGTCCAAGGACTATAGTCTAGGGACTATCTATTTTGTAATAGCAACCATGACGATGACTGCGTCATATTTGTCACGAAATGAAACTACCAATCAACTACTGTAGTTATCCAACTTCACTTCCATTTATCTTCTTCAAATATACTATTGCTGTATCAAGTTCTTTGTATTATTACAAATCCAACATTTGTATGTTGGATTTAATACAACTCGTAATAATACAAAAAAGTTTGGTACAATAATAAAACGTATATTTGACGAAGATAAACGGAAGTGAAGTTGGATAACTACAGCATAGACTATGATACGATGGTTACATTTGGTAACGAATATGACGTACCCTCCACATGGTTGCCATTACAAAACAAATAGTCCCTAGACTATAGTCCCTAGACTCAAGAAAGAATAACTCACGGTGATAGAGCCATATCC
Organism: Gasteruption jaculator; assembly: GCA_949825005.1. Classification (NCBI taxonomy): domain Eukaryota; kingdom Metazoa; phylum Arthropoda; class Insecta; order Hymenoptera; family Gasteruptiidae; genus Gasteruption; species Gasteruption jaculator. The sequence continues at coordinate 15,434,040 of OX463763.1, forward strand.
ACAACAATAATAAAACATAAGGCAGATTTCTGGAATACAATGAAAATACAAATTTGTAGATGGAATTTCTTCAAACTTGCTACAATAATTATTATACTTTTGAAATTTTCATTCTATACGGAACACCCATTAAACCAAATTCAATATATAAAGGGGGAACTGTTAACAATAGTAAAAATACAATAAACGAATACAAATAAATGTTTCCCATTACTTTTGAAGGGTCCTTTGTTTCAACTTCTCTATATATTTTCAATTACAATGATGCCTATTGTTGGTAAATGTACATTGTTCTCCCTTCGTTAATAACAATCATGTAGAAATGATTAACAAAATGCCGAAAAGTGGATATATGTATAATTTTCATCATTAACAACCCAAGTTCAAAATTGTAGATTGAACAAAATTGAGGAATCAAATATTTAGATTAAAAAAGTCTAATCAGCCTTTTTATATGTATATATTTTAAGCTATAAATATATGTACTTTAGACCACTTCAATGAAAAAGATTAATGTATATAGAACTGGAGTATCAAAAATTAAGAGTTTTGTGTTGAGGGTTTTATTTAAGACGAAGATATCTTCTTTGTAATATAATTTTCAATTTTTTTGTTATTATCGAGGCTCTTTTGGAATGAATTCAAGTAGTACATAATTAAAAAATTCGTTTCCTGGTCCCATTTTATACTCGAGTTTTTTTTTTGTTTAAAGTTGTTGTTATTGTTACCGTCGACAGTCCAGTGTATTATTTTTATACTTAGATTTTGATTTTAAAAAATTGTATGATAAATTTTTCAAGTGTATCTTGTGTATCCGTTTTCGCTTTCGATGTAGAATTTAATAGAAAAATTGTTTCATCTCCATTCCACCAAAAATTAAGTACAACACGGTTTAGATACAACATTTTGAATTGGAATGAGAGAAGAGTTCAAGACGAATTCCTAAACTACCTACTTTTTGCTCGTTAACTATTTTCAAAATAAATTTTTTTCTAGTGCCGTGTTGAATTTTCCAAATCACTTCTTCTGGAAATAGCTTGTAATATAAGTTTGACTCTTAGTTGGCCTACTGGGTTCTGACACATTCAAGTCCAGTTCAGCTCCAATTTAAGCATCTTTATAGTAAGAAGATCCTAAAATTTTGTTCATACCATATATTATTTGTTCATTAAACAACTAAAACTATATGATAAAATCATATTTACCAATTATCATACAATTTTTTTTATGATCCACGCAATACAATTTTTCATAGGCAGGGTCAGAGAAGCCCCAGTGTGCCAACTGTGTCATTCTGATGAGGGTCAAGAAAGACCAAATTTATGAAATAACGCAATAGGTTTTTGAAAATATTTTGCAAACAGTGAAATATTCTATATTTCACGAAAATGACAAAATTCTCTATTTTGCAAAAATTGCAAAATTCTATAATTCTGCAAAAATAGCAAATTTCCATGTTTTGCAAAAATTCCAAAATTTTACATTTTCCAAGAATAATTGATAATCAATTTTGCCTATATTGACATTGAATGAAAGTAGGCCGTTTCAAATTCTTTGACCAAAACTATCGGTTTTCAAAAATTTTGAATCCCTTCCAAAGTGGGGCTTGTGAGTATTCCACGTAATCGTCTGCCACTCTTCTCCTCGCTGATATCAAAATTTCTAACATCACATTTCTGTGGTGTCTATATAACACAGAAGTACGGACGAAAATCTCAACCAAAAAGAAAAATAGTAAGAAATGTATTTTTGGTATCTCTTATTTTAGCCTAAAAGTGTGATCACAGCTCGACAGAAGGCTCGACAAAAGTATATCGGTTTGCGTTCGACGAACAAAAGCTTCTCATTATTTTGGCGAACGTAAGAACAAAATGTATCCAATGTGCGTGTTTTTTTTATTCACTCTTCTCATCTGGCTGTCAGAAATTTGAACGAAAGACGGAATAAGAGTTTCTCGAAATAATCATGCTTTAAGGTATGCAAATGTGGTATAAAACGAACGTCATTTTAACTCTTGGACGGAACAAACGTACAAATTTCTTTGTTATTGTTAATTTCTTTAAGTAGGTTCGTTCGTTTGTACGTGTGTCATTCTGCTTTAAATAAATTGGACGTAGGAAGAAAGGGATATATATATATATATATTTTCAATATATCTTTGTAGTATTATTGGAAGTAACGTGGTCCAGGTAACCAGATTTCGGTCACGCTCCAACGAATTTGCGACTTTTTTTTGATAAGTCCTATCACTTATTGTTAGAGTAAAAGGAACGCAACTTAACTGTTATGGATCGGAATCACGAGTGTTCTTGTTTTTGTACTATCTACTATAGGAGCGAATTGAACAATGTTAACACCATTTCTACCAAAGGTGTCAAAAGACACCTTTTAGAACATTAATTTAGAATTATTTTCGAGGATTAATTTTATCTTTTTTTCAAGTCCACAAACCGGAGGTGCTTAGTAGAGCAATTATGCGTCTGTAAAAAAATTTGGTATGAATTGAGAAAATTTATTTGAATTATAATTCTATATTTTTGGTTTTCGATTTTTGATTACGAATAATTAGCGCGGTAGAAATAGTGTTAGCGACATTTCTTAAATGATGGCTAGATTTCGATAGAGAAGTTCAAGGCGAGTACCCAGAGTACTTCCAAAAAAATAAAGGCCCTAATTATTTAATTTCTAGTTGATTCAGAAAAACTGATAATTAATTTTGCATATATTAATATTTAAAAGTAGGTTCAAAAGTAGGTTTTAAAAAGTAGGTATTAAAAAGTAGGTATATAGAAAAATCCAAAATAGATTCTTACATTAGTCTATACAAGTATCAATATCCTGGAATTACAAATTATAAAATTTACAGCGTTTTTTTTTCAAAATGTAAAAAAAGATTCTTTGTGCCGCGAAGGGGGCCACGAATAAGTTACAATCAAACGTCATAATTGAGGTTCATACGACAGACACACTCATACAGATTAAGAATCTTTTCGAATTTTGTGTTAGAAATTACTTGGGCCCTCAAAACTTTAATATCAGCAACAAATTCTATTTTATGCTTATAATTCATGTACAAATAAATAAAAACCTATTTTTCTATCATAAAAAATTTCTTTTATTCTCTCAGAGTATATCCTTTATAAAAAAAATGTTATACCGCTACGTGCGGTACTTTTTGAGAAAAACTTCGTCACAACCCTAGGTTGTGGGTACTCCGGGAATTCGCCTCGAACTCCTCGACCCATTCGTGGAGTCAATTTTCGAAAAAATCTGAATCTCCACCGAAACGGTCAACGTCGCAAATACGCCGGTGACGAGCGCGAATCTGGCTAGTGTGGAGCTAATAAGGAAAACGTAAGTGCGCAGTCTTAGACCATTCTCAGTTTGTTACGATATGTTAAAAAACGGGTAAAAAAAGTGGCATAAGTGTGATTTAGAGCTCGTAAACGTCACGACCATTGGGTCTGGAAACGGTTGGACGACCAGATGCCGAACTGGCATAAGAATGAATAATATGTACACGTAAACGTACGTCGCCGGAAGATCGTGCGCCGTCGCCGCGTGTTCTTCTTGAAAAGCTAACAGTAGTCTTACAACAGCAATAATGAAACAATTTGATATAAGCATTACGGAAATGACGATCAGCAATGCAATACAACAAATTATTAATGCATGATTTGAACGATACGAGCCAAGCTAGTCTGTAAAATACAGAAGCACTCACTGGTCTTACGTTACTAACACAAATCGCTATGGCATATGGTAACCAAAGTACGGCGAATATTGCAAAACTACCGATATTGGCCTTAGTCAACTCGTAATCCCATGAAAAGGCGATGGGCGGTTTGTACGAACCCCTCGTCGCTTTTTCAACGCGTATTACAAGTGCAATGTAAAGGAATAGTGTTAATAATGATGGCAAACCTACTAGCACGCTCGCACCAATGGCCTGCTCAAGAGCGATACCGTTGAATTGACGTCCGCAAAAATCGTGATCTAAATCCAACGATGATTGCAAACCAACCGCCGTTGCTGCCACCAGCCAGACGGTTATTATCGTTGCTGTCACACGACCCGTTGTCAACGCGTTGTACCTGAAAATTAAGCAATCGCGTCAGTATCGGTAGGCAGTGTCTTGCCAAAAGCGATGATATCCAATGCAATGGAAGGTGTGTTACGAGTTGGAGATGTTTATTTAGTGTTTTGGGATAAGGGCCCTAAATTGTGGGTGTAAAATATAGAAATAGTAAATAAAATGTTATATCACAGTAGAGTCCTGTATTGGTATGGTAGAGGTATGGTACAAGTATGGTATGGTATGGCACGGTACGGTACGGTATGGTACAGAGAGTTAAACAATTTTTGAAATTCGCTGCGAAAATAATTAAAACATGCGCACATAAGTGGCAAATAAGATTAGAGGTACCCATCAGCAATGTCGAATTTTATGTTGCCTAATTATTATTCGCGAATGTATAGAAAAATTACATGCAAAAACTGAATAGTAAATTCAACAAATTGCTTTCGAAAAATTATATACAAAATATTTTTAATAGAAGAATATTTTGAAAAAGTTACAAGAAAATTTCGAAAATTGAAAAATCGTTTTAAAGGACAAAATTACTATTCCATAATTTTTGTAAAAATTATCATTGTATATTACAAAAGGCCAAAGAGATCGAATAAGATTTCAGTCAAGAAAGTCAATAGCTTCCAGGCAATATATATTTTTATCGATGGGGTCCGAAAAGTCCCAGTGTGCCAACTGCGTTACTCCGGTGAAGCGGATCAACTAAGGCCTAACACAATTGGGTCATTTATCTCACTTTGCAGCATATTAAAATTTACTATGCGATACACAGCAATATTTACCACGTCACACGGTAAATCTTATTATACCGGATAGTACAAATGACGTTATTACGTTCCGTTTTGTTACACGGTAAATGTTCGATAGTACTTCGCAATAAGCATTTTAAGCGTTAATTACGGAATGCATACACTGCATTGACTGTGCGGAGTTACCAATTAGCCAACTAATTGAATACCTCAAATTATAACAATTAGGCATGAAGTAGCTATCTACAAGCTAAGGCTTAATGAGCTTCTGAAACTATGTTCATTGCCTCAAAGCTGTACTTGACATTACCATTCCGGTGGGAGGCATAATCGAAGATAATTTTCAGCAGCTATTGTTGCTAATGTTAACACCGAGACCAAGAAACAAATGGCTTCTAGGGTCCATTCGAATCTACAGATCGTTAGAGTCTCCTCGTGTCCCGCTAGGATCACGACAGCCGATGCTGGAATCACCAAACCAGTCACCAACAAATCGGCCAGCGCGACGTTCACTAGAAATGCGTTTCCTACGGATAACAAGACAAATTATGTATTAGTTCCCAGTTTTTTTCGTTTTTTTTTTGGATGGAATTGTTGGAAAACCCACAACGTATGTTTTTATGTCTTGCACTTATCTGCGAGAGCAGGGCAATCTATTAACCGGAAGAAACGATTTTCTCAACGTATACGAGAACAGTTTGCATTACAAAAATTAATTAATAATCAACAATGTACGAACATCGGTTACAAAAATCGGTCTTGTAAGAGCGGAGGATTGACTCCTCGCTTTTTCGATTTTAACAGTATTTCTATTTTTGTCAAAAGACACCTTTTAGAATTTTAATTTAGAATTATTTTTGAGGTTTAATTTAATCCGCAAACGGGAGATGCTTAGTGGAGCAATTATGAGTCTATAAAAAATTTGGTATTAATTAAGAAAATTTATTTTAATTATAATTCTATATTCTTGGTTTTGGATTTTTCATGACGTATAATAGGCGCGGTAGAAATCTATAAGAACAAAGGATTGATTCTTCGCATTTTCTATTTTAACGCTATTTCTTTTTTTGTCAAAAGACACCTTGTAGAATTTTAATTTAGAATTATTTTCGAGGTTTAATTTAAACGTTTTTTTTTTCTAATCCACAAACGAGAGATGCTTAGTAAAGCAATTATGCGTCTGTAAAAAATTTAGTATTAACTAAGAAAACTTATTTTAATGATAATTCTATATTTTTGCTTTTGGATTTTTCATGACGTATAATAGGCGCGGTAGAAATCTATAAGAGCAAAGGATTGACTCTTCGCATTTTCGATTTTAACGCTATTTTTGTCAAAAGACACCTTTTAGGATTTTAATTTAAAATTATTTTCGAGATTTAATTTATTTGTTTTTTAATCCACAAACGGGAGATGCTTAGTAGAGCAATTATGAGTCTACAAAAAATTTGGTATTAATTAAGAAAATTTATTTTCATTATAATTCTATATTTTTGCTTTTGGATGCTTGTTTACGTATAATATAGGCGCGCTAGAAAAAGCGTTAAAATCGGAAAAAAAATCCCCGTAGTTCCAAGGCAGCAGGGAACGAGAAATGTGAGACATGGGGAAAAAAGTGCCTCACCTCGTTTCCTAAGATGGTCTTCCACCATAACTGCCGAGATCATGAAGACATTTCCGACGCTCCCGATGACCGCCAGTGATGCAAAAAGTAGAAGCCGGGCGACTCGTGACCAATCCGATGACAAAGTGACCGGTGACACTCCGATGTCGTCCTTAAAGAGATTTGGTGTCTTTTCTAGAGTCATGACATCGTCCAACGAGATGACTTCCGGCAAGCTGTCGGTTATCATGCTGCTCCCTGACGTTGGAATTGTTGTCACGTTCATGCTGCTCACCTTTAACAGAGAGCGTGAAAAAAAAAGAAGAAATAAATGAAAATGCACGAAAGGAAATATATATTACGGCGAAAATATCGCATTCTAGTTCGACGATGGGCTCAATGAAACTCGAGAAGTAGCTGAAGTTAAGTCTCGCGGAGTTACGTACAAGTATCCCCTTCCCGTTTTTTTTTATTAATAAATTAAAGGAGGAAAAATCATATTTTCCAAAGAAACCACTCTAGAAACCAATCAACAGCGTAAAAGCTCGCCGAAGAAAAGTAGGTAAACCTCCGCAACGTTAATTAAGTTTCCGACATGCCTTCTTTTCCCTTTTACTCTCCAACTCTTCCGTTAAAAACAAATTCCTGTTTTTCCTTTCCGCTCACTCTCTTCTCGCTAAACGTGCGGGTATTCCTCGGGAATATCCGAGGAAAAGAAGACGGAATAAACGAGAACTGGAACAAAGTGGGAAACCAACACAGCCGTGCGGCTGTGCAATTTAATAAAACTACAAACGATTTTAACTCCCTTTTTTTTCATATTTACTCTTTTGTCCTTCCGTCTTTCATTTTATGCCGCTATTTTTTCACATAATTATTTGCGTATCTCAAAAGGAGTATTAAAGACGGAGCTCTTCTTCATTTTCCAAATGCATTTCGAGAGATGTAAAATCGATCACCAGAGTAGGCATTGGAGATGAGATCCCGATTGGAAGGACGAATTCCCATAAGTCGTGCTTTGGAGTTTTTTTTTAATACATTTTTATATCTTTAGAACAAAAGTATCCGTATTTATAATTATAAGAATAATAATAATAATAATAATAATAATAATAATTTAATGGGTCACTTTTTTATGGATCATTTTTTTAACCCGTTTGTTTTTGGACAATTTCTAATTGTCCTTAATTGTTTAATTCTCCTTATTTCTAATAAATAATAATAAACCTTTTAAATTTACGATATTTAATAATCATAATAATTTACATAATTTCACTTTTAGTCATAAAAAATGAAAATGTGTATCAATATCAAATTTTATTATGATACCATTATTGTTATCAATATTATGTAGATAATATTTTTTACAGTTAATTTATATTCACCATGAATAATTATTATTTCTGATGATGATAATGATGATGGTCAATATTATTATTAGTATTATTAGTATTAGTATTATTATTATTATTATTATTATTATTATTATTATTACTATTACTATTGCTATTGCTATCGTTATTGCTATTATTGCTGCTGTTATTGTTATTATTATTATTGTTATTATTATTATTATTATTATTATTATTATTATTATTATTATTATTATTATTATTATTATTATGATTGTCAATAATTTTGAATACCTGTGTTTTTCTGAAAAAGGAAAGGATTGACTGAAGAAGACTTTTTCAACTTTGCGTAAACCGAGGACGAACTTTTTACATAAGAAGCCGTTATAAGGTTGAAAGGACCAATGGAAAGATATTGAAAAGGTGAGAACGAGACGAACTGAAAGACGACAAGTTTCAGGTGTTTTCGAAAGCAGCAGCTGCTGTTGCTTCTTCCTTTTCTGTTAGTAGGTGTTTGCCACTCTAATAACGAATAACGGGAATGACAGTTAAAACCAACCCTGTGGAAAGTCCCATTTACCTGATAGGCTATATACAATTGTATATTTTACAAAGGATCCGACATAAACAGATATGTGTGTGTGTGTGTGGGTATTGTAGAAATAGCTTTCTCGAAGTATAATTTAAAAACTCAATATCTTGGAAACTGCAGGTTTATTGAGGGAGAAATAAGGAGAAAATGATCTACGTGACACTTGCCGACAAATATGCCCTGGATACATGCACTTAAATACAGTTTTTACAAGTTGTTTGAAACTTTATGGGTATAGTTACAATGACACAGCAAAAATCCAAAACCAAAAATATGGAATTATAATTAAAATAGATTTTCTTAATTAATCCCAAATTGTTTGACAGGTGCATAATTGGTCTACTAAGCATCTCCCGTTTGTGGATTTCGGAAAAAGATTAAATTAAATCTCGAAAATAATGTAAATTAAAATTTTAGAGGTGTCTTTCGACACCTTCGGTAGTTTCGAAAATAAGATTTGGGAGTTCAGTTGCAGGGGTAATTTGGCATTAATTTAGACCCGTTTTAACAAAATTCTATCGAAAATTGGTAAAAAAAAAACAAATTTTTTTGGGAAAAATCGTATTTTTTTTATGGTATAGTGGGAATTTTAATAATGAAAGTGGATGCTCCGGGGAAAAATTACCTCTTCAACATATCGAAAATTTCGAAAAATTTGCAATTTTCATCAAAATTAGTATATACAAGTTTTCTCAGACCGCTTGTTTTTTTTTATACCAACTACAAATTTTTTACATTTTCGACCCGCGATAGTCATTTACCATTTTCAATTTTTTAAATCTAAGCGGATTTGAAATCAACGTCCCAAATAACTCCGTACATCAATTTCTATGAAAATGCAACGTCAAAAAACCTGATTAAAATATATTTATTTATTAGCAGGGAAAAAAACCAAATTTTCTGAGTTTACTTACAAAACCAAAAACAACAAACAAAGTAAATTAATCAACCTCCGTTCCTTGGGATATTTTTTTTTTAATCATACAAACTTGTGGCGAAAGAAACGTTGATTATAAATTAAAAATTAATCGTTTCAATCCTCGCAGAAATGACGTGCTAGCTCATATAGGATGAATACGTATTTCGCTAGTTCATTAAACATTGTAACCAATCTTTCACCGGTGGGTCGATATATTTTTCTTGTCAGACGGTGCAAAAATAATGACGGTAGCGATGTTCTTTGCGAACTTCTTATAACACTTTATTGCAGTTCTTCCTCTTTTCACATTAGACGGAACAGGTAAAAGTATATGAAAAGAAATAGTCTTCCTGCTGACAGCAGCCTGAAGTTTTGCTCTCTATTCATTTTTGATTGGCGCGTTAGTTAATAATGGATTTCGGCTCTCTGTTTTTTTCGACCCTTTGAACGGTTTCTGACGAAATTTCTTTCGCGAAATTGCATGGCGAATTAACCCTTTGAGCCATACATTTTTCTACAAATCCAAATTTGACAACAAATACATGAGCCGTTCATTTTGAAAGTGGCCTAAGTCCATTTTTTAGTTTTTTGTTGTTAACTGTACTAACATGTGCCACTTGATGTTAGTTTTTATAAAAAAACATTTTGGAAAATTAAAAAAAAAACTGGAGTTAGGCCACTCTCAAAATAAACGGCTCACATAATTGGCCGTCACAGCAAAGCCCTAACATGCAAAGAACCCTTTGCAGGTTATTTCCAGATTTTTAGAGTTCGATGTTTAGTAAAAAATGCATTTATTTTATAAAATTGCTACTTTTTTGCACTCTGTTTGTTTATAAATACAAGTACACTAATATCAATTAGGCGAATTTTTTTTTACAATTACTGGAGTCCTAGAATACTAATTTAATGACTTTCATCTTTAGTTTTAATAATTAACAATGTTGAAATATTTTAACACGAACCGAAGTTAGGTGCGACAAAGGTTGTCCCGCTGTGATGCAAGGGATTAATACAAGTTCCTTGTCATAAACATAAACAGAAGATGGAACAAAATGTTCCTCAGTAATTTGCGAAAAGGAAATGAAAATAGTGTTTCTCAAAGTAAGAATAAGCGAAACGAATAATTTTTGTACAAAAAAAAACTTATTCGCAAAATATAAATGAATAGTTTTTAATAATAAAAAACGCAAAGGAAAAAATAAATACTGTTGTAGGTAAAAAGTGGCCGGTACCTTTGCAGCTCCAGAATCGGATAGGGGTTTCCCGATAATCCCTAAAAATTGACCTTTGTAGGATAAAAATCGTAGACCGGATTTCCGAAGTATCGGGATTTTAATCATTATTAAATTTAAAAAATATCAAATAATTTTCTGCTTTTTCATGAGAATTTTTTCAGCACGCATATTTTTACAAACAAAAAGATATTTGAATATCCCCTTCCATATTGTAGTAGAAATTTTATGATTTCCATATAAATAGAGAAAATATATTTCTTTAATTTTGGTGTTTTACCCCGATTTTCTGGGAATCGGTTTTCATTTGTTGTGGAAAAGATAGTGTCAATTAAAAAAAACATAGGAAGTGAATCGACTGATAAATTAATATTTTTTGAGCTTTTCTTATTTTTCTTAATTCAGACCTATTTTAACACCTTTATTTTAACGCCACTACACATTTGAGTAATTCCCTATTCATGTCGCGTGGGTCGTAATGATATACACCATTGCATTTGTCACAACCGGCTCGGCCTGAACAGAAAGTTGCTGACATTTTACGTGTTGAGCCAATATGAAATTTGCGAAAATTTCCAATTTTTTTTCGAAAACTAAAAATAATTTCATTAAATGTTCACAACATTACGTTCCGTGTTGTAACGAGAGTAAGGGAGTGAAAAAAAATTAATTTCTAAAATGAGACTTCGTTTCCCATTGTAAAAACTTGTGGGAAATGAAATATAAAAACTTGCAGTAGCTGTGCATTAAGTAGAGCGACATAATGATTTTAAAACTAAAGACACGGAGGGAGCATTGCGAGAAAAAATTCCTCAACTTTTATAATACCGCTGGGAAATAACAGAAAAATGCTGCTGCACCGACGTTATAGGAACCTCGTCGAAATGTCTGGCATTCGTTAACATACGGTACATTTTTCCATATTTATAATTGCATTTCATGAAAATTATACGAGCTTCGCATTCGCTGTTACAAAAGTGCAGGTAAAAAATTTCCGCGCCTCGATAATACCTCTAGAAAATAACAGAAAAATTGTGCGCGATCAACATTAGAGACCAAATGTCTGGTCTTTGTCTATATTCGGTAGAATTTTTTCATATTTGTAATTACATTTCATGTAAATTGTACGAGTTTCGTATTCGCCGTTGCAAACTTTCATGCCGGTAATATTTGCATTAAAAAATCCTCTCTGCTGCAGTTACGCGTAATTTTCTCGGCATAGCAATATTTATAATACGAAAACAGAAACGATTGCGGAAGTTTATTACAAAACGTAAGATATTTTTTCAACCACTTGACTTTGCAACTGAAATTCTGCGTTTCGTGAAATTAATGAGTGTTTAAAAAATCTTTTTAATTTCCTACATTTCCTAATTTTTGAAATTTTTAAATTTTGGTTCTTGAAATTTTCGGATTTTATAAAGAATATTTATTTTTGACAAATACTATATATACAGTGGAGACCCCTATCTCGACGGAATGTAATCAAATTGGAAAAATAAGTACCAATGGCTAAACAAATTTATATGATTTTCAAAAAATCAATTTTACGTAGTTTCGGTAGAAAATATCGATTTTTCAGAATTTTCATTATACAGGGTGTCCCAGCTAACTTGACCACCTTGAATATATATACCAACACTAAGCCAGATATTCAAGGTGGTCAAGTTAGCTGGGACACCCTGTATATCGTGACGGCTATTGGGTTATTAAGCCCCTCCAATCTGCCGGATGCCAATAATGAAAATCGTAAAATTAATAAAATCGTAAAATTTTGGTTACTTTAATTTTCATACCTTATCTTATTTATTTCTTACTAAATTTTTCTTGGTGAAAAATGAAAATTCAATTTCGCAACTTCCCTGTTTCATAAACATTGAATTGGAGCATAATTAACGACGATTACTTTGCACGAGTTTACTTACTTTATATAACTACATAATCGTCCTTAATTATGCACCAGCCCAATAAAAAATAAATAATTTCCAAAACACATAAGGGAAAAAATTTCCGTACCCTTTGTATATTAATAAAATTGTATGTACCTAAAACGAGTATCTAGAATTTGAGGAAATGGCGTGCCTTCCGCGCTATCACTGATACATCACAAAAAGCAAGGTTATAACTTATCATAGAAAAACAATAGGGTAAACTCTACTGCGACGTACGAACTCATTTCGATTCAGTTAATTATCCTCCACCAAACTGAGATATCTAAAATATTCATTAACATATGGTGGCGATCGTTAGACGTTAGAATGCTATTCAATAATTGGTAGGAAGTTGCCGGTGTGCCTAATATGAAAGCTTACATTTTTAAAGGCGTTGGCTGATTGTGTGAGTCTCTTTTACTAATGGACTGTATAATCCACTTCATTCTAATTAATTGAACCATATATAGCGTGTGGACCTCCCGTAAGACTTTTGCACTAAAATGAAAGCAACGACGTAATTTATTAGATCAAAATTAATTGCTAATAACTTTTAATACAGGTTTTTCGGGTCATCGTTAAATCCGGCATTTATTACCAAAAATTGTGGCAAATATTGAATCATAATCATCGAAAGATGGAGGAGTCCAAAGTCGTGTGGCCAGAATTGGCTTTTTTGAGATTTTTGAGGAGGTTTTAGGCGAGGGAGGGGTCAATTGAACCACGGGGCAATTGAACCGGTCCACTTACAAATTTAACAATTAAAAATTGAAGTGTCTTTTTGGAATTATGTTTCAGTATGGAAACCCTTGATTTGTCCAAAATTTGGAACCATTATGATCAGTCAATTTCGAAAAATTCAAGATCTTGCGTTTACGAGCACTACAACTATTTTTCTCAATTCTCGGTGAAATAGTTATTAATTTTTTAATTTTTACACATAATTATAAATTATTAATTGTAATGAGTTGGTATATCTACATTTTTCAATTTGTAACTTGATTTAAACTGAAATAATTTTTAATACACTAATTACCGTAATGCTTGACCCCAACTAGTGGTTCAATTGCCCCCGTGCTGGGAATCTGGTGAATTGAATCAACCGTCGCGGTTGAATAATTATATTCCCTTCTTAAATTATGTTTATTTACCGAAACCGTTATTTTTAACAAAAAAGGTTAACTATTTTGTATAATTCTATTGGGTTGGCATCTAACAATAAGTAATTACGGATTTTTCAAAGCAAATAAATGACAAAATCCGCAATTACTTATTGTTAGTTGTCAACCCAATATTAAGAAAAATATTATTAATACATTTTTTTTTACCTCCACTCCCCTCTCGATGTTTACAAATGTTATAAAAAGAAATAGTTTATTTGTTCCAGATAATCTGACGAACTCCGAGTGCAACAAAATTTACGCAGTTGCTTCTGTATATTCCCCAGAGTATCGTAGGACAAATTTTATCGTGAAATAAATCGTGCAAGCAAATGAAAAAATAAGCTTGATGGCCTAACAATGGAGTGTGTGTAGAATACCATATATTGGGGTGTAATTCACGTTGCTGCAACTTACTCAAATTTACTTTTCTCTAACGTTTTCTTTTCTACACATAGCCAATGATTTTATAGAAAATTTCCAATCAAGGAAAGTGGATTAGTCGCTTCAAATCTACAGTATCTATATTGTGCACAGTTTGTAGAAGCTAATATAATTTATTTACTCTAATAGGATTTTGCAGAATGAAAAGTATATTTTGTTATTTCAAAATATCCGGTAGAGTGTTGGTGAAAATGTTTTCAATATAGATTGCTTTTTGTCTAATCAACAGAACCGCAATTGGTCGCAAAATTCTTTCAATGATTTCAAAACATCTCCATTAACGCGTTGACTGCCATGTCAACTTTCCGTTCAGGCCGCGCTGGTTATGAGAAAGGTAATAGTGTATACCAATTATTTCACCTAGAAATTGATACTTGTGCTTCGAGCCGCTATTATTTTTTTTATATGAATTTTTCAAAAATCCGACTCGATTTTATTTTTTTTTTGTTCGCTTGTTTACTTTGTTTCATCAAATAATTCTTTCCAGAAGTAGAGCTGTCATTTAGAAATATCACATTTTTTAAAATTAATTTTTACTATATCCCATCTATTCACAGATCAAATTTTAGTATCGAAGTACCCGATTGACTCTCGACTTTTTATATTTAAAATAAATTTACTCAAGAATGCACGTTGGTAACAATTTTAATTACTTTTCAATTGAAACAATTTTTTTCTTGTTTCTTTTTTTTCAAATTTATTATTTTTTTTTGGCCGCGGAATACTAGACAATTAATGTCAAAACCAATTCTATCATTTTTTTTCTACCCTTCGTATTGGGAAGTTAATTGATTTGGTAAATGAACGGTTCATATATTGTTTTCCTCTTCCTTTGAAAGTTAATTAAAACGGAATTTTTTTACCCCTGTTCTGTGACGTCTTTGTGGAGAAACAAGTTAGCAAAAACGCGGCTCGCACATCATGCGTTCCCTTTGATACGGTGCAACTTTTGTATGAAAACATTTTAAATACAGTAATCGATTTATGACCTATTTAAGGTGGCAAAGTTAGGTGATTCACCCTTAGTATACGGTCTCGACATAACTGACGCTCATTCGAGCAAGGGGTGTATTTATAAGTACAGGCGGAGAAAATTACAAGGCACTTTTTACCGGAAAATTTCGTTGAATCGGGACATCAACTTAATTGCACATTGAAATTTCCTACGTAACAATATAAAATCTATTATAAATTCACTACCCTGCGGTGAAATATACGTTGCGGTAGTAAAGTCGGCCACACTTATAATAAGCTTTATTTTATTACAGTATAAAACGTCCCGCAATTAAGCAAATTAAGCAAATTCTATGATTTTAAAGTACAGCGTAATATAATAAGATACGACTTACAATTAGTTACGATCGATGTATACGCGTGTATATATACGCCTATCGCACCTAAAGGCTCGATGAAGTGGCGTTAAAAGAGGGTCGGTATATTGCATTTAAGGAAAGCCACTTTCTTCATTAAAGAAATTCTTTTAGCCCGTGTATTTATCAACACTACCTTCGCAATTAGATTATACCGTTGCTGGGAAAATGTTTTTTCGAAATCGTATATTCGAAGGAGGGGACGATGGGAGAGAGATCAATTGTTTGGAATTTGTACCTGTTTCGAAAGAATTATTTTTGAAAAAGAATCGCAAAGTGAGAAAAATTAATTATCGTGGGAACGACGAGGAAGTGTCGATATAATTATAAATTCTGAATTCCGACATAAAAAATTCATTGAATTTATTTATGAATTTCTATGAATTTCACGTCCAATAAGAAATTTCCCATCGTTTAACACTATTTCTATTGCGCTGATTATACGTAATCAAAAATCCAGCACTAAAAATATAGAATTATAATTAAAATAGATTTTGTTAATGAATACCAAATTTTTTACAGACGCATAATTGCTCTACTAAGTACCTCCCGTTTGTGGATTTCCAAAAAAAAAGATTAAATTAAATCTCGAAAATAATTTTGAATTCAAATTCTAAAAGGTGTCTTTTGACACCTCTGGTAGAAATAGTGTTAAAGTTTAAGATCACTACTTGGTGATCATTCTTTAGTTCATATATCTAAGATTTAAACATTTTTTTTCTTGATTTTTCTTATTCTTTCTTTCTCGTGTCAATGAATTACCTCCATGTTGTGTGAGAGTGCCTGAGATTGTGGGTGTGTTCGAATTCGAGAGTGAATTTCTGACCCTAGTGCGTGTTGAGGTCAGTGCGAGATTGCTACGCACGAATCGAAACTTGCAATTTGGCAGGTACCATATAAAATTATTAGGTACAATATTATTCTTGTGGTCCGATTCATTAATGATTTTCTACCAGCCTCCTGACAATACGTTCGTTAGAACGCCTAATCATTTTTTCGTGAGCTATTATTTTTATCAAGTGCACAATCACGATTAAATTCAATCGTTAACTTTTCTCATACATAATTTTGTCTCGATATTGTGACCATCCAACGGCTTCCACCACTATGCAGAATAATAATAATAATAATAATAATAATAATAATAATAATAATAAGAGTCATTTATTAATAGAGCGCAGTTATGAATTTCAATAACGCGGTTCAACAATGTCCTTTAGTCACGATTCGGTACACACTTCGGAACATGAAACAAACCCTTGTTGGAATAACATTGCACACCATGTCCGAAATTGATGCATGCATATTCTAAATATGTGATGCTCTTGCTACGGCAACGCCGTTATCAAACATCGATGCACCCACGGTTTGTTATATGTATTCACACATGTGTTGGGAAATTGCATATAGGCACGTTGGAACGAAACAAGATTATTTATGGTTGGGGAAAAAAAAGAGAATCTGTTGAATAAATAACAGTGATTTTCATCAATCGAATATTTTATGGCATCGTATTAAAAGCGAAGTACGATTTATTTGGGGTAGTAAAATTTCTGGGGATTAATAGGAGCATATTTTATTTTGCTTATGCTTCTGTTGCTCGTATAATTAATGAAATTACAGTCGAACCTGTTTTTGTGAGGTCTTTCTTTATGCGTTTTTCTTTTGTGCTGTATGTAAATATCAAGAAAAAAAAATCGCACAAAAGAAAAACGTATAAAAAAAGACCGCACAAAAACAGGTTTGACTGTACTTTTTCGATCTTTTCGATCATATGGATTTTATATTTTTTGTGATAACCTTTCGACTCAAATTCTTTTTAGTCTTTTTTTATAATAATAAATAGTTTGATAAAATAATAATTATATATCAGGGTACTCAATATAATAAATAAAATGTTTCACCTGGAGTGTACAAAATGTATGAAAATGATCTTGTTTTTGACCAAAAAAAAATACACAATTTTTATATGCAGAGTTTTCAAAAAGTAAAGGACTACCCCAAAACTGGTAATTTTTCCCTGCAATGGAATTCTTTACATTTCATACATGTAAGACATATTTATATATATACACCACGAAACAGATTATTTTTATTACGTTCAAAATTAAATTTATTTTGATTATACTAATTATTAAAAACTACCAAACTATGTATTATTATAAAGAAGTAGGATTGAAGAAAATTAATGAAGTCGAAACAAAAAACAAAAAAATGTCCTAATATTGTTTTTTGATTTTCTATGTTTTTATTTAGAATAGTTTATTATTTAATTATATTTATATTATATCATTATTTATTAATGCTTCATTATTATATTATTATTAGGATATTTCCTCACACGTATCCTATAAAACGATTGGATCTGAAAGTATGAATATGATTGAATAAGCGAACAGGATTCAGGATAAATGATCCAATTATTCCTTTAATGAACCTTTTATTAATTCATTGAAATTCGCGTCTTTAAATTAATTTCAGCACTTTATGAAGTCTATCCGCTGGTGAATTATCATTTATTTTCTCCAAATACAATTTTTCGGATGGTTGGAGATGCTATTAAAGCAAATAACTTAAATTCTCTTTTAATAAACTCTCATCAAAACCACTGCCGTCTATTTCATTTAAATAATCGAGTTTCCTTTATTAAAAAGATTCTTTTTTTTACTGTGTGTGGAAATTCATAACTGGTTATACGGAAACAAGAATCCACGAATTATCCACTTGAAAATCGTATGAAACCCAGCAATAAGCGAAAGGATTTTTTGTATTGCTCACGGAAAATAATATTTTTCGACAATTATTCGTCCTAATTTTTAAAACTATTATTTATCCTCCTACACTTTTTTCAAAGTATGCAAGTACAGTGATTCCAACATAAATCAATGACCATCGAAATTTTTTATAAATATTCCACTCGGAAAAAAATAAACTACGATATATTTCCCCGTCACGGGAATACCTACTGAAAAAGAAACTATGAAAATTAAGATATTTAAAATATTTCAATTTTAAACATATTAAAATAAAAATACAAAAAATACTATACAAATTTTAATAAAAATACTATAAACTCGTGGGTCTTGGATCAACTCGAGGGCTAAATGACATCAACTTTTACGTCACAATATACAGACGCTCTCTAATAATAATAATAATATTCTAAAAATTCCAAAAACGTCATTGAATTTACTATTATCAAATTACTTTTTTTCTCTTGTATGTATATTTTTCCTTGGTTCAGGATAAAGTTAAATATAAGTCGACGTTGTCACCGGAAGCTGCAACGTTTCCCGACCGTCCTTTTTCATCAAATTCTAGCGCTAGTTGAAAAAATCGTATTTCTGATGCGATTTCGGAAATTTTAATAATGGAATTGAATTCCTTGAAAAAAAAAAAAAACATTGGATAAGGGTCTCCCGAAAGTGCCCAATTGTCCCCTTCATAATGGATGGTGATACCCGGCAATGCTTTGAATCGAGAAACTAAAGTCAAACGGAAAAGTTCCACTGCCATCGAATCTACCTGTACCACCACCAACTACACACCCTGTATGTTCCTATAAGCACGAATGCATATGTATACGTATGTGTATACTATAGTACGTCCACTCACAGAGAGAGAGAGTGAGAGAGAGAGACATTATTAATTAGATATCGGCAAAATAAGAGTAATTATGGGGAAACAAAACAATTCAATAGCTTCCACGTGATACGTTAATTGGTACGATTGGTCTGTAAATACATATACCTATGTATATACCTCTAAGGCAAAGACGAATGCAACTAGGGGTGGGAGATGCAGTTACAGATGCAGATGCTGAGATTGGGAGAAATATACTATATATAGAACGACAGTCAGATATATAGATAAATAGATGGATGGAGACAGAGAGGGTGGAAGAGGAGACGATACGCAGGTCGGTAGTCAGGCGGTCAATCGAATGTCGCATATAGGGTATCAAGTGCAGTATGCAACAGGGAGAAATCAGCGGGCATCGACCGGACCGTCGTAGGGAAAGATAGACAATTTTTCCAATCGTAACTAACAAGTGGGTGGCGGCAGGGGTAGTGCACATACATATATACATATGTACATGTGTATGTGCATATGTATGCAGGTATGATTGGATGGACGTGTGTGTGTGTGTGTGTAGGTACAGAAGTAGTAATGCCTAGTTGTTCACCCTCTGTTCCCAACCCTAGATTCTAAATCACGAATGAGCGGGAGCTGGAGCACAGGGGATGAAACAGGGTGAAACAGCGAGAGAGAAAGAGAGAGAGAGAGAGAGAAAGGCAAAAAGGAGTCAGTTGTTCCCCTTCTCTGCAACTGACTGGAGGTGGGAAGCTGTATCGATTGGAGGTCTGGCT
This sequence comes from Gasteruption jaculator, assembly GCA_949825005.1. Taxonomy (NCBI): domain Eukaryota; kingdom Metazoa; phylum Arthropoda; class Insecta; order Hymenoptera; family Gasteruptiidae; genus Gasteruption; species Gasteruption jaculator. The sequence continues at coordinate 15,453,855 of OX463763.1, forward strand.
ACGCTTTGCCAGGGGACCACCAATGGGTTCCAACTGACGTCCTTTAACTCCACGTGCACACGCGTATCTCCCTCTTTTGCACATTTATTCCATCGCTTAATATTTTCGAATTGACTCATTAATTCCGTATTCCGAACTCTCGACTTCCCGTTGTAAACGGGAGCCGACCTAATTCTGACCTATCAAAGGAAGATGCGGTACGGATAACAAGTACTTTGGGATCCGACAACGAGTACCACCAACTCTCGTCAAACTTTCTTTGAATCTCCACGAAACAATTTCCTTCCTGCTTTATTATTTTCCGTGGTTTCAGTGCAAATGCATGTCAGAGACGGTCTTTTAGCGAAGGAACGATCTTCGTGATCGACCATTTTCAAGTCGATCTAACGATACATCAAAGATGTGAAAATCGATACGGTGGAATTCGATGATTAATTGAATTTTCGATATAAAATATTGAATATTCGGATATAATATGATTTTATTCCAATATAAAATATCGAAAATAGTAAATATTAGTCTCGATCGATTGAAGGATTACTAATTTGTGAAAAGTTGTGTTTGTTTTCTTACGGAGTCAAAATGATTGATTAAACAACACTTCAGTTATTGGAAAAACTACCGTATTCTTTTTAAATTATGTATTTTTTGTATTGAAAATTTGCATTGAAAGCAGCTGGTTATTTGAATAAGATCAATTTTCACCGATTCGATCCCTAAACTTCCGCGAACCACATGGGGTTTAATTACTCCCAGCAGTCCTGAAACTTCTTAATTATTTTCAAATATAATTTTACATAAATATATCGTTTTATATTGGAGCTTCAATAATTCATCATTTCTTGATAATCGATTTTCACCAAAACGATTTTTAAACTTCCGTAAACCACGAGGGTTTGAATCAACCCCCAGCGATCTTGAAACTTCTTAATAGCTTCTCAAATATAATTTTCATTAATGCATCGTTTTATATTAGAAATTAATTAATTGACAATCTAGTCAAGACCAATTTTCAGTGAAAGGATCTTCAATTGTGGGGTTAAATCAACCCCACTTATTTTACAATTTTTACATTTTTTAAAAATATAATTATAAATATATTGAGTTGGTGCATAATTATCAGGTGTTTCTTTGAAGTGACAACCCTAGCAAAACGCCTGATAATTATGCACCAACCCAATATACAGGGTGGGTCACCACATTTTGCCATTTTGCCATTACGCATGGCAAAATAATGGCAAAATGTGGTGACCCACCCTGTATATTTGCGATTTTATAAATAAAAATAAATCTTTGTTTTATTTGGATTCGTCCTTACAAAAGACAAAACTCTTTATTTCGAAGTGCCTTTTTATTGAAATGGCACATTTCTAGATCGATAACGTTCGAGCTTCAATGATTCGGGGTGTAACTCTTGCTCGCCCGATTCGTGAAGAGCCAAGCCATCGATTTATCGCCAGATCGAGTCAACGGCTCGGTTCGGTTCGATTCAATTTTTTTTTTCTAAACGGCCAGGACCGCTATCAGCTCCGTCGTGTTCATGGAACACTGTTACCAGAGGTGTGTGTGTCTTTTACGAAATTCATCTTTGTTCAAAAAGCTTTTGCCAGCGCCGCTTTATTACGGAAAGCGTCCATCAAAAGTGCCATTTGCCAACACTTCAACGGTGCACATTCCTTGTGAAGCGTTTTCTCTGGAAATGCCGTTAATAGAACGCATCTTTAAGAAGCGCTTCCTGTTGAACGGCTGCAACCGAGACGCTCTTTTCGAAACGTTTCCACTCAAGACTGCTGGAATAGCGGTTCCCAAGAGTTACCGGGTCCAACAGCTTCTAGCGCTTCGCTCTTGTGAAGTTTCTGTTCTAGACGCTGCTTGGGAAATCTCACGAATTGTTCCGCAGACTTTCGAAGGTTTCCACGGGAGAGATGCCGGTTTGGGGAGTTCCCGGTGGTGGTTCGATGGTGGCTCGTATAACTTTCGCCGAGAGTTTCATTAGAGGCGCTACCTTGGCTTTTCCTTGGAGTATTGCATGACTGCAGAGGCGACACTTCTGATGGAATAGAATGTGTCACGAAAAAGAACCCTCGTGTGAAAGACACGTCGTGTTAAGTGGTATCCGTAACTTCTACCCAACTTTGATATCCAAGGCGAGAGAAAATAAATTTCACATTTTTCCAACCCCGGAATTATCGAAATAAACAACACTGAGCAAAATTGAGAGTGATTTTAAGTATTGTTGTTGTTAAGTAAGCCATCAATCATACATTTCTAGTAATTTTAATTACATTTATTATTATTCCGAATATTTAAATGATTGGGTCAACCACAAATTAAATAATAATCGGTGTATATGTTTTTCAGTAAAAAATGGGAAGAGACCGGGCCGAACGATTTCCCGATGAATAAATATGGTAATTTTCATTCTGAGCTAAAGTTGAACATGTATTTATTAGAAAATTTATTATTATTTATTTTATTTAAAATTAAAAATCCAAGAAGATGAAATTTTAAGATAATGGATTTTATCGCATAATTACAATTTTTATGCTGCAATTAAAAGTTTTACTCTGTTTTGTCAAAAGTCAGTGTAAAGTTTATGAAGTTTATCGAAGGCGCTACAGTATACTAAAATTTGCTTAAAATTTCTTAAACTTCTGTAACGTAATATAATTAATTTTTTGAAAAATTAAAAAAACCAAGAAGATGAATTTTTAAGATAATCGATTCTATCGCATAATTACAATTTTCATGCCGCAATACAAAAATGTTACTCTGTTTTTTCAAAAGTCACTGTTACATAATAAATTTTATCGGCGGTGCTACAATGTAGTAAAATTCGCTTGAAATTTCCCTCTGGATCAAATAAATTTCCGTAACGTAATAAAATCCATTTTTATCTGTAATCTTCTCCGCGTGTACCTTAAGCGATACTGTTAAGTATTGAACTTACATGAACTCCCTATCGGTGGATTTCCATGACTGCATAAGTCGGTCATGGAAGGAATAAATCCATTTGCGGGGCAAACTAGTATACGCTCGCTTTAACGATCAAACAGATGCGCATCGGTTCAATGTCGAGTCAAGAATTTCCCTAAAACTCCTATCGAAAATTTTCGTTGATTTCTCTTTTTAATAAAGGAAGACCTACTTTTAATGGAACAGATACGGAATAATGAAACATATCGAATTGGTAAACAAGGCTAAAGGGGAAGCACGGATCGGCTGAGAAAAGGAAAAGTTATGGAAATACGATTTCTGGTCACGTGCTGAACCACGTCAAGCCGAAGGGGATTTTCCTCATTTTAACCAACTATTTTTAGAGTTGAGAGTTTCAGAGAACAGTGGCTATAAGATACCACGGTAGTGGCATAGCAGAAGTAACATAGAACGGCGAGAGTGAAAAAGAATGAATTGCCACCTGGGGGGCTGTTTTCTAAGGGTGAAAAATAAAAGAAGTTTATGGAACTTCCCCATTTCTTCGTGTAAGAGGCGGCAAGAGAATTTCCAAGAATTAACACCTTGTTGACGCTACGCTGGGAAATGGATCTTGCCTCGGACCCCGCACATTTCTTCGAAAAGACGCATAACAAGGTACCGATTCGCGTCTCCTCCGGCAAAAATGCGTTAAGACTCCGAAGGCTGCTGAAGATTAAGATATAAACAAAGAAGCAGACAGTAATATTCTATAAATCCATCCGTGGCGGTATAAAAATGTAACTTGGAATAATCAAATTCCTACCACGCACTTTCCATAAATCTTTTTTTTTATGATTCGTTAACTTGTCCTGCCTAGGTTTATAGCTAATAAGAGTCACGGTATGTTATTGTATATAGACAATATGCAGATTCAAACCCAAGCCAATAAACAATAGAATTCTTCTCGATTTCAGTAAACTCATTCCTGGGCAACGTACCGACGCAAGATTGCTGATAAGTTTGGGGGTAGTCATAAGCCGTCAGTGGTTTTAGCAGGCGCTTAACACTCGAAATAATTAATCGCCGATAGGTACCCACAGAGCATGCGCACAGAATTTTAAGGAATTTAAGCCCCGAGTGGCAAAAAAATTGGGACACGTCAAAATTACGTAAAACTTGTTTTTTTTTTCTTCTATACATTATCTATACATTATCCAACTGGGAAACGTTTAAGAAAATTTTGCGAATGGTCGATTGGCACATAGATCGCACGTGCACCTCTGGTGCAAGTATTTTAGAAGCAGCGTCAGTATCTTTAAAGCGGCACCTCTGAAGGACGCAACAGTGAAAATCACTGGACGACCTTGCGAAGAGGAATCGAATAACGATATCGACATGAATGAAATGACAGTTCCGGTTGGACGAGGGAAGCGTTCGAGGGAAAGAGGAAAGCTTTAAAAAGAGAAAACTTCCTTCTAAAGATGAGCTTGCAAAGGCAGAAAAGTCCAACGTAATTGATAACAGCGAGGACAGAGTCACGCGAATTCCTATAATAGCGCTCAGTATGACATCGTTTAACCCTTCATAGCCCCATGCAACAAACCTCAAATATCCTACAAGACGAGGTTTGTTACGGGAATTGCTCGGTTACGCCTTGCATGCCGTTTGTGGTTGGCCGATCCATAATATAGGAGCTGTATGGGGTCCCATAACTCATTTACTATCGCCTGCTTTGAGGTTTCAATAAATAATAATTCAAGAAAATTATTTGACATTTTGGAAAATACGTATTTTTCTATTCCTACTCCCTTTTCGCAATTATTTTGAATTTCCACGAAGATGGGCTACCACGGGTTGAAAGTGCAACCCGAGATCGACGACATAGTTGCCGTACGAAAAAGTGCAATGTGACATTTCGAAAGTTCCTCAATAAGCCCCTGGCATTTCATGATAGAACAGACAAAAAAGTGACACTTTAGGAGCCGAGAGGAAGCAAGCAGGGAGGAAACAACCCTCCTGTGCTACTTGCAGAATCGATAGTCCACCTTTTTTATTTTCTTCTTCACCTACGAAGTCTCAAGCTCACCCTCTGCGAGCATTTGTACGTATACCCTTGGCGGATGTGCCGACAGACAAGAGTCCAAAGGGTGTATTCCTGTTTCCCGAGGATCGCAGTTACGTCCTTTCGGCACTCTGCAGCCAAGGAGCACTTTTGATCCGACGCACACGTGCACAAAACCCTTCCGCGCAATGTACCGAGACTTCCCTTACGAGACGGAACTCCCCGGGAGGTTCGTTGACACACACAAAGAGACGTATGTACAGACGTGCACGAGTTTACTGCGTAAACGTGCTCCAGAACATTCCGAGAGATCCTTCCATCCACTTCTTTTAACGTTAAAGACGTCCGTTAAACTTTAAGTAGTCCCTCTTCAGAGCAACGGCACCTCCGGTCCCTAATGTCTAATCTGATTTCCATACCATTACGATACCATCAAATTTGCAGCAATATGAACGGTCTTTAGCAGGGATTCGATATCGGACCGGTAATTTGTAACATAACGGGTAGCTTTAATATGTAATACTTCATGAAATTTCTATAAATCTCGCGAAGCGGTGACTGCCGTTGACCCGTCAACGAACGGTGATGAATTATAAACGACCACTTCGAGAAATATTTTAGCAAAAAGTGTATTTTTAGACGCTGAAACCAGTGGAATTCGCGATAAACGTTATCGGCGAGTATACATTCTGTCAAAAAAGTACCCGGAAAAGTTTATTTAAATCTCCCGCGTTATATGTAGTAATTTGAATTTTTTTTTTGTTATGTTAGCACTAGTGTACCGAATTATGATGTCAAGTTTGAGCGAGTTCCGTTAAGCAGATTGTTTACGGCGGTTATTATAGTCAATTAACCTCAGTACTGCGTCACGATTTTCAAAATGAAGAAAAATATCGATCAAAGAGTTTGCCTCAAATTTTATGTTACCAAATTTGAGGAAAACACTTTGATCGACATTTTTATTCATTGTGCGGAGTCTTTCAAAATATTAGAAAAGACTTATGGTTTTTTTCTGTCCCAAAAGTAAAATTACCTCCCCGTGGAACACGTTTTGAATCGGTTGAAGCCATAAAACAAAATTCGTTGAGGGGACTGAAGACCATCCCAGAAAACGCTTATATTATAAAAAAATTTTTCGAAGATTGGAAAAATCGTTGGCACATGCGTGTTGCATCAAATGGGACCTACTTCTGAAGGTGACGAAATAAATATTGACAAATAATTTAATATTTTATGTGTTATTTAAAAATTCCGGGTACTTTTTTGACACAATGTACACTGACAATAATTGTGAGAAAAATGATGGGTAAAATAATTAACTCGTAGTTCTATACCGTTAATGTTTGTACGTACTACGCAGGGGTCGTATAAGTTGCCAAGTTCATAGAAAGAATAGTGGATTATGCAGCGAAGGCGTGAAATAGGCGATCGTCGCACGAGTTCGGTATGTCGCCCGACGGAAGCGAGGGCGCCAAATGAGACGAGTGCGATAATCGCCTTAACCGTTTGAGTGCCAAGAGGCGCAATGGCGCTTCTTCCGTTCCATATCCAAAAATACCGGCATTTTTGAAATACGGAATGAAAAGAGCGCTATCGCGCCGCTAGCAAATTTTCGATTTGGAAACAAAAAAACACCTCTGGCACTGAAACGGTTGATGCAGTAGTTCATGTAATATTTCATACGATACTAATATGTTACGTTTCACATGATACTAATGTATAATGCTTCGTGAAATTTCTATAAACCTCGTGAAGCGATGAGGTCTATTGACCCGCCAAGGAACGGTGATGAATCATAAACGATCACTTCGAGAAATATTTTAGCAAGAAGTAGAAATATTTTTGAACGTTGAAAGCAGTAGAATTTACGATAAATATTATCAACGAGTATACACTGACAATGAGAAAAATGATTTGTTGCGGTAAGGAAAAAAATTCTGTAAAATGATACATTTATAATTCTCTCGTGAATATTTGTACGTACTATGCAGAGACGTAACTTGCAAATAAAGCTATTTGTTGCTATCAAATACAACTTATATAATTCTAAGGAACTCTATTAGGGCAAATAAATTATCTCGGTTTCAAATCATCCGACTGCGAATGGCGCTTAAAGGCGTCCAATGCTATGCGCTAACAGCGACTATAGACGTCCAGTGATAATTGCTCGTTCTACTCGACCTCACAGGGAGAAGATTTTGCTTCCCGCAGTCAAAGGGTTGATAAACTGTTTTCAAGCCAATGGCGCATTTCTTGAAGTAACATTAGATACACGGGACTCGCGAATTTGACGGATTTAGTCATTTCAAAGTAATCTGCTGCTTTCAGAATCAGTAATTTGAGTGTTAAATAATCTAGGTTTCTTCATTAACCCCTTCAGGTAAAATGACGAGTCTAGCTCGTCATTGGTTTGAAAAATCAAAGCAAAACCTTGTTAAGGTTTTGCTTTGATTTTTTCTTCATTTTACCGTTTTTGATATTATTTAACAATATGTAAAAATGGATATTAATTAAGAATACGTAAGAATTTTAAAATGAAACAAGTTTTTCTAAAATAAAAATTAAATGGTTATTTCATGCACAGTTTTTCATTATTAAATCGTACCGGAATGGGTTAACACTATTTTTTCTATCGCGCTAATTATACGTAATAAAAAATCCAAAACCAAAAATATAGGATTATAATTACAATAGATTTTCTTAATTAATAACAAATTTTATACAGACGCGTAATTACTCTACTAAGCATCTCCCGTTTGTGGATTTAAAGAAAAAGATTAAATTGAACCTCGAAGATAATTCTAAAATAAAATTCAATAAAGTGTCTTTTGACACCTTTGATAGAATTAGTGTTAACTTGTAGAGTGTGTACCCTAAATCTGATCCACATGCATACACGAGTGACAGCTATTATAAATTTATCTATTTTCTAGTTATTTTAAATTTATATTATACCTGTTTATGTTCATACTCCATTTACTTATATTCCCTGGCTATTATAAATTTATTTATTTAAACGTGCAGTAACAGGTTCGTTAAAGCGCGATATCCTATACATGTGCACGATTAATAAATGGAGATTAATACTGACAACAATATCTTTAGGATAATTACAAATAATAAGGCAATATTAATAATACAAATATTAAAAATAATGCCAAGTAAAGTAAAAATAGTACTACCTTTGTAGATTAACATATACAAACAAAGTAAAATTGATACATCATAAAAAATGACTAGGCATTCAAGTGAACATATTATCAGGACACTGACATCAAATAATTAGCAAGAATAATATCATAATGGTACTGTACTGATTTGAGAAAGGGGTAATTGTGGTAACGTTTCATTATTATCAGAATACCTCCTACGAATGAGTTGCAAAATTATCAGTTAATGATTTTAAATCAGTATATAATGTTAACATTTGATTGATACTTTAAAGGCATCCTTGTTAATTTTCCTGATAAGGCACTGGTATAATAAAAAAATGTTGGCTATGATTTTATCATTACGTGGTGTGATATTGATTCGTCCCAGCATGTTATAGTTTTATGACCGGAGTGATTATAACGGGGACCAATCTCGTACACTGTTTAAATAGTTGCACGTACAAAGATTAACAGCATCAATATTAATATAATAATATTAATATATAACAATTCTTTGTATTTAATTTTTTATGGGATTTGTTGTAATTTCAAAATTATTTCATTATCTTTTGTTAATTGCATACGTTTCGGACACAGCTTTGCTCTATCCTCAGTGTAAAACTATATTCAAATATAGTACCTAAGATAAAATAAATTAATTTGAATTGATGCAATTTTTTCTATTTTTCTAAATCGTAGTTAACTATACTTATTATCATTACAAAGTATCAGTCAAAATTATTGTACCCTTATTGTAACATATTTTAAATGAAAATGATAAGATTAATATAGGTATATTAAGGATAACATCATATAATAATAAATAATAAATAATTATTATAATAATATGTAAATTATTATATATTATATAATAATATGTAATTATATATTATTATAAACGAATAATATGTAATTATATATTATTATATATAATAATAACAGTATTGATATTAAATATTAATATTAATGACATGGAACCAAGAATTTATAATTACACTGACTCCTCTACATTACCACAAGAAATCATTTTCGTTAATGTCAAAGTTTCCCAATATTGATTCCCGGATTCACGTCATAGCAAAATAATCTCTGTAATAGGGATGCAAATACTGAAGTAAAAGAAATGAATTCGCGTTGAATTCGCAAGAAAAAATGGTGTAGGAATTTAGGTTCCTTTTAAAGTCACCACAAGACTGTCTGACTTCGAAGTGCAATGAGTGAAATGTCATGAAACAACTCCTGTTATTTCACGATCACAGCATTTTCCCCAGAACCTACACTTTAAGCCACAATCCAATCAATCCGATTCGCGGTAGAGAAACAATTGGGAGAATACTCGTTGGGGATCCGAATCCAGATCTCTCTTACGAGACCCAACTGCCAAGTACTTCTGAGTTGCCGCTGAATTTGGCTCCACAAACGACCTTCTCTGTTCAAACTCCAGTTTGAGCCTTCGGATAACTTCTCCAGAGGGAATGTTTGAAAAACACACTCACTGTTTCCAGAGTGTTTCACGTCTCTGTGACTTGCTCCTCGTACAGACTCTGGCATTGACGTTCTTGTGTCACGTTATACCAGCGATTTTGCTTGAAAAAGCAAAATACCTTGCCTTCCCCCCAAAAAGAGGGTAAAAATTAAAGTATCGAAATTGTGGTTGGAAAATTCATTTCTAGAGGTAATTTCACCCCTAGAATGTATTCCAAAGGTCTATTTTGACGAAATCCTAGCGGAAGTGAGTAAAAAGTAGGTTTTTTTGTGGAAAAATCATATTTCTGATGATATATCGTGAATTTTAATAACGGAATTGGATCCCTTGGAAAAAAATACATCGGACAAGGGTCTTCCACAAGTCCCCAAAAGTTGTTTCCAAAAGTCGAATTTTTTGGGCATACCTCCAATGCTTGGGAGTCCCCCAAAAATACGTTAAAAATGGGGTTCCAAAAATGAGGTTGACCAACTCTTTTTTAGGGATAATTTGACGCGTAGAATAGATTCCAAAAGCCTGTTTTGATAAAATCCTATCGGAAATTGGTGAAAAATATGTTTTTCGCGGAAAAATCGTATTTCTGATGGGATTTCGGAAGTTTTAACGCTTTCCTGTCCGCACGTCTGATCAGGATTCTTTCGCTTGGCGCCGGTATAAATCTTTATGTACGACACCAACGTGGCGACACCGGCGCTTGCTCGATACTTTGCGCACGGCACCAACGTGGTGCCACCGGACAGCAGAGTGTTAATAATGAAAAAGGATTTCTCGGAAAAAAATTACATCGGAGAAGGGCCCGCGTAAAGTGTCGAAAAGTTGATTCTAAAAATCCAAATTCCAAATTATAATTACTTAAGTTTTTGGATGAGCTCCAAGATTTAAAAGGCGTACGCGTATCCTCTGGCTGTTGCGATTTCCCTGCGTTTACATTGGACGCTCCTTTTGGTGCATTTTTGCTATAGGTTCTTGATAATGGACATGTCCATTAGCAACTTCGATCCAAAGAGTTCGGTTGGAGACACTGTTTGTACGACGCCTCCACCAAAAACGCTAATCGGGTGAATCCCACTCGAAACACTGCTTGTTTAACGCCCCCGCTAAAGACGATGATCCGAAACGTCTTCATCAAAGTGTTGCTTCTGAAACGCCTCCACTACAAGCACTGTTGAGCTTATTAAACGCTCCCACTAGTAGCGCTGCATTTGATACGCACTTAGAGCTTTGACGTTCATGCAAATTTCATTGACGCCTTCACCAACGAGTATCCGCTGCTTGTGCAAATTCTTCACCAAACCAGGTACTCGCAGAACTGGTTCGTTGCTGCCCGTACAAATTTGGAGATATGATAAATTCGTGTAACTCCTAGTTTCATGGAAATTTGCACCAGAGGCGTTATCGTTAAATCACCTCAAGCAGCAGCAGCAGCACAGTGGAACGCAAATAAACGTGGCAAACAGAGTTTGAGTCTAATGCCATGGAGTGAAATTGCTGGGAATCGTCCCAAATTCTTCCGTTGCTTGCCGCAATTTCGTGAGATCATGGTGCTAAGGAAACTCCATAAATAGCAACTGAGGCTGAAGTTTTAAATAAATCCTTCGAATTCTAATAATTCTAATTAAGTCTAATCCTTCGAAATATATACAACTTTTGAATTCCAAAAACTTCTTGAGAATTCAATGGGCAACAAATTTGCCCACATTGAACCCACCATGGAACTAATATGAATAAATTTATTGCACACCTACCGTTCCAATGACGAATTGTGCATTGACAAATTTGGTAAAATCAGACTAAAGCTCATGTTCATGTTATCTGATAAATTCAGATTTTGGAGTTTCCAAAATTACTCATGAATATAGGTGTGTAACTCTGCAGAAAATTTTACAACGTTATAATAATTTTTTTGTCAAACAATTAACATTCGATTCGGGGATGAAAATTGTAATATATATTAGCGCAATTTTTGTAAGACCGAATATTGTACCAAGAATTTGCGATAAATCCTAGCTAGAAACTATTGAAATTGAACATTTTCGGATTGTCTTTGTTTTTCAAAAACCTCGACCTGACTTTTATTACGGCATCAATTTTGAACATCTAAAAATAAAACAAAAGGTTTTGAAGAAGTAAAAAGAAAGACTACACGTAACATCCTTTCATTTTCAACTCCACTTATTTTTCTAAGAAAGAAACATCATATTTTTTCGTTCCATGTTTTTCGTTTTTATGAAATAAAATATGAAACTACTCACCAGACGAGTTTCGATGGTAATATGATACGTATTCGGCGTTGTGTAATGTCGAAAGCTGGAGTACGCTTAAAAAGAGTCCTTTCTGGCAACCAACGAGGATATTACAACTACTTATGAAAATGAAAGTCAATATCCGGAATGCCCGAACGTAATATTACATAGACATGAATTCATTTCGTTTTAGTACTTTTGACTTTGTAATATAGTTCATTATTGTGGTAGATATCAATCTTTTAATCATTCCAATCTTCTTCTTCTGATCATTATCCTCGTCGTCATTACTTTTATCACGATTTTTATTTCCCGCCTTCTTCTTGTTATTATTGTAATCTTTATTATTTTTGTTATTACTATACACCAATTTCTTTATTCACCATATTTATTTTACTCGTTTATACGAATTATCTTAATTTAAATAAATGCTCTTTTTCTTAATAGTTGTATTCCATTTAATTTAAGAAATTATTTATGAAAATTATATGCATCGCTTTTTGTGTCAAGTCAAGTCGACTAGATACGACATGTCTGTGTCTTTCATTGGTTGTCACTTTGCTTTCTTTTATCTTCACACTGCTGGAAAAAAAGACCAGGTTTCCAAAAATTATCATGATTTCTTGTCGTTATTATTATTACTATTACTATTGTTATTGCTATTGCTATTGCTATTGTTATTGCTATTGCTATTGCTATTGCTATTGCTATGGCTATTGCTATTGCTATTGCTATTACTATTCCCATTATTTTTATTATTACTATTGCTATTACTATTATGTTACTATATGTTGGACATTTCAACAACGAGAGCATGCAGAGAAATAAAAGTCCATAAATGAGGTTTATAGTATATTTCATCATTCTAGAATAATTTTCTCTACCATCGCTACGATAATTCGTTTTCTATACTGCAATTATTGTTTCGACGTGGTAAAATTAGCCTTGCAGGCTGGAGGAGCTTCTACAGGAACGTGGTAAAATGCATTTCCCTGCGATTTTTTCAATGCCTACACTGAGAACAAAAATGTGGTCAAATGGACTATAATAAAGTTGAGCTTGTATAGTTCCAGGCAACATAGTTTAACGATATTATGGTTTAATACACTAGGGTTTTGCTTGGGTTTATAGTATACCTGACTATATCATAGTTGAATATACAATAGCTATACCATAACAAAAGCTACAATACAATTATTATTACAAAAACATTTTCGTCGAATAAACTTTTCATACTATAGTTTCAGTTGCCATGAATATTTCAATATGGTTCAATATTCTACTTCTTTTTGCTCACAGAATTTGTTATGCCTTTAACCACAATTGAAAGTGTGTGAAACTTCAATATGGCGAGCATTACTCTATTTGCTTTTCTTAGTATAATTTGTTCGTTTCAAGAAACTTCACCCGGAAAATGATAGACGCTAAAATGTAATCACAATATTTTCTTTCTTGGTTACATTCGAACCAAAATATAACTATAACTAATTACTGCCACCAATAGTTTTGTAGTTCCAGGAATAATACTTTGTTGTTAGAACAATATAATTACTTATACTATTTTGGTATAGTTATTTTCATAAACACCTCATGAATAACTTCAATGAATTATTACAAATTAATCGATTAAGCAATTAATTAAAATACAATTTCATTTATTGTCATATTTTTCAAATTAATTTCCAAATAATTTATTCTACATTTTTTTTTGGCAATATACCTATAGAATTATGGGGCTTCTAATACAATTCAAATCTAGGTATATTTTATAGAGAAATATGTGTGGTGCAATGAACTTTTGAAATTGATTGTAAAATCTTTTGGAATTTCCATCGCACCCAGGTGTAGAATAAAAAAAGGTTTAATTCGACAACATTTTTTTCTCACAATCAGTGTAGTGCGGTTGCAGGGTAAAACAAACGCTGAAAAGCTCTAGACAATTTAACTGTTGAACGCGAGGCTTTAATCGACCGTTCCCGAATGAGGCATTATTCTGTAGTTTCCGTTAGGAACAATAACCAACCCAAAGCTATATACTGAATTACAAGTACATCGACAAAGGAATTATAATACACGTTTTTTTGACTCGTATATCAGCATTTTGGGTCAATTGAACTTGCTTCGAATCAAACCAATATTTATTCGAAGCACTTTCCACGGTGTACTTTGTGTGACGTCAGGGCGAAAATCAATTTCTATCTGGTCTCACCCCATCGTTTCCCTATCTTATCGTAAATATTAACAGTACCTATATATGCATTATGAAATCCAAATACTGGAGATTTCATAAAAGCCTCTCGACGGCAGAAATATCAAAATATTCTCGCAGTAGAAAAAGCAACAGAGATCAGCAGATTAAAGAGGACAATCTTTAGGCTTCGATCCGAGAACAAAGAAAATAACGATAAATATTGACCGAGGGACGAAAAAAGGATCTGTGCAATATGTAAGAAAGAAAATGAAATGATTCAACACTTGATGGAAGACCGTGAGGGTTATGAAAAATCCTAGACAGAAATTCAAGAGAGTCTAGACGAAAGGGGAAATGGATGAATCTGAATTTAAGTGGCGACAGGAATAAGAAAAAGTGAGAAGGAGCAAGAAGAAAAATTTTAAAGTGGGACATGAAAAAAATTAATATAACCAAAATCCAAAATCCAAAAAAAATCCAATTCCAAAATTATCGAAAATAAATGTAACCACGGAAGGCATGCTATGCCTTCTAGTATAATTTTTTAAAATTATTTCTTACATTTTTTGTGTAATATTTGTTTATAAATTTAACATTCTACATATTTTTGTTACTCCATACATTTTCTCCTGTATCGGTTTCTAGAACAGGGGGGAGCTCCCGTTAACAAATATTTTAAAAATGCATATTTTTAATTCTTAACTCGAATTTTTCTTCACCTTTAAAAATTGCAGAAAAATATTAGATTTGTGCACAATTCTTGTCGTATTTTGCTAAAAATTTAAATCACCATAATTTTGGAAAGGCGTTTCTTTGATCAATAATAAATCGACCTTGAATATCCAATAATAATTGAATAATTCAATAAAAATTCTGCTTGAATTAATTTAGCGAAAAAAAAGACCATATTTTTTCATTATTTTTTTGCTTAACACGAAACTAAACTTTCCGTTCAGGTCGCGCTGGGTGTGACAAATGCAATAGCGTATAGCATTGCGACCCACGCGGCGTGAATAGGGAGTCACGTAAATTTGACGTAGCAACGTGTTAACGTTATTACGCTCAAAGTGTCAGCTGGTTAAATATTGAATTAAAGTCAAAGGAATAAATAATGTTGGGAAGAAATAATACTTAGCGAATAAAATAGAAGAATGAGGACGCCACCACGTATAAATTATAATCAAAAGCCAATATTTTTTTCCTAGCGTTCCAATCAAAGTCAATAAGACACTTCTCGAACAGACCCATTGCTTTTTATGGGGAACATAGGTATAGAAATCTATTAAATTTATCTCCATCGAAAATCAGTATTATGAATTTTTTTCCACTATTTTTCTATTAGTTTTTCATTAAACGTCTCATTAAGTAGGCACTGGAATCATTAGTGAAGAGGAGTAGGGTGGTATCATTATTTTCTTTTATAAATACACAATGGTATTCTATGAATTTTCTAAATATATATACCGACCTTTCGGTATGGTAACCTTTGCATAGAAAGGAAAAAGTTGTTTAATCAAGAAAATTGGATTATTTGGGGCAAACCCACGGTATTTGTTTTCATGAAGACACTTTATTGGAAATAACTACAACCTATTTGAGTAAACGCTCTGTGAAGTTTTTGTAACTTTGATGTCACATACACTTTCTTTTTTTCAGTTTTTCCTTTTTCACCACAGTGAACCATAATATCTACTTTTTTTTTATTTGTCGAGAAAACACAAATAAATATAGAATTTATACATATATGTCGAAAGTGGCTTTTTCAACTATTATTCTTGTTAATATTTTATTCTTTGTAAATATTTTACAATGAATAAAATATTAATAAAAAGTAAATGTTACCAAACAAATAAAATAAACATTAATTTGAAATAATATGTAATATTCAATTATTAATAGGTATAATAGTCAAACAAAACTTTATTAATATTTTATCCTTTATATTCTTATTAATATTTTCCACATTTCATAATATTCACTCAATTTGTTTAAGCAGAACTTTTCTTCAATTCTTTGCTTATTATTGGAAAGTGATGGCCCATATCTTATTAATTATTATTTCATGTTGTCTTTCGTGCTTTGAAAAAAGAAATTGATATTTTAACGAGCTTGCTACAAATATTTATTAAAAAAATCATTTTGAATTCGCTAGTGGACACCTAAAATTATATCCATGAATTTTTATAGAATTTTTGTTACAATTCAAATAGCCGAAAACAATATGGAACATCAAAGGGCCCATGTTGACTGTTAAAGGTTAATTAAACGAATGTCTCCCCAAAATTCTAGAGGTTCAAATTTTAACCAAAAATTGAAATGGAAATGATGTAGCAATCTAATAATTTTTCTTCTATTTAACGTTTCCATTGGAAGCTAAAGAAAATCCGAATTTAAAATTCAAAATGTAAATTTTAAGGCACCCATAAACTCCGTTGGATATAAATTTTGGAACGAATTAAAATCCGTGAATTTTATTGAGCTAATAAAACTTCATTTGGTTTATTCAAATCCATCATATATATTCAAAAATATTATCATTGATTTAGTAAAATTTCTACTCGTTAATTTCCTCCATTATTTTATAAGGTAACTGCAAATAATTAATTTACTGTTCTGAAATACAATTTTAAAGACTTGAAAAAACTCCTAATGACCAAAAAAAAACTGTGATTAGTTTAAAAAATTTGTTTGTCGCAACAAATTAATAACTATCCAAATTTCCAAATTAATAAAAATCCAAATTTATAAATCTTCACTGTAAATTAGACTGATTGAATCAACGAGAATTATTATAATATATTACAAGATAAATTGTTATAATATACACAGTCGAAATAAAAAAGGATTCATTTTCTCTCGTTTAATTGAAAAGGTTCATTTTCTCTTGTTTTATTTATAAAATTGCTCTTGCTTAATCTAAAGGATTAATTTTGAAAAGCCAAGCAGGCTTCCTGCTTCATAGTTCGTTTTATCTAAATACCCAGTGTCACCCTTTCAACTGAATAAATTTGTAGCTTTGAAACAATTTGTTATGGGGTAGGTACATTTTTCGAGACTATTTTATTAATATTCAGCCGGAGTATACGTACATAAATTTTTCTGTTTTCATCATATAAATTGAATTTTTCAAGAGACAATTCCAAAAGAATGAGAGTAGAAGTAGTGCTGAATACAAAAGAGCTACGAGCGAGAGCTGTCAGTGAACATAATTAACTTTGTATTCCTTTAATTACGATTTTTAATTACATTTACGTGTCCGCGTGCTCTGTAAAATAAAACGGCTTGATTAAATATTTATAAAGTCATATTAATGCTCGATGCTGCACATTTTCTTTCGTCACAATTTTTTGTAAATTCATCACCAACAATTTCAACGAATTATTACGAATAAATCGACCAACCAACTATAATAAATAAACGACAATTTTATTTATTGTTTTATTTCTCAAATAATTTGTAAACAATTCATTTTACGATGTTTTTTGGCAATATACCTATAGACTTTTGGGGCTTCTAATACAATTTAGTTCTAGTCCTTTGTTTATCGATCAAACTACGAAGAGGTATTACACCTGGGTACGTTTTATAGAAAAAAAGTTGAGTTCTGTTGGTTTTCTCGATAAAAAAAAGAGGAATTCTACAGGAGTTTGAAAAAAAAGAGGCTTTCGCGATGAGATATAACGTAATTAGTCACCTAAATGATGCTGTGTCTTATATACTTCAAGGGCCAATCCAATTTACAGTGCTGTACTACACAATATGTCGAGTAAATACCTATTGATTGGAGTAATTAAATGAAACTGGAATTTCAAAGTCCCTAAACAATGTATTTCAGTAATTGAATTTCAATAAGTTAGAAATTTATTTTGTTCAAAGTGCCAAGTCTCACTGTTACTTTTTATAACTATTATTGTAATTGTTATTATAATTATTATTATAACTAACATTATTATGATTGTGATTATTATGATTACCATTATCATCAATATTATTGTTATTATTATATGTCGCAATTTTTAGATAATGACGAAAATAATTATTTTTCGGTAATTTTCGTAACTAATTATTTAAAATTGAAATATATCCAACAAATATGTGAGATTTATAAAAAAGGTATTATTTTAAAATTTGTAGGAAATACTTCAATCTTGTCCTGCTCAATTATAGCTAATAATGATTCTTATACGCATCAATTAAATCAATCCACCATATTTTTAAAAATATTTCCATCTAAAATTCATATTTTCAAATTATTGCGATTGATATTACTAGTATTATTATAATCATTATTATGAACTTCCGTACTATTCGTTGGTATGATTATCGTTACCATTATGTGCACGATTATTCTCCACCATTGACGTTATGTTAATGTTATTACCATTTGAAAGCAGAAAGGAGTTAAGAAATATAGACGCGATATAATTGCATTCCTCTTTCTCCAAAACAGCGGGAGAGAAGCCTATTACCGTTTTTCAGCGTGATCCCCATCACCGTTATTATTAACATAAGTATTATTACCACCCCTGTTATTTATATTATTATTATTATTATTATTATTATTATTTTTATTATTATTACTGTTGTTGTTATTGTTACCGTTACTATTATTTACTATTATTTACGCTACTCTTTCCCCATTATTGTTGCCGTCATTGTTCAGGATTCATGTTATCATCTTGAACATTCAGATGATTATTAATATTATTAATGTTTAATATAAATTTAATCTATGTTTTCATAAAAACAATTTAAATGTACATTTTTAGCTCTTAAACCCAATATCATTTTAATTAAACAATTTTTATTATCCCAAGTTTCAAAATTTGTTTAAAACATCGTTATTTTCTAATCTTTAAAATTCCATTATTGTGAGATTCAGTTTTCATCTTATTCTTATATTGTTATCATACGATATTCACAGTTTTAGTGCCGACATGGTGATAGCGACTCTTACAGGGGCAGAAATGCTTCTCCGCTACCTTTGTCGACAATTCGAAGGTAAAGGAGAAACATGATTATAATTTGTTGCCTTCTTTTCCTTGTGTTTTTAACAAAATTAGGACGCAGCCGTCTTTGTCAATCCGATTAACATATTAATAATAATTCAATTTTTCTGGAAAAGAGCAAAAAGAATTCGTAGCTTGAGAAAAAAATAGTGCAATAGTAAAGAAACGCGCAACAATCGGATTATTATTATTATTATTATTATTATTAGAATAATAATCCGTCTAGTCTATCGGTTCTAGTCATAAGACCATTTTTTGATATTTTAATGTATTAGTTTTTTAATACATTAAATATATTATTGCTATACATTAATATTAATATAATATTATAATAATAATAAATAAATATAATAATTATAATAACATTATTATAATATTAATTAAAAATAACAAATTATTATTTATATAAATAATAATTTGTATTATTTATGTAAACATATTAAATATAATAGTTTTTTAAAATATTCTTAATATATCAGTTGTGTTATTTGAGTTGTGTCACTTTGTAGCACCATTGCGGTGTCCTTTTAAAAGCAGTTCCTTTCGAAACCAGGAACCCTCAAAGTCAGTAAAGTCAGACTGATTCACGACTCAAAGGATATGCATCCAGCGTGCTGTGAATAAGTTGCATCTACTATTTTACACAGACCAAAAAGTACACGAGGTGAAGGAGGAGAGAAAAACAAATGCAGATAAATCAAAGGACCCGAGGAAAATGAAAAACAAAGAATAAAATATCGACGAGGTATTTTGAATTTATCGGTGCGTACTCTCCCGATCTTTCTTCCAATAAATATGCACTTAACGTACATCTGGCCCGGCGCGATTGCACGCTAGCAATTGCTTCTTTCGCTTCTCATCGTTAAATGGTACAGAAATGATGCAGATTCCCTTAAAACTTTGCGTTACACGAAAACCATCGGCCTTTTCACGGATCAGGTGAAAACGGGTTTTTCCGCTTCCCGATTCGCCCTCGAATCTGCTGGTCCCTTTGCTAATCTTTCAAATCAGGTGTGCGATCTTCCCCAGCCGGATATAAAAACACAAATGTGTGTTTGTGTGTATGCGTGCGTGTGTGTCACACATGGACATATGTTTGTGGTGTCGATAACCCAGTAAAAGCCCAGATTTCGCCGAGATTACGCGCAGTTTATCAACGAATATGAATAAAATATACGGATTCGTCGAAAACCGAGGGAACCAGGGGGGAATAACAATTGGGAGGAGAAGTGTTATACATATATGTGTATATCTATATGTATATATATATATGTATATGCAATAATTCGTCTGTCGTAATAGCGGCGTTACGTCTGTCGGTCTGTCGCTTGGTCGGGTTCTCCTCTCGACGACGTTGCTTCTGTTCGACGACGACTCGTTTATTGTATATAGAGTATAAACAACACACACTACCCCGGAACTCACTGAACAAGAGTGAAATCAGACAAGTAAGCAAGCAAGCAAGCAACGTAGCCAACCGACAAGCAACGAACCAGCCAGCCAACCGAAAGTGGTGGCTTGGCTGATACCGTTCCGTTCGAAAGCACAGCACTTATCTATCTCCCCGAAAGCTCCGCTTTCCTATACCCACTAACATAAGCGCAAGCGCGTCAAATCAACGCACACATTTACTGGAAAATGACAGAATCACTCACCGGGGCAAGAACCAGAAGACGCTAAGTTCCTCGCTTCCAGCGAGTGACGAAACGCCTTTTCACTTCTCGAGCCCATCAGTGCGTGCGTACGTGCGTGCGCGAGCACACTTGTGTGCATGTATGCATGCACGTATGTACGTTGAATGTACGTATGTATGTATTGGACAGGGTGGAAATACATGGACTCAAAAATGCGCTGCAGATACGTGCATCCATGTGTAACCGGATCCATACGAATTTCTGTGTGTGTGTAGGTGCTGCGTATGGAGGTAATTTTCGGGGCAATCAAGTATCTTGAGTTCAATACTAAGAAAAATGAGGAAAAAAAAGATTTTTTTTCTGTGCTATCGAAGAAAAGTTGGGGTGTAACGGGAAATTTATAGTTCCATGCCGTTAATAATTGTACGTGCGAACATTTTAACAGTATAGCAGATTGGTTTTTGGAGTAATTATTCCTATCGGAAGACTATAAACTTTTGGAAAGAGTCAATTATCAGGTCAGTTGTGAACCTCATAAAAAAGCAGCATTTTTTTACGAATTTCTTTTGAAAAACTACTGCGCATAACGGGACAATATTTTTTTTTTACTGAAAGGTTTATTTAAATAGAATAGAAAAATAATTTTCTTATGGTATAAGAATACATATTTATTTATTTACTTATTTTTAAAAATAAGCTTAAAGCAATTTTCTCGCCTGACGTCAATCTTTTAAGATCCCCGATTAATCTCAAATACGAAATTTGCAAAGATTCTTAATCTGTATGTGCGTGGCTATAGACGGACCATCAATTATGATAAAATTTTGACTTTACCTTATTTTTTCCCTGATTGCGAGAGCCAAAATATATTTTTTTCACGTTTTGTAAAAAAACGCTGCTATTCAATTAAGTTTTAATAGAAATGAATAATCGTGCTTCCGACAATAACGACACTCATACAGACTAACAACAAGAGTTTTTTCCAATTTTTTGTTTCAGATTACCTAGGGGCCTCGAAACATCAACGTCAGCAACGAAACTTTTGCTGTCACCTGCCTAAGCTTATTATTATACATAAATAAATCCATTTTTTTATATCACCCAAGAGCTTTTATTTCTATTTTGTTAGAGTATACCTTTTAGTAAAAAAAATTTTATGCAGTTACGTGCAGTAGCTTTTGAGATGAAAATTCCTCACAAATACTACTTTATTTCGTGGGATCCAGGCGAGACTATCCCCTTGAAATCCTAACCAACATTTTCCATTAAATATACCTCAGTGTTATATATTGATAAAGAATTTTTAATTATTGCTTGATTTTGATGGATTTTTCCTAAATGCGTGGGCCATTTTTCTCAACACGGACAGTTAATAAAAATCAAATAATGTAAAAAACAAAATAAAAATAAATATGCACTTTTAAAACTCGCTAATTTATTTTGTCAACAAATCTAATAAGTTAATCTCTTTATTAAGAATATTTAAATTATTTTCAAAAGAGTTTTTTTTTCAAAAGAGTAAAAATACACATTTCTACACATCTGATAATTATTATCGCGGTGCACAAAAACACAATTTTCAAGAAAAGAGTCGACGCTTTTGATATATCTAGGGTTTTTCTATACGCACATTAATATTCCTATCGCGTGCGGTTTTTGTCCATCAAAAGTATACTTTCAAGACATTTTGTTACTTCGGGTACAATCCCGACAGATTACCTCGGGGACGTTGAGGGCTGATTCATAACAGGTGGTGCGAGTTTTTCCTAATATTTTCTTCATACGTCGGATTATTTTGAAGATACTTAATGAGATTATCAGGAGAATCAAGCATTGACCTTACTAGGAATCCTCAAAGTATCCCCTGAGCACGTGTAGAAAAGGGAGGGTGGTTGAAATCGTATCAGCACTTTAATTGTAGGTACCGCTATCGTTTTAAATAAAAACGATACCCGTGAAGTCACAACTCGACATTTTGCAAAATACTTTGAACTACATTTAGTCATTATGGTTCATTCGCATGGCTGGGTCACTCTCCTCGAAAAGCAAATTCTATGCGAGTTTTGAGAATCACTTACTTTTTAACCCTCCGACGCCGAAGCTGAGATGGTGAAAAATTGGGTTTTTGAGGAAAAATCGCATTTATGGTGAGGTTTTGGAAATTTCAATAAAATAACCGGATTCCTTGGGAAAAAATATATCGAATAAGGGTCTCCCAAAAGTTCCCAAAAGTTGATTCCAAAAGTCGAATTTTTTGGGTACACCTTCGAGTTCTCCAAAAATAGGGTAAAACTTAAAGTTTCCAAAATAGGGTTGGACAACTCATTTCTAGGGGTAATTTGCCGCGTGGAATCGATTCCAACAATTTGTTCTAACAAAATCTTAGCGGAAGATCATGAAAAGTAAGTTTTTTTTCGGACAATTCGTATTCATGATGAAATTTCGGAAATTTAAATTAACCCATTCGAGACGAAATTTTTTTTCGAACACGGTCCCCAAGAGCGAAATTTTTTCTTCCTTTACTATTATTGCACGCCTGGTGTGCAATCGGTCTTATATCCTCGGAAATCAATTGCACACACCTTGTGCAATCGGTCTGGAAGGGGTTAAAAAAATTGATTCCTTGGAAAAACATACATCGGATCAGTATTTGTCCCAGAAGTTGGTTTCAAAAGTCGTTCGAATTCGAATGTATCTAGTTTTGCACGATACGGTTGCGGTTGTCGCTTTCTCCTGGACAACGGAGCTTCGCTTCTGTAGGAAACGACAGAAAATGTTCGGTTGCCAAAGAAATTTGCAACCCGAATCAGTTTGACGGCTGCTTGCTGCCTTATCTTATTACGGCGTGCAAAGTCGTTCATTATGAGGACGCATAATGAAATTTCCAACGAACGCCCTGAATTTTCGATATACACGAATTAGTCGAAGCCCAGACGACGCAACATGTGATATTGATATTCATCGGGTGATATTACCAGGAAGTAGCTGCCAGACAATATTTACGTTGGAAATTTCCACTCGTGCATATTTTCATGTTTATGCTAACAACAAGTACCTTATACCTTGTACGAAGCTTAGATATTTTGGGACTTTGATACGAGTCATATGTTACTGTACTGATTATATCAACACAACATTACACCGACTCGTTACAGTCCCGAGCAACATATATCTACATTAACGTTACAAAGGAGCTGTTTTCTAGTAATACTGCCTATACATCAACATGCCGGCTAGGAGGGTTTCTGAAAGGATATACGCCATATACAGGGTGCTGCTATTTATCATATAATATGTACATATGCACAGGGCGCGGCAATTTTTTTCCGCCCTATTTGTTTTGGCATTCAATTTACCACATAGCAGTGGGACTTTACTTTAAAAATGTGCTAATCCGTGAAAGGTTAACAAACAATTCGACTACAGGAGCATTCACACAAGGTGTTTTTCAATTTAAAGGACTTCGTTGTAAAGTACCTTGGCCTTCTCCTCAAAATAGGGTAAAAATCCAAGTTTTAAAAATGGGGTTGGACAACTCATTTCTGGGGTAATTTTACGCATAGAATCGATTCCAAAGGTCTGTATTTTGATAAAATCCTAGCGCAAGTTGGAGAGAAGTAGGTTTTTTTAAAGAAAATTGGTTTTTTTTTATGAGATTTCAGGAATTTTCATATTGAAAATGGATTCTTCGGAAAAAAATACATCGGATAAGGGTCTTCCGAAAGTGCCCAAAAGTTGATTCCAAAAGTCGAATTTTTTGGGCATAGCTTGGCCTTCCCCCGAAATGGGGTAAAAATTAAAATTCAAAAAATTGAGTTGGTCAGCTCATTTTCAGGGGCAATTTAACACATAGAATCGATTCCAAAGGTCTGTTTTGATAAAATCCTGGCGCAAGTTGGCAAAAAGTGGGTTTTTTAAAAGAAAATTCGTATATTTGATGAGATTTCAGGAATTTTCATATTGAAAATGGATTCTTCGGAAAAAAATACATCGGATAAGGGTCTTCCGAAAGTGCCCAAAAGTTGATTCCAAAAGTCGAATTTTTTGGGCATAGCTTGGCCTTCCCCCGAAATGGGATAAAAATTAAAATTCAAAAAATTGAGTTGGTCAGTTCATTTTCAGGGGCAATTTGACACATAGAATCGATTCCAAAGGTCTGTTTTGATAAAATCCTAGCGCAAGTTGAAGAGAAGTGGGTTTATTGGAGAAAAATCGTATTTTTGGCGAGATTTCAGAAATTTTCACATTGAAAATGGATTCCTTGGAAAAAAAATACATCGCATAAGGGTCTCCCGAAAGTATCCAAAAGTTGATTCTGAAAGTCCAATTTTTTACCAGAATTTATATTCCCTTTTTTCAACAAAGTTATTTACCAACAAAATAGTTACCCTTAAATTTGTTAATAAGACGGAAAATCTTCTTTTTGTACAACTTGGAAACTTGCTGCGTCTTTTCCTTAGGATCGAGATGAAACACGAAAAACCATGTTGTGTTTACCATGTTACGCTATGTTTATGTAGCTTAATATTTCAACAAACTTGGCATAATAAGCTTACGGCAGCGATCTGCAAGTTTATTAGGATTATTCTTCAATATAAACATAACGCAGTTATGTTGCTCAACGTAGCATGAAATAGTAATCACAAATAGTAGCTCTACTCGTATTCCATCTCAGTTTTGTAAAAAAACATGTACCAGGTTTCATCTCAATCCACACCGTCTTTTGTGGCATAGAAACACGAAAACCAAAAGAAACCCTCTAAAAAGTGATGACGCGTACATCCAGCTCATTTGCTTCTTTCAAGTGATACATCTGTTGTTAATTACTCGTACATTTACGAAAAGGGGCCTGCCGAATGATTTGTATATATAGCAGCATTTTTTGTGAGCCGAAATTCGAACTAATTGTTGAATAAAATGCAGTTTTCATCCAAAGTAGTATATTCAGAGGTTCTCTAGGTCGCTAATTACCAATCCATTCTTCAATTTTTATTATCTTCTATATTTTTTGTCCTATATTTTTCCTTCATTTTTTCCATATTTTTCTATATCCTCATATATTTTTATAAATAAGATAAAAATATGGCCAATATCGGAAATATAGTTAATGTTAACCACCTTTTTTTAATTAATTACAAATTAATAGCAAAGTAATAGTAATCTCTCGAATTACTATCGCCTTTGACTGTTTTAAAAGCTATAGATAATGTTGCAGGAAAGAAACCTCCAAGAATGCGCATTTCTCAAGATCAAGCGTGCGTGATATAGGTACAAGTTGTTCCAGCTGCTGAGACTGAACAGAAGACCATCAAAAGTAAAGGTTCTTTTGAGACTTTTCTTCGATTGTCGCGCTGTGGGTACACAAAGAATTCCTGTGAACTGGACGAACAGTCCAGTCGGTAGGAATTCTTTGGTAGGATCATGTAGGTTTACTCTGCTTCCTATACGGAAACTTCCATTATGGGGATGCTGCTTTAAGTGGATTGAATCGATAAAAGAAACTTCGCTACAAGTGCTAAACGCCATCCAAGAAATCGAATTCCAGATATGTTAGGAAAATTGCAAGAACTGTTGGTAAAAGTGCATTTTTACGAGATCTACAAATTCTCTATACTTTCGATCCACGATAATGATACGCTACTTTAAATTTTCAATTTTTTAATTTAAGCGTCTGTGAAATGTATAATTCGAAAAATCTTTACATACATTTTTATGAAAATTGGAAATTATTCAAAATTTGTACGCACACCGAAAAAAAGAATATTTGAAAAAAGATATAAAATTATTTACCAATATGAATTCAAGAAATTTCTATTTTTAGTTTTATATTAAACAAAAAAAATTCTAAACGTAAGGTTTTTTTTATTTTCACAATTTAAATGGAATCCCATTTTTCGTAGTCTCGAACAACACGGTTTCAAAGAACGCGTAACCAATTAATCGCGTTCATCGGGGGTTACCTGTGTTAGAAATTATCAAAGTACTTTTCAGTTTATTCTTAGCTACAAAAGTCACGAGTAGATGTTTCCTCATTTTCATCATCTACGTTACATTCTTCGCAACGTCAATTTTAACATTTTCCTCAATATGTTTTCCCGTGTCCGGCTGCACAATAGCAGAAAAACATTTTTCAAGCAAATATTGTAAGTATAAACATCGTTCTAAAAATATAAATTAAAGTAGATCGAGATGCAATTCTGCCCGGTTCTGCTGCACTGGCTTAAAAATCAGCAAAAATTGGCAAAAATCACAATAAAAGCTGGCAAGAAAATTGCGACACGCTGTTTTGCATTCGATTATGAGGAATGTGTCTGTCAACTCCAATGCACTAAATTTCTTTGTTTCTCCCGTCTTGTCACAAATTACAGAAAACATTAATGTTGAACTTGTAGCACTACACTGTATAGTAATTATAACTATTGCTCTATTGAAAACAATAATTTTTTTCTGTTAATGAAGAAAAGTAGTGATAAATTCTTATCATTGAAAAAAAATCCTTTGAATTTCAGCGACATTAGCATTATAAAAAAATATAAAATGGATTCAATAATAATAACAATGCGTTAAGTATTCCATAGATTTCTTTAACACTATTTCTACCAAAGGTGTCAAAAGATACTTTTTAGAATTCGAATTTTGAATTATTTTCGAGGTTAAATTTCATCTTTCTTTGAAATGCGCAAACGAGAGGTGCTCCGTAGAGCAATTATACGTCTGTCAAAAATTTGCTATCAATTAGGGAAATTTATTTTAATTATAATTCTATATTTTTGCTTTTGTATTTTTAATTACGGATAATTAGCGCGTTGGAAGTAGTGGTAAGAAATGTAGTCAGTAACCAAATTAGTTAAACTAAATATCTTATGTTTGTGGCAGAACTATGGTAATTGACGCATCAATATTACTATTTGATCAATTTATTTTCTTTAAATATCCTCATGTAGTTGAAATATAGAGCATTTTTGTTAGTGTAGGTAGTTTACCCTATTATCTTTTACTGACGCAAAATTAGGGTTAACTTCGAGAGTGTATTTTTTATAGTCTGTAATTAAATACAGCGCTAACCATATATTTCTAATACTTCTAACCACATTTATTGTTTTTCTAATTATTTTCATGAATAAGTCAACTAGAAAATAAGTCATTATTGGTTTCCTTATTTTGTTTATTGTGAAAGTACTCGTTTTGCCCAATCTAAAAATAAATTATTTGCAAAATTTATCTTTATATGTATAAACTTTTCTTGTCTCCCTATTAAGTAAAATGTCACTTCTAAAGTCCAGTGATGCGTTTTAAGATCACCTGTCACCGAATGGTGAAACTCAATGGTATACACATATACTGTTGATAAAATGTTATATAATATTTAGCAAAAATGAGGTATCTTAAAGACGATCTACCGAGGTAGGGAAGAAATTTAAGAAACGAACTGGATATTCGAGACCATTCAAGTCGGGAGAGCGTTGACAGGAAGTAGAACGGTTCCTCGATACAACGACATGTTACGTGTACGAGAAAATCTGATCTGAATTATGAGAATACTGTCTCACAATAACAGCTTGGGAGAGTTTAAAAATATATTTCCTTGAGACAAGGTAATGGATCGTTCGGAAATGAAAACAATAACGAAGCCATTAGACCTAAGTAATTTCTGTCGTCACATTTGCAACGTATATCACCGGGTGCATTCTAGATGTATCATGCATACATATACATATATGTATGTATGTACACACCTTGTGAAACCTGTTCATACGACTCGTTAAACCGCATCATAGTACGTAGCGTGGCGATAAACTCATTGCCGTAAATTTGCGTGCCAATTTGACAATTAGGCTTTAAAACAGTGTCTAGATTTATCATCATGAGATGATACGCGTTTGATACAAACCAATTATGGAAAAGAAAGCGAATGAGGAAATTTGTTACAATTCCGAGTAAAGCAAATACAATGAATTAATCGAAAGCGATTTGTTTTCTTCCCTTGTATATACTTTCGTACCCCGAGGAACTATATTTCTTGTTGGGGACGTCACATTAGTTTCTAAGTGGCAATTAACAACCAGAATTGCAGTTTCTGGTAGGATCGGTCTCCCTGCTGGTTTTATCTAAGGACACTTTGATTTTATTTTGCGTAATAAATTATACAAATTGTATTTTAGTCACGAAGGAGATTTGTGTGCAAGTTCGGATGCCAAATACTTTACACTTTGCTTGCTTCCGTGGATGTGATTTATTGGAAATGGAAAAACGAAATGCGCAATATTTATCTGCATTTTATATATTTTTTTTCATTTTTTTTTTGTATTTCATACGATTTTGCATTTCCGATTGATTTTATTATTAATTAATTGCTTTCAAAAATTAAAAATGCATTGTTGAGGTGAATTTTTGAATTTTGCAGTTTGGTCGAAGTTTGTTCGCTTTAAAAATCAAAACATCAATTATTTAATTTTCGATCAAACTGTTTAAGCTACGTTCAAGGTTATTTAATTAAAGTTTAATTAACGATTATATTTAAGTAACTAACAATTTTTCCAATGGTCAATTACTTTTTTCATACGATTTTGCATTTCCAATTAATTTTTATATCCATTTTGTGGTTTTGAAAATTAAGAATGCCTTATTGGAGCGAACGTTTGGTTTTCGTATTTTTTGTATTTTTCTTAAACTTTGTTCTCTAAAAATTGAAATCGCACCAGTTGCTAAGTGGCAATTAACAACCAGAACCGCAGTTACTGGTGGATTCGGTTTCCCTGTTTATTTTATCTAAAGACACTGTGGTTTTCCTTTGAGTAATAAATCATACAAATTATATTTTAGTCACGAAGGTGATTTGTGTGCAAGATCATGTGCCAAATACTTTACCCTTTGCTTGCTTCCATTGATGTGATTTATTGGAAATGGAAAAACGGAATGTAAAATACTTATCTGCATTTTATATTTTTAATGTCTCTTTCTGCATACGATTTTGCATTTCCAATTAATGTTACTTTTAAAAATTAAAAATTCATTGTTGAGGTGAATGTTTGATTTTCACAATTTGGCCGAACTTTGTTCTTCAAAAATCAAAACAAGAGTTATTTAATTAAGCGTAAGTAACTAACAATTTTTAAAACGTCAATATCTTATTTCTTTATTCGAGCATCGTCGCTAAAGTAATCAAGTCGGAGTTCCTTATCCACTTTAAATAATCCTGTATACGATATAATAGGTATTATATCTACATATATACTATACTTGGGATTAGACACTGTTTGCTCTTCAATAGGGTGCACAGGCTTATCTTGTTACGATACAAAAATGTATTTTGGGTTGCTTCTCGCAATTTACTTATTATAGATAATAACTCTTTTAGGTTGTAATCTGCTTATTTCTATTTCTATTTATTAAAATATATGCCTTTGCGAAAAGGCATATATTTAAATAAATAGAAGTGAAGACAGAAGTATAAGAATAAATTTTAAAGAATTAGTAAATATAATAAAGTTGTTTGAAACCTTGGTTTTGGAATTTCTCGATTTTGTAATTGGTAACATAAATTTTAAATTCTTAGAATTTGCCGATTTTTGAGTTCTTAATACATTTTCGATTCTTAGAATTTTTCGCAGTTTGAAATTTTTAGCAAATATTCTATCCTTGGAATTTTTGAAGTTTGGCATCTCGTAATAAATTATCCACCCTTGAAATTTTTTAAGAAATGTTTGATTCTTGGAAGTTTTGAAATTCTGCACTTTTTAATACATTTTTTTAATAAATTCTAAAAAAATAATACCTTAATATTTTAAAAATTTTGAAAATTTAATAAATTTTCCGCCATGAAATTTTTCCAATTTTTGCTCGGGTTTTTCAAAGGACGCTGCTAAGACTTTACAATATTCACACGTTGGTTTTGGAAAATTGTTTTTGCCATTAGAGTTGTTAAAAACCCCGTAGACGGCTTTCATTTGAAATCTGATCGAAGTTTAGCGCAAAATTTGAAGGTAATTGGAGAAGGGTCGACACTTTCGGAAGTTTATCCATAGTTGTCGGTGATGGCCGTTAAAACTGCGAGTGCAGTAGTGGAAAACACGCCGAAAAGTCCTTTGTCATTTGTTGATATGACGAATAGAGCTTTCGTGTTGCACGGTTCAAACGATGCAATTAGATCTCGCGAGTGCGAGGGAGAAACAAGAAGGTTGTCTCTATCGCACTCGTAAGATCGAATGTCAATTTTGCCACCCTGTCACTCGACAACTATATGTCATATGATAAAAAACGTGACAAAGGACTTTTCGATTTGTTTTTCGTTCTGCTATTCACTTTATATATTACTTGGAAGTTGAAAAAAGCAACGAGTCCAATGGAATAAAACGGCAGCTTGCAGCGTAATATGCTACGGTACATACATTAACACCATTTCTGTCAAAGGTGTCAAAAGATACCTTTTAACATTTGAATTTAGAATTATTTTGAAGGTTTAATTTAATCTTATTTTGAAATCCACAAACGGGAGGTGCTCAGTAGAGCAATTATGCGTTTGTAAAAAATTTGGTATTAATTAAGAAAATCTATTTTAATTATAATTCTACATATTTGTTACACAAAATACAAAAAATAATATTTTAGAGCAGACGAAATTTATTAAACCGTCGAAAAAATTTTGTTTTCGATAAAGAAAAAAAAACAAATTCTGAATATTTGATTGAAGTAAATCGATTTTTCTAATTCAAAAATCATTTATGATTTTTTAAATTTATAATGTTGTACATTACATTGCACTTACGATTTACGATTTTTTTTTCTTGCCTATGAACATTTCATTCCGGTGTAATAATTTTAATTAAAGAATTCATTAAAAGAAATGCATGTAAGCAGAAAATATCCGTGGTTATCAAGGATTTTATTTTTTCCAAGGTAAATAACCCGGCGGTTCGATAAATTGCTGTAAATTATTTTAATTAATACTTATAACATTACCTTTTTTCCATTGATTACTTCAACAAATTACATTCCTTTTATTTAGATTCATCTTGTTATTTACGCTAGCGCATTTGGACACAGTCGATGAAACAAATGTTCGTGTCTGACATCAGAAATGTAAAGATAATATGAGTGGAAGTATGGTTGAGGTTTTACTACAATATATTTGGTCTCTCAAAGTATATCTATTTATTCTTAGTTAGTTTGGTGTAACATTGTGGATAGTTGCGAGTCACACCAATCACTTAAACTAATTTTTATATCAGTAATTAATGACCTACCTTATTTCCGGGTTAGAAATAGCAATGTTTGTCATACCACTAAACGATCTTTCAATAGGGGTTGTTTTTGTTTATGGTGAGAAAATGATTTTTGTAATATTCAAAAAATCTAACTGGTGCAAATCTCTGCGGACCTATATGGGGTCTGAGACATCCCGTCTAATTCAGCCCTAATTTAACCACCTTTATAATAAGAAAATTCTATAATTTGTTTTCGTATCAAATATTATA
The DNA here is from genome assembly GCA_949825005.1 of Gasteruption jaculator. NCBI lineage: Eukaryota > Metazoa > Arthropoda > Insecta > Hymenoptera > Gasteruptiidae > Gasteruption > Gasteruption jaculator. Next base: position 15,486,022 of record OX463763.1, read on the forward strand.
CAATATTCTTAGAAAATAACCCGAACTATCCGTTAAAGCAACAATTAAGAATTACCATACAATTTTATTTGAGTTCAAAAAGTGAATAGCTTCCACGCAATACAAATTTCGCAATAAAATGTGTGCGCAGCTTTTAAATAGTTCAAATTTGTGATTGCAGGAAATGTAATATATTATATATACTGACTGTGAGTCAATGTCCGAAAAAGAAGTTACTGGATATATTTAAAAAATCATTCACTGCGAAACAATAATTTAAAAAAGAGAAAAATATTAGTAATAATAATTAGAATTAGAATTAATTTCAATTCTAAAAATACTATTAGTAATAATAATAATAATGAATATTTTGATATCAAGAGATTCTCTAAAAAAATTATAGAAAATCGAATATTTTCCGTACCAAAACCAATTACTTTTCACAAAAAACGTTAACAATTTAGAAAGAAGTGTCAGCGACTTTTCTCTGCAATAAAAGGTGCATTTTAAGATCCGGGAGCAGTATAAATGTTATGTACTGTATCCTCTGCTCCTACCATTACGTCGTAAAGTGGATATCTATTACGGTATTCCAGACTAATAGCTTTTCTTATAGCGATTGTACTTAACATCGCAGTTTGATTTTTTTCTGTAGTCGCTCTCCATTATTCATTTATTTACATATTCTAATGGCTCGAAAATTTTCAGCACGCAAATGTAGTTCCAACACTCAAAAGAAGAAGTTCGGAAAAGAGGGTACACGATGAACATCAAAGAACTACTCGACATAAAAAAGTGATTTCTCAGTCGCTTTCACCGTCTATCTAACGGGAATAGCAACCTTCTGTATAAATATTTGTTACTGATCTAAATCTTTCCTTTCGTATTCAATTCTTATCTCGATTATGCAATAACTATCGACTCGTTGCCTCTGCATTCCAAAATTTGGAATTTTCATTAGTATTAGACTCAATTTTAGACTCAATGATATTCCTAAGTCCTAACATTAGCTGTTTATTTGACGTCTTTTTTTTAACAATTTGTTCTGAAAAAAATAATAGTCAGTTTACTAAGTATTTGTAAACCGATTATTATCAAAAAGCTATTTCTCACCAATTTACGCTAGGATTTCATCAAAACAGACCTTTGAAATCGATTCTACGCATCAAATTACCCCTAGAAATGAGTTGTCCCACCCAATTTTCAAAAATTTAAATTTTACCCCATTTTCGAGGGAAGGCAAAATATGCTCAAAAACGTCGACTTTTAGAATCAACTTTGGGACACTCTCGGTCGCCACCTGGACGCTCTGATACAAAAAACAACTCTACATTTATTCCCTGAATAAGAATATTCAAAAGTTTGTAATTTAAAGTAAGTATTGTACCAAGAGGTTATAAAATATTCAAACGCACAAATGGGTTTTTATTCGAAATTATGATTTTTTCGAAATATAAATTTCTCTGAAGTCAAGTAATTGTAAATTGGAAGAAAGTGATCATGATTCACTTTCAGAACTCATACTGCATTGTACCTACAGCGTTTTATTGGCTTTTCTTTCAAGAACTATTGCCAGATAGAACACCTCCAATAACGTTCTTTTTGGACCGTTCGTGCAATCATATTTCTCTCATATCTGCTGCAGCTGACGACTTTTTATTAAAAAGCTTCGAGTTCGCAAAAAACTTTATTTTTAAGAGAAAGTGCAGAAAAGCTTAACCCTTCGAATATGAATAAAATTCATGCTATTGTTAATTTTTGGAAGCATAAATGTATGTTTATGTCTACTGACTACTTTGGACACATTAAAAGGCTCACTCCATCGTGTCTATATAAAAAAGTTTTTTTCCTAAAGTTTGGCTTATATTTAACAAAAGTGGTGGAACACTCTAGGAAAACCTAGTAACTAAATTCTACAAGGTTTATTAGGATTTTTGTTAACACGTTCACGCCGGGCGGATATTTACGTTTTTCCGCGTGGGGCGGGACCGCCTACGAAACAGTTAAATGTGACCCACCGGTGGGTCACGCCGCCCCACGTAACAGTCAAGTGTGACCCACCCGTGGGTCACGCCGGCGTGAACGTGTTAAGTGTGAACAAAACCCTAGAATTCGACGGATCAATGTCAATGAAAATATATTATAATTGGTAGCTTTCATAATATAAACAAAACATATTTTATTTCATTCAAAAATACAACTACTTTTAAACTTTTGAATGGTAATGTACGTACTCATCATTCTTGTAATTGTAATTTTTGCATTGCAAATTTTTCATAATTCTAGGGACAATGGTAGGTACCATAGATCACTAGCAGACTGTCAATATTTATAAAGACAAAAAAAAATTGTCTTTTTACCTAAATTATATTCTGCACATATTGGAGCATGCATTGAATAAAATGTATAGTAATTCTAACTATTGCTGCAGTTGAACAAGGTAGCAGCCATATAGTTCTAGTAAATTTAACTACATTTATCGTTACTCCAACTACATTCATGATTAAGTTTAGGTTCGCTCACCGCTGACCGATATAGCTTTTAACGTATTAATAAACGTTTTCTCAGCTCCATTAGAAGATCGTTGTCATAATCAAGAATAATAGTTGAAGCTAAAGCTATACTTCGAAACGGATGGCACGTGTCCAATTTTTCCTTTTGATCGAGACAAAGCCAAGAACTATCACCCAATTACTCCAAATGTCAGGTATTCCTGACCGTTGCAGGAACCATGCACCGGACGAACTACAGCCACACCTATGCAGAATAAATGATTGAAATTGCTGCAAGAATTGTTTTATGATGTTATGCGATGCGCAATACTACTACTGGATCGTTATACTGGAACTAAAGCGTTCAACTATCCATTCGCATCGAGGGTTTGGGGCCAATAATATCGGTGCACGAACGCGGAAATGCACTACATCAGCAGCCGCAAACTAAAACCGCATATTTGCAGACTGCGTGACGGAACCACTGCGTCCCATTATGCTATAAGTCTCCACCCTTGTTACTGCTGCAGTCTGCATCGCAGAAAACTGCAGCGTTCGCTTTAATTGTATTTTATCAGTTAATGCAATCGTTAGAAATATATCCGTATTAGCATATGACAATACATATTCATGGTAAGGAGGCATGGCGTGAAGCTTAATTACTTACATGCTCAGAAAAATAATGTAATTAGAATACCTTAGCAGAAGCCAAAGGATTTTAAATAATACATACTTGTTGGCATAAGCAACAACGTGTGGCAAAATACACACTAATTGAGGCAGTGTCTAAGGCTGGAAAACGTCCCTTCGGGTCTTTTGACCTACGTTTTATGGCACTTTTCCAATCCTCTGGATGATTACAGAAGGAAGCAGGAAAGGTTTCACGTCTTCAATCGAAACCTCGCTTTTCACAAGACCACGCAAACTTCTTACGAAGTTCAAAGTTTTATTTTAACAGTAGAAGTTGTTCCTTTTTTCATATGACAAATGTCAGGTATTTGATTCACCTGCATTTGTAAGGACAGCAGCATGTATGTAAACTCATACAAGATGTATCATTGGGTTAAAATGCGTGTAATCTATCGTTACATTTATGCCTATTTTAAAAGTTGATTCTAAAGGTTGAATTTTTTGGGCATACCTTGATCTTCCCCCAAAAATGGGGTAAAAATTAAAGTTTCAAGAACGTTGTGGAACAACTCATTTCTAGGGGTAATTTTATACGTGGAATCGATTCTAGAGGTTTATTTTGAAGAAATCCTAGCGGAAGGTGGACAACAAATAGCTTTTTTGCGGAAAATTCGTATTTCTGATGAGATTTCAGGAATTTTAATAAAAGAATTGCATTCCTCGGAGAAAAAATACATCGGATAAGGATCTTCCGATAGTCCGATAGTCCTAAAGCGGATTCGAAAAGTCGAATTTTTAGGAATGGCTTCATTTTTTATATAACCTCCAGCAAGACGTAAGAAACGTATGTGCAGCCAGTTTTTTTTGTAAAACTCAATCGGTTGCATTGATCAGAAGACACGAAAACGAATTTCAAGGGGATTCGGCTGCAAAAAGGAGAAAGGAACCTGCTTGGCAGTTGATCCTATTCGAGCGGCGTAATTCTGCATAAGACATTTCGCTATCTCTCTAGGAAAGAATACCTTAATCCGTACATAGCGTCTAAGTGGTTAGAGAAAAATACACGAACAGATAAACCACGACTTGGACAGTGTACGATCATGTAAATTGACAGTCAAAAATTCAAAAGCAAAAATATAAAATTATAATTTAAATAGATTTTCTTAAATAATACCAAATTTTTTACGGACACATAATTGCTCTACTAAGCACCTTTTATTTGTGGATTTCCAAAAAAGATTAAATTAAACCTGGAAAATAATTTTTAATCAAAATTCTAAAAGGTGTCTTTTGACACCTTTGGTAAAAAAAAAATGTTAAGATTGTAACGTAGTCAAAAATCGATTACAGAAGCCAAAATGGGTGTACGACGCGTCAACTATATGTGCACGACTTATGTAAAACTCGTGAAAATAAAAACACCATAAGCGTTTTCACAGACACAGACAGGGTGAAAGGACTTTCTCGTTATAGCTGTCCCGCATGTGGACGTATTTCCTATTTAAAATTCAAATCCTCCCTTAGTTTTATGCAATTCCAGGCGCGTCACTGTCACTTACAGATGACACTCTCGGCGTTGGCTCGTCCGCCGTGAGGTCACTAAAAGCTTCCAAAAACGAGAGACATTGTTACTTCCTTAAGAGTCTTATTTCCCAGCGGTCTCGTGACCAGCGTTGTAGCGGAAATCGACTCGAGTTTCGTTCATACCAGTGCTATCGACGCGATATTTTCGGTATAAAACCGAGGATGTGTGGGATTTTGGTTCTTTGGAGATTTCCTCTGAACGGAAGTCGACTGTAATTTCAATCACGTTAATATCATGTGCAGGTATAGCAACGGAAGTGGAGTCTTTTGTTCACGTTGGTACCATACACATGAGATTTTCTTAACCAGGCTGACAGTTAAGACCAATAGTTATTCAAGATTTTGCTTATTTATTCCTTTGGCCTGGAACTTTATTCCCCTGTAGCAAGAAGACCTTTGTAATTTTCTAAGCTTCGAACGAAATTTTGAAAAATCTAATGAACCAGGTGTTAGGGTTTCCCAATTTCCCACGTCAAGTTTATTTAAGGAATTGTATTAAAAGAAAATATTTCTGAATAACGAAGCTACTAAGAAATAATAAATTTCGATTCTATATTATTTTTTCTATCAAGTTATTTTTGTATTAAACTATTATTATGTTTTTTAATAAAAAAAAGAGTGAGTCATTAAAGTACTCACGCTTTTACTTTTACTCAAAAATATATTATATAAAAATATACATCGGTTAAATGTTGAACATATCGTGGACTGTTTTCTTTTCTCTATTTTTCGGTTTGAAAAGCTTCCACAGTAAAAGACGAGTTGAAAAGAACAAAAGAGTTTTTCTTAAATTTTATGTCTTCGCAGTATTTTATCCAGAACTTTTAAAGAAACAACACTCCTGATAAGTATCCTTGCAACTGGACAACGATCTGTGAAAATTGATCCTTTTTTGATTTTTATATTCCAAAGCTGTGCGCAAGGCCTTCCCGTTATTCGATTAAAACGAGCTTTTGCCTAAATTCTTTTCTCGTTACACGAAACAAGTTTTTGAAAGCTGTTCTGAAAAAATTTAATAAATAATATCGAACTAGGTATAGCAAAAAAACCACTTTAACGTACACACCATGTACATGTAGTGGTAGTAGATACATTTAACCCTTCGTAAGATCACATGGCTCTCGGGTCAATATTTCCTCGTTTTAATGTCTCCTTTTTTACCATCGTAACCTGTTGCAAATATAAAGTAATAATGTTGCCACAGAAGAATTCATTTATAACTGTCGTTTCTCCCCATTTCTCGATGAAAAATAGGGGTTACAAATTTAAGGGCTTGCACGGTTTAGAGATTTAAAAAATGTTTCCAACTTTCCAAAGAATATGCGTTTCCATTTCTTTCAGTAGGAAATGTGTTTTTCCAAATTATTCTTATTTAAAAAAATAAAATTGATAAATCGAATTTCGCTCTTGAAATAATTTCACTATTAGTATTTACTACCTTGCTGCGACTTTACTCATTTTTGTAACTGTGAGAGTATTCCACTCTTGAAAACCGATATCATTTTGAAAAAAACTGTTCAGAGCAGATTTATTGATTTTATTTATTACAAATTTATTATTTATAATATTTTGATCACTTCAAAAAGCAAAGCTACCGGTTTTGGGCGTTGTGACGTATCCAAATTTTGTCTGCTCTACAGTTACTACAAAAACAATATTTGCTTTTGGGTTGTTTCCCTTGGTCGCGTATATTAAATAAGAGATATATAAAATACAACCCAAAACCATATTAAAATTTAAATTTATGGACAAATGAATTTATTTTCAAATGAATGCATGTATTTTTTTGGATTTATCAAAGTATGGACCTATTTGTGGTAAAATGTTAATAATTTTGAAGATTTTAGAGTTTCCTCACAGGTTTCGAATTTAACTAGTAAGGCATATGCTAGAGTTTAACACTACCAAAGATGTCAAAAGACACCTTTTAGAATTTGAATTTATAATCATTTTCGAGGTATAATTTAATCTTTTTTTGAAATCCACAAACGGGAGGTGCTTAGTAGAGTAATTATGCGTCTGTAACAAATTTGATAATAATTAAAAAAGTCTATTTTAATTATAATTCTATATTTTTGCTTTTGAATTTTTCATTACATATAATTAGCGAGGTAGAAATAGTAACAAATTAGTCTCGAGATTTCCCATTCTTTCCTGTGATCAGAATTGCGCCGAGGAAATGAAAAAAGAGTCGGAAGTCAAAAACGAGCTTTTAAAGTAATAGAGAAGAAATAAAGTGTTACGGAGAATCCTTAAGCGAAATTGGATGTAAGAACTCTCACTGTTATTACCTCCTCGGCTCTCATATATACCGTTGAATGGAAGCTTTGGTCTGAAACTACTTCGAAACTTTAGTGAATTTTCGCAAAGGACTTTTCGAAGATAAAGAATGAGACGCGAAGGTAAGTGTGTGATTAAATGCGTACCGGTATCCCAAGAACTTCTTTGTGAAACTCCTCGTCCTTTCGAAAGCAGATAACGCACCAATGAACAGTGCGCAGTGCATTAACTCTCTGTTGTAGATGAACACTGGTAATTTACGGGAAGAGCGTCTAACTATATTATATTACAGAAATATATAGGTATAAACATCACTTTCGCAAATTGCGAGCACCCGTACGCCAGAAACACGTGCTTCTGAATGGGTTGCCGGCAACCAAGCGTGATCTTGGGTCTTTTGAAATCGCGCTCCCATTACGCCGCTGCAGTTTCAAACATAGCTTTCAAATCAAAGGTGTGTAATGTAATTGCAACATAGTTTATTGTCTTCGCTGCGTTTCCAGCAGGTTTCCAAAATTACGTGAACTACAGATAAGCCGGTGCTCGTGCACCACTCGCGCAGATGGGACATCGCATGGATTCTATTCTCGCCGAGACTCGCAATTTCCCTCCATTGCGCTAGCAACTGTTGCAGGATTTTCAAAACACATTTTGTGTTTGCGATATCATACAAAATATCGTTAATATTCAATCCTGGCCCACTTTACCAGAATAACATAGTCGGGTCCAATTGTTATCAATAATTTTAACGCCGCGATTTTTAATAAGGCAATAAATAATTATTAAAGCTTACCAAGTATGCTGGAATTTAGTAGTAAAATATATTAATTTTGAGATTTTCCATTTTCTTTTTCTGATTGTGAGACCACTTTTTCTCCAAATTTCGATTGTTAATGAAATTTCAGAAAGTCAAGAGTTGGTGGTAGAGGGTGAAAATTTCAGAAAAAAAGTGATGTACCATTTTTTGAAATTCGGAATAATTACCGTGTTTAATTAAAATTTTTTACCAAATAGAATGTCCAAAAGACTCGGTGGCTTTGTTGACAAATTTAGACTTCAAATTTCCTAGCAATGATGACTACATTTTCATAGCTAGAGGTGCACCGCCGCCTCCGCAACGTGATACCACCTCTGATTGGCCAAAACATTTTAATTACTTATTCGGTAATTGTTTCGAATTCTGCAAAATAGTACATAACTTTTTTCTCATATTTTCACCCTCTACCACCACCTTCGACATCGAACTCTCATGCCGCACATCCTGTATATTTTTTAAAGTGCATACACTCCTAACGATATTCAAACTCATTAGTCTCTTGGAGAAAAGTTGACTTTACAACGTTGCAGGAAGTTTACTGCAGCATGTAGAGCACGTTTTACTCCTTTGTAGCTATTGCTGACACACGTGACCTTTCTGTTACGCTGTAAAAATTGCAACAGCATTATAAAATGTAATATTTTCATACATTTCTACTTTTCTTTGTACGACGTTGTTCAGCATTCCCTGCACTCTTATTAGAACGGTCGGATTGATAGACCCGCCGTCTATATTTTCGTTCGTACATTTCGCGTTTCAAAGGGTTACAGCAGTCGCTTTGATATCATGTATAGGTATTATGCAATATAATGGAGCTCTTTTGCATATACATAAATGAAGTTGCAATTACATGTACGAGACGAGAGAATAATTAGCGTTGCGAGAAATGTTCTCGTAGCTGGTGATACAGTTAATTACGCGCATGGTCGTGCAAATGTTTATGATCAATCGACGCGATCGTAACTCCTAAAGCTATATCGCAGAAGAAAAGGCACTCCGAGTGCATTGGTTAGAGTTTTGCTAGGGTTTTGTATGTATAATTATGCACGCATTAGCTAATCACTCTTATCTGAACTTGTGTTGGCAATTTGCTTCCCTTATTTGAACTACAAGGGCTTGATGTTGACTCAATTAACGGGGATTTTTCGGTACCAGGCTGGTCAATGTAGGTTATAATTTTAGTTTTGTAAATAAACTTTGGGACCCTTATACGTTATTCTTGGTATTTTGTAATTATAAGTAATTTTTTATTTTTAAAGCAATTTCCATTGTTTTCTACACAATGTAAAAAAATTGACACTAATTATTTAATTTTTAGATGCCTTGATCATGAAAGTAATTGGAATTACAATAAATGTAGTTAACGTTACTAGAAATCCATGCCTTATTCGACTATAGCAATAATTAGAATTAGACTGTATATTTTTTCATTGTAGCAGATCGTCAAACTCGTGTATGAATTCTTTTCCAAAATCCTATGATCTTTGCATTTCAAAAAAAGGTGATTGAGTAAGGGTCGCGGGACCTGTATGTTTTATTTTCTGTGTAAATACAACCGAATGTATTTGTTAGACGGTATTGTGTCATCTTAGTGTCTTTTGCATTAAATAACATTTTTTATATTTTTTTCTTTAAATTTGTTAATGTTTTCTTGTATTAAAAAAATAGAGAATAAAAACTTGCTGGAAAAACCACGATTTTTGCATTTCTAATAGGTGTGTTAAGGGATTAATAACATTTCCACTAGTATTGTGGTAGGTGAAAAAATACCAAAGATGAGATAATAGTAGTTAATAATAAACTGATTTATAATTAATAGACTCAATGGGAATAAAATTACTTTTCAATAATTAAGGGTACTCACATCAGTGTTGGATGAAAATAGCAAAAATTACAGAACGGGCCATTTTTCTATATTGTTACAGATAATTCTAAAAACAAAACATTCAAACATAAAGTAGCGAAAATAAACGATGACAGAACTTTGTTACTCTATATATACATATATGAATGAACGTTTATACTTCACCGTCCTTGTAATCCCTTTTATTATTTTTCTAATCTTTTCTCCCGTTTCTCGATGAAAAAGCAATGTAATATTCATTAAATTGTTTTGCAAATTTTAAAATTCATTCCCACAAAAACCCGATTTCCGTTGAATAATTCATGGTACAAACTGTTAGCAAAGGCCACCCCCACAACAAATTTTCTTTCCTCTTTTTTAAACTTAATAATTGAATGCAAATTTAAAAATTTATGTACAAGGTGATATGCATTTATAGATCAATATGCATTTACCATTTCGTTCTGATTCAATTTAAATATCTTGAAATAGTCATTCAGATTTCAATATATCCCTTAGTATAAAGGGAAGTAGTCTGACATGATTCAAACGACAAATTTGAATAAGATGCATTATTTAGAATGAGACTTACTGTAGGACGAAAATAGAACAAATTGCAGGACTATTAATTTTTCTACATTTTTGGGAAAAATAATGGAAATTGCTTTAAATATAGTAACAAATTCTTAAACATGAAGTAGCGAAAATAACTTTTGTGTAATTGAAAGTACCCAGGGTTGGACAAAACTAGAACAAATGATTCATTCCCGTATTTACGGCAGGTGGTCTCGGTAACAAAGAACGTCTGCAGTAAGTGCCAGTGGGACATACATGTCCCATCATACAATTTCGTACAAATTGTACCGAATTTTAGAGAATGCCTTTTTGGGTGCCCCTTTTTTGGTTTCCAAAAAGCAACTTTGATATACTTATCAGACGTGTACAAATATTTTGCCACTTAGAGTTGCAGGAATAACATAAAACTAGCAAGAAAATATATTTATTCAGTGCACATTGCCTAGACTTTTACACGCTTGTAGAATTTGTGGAATCTAAGCTGCACGTGATGTCAAAATGTAGGTATAAGCTGACAGAGTGTGCAATTTTATGACAAAAAATGATTATCCCACTGTCGCATTTTACTTTCTAAACATACTATATATAGAAGCTTGCATTTTGTAATGTAAGCATAACTTTTATGTCGTAAGCGATAAAAAGTATAAAAGCTTGGAATATGTAGAGATATAAATAGGCGTATAACTGCATGGATATATATTTCATTTGGTAATGTAACAAATGTCAAGATTGAAATCTTGAAGAAAATGTATTCACGTATAGGAAATAATGTGAGTACGTGTATGTGCACTTGTAATGGCTATCTGTGTATAGATATACACATAGAAAAATAGACCGTCTACTGGATTTCGTGACTTTTATGCGAGATACTTTTAGGCGACTGATAAATGGATACATTTGTTTCTCCAACAAAGAAGCTCGAAATTTGAGAAGATTTATGCGAGTCTTCACTTTTTCGCATTCAGAGCTCAGAAGAAAATGTTAAGATGTCTTGAAAATCACGTTTTGTTTAAAGGCAACTTAAAGTAGTCTTTATACTCTTTTAGCATTATCATTATTGAAATTGTGACTTTGAAGAATGTTTTGGATGTTTTGAAAAAAGATTTTTTGTAACTCTGAAACTGCCGTCTCGTAGGTATTTGAAAGTCTCACATATATAAAAAATGCTAAATTTATTAAGAGTGTGAAAAGTGAAAAACAAAGAGGGTTTTTAAGGATACATACTCAAATTATATTTAATTGTATATCACAATTTAAATATGACAAATGATTTTTTCATACATGCTATAACTATACTAAAACATTATGAAATTTTATGGTTTAGTATAAATATGATTTAGTATAAATCAAAAAATTGTTTTAAAAATTACAATTTTATACAAGTAAACCAGTTCTTGCCTGCAAATGTGTTGTTAATAAATATTTAATAATAAACCGAATAATAAATTTATAAATAAATATTAATATGAATAAATTTCATTTTCTCTCAATATCATGTCTTCAAACTGTTACACGGTGCATCTGAATCAACGAACCCAATAAAAAACCCTTTTTTTCAGTAAATGTATATAAACCTATTTAATAGTGTCTCTGTCCCCTCTGAAAAAAAACATCTCGTAATTTACAACCCTTATTTGTCAAAATATAGTAGAAATCCAAACGTAATTACAATTTTTCCACGAAAAACATGCTTTTTATTAACATCCTCTGGAATCTTGCTACCACAGACCTTTGTAATCGATTCTACAAACAAAATTACCTCTACAAGAAAGTTTGCCAACCCCATCCTTCCCCATTTTTCAGAAATTGGCTTGGTGGCATCAGGGTGTATTAAAGACTGATTTTGATGTAAAGTTATGCTATCCCTAACGGCTTATCGTGTCACCATGTGAAAACAAAATTCAATTTGTGCACTTTTCTATCATCTTACCCTCATTCTTTATTGTTAGGAAGTCAACCAAGGCCTAAGTCACAGACTAAGCCACGACTCTACCTTGTTACGCCAACCGAATGGATTAACGTTCATTTTTGTGTCATTATTACAGCTTCGCGCGATAACATATGATTGATTCGTTTAAAACCTTAGAAAATTAAAACTGTACCGAAAGAAATGAAAAAAAAAATCTTTTTATGGTGACACAGAAAATTTAAACATGAAAATAGTTAAAGTAACAATAAACTCTACAGTGCATTATCGAAGCTGCTTGCATTTTTCGTCACGTACACTGGATAATTATAAACCCTTAACAATTTTAATGTAAATTAAAAAGTAACATGAAAATTAAATCATGATAATAAGGTATCAACATATTTGTTATTTTTTTCAAAGAAAAGCATGTGAATATAAGTATTAACTGCAATGTTCACATATTGAAGTATAACTATTAAAGAGTCTTCAGGAATTTTGTAAAGTAAAAATATCCTGTGCACGGTAAAATATAATAATACTCCAGATATGTCCTGAAAAAAATTTGATTTGCTTCTTGTTCCGAGATTATTTAAAACAAAAAGAGAAAGTGGTTTTTTATCATATACTAAAATCTAATTTTTCAGAAAATTTAATTTTTGACTAAATGGAGGATGTTTAAAGTCACGATTTCGATATTTTTACTTGTACATAATTTTATTATGTGAACAGCTGAAACAAATATATCCATATGTTTCTCTCAAAGAGAATCGCAAAGAAAAAGCGTTTTTTGTTTGGAAGAACTCCTCTAAAATGCCAAAAACCATATACAATAAGTTAACAACATCCGCCATTTAGTCAAAAATCAAATTTTTGGAAGAATTAGATTTTAGTATATGATAAAAAACTATGTTTCCTTTCAGTTTCAGATAATATAAATAATATTAATTGTTAGCTCATCCCTGTATGTTGCTACTAATTGCAAGTTATTATAATGATAATAAATAAAAATACGTACAGAAAAAATAATAGTTATGGTAATCCAAAAATGCACATAAAATAGAAATAAAACAAACTAATAAGTGTATTAAAAATGAAGTTTTTCACTTTTTCTCATTTTGCACATGGATTTATTGAAACTGAAACACGCAAGCTTACATGCGAGCTCAGGAAATGAGTACATCAAGATCTACTATTTTGCTGGGTATGCAAGTACACGCAGCTTTTTTTTTTAAAGCACACACTCGACACAGGATGGAACATTGACGTAAACGGAGCGTTACAAGAAAGCAAGTACTACATAAGATTCAAGTTGCATCACCAGAAGGTTTTCTGTTTTCACGTTCGACGTTGACTTTAAAAAAATCTTCATAAATTTCGTTAAAAATGAGAAAATAACACCAAAAGTGAGATAATTTCTTGCTTCAATTTCAATGAATTCTGAGAAATTTTTGTAGAGAGTTATACAAAATTGAACATTCATAATATTTAAATAATTGACAACTTCAGAAGTTACAGAAAAATATGAACTTTTGTTCATTGCAAAATATTCATTATTGTTACATTTTCAAACTCAACAAATTCAAAATTTCAGAATTCACAAAACACAAACTTAAGATAAAAGAAGATTGCCAAATATAAGATATTTTGGAATATTGAAAAGTAATTTTTTTTCAAACTTTGAAATATGAAAATTTCTAAAATTTTTACTATTTTATTTTACTTTTTTTATCTCTAGAACATTTACAATTTTAAGATTCTTGGAAACGTGAATACTTTTTTGAAATTTCTGATTCTTCTGAAACTTTGCAAATTTGATACATTGATCTGCTGATATTTCTTAGAATTATGCATACTTATGAATTTTGTCAATTTTAATATTTTATGTATTTTAATACTGTACAGTCACACTTTCAAATTTTACTAAGTTTTCTTAAATTTTCGAAATGTAAAAGTGAAATGTTTTTTTTTTTGTAAAATGTCCTAAACAGTTATAGTTTTTTTTTAAAAAAAAAATGACGCTCAATCATTTTGCGTACAATCCTAACAATTTTTTGAAATAAAAAAAGTGGCTAAAAAGCCGTAATTATTAAAAACTGCATCTCACTATTTCTGTTAAACTTGCAATGGTCGAATGTTGTAGTAACTTTTACAAATTCTCTCTAAAACACTAGGACTTTTTACGAAATTTTCATACTTTGGCGTAGATGATTATAAAAATGGAATAAAATGGTATAATTTTTTATAAAAATTATTCCACCAGGGTTTACTTTCGGAATCAGTGGATTTACATTAACACTATACCGTCCGCACCTGTAGTCGGGATTCTCTTGTTTGGCGCCAATAGAACTTGGCGCACGACACCAACATGGTGTCATCGGCATTTGTCCAATAGTATTCGCGGGACACCAGCGTGGCGTCACCGGACGGCATAGTGTTAAATCTCTTCAAGAATTTGAACAAAAAGGTCACTTCTAGAATACCACAATATACAACTAAATTGCTTTAAAATATGCAAGAAAAAAAAATCTAGTCGCGGACAAATAATACCAGGCGACATTTCACCACCGTTAGGTTTTAATTCAATTCAAATCACATTAAACAACCCTTACCTATTCGCCGTCGCCATAATACCCAGTCTTTCGTTTCCAATTCCGAATGAAATAGGTACTTCCCATTCTTCCTGTCGGCAAAAAGTCCCCCGACAATCACGATATGCAAATTCACTCCCGTCCAAGTACCGACTACGTGCGAAATGCGAATATAAATTTCGGAACATACTGGGAAAGGGGTGAAATGCATTGACAGTTCCAACGGAGTCCGAGAGAGGGCGACACTTTCCGCCGCTCTCTCGTCGTCTCGCGGCAAACGAACCAACTATTCTGTTTTCATGGAACTTAGATGCATACTACCAGCCAACGGGGAAAGCTGCGACTGATGATTCAGACTCAATCGAAGCTTAAAGCCTTAAAGCGTCAGTATCAAAATGGCCGTTGAAGCGATGCATCGGTGGGTTCTTAAACGCCGTTGTGTTTGAGTTAACTGTTTAATCCACAAGGCAAAATACGGCCGTTGTCTTGAGTGCAAGGGTTCCGATGCCATCGCTGCAAGTGTAATCGAGGATCGTTCGAAATCCCAAACAGTTCGAAAAACATATTTTCTAACCGTGGAGGAGTTTTTCGTACTTCCTCAGCCTGCTGCCTCTTCCGCAAAGGTTATATCGCTCGGCCGCTCTTGTTTCTACTGTGGGAAGCGTGACGAATTTCAACGTTTGTCGAATGTCTTCAAGTAAAACCGAAAATGGAAAGTGCGGAGTTGACATTGGAACGGGAAAGTGCGGAATCCGGAGGTGAGTTTACCTTTTATTTATATTACGTATGTACGCGATACATAAATATCCCCATCGTTCCGATATTACGTTCGTTCCCCTACGGCTAATCCCACGCTTTTCTTCGGGAACTCCTATTTACATGATATTTACATCAGAAACGGATGGTCTCCCCTCGAAGCTGCGTATTTTCATATTCCCCAAGTCGCTCGTTTTCAAATTTCGTTCCTCTCGGTTGGCTGTCGCTGCTTTTGAAAATTTCAAGTTGGCTGTACGTGTATCGATTACATGTGTGCCTCCTAGCACTTACCCATACGTACACGCGTTCTTTTATACGCTAAAATAGAAGTAGAGTCGCCTTTTGTTTGGAATACTTAGCTTCCAGGCTTGCATTTGCTCGTCCTTCGCATCTACGTATTACGTGCAGCGTTCTTGCGCTAAGTAATTTTCATCCCCCTGTGTCGCGACTCGGAGAGAATTCCATAGCGCCACGAATTGTTTGAAAACCGTGTGCTGAATGAATCATTGTTGAAATGAACGTTTACATGTAGATGTTACGGAATATCAAAGACTTTAGTTTTTTCCCTCTCGTTAATATTGAACCACCGAGAGGCGTGAAAGAAAGAAAGAAAAGCGATGCCTCTAGGGGCTCAGTTTTGCCAACCCTAACACGAGTATCGTACACATACGATGAATTCACTCCCTGGCATGGCGTACGATACTTTCTAAATTATGCGGAAAATTATGATATCTTGATAAAGTACAGCGTTACACTATAGATTGAATTGAAGTACTTTGAAAT
Source organism: Gasteruption jaculator (assembly GCA_949825005.1). Taxonomy (NCBI): domain Eukaryota; kingdom Metazoa; phylum Arthropoda; class Insecta; order Hymenoptera; family Gasteruptiidae; genus Gasteruption; species Gasteruption jaculator. The sequence goes on from OX463763.1 coordinate 15,502,259, forward strand.
AAAAAAATGTGGAAATGAAAGAATGATGGCGAATCTAATTCAAAAATACGAATTCTTTGTCATTCTTTTACAAAAACAAAATGTTTTGTTGAAAATTATTGATTTTTGGCGTGTTTTTCAAAACAAGTTTGTTCGCAAAAAGATGTTGTGAATTTTAAAGAACCAAAAATGTAATAGTAATTTTGTTAAAAAATTACAGGAAAGGTATATCAAGTTTGCGAATGAAGGAATAGAATCCTGTTGCAATTAGTTTAGTCGAAACTAAAGTTTAGATTTCTACAATTATGTAGAAATCTAAATATGGAAATTATAAAAAATCATAAAAATTTGATTTAGAAGCGCAAAAATTTATTATTCAAAATAGAAATAATGAAAGAATTACAAGAAATTCAAAAAACTGCATTTATTTTATACCTTTATTTTAATTCAAATTCAAATTTAACCGAAATGGAAATTCCTTTAGCTTGTTTAGTCGATGATATTACAAAAAATAAAGACCAATTTAATTTCTCATTTTTGGCCTAAGTCTAAAAAGGAAAAACAGCATGACTATACATTACAAAAAACAAAAAAAATTTAATAGTCATATTGCCTGGAAACAATGAAAAGTTTCTGAAGAATTTGGTAAAATAAAGGATTATAACTCTATTGCGATTAGTTACCTGACATTTTTCAGCATTATTTTCTCGAAACCACCCCTTGTTTTTAATTTTATGCAGATTTGATTATTATTTAATACTTAATTTTCAATTTTAATACGTAATTTTCAATACTTGTGTAATAAATATGAAATTTCCAATTGTAAACGACTGTAAAATACAAAATCCAACATAACGGCATACAAATATTACATATTCTAAGTTATAAATTCTTTTATTTTCTCCCTTATTTTCTACAGAAGAATAAATTTTCTTACAAAGCTTCAGGATGTGATAGAATAATATGTAAACATTACGCGTCCATGTTGATGAGAACAAAACAATAACAAGTTACTTTACCTTCTTCTATATTTTTTTCAGAGAAGAAATACTTTTTGTTAACAAGTTTACAGTTTAAATTGATTGAATGTAAGGCTTATAAATATTTATAAATCTCCTTTCTCATTTAATTTCTGGAAACTTAGAAGTTCCCACGGGGAAATTATTGCACTTAGCTGTTTACGCCTGCAATCATGGCTCTTCATTTTAATATAGTTTATACTTGGAATTTATAATGCCTGAAACTTGTATTTCTTAGCCAGAGTTGCCAAGGGGTAACTCTTGAATTTTATAAAACCTGGAAATGTTTAATTCAGGCCTTGTTAAGTTTACACGGAATCTGCTGTTTTGCTGTGCCAGGGATCGATATCCTAGGGTCCTAGAAACACAGACAGAAACATTTCAAGCATTTCAAAATTTAACTACAAACTGTATAACATTGACTGGCAAATTTTAGATAATTGGAAACTCAAACATAAAAACCTTCTATCATAGTTATATCGCAGAAGTAAGTTTTGAAGCACTTTAGCAAAGTAATTGTAAGTAAAAGTAACTAAAGTACCATTGCTTATGACTCCAAACAAAATCTGTAATAAAATTTTAGCCCCAAAGTTAAAAAAATACGCAAAAATCTATAAGTTGGAAACTTACTGTGTTAACTAAAGTATTTTTGATTCTGTTGTCATAGGAATATTCTAAACTTTGCTTTCACAATACCAAGTCTGGTCATGCAAATTTCAGACACATCCCAAAGAGGCCCACAGGAGTCTTACAAATTTCCAGCATTAAGTACAATCTGTTTAACCCTAATCACACCCAGATTTTAGAACACGGATAGTCCATATCCATTCTGCACTGGGAGATAGGAATCCTCTAAAGTAATTGGAGGATTGCTACAAAAAGAATTTAAAAGGAACTCGCAGATTAAAATAATAAAATAACGATATGAGAACAAAAAATATTGGGAGGAAAATGAGAAAAGAAGGTGAACATTGTATGGTAATCGCTTGCATTTAATTTTTTCTACGTTATCTTTGTACAAGTATGGACCGACATCTTTGTTTTAAAGAAAAAAAAAATTGATTCCACAAATTGTAGATTTAGAATAGAGAAATATTGAATTTCCTGCACAAAAGTTCCAATAATCCCAGGTTGTAACATCCCAAGCCTGAAAATTTGAAATGTTGCTATTGGAGCGTTTGATTCTTGAACTCCATTATTTTTCAAACTTAACAATTTGAAAATTCTTATTCGGACAATAAATTCTCCTATTGTTGGTTAAAAGCTCCTATTCCTATTCAATTTTTTTCACATCCAGCTACCTGGCATTTTCTGAGCTTGTAATACATATACCTATGGAATATCAGCAATTGTGTAATACTAATGCTCTTCTCTTAGATCTTTACTCCGGTTTTCTTTCTCGACTGAAATTCAATTGGTTTTTAAAGAATTCTCGTTTGTACCTTTATCGAGGGAATTGCGTAACAAGTTTTATAATTACCCAGCCTCTTTATTAATAGTTATGCAATGTACACTTACGTATACCGCACTACATAATACTCACAAATACGTGCTAAACTTGAATTATCGCAAAATATTAAGGGCACGAGAGCAAAGAATAGAAAACCCAGACAGTATAGAAAACACAGACAAAAGACAGACATTCTATTTTACATATATATATAGATTTTATGTAACCATTGTCTGCATGTAGGTATTTAGAGTACAATCAGCACCGCTATTGAAACTCAATCAAAAAACTAGGCACGCAACAGACAACAATTTCTAAATTCTATACGTGCACTATTTGGTGGTAAATAACAGTAATTCTAGTCATTATAAACTACTGCAAAATTGATTCATGCCGAAAAATGTTAGTGCCCCGCTCCCTCCCGGGGTACCATGCTTTAAATCATTTTTTATGAATTTAACCGTTTGAATGCCAGCATTTTTAAAATAAGGAATGAAAAGAGCACTACTGCGCCGCTTGGCATTTTTTTATTTGGAAACAAAAAAAGACCTTTGGCACTCAAACGGTTAAGTCAGTTCTCCCACGGAACCAATTTTTAAGATTTTTCTGAAATTCTTACGAGATGTTAAATGCATTTTTTTCTATCGATTAGTAAAATTTGAGCTTGGTCGTCTGTTTAAAAACAGTGACACTTGTCAATTTTTAATGATAACCAAATGTTATAATTATTTTTATATTCGTTTTTTAATTTTCATTTTAAATCTCATTGTTTTTATATCCTTTTTTAATTTAAAATTGGTTAAATCCAGAAATTCCTGGTCTAAACAAAGAAAAATATTTTCATATACAATTTTAAAAAGAATTCCTTCGTTTTTCTATACTGGCTTTAAATTGTAACAAACGATGTTTGTTATAAATTTCAAATTCTGAAAATAACTCTCTGTAGCTTTAATAAGCGTTAAATAGATTATGTCTAGTATCAAGACCCGTTGAATTCCTCTAGTTACATCTCTTTCATGTGAAACAGTCTGCGTTGAAACTATATGAAACCTTTAGAATTTACACTAATACCTAGATTCCATTGCTATTTTGCTGCAGATGGTTATACTTGAATGGGTTTATTAAACATCCAAGATTAATTTGCTGAACTTTCATTATGGTCAAACATCGCTATGATTGTAAACTAAAATATGTACCTGAAATTGGTCAGCCGACACTTGGTTTACTTCTTCAAGTATTTTCAATAATACCACGACAGTTTCTATCAGTATAAAATAAGGTCCGTATTTTCTCTAAAATTGTTTCCTCTCTGCATTGCGAAACTTGAAATTATTGCCTGTCAATCTTCCAGATGAAGCCATTGAAAACTCAAATAACCCAACCTAATACAATTTCAAATCGATGTAAAATCTTGAGCATTATTCATACATTTTTTACAAGACGTCAAATTTCAATCGCGTGGGATTTTTTAGGTAAATTAGAATGTCAGAAGTTTACACATTTTTCTAAACTGCATTTTTTGAAGGGTGCAAAAGAAGTATGATTTTATGGAAAATGTGATGTCATTGAAAATGTACCTATATTACTTAAATAAAACATACATTGTTTCGCATAAAATATATTCAGTTTCATGTTTGGTTTGATATCACGTTATTCGACAAATCATGTTTATGTCGTATTCCCAAAGAATAGTTTTTTTTTAAAATTTAGTTACCAAGAAAGTGAATCCTGTCTTAGATACTAAAATTAACAATGTCAAGAAACTCATCTTGACAAAAAAATTTCTATTTGATTTTCAATTTAGAAATTTGTAATCGCGAAAGTTGAAATTGATTTTCACGATTTTCAGCTTCGAATTTTTTACACTTCAAACATGAAATCTTTTGATATTGAAATATTAATACCGTTGTATTTGTGTAACTTGCCAGATTTTTAGCAAATAATTTATCAGTTACGAAAATCCGGAATTTAGAATTGAATTTGTTAAAAGAATTTTGAAATTAAATGATCTTTGTTATTTTCAGGCGAATTGTTTAATAATTAATCCTAGCTTCTCAAAACAGTTGATTCCAAAGCTGTAAAGCTTCCCATTTTCACCTAGGTTAGGCTAAACCGTTTTCAGTGATAGAATTTTTTGTTAATATGGAGTTGCATAAATTATCTGTGATTTAAAGCTACTTTAAAATTTTAGAATAGCAATTTACAAGTTCATTCACCGTGAAATTACTGTGAATTCGTTATTCTACCCTTGCAGTCCTGACTAAGCAGCATCGGGTGAACTTGCTCGAAATTATTTAAAATTGGTGAAAATCTCTTCGGATGAACGAATACAATATATAATATTTGTAGTATAGTAATAAATGATAAAACGTAGCGCAAATTAATATTTGTTTTTCGAAAAATCTTGAAAAAAAGCTTGAGATGTAAATTACAATCTTGGTATTTTTTAAGAAGCTCCAACCTGATTACCAAGATGAATTTAGAAAGAAAGCTAAACAAATCATGAAATTTGAGTTGCACAAATTTGTACATATTAGCTCAAACGAAAAAAAAACAGCATTTCCAAATTATTTCGAAATAAATCGATTTTTTGTGATGAAAAAACATCCATATTTATATTTTAATAAATGGGGTCGAGATATGCATACACTTGAGAGTTAGAAGTTCGTTATTGTGATGCTTGAAACTTGTCCAAATTCTACTGTTTTGAAATTTATAACGAATGAGAGTGGAACTTGAAATATCATTGAAACGCTATTGTAATTTTCATACCGGGGCTTGAAAAACTTGAATTCAAAGTAAAAACAAGTAATAATAAATGGTAACTTGTAACATATTCTCGTTACAAATACCAACAAAATTCTACAATCCTGGGGCACATAATTAATTTGAAAAAGCATCATGCTATATTAATATCGTTACAAGTAGGGGTAAGCTGTACAGATATTGGCACCTTTAACAAAAACGCCACACAAATGGCAATCAGAAAATTCGAATGTATTAAATGTAACAATGAATTCGATAAAGATTTCTATAGAAAATTTATTTAAAATAAAATTTGAAGATATAGAAGAACAGTGTTAAAAACGTTTTACTTTTAAAAACGGACAATTATTGGCCAGCATAAGACAGCGATCCCCAACTTATGCGATAGCGATTGGCACACAAATTGTGTAACAAAACGTCCATGAATTTTGAATATGTTCATAAAAAAACAAACAAACAAATTTTATAAACTTTTTTTTAGACTTTTCTGATTAACCCTAAATGTTCCAAATTTTGCCTTTCTACATGAACCATTGTTATTACTGTCATTTTAATTCATGCACGAATTCATCAGTTCGGAATTTAATTGTACCATTTGTGTTGAGCTAATATTCGCTACACCGACCGGTCTTAATTATTCGTACACCGGCTTTCATACAAGACAGTCATGTCTCATCCTTGGTTTTGCATTTAACGCAAAGTGACGTTTTGTATGTTACCTAATGACAAACTTCACAAAGAAATAAACAATTTGCACCAGGCAAGCGCGTGGAAGCTCGATGTAATTAGAATTTGATGGTGTACAAAGTATTTGCATTTATAAGTAATTTCAATGTAGACGTGATAATACGCTTTTAGAGTTGAAAACAACGGCCTTCACCTTTGTTAAGATTTCAATAGGAGAAACGAGGAATGGAGGAACTACTCAGAATTAATAGGACCGTCTTTGTCTTGATTCGAATGGACTTTATCAATTGCACCGTTTCTTTTTAATGTTCCTTATATGGAAAAATTACCATTAAGTCTTTTTAGCGAAATTCTATTATAAGATAATGGATTGTAATATTTTATAGGTATATGTTATGTAATTGTAGGAGTAAGCCCCGATTTTGCGACGCTTGGAAAACCACTCAGAATTAATAGGATGTTCTTTGTTATTCTTATTTTTGTTTATTAATTTTGAATTTTCGTAATCAAATTGTTGTTTAAGCCAATTAAATTTATGCAACAGTTTTAATTTTTTCAATCTTTTGATTCTATCAATTCCTTGATTGTATGTAGCTATAAAAGTTTGAAATGTTAGTTCTGGTACTTTTTATGAATGGTCTTTGTTTTACTATTACACAGTTTTTTTTTTAATATTCCTTATATGGAAAAATTAACATTAACTTTCTGAGCGAAATTCTTTTGTGTTTGATTTTGTTTTTAGAAAGGGATGTTAATATTTTGTACGTATGTTCAATTATTGGGATGAGAGCCGATTTTGTGACGCTTGGGAAACTTGATCTTCATAAACTTAGAAAGTTTTGACATTAAAGTCTACAATTTTTAACATATTTAGGTAAAATCGCATAAAGGTAGACTAAACTCAAACACCTTTGAGGATAGAATTTCCCAAAATTAAATCCTTCGTACTTTAAGGGCGGTTTAAATTTCCCTTTGATGAGTTTTCAGACGTTGCTTGAAGCTGTCGATGAAAGGTGCGAATCGAAGAATTATTGATAGACGCTTCAGCGGGAATTGATAACACGCAGGTAGAAGTACAGGCTCGTAAACATGCAGCAAAAAATATATAGGGACGTTACGCTCGGAAATTTTTTGGAAACAAGCAAATAAAAGTCGTTAAAGAACGTTTTATTGCCCTGGAGCTTTTTCGATTTATGCAATTTAGAGAAATCTCTGTTTACTTCGGGGTTGCAAAAGCCCAAAACGCTCGTAAACTGTAAAATATGGTTTTAATAGAGTATTTTAAAAAGATAAACGTAATACCGCGTTATTTGATTTTGCCCGGAATGATTTTTACATTTTTTCAACTCTAGCTTGGAACTTCTGTTTTTTCAAAGTCTGATTTACTCGAAATGGTTTCCGCGTGAATAATTAGAATCGATTCTGCCGATGTAATATGTTACTAAAAGTGGTAATAAATTAAATAAGAAGAGTCAACAGCACTGATACGCGTTTTATAAGTTCAATCGTTAAAAATGAATGCTGAATTGCAAATTACGTGTAACATATGAATAAATAAATGTATATAATCATTAAATCAACACCAGTAATTAAACCAACAAGTCTAGCGATTCGGAACGCGGTAATAGTTTTAGGTCAATTACTGTTGATTTAATGATTAAATATGCATTCCTCCACACGCTGCATAAGATTCATAATTTATCGTGAATTTTTCTTCCCCGGCCGCATTGACTACGTATTATTACTATTGACAGGTCTTATTAAATTGATTATTATTTGCGATAATAATGTTTACATTGATTTCATTGAATTAAAAGCAGAGTTCAAAAAATAGAGAAAAATATTCTCTCTTCATTTGGAGTTCTGACCAATTGAGGGTTTCTATAACGAGCAAAACATGTTGTTAGTAATAATCATTATTTGATATGCGTGTAAATGTAAAATAACAAAAGCCATGGAATTTTGCAGACTGTAAAATTGTTCCCTTCGTAGAAAATATAGGGCAAACTGGCCAGTAATTACCCGCATGCCAGTGGAAATTGAAATTGGAAATTGAAATTGGAAATTGAAAATTGGAAATTGAAATTGGAAATTGGAAATTGAAATTGGAAATTGAAAATTGGAAATTGAAATTGGAAATTGGAAATTGAAATTGGAAATTGGAAATTGGAAATTGGAAATTGGAAATTGAAATTGAAATTGGAAATTGAAATTGGAAATTGAAATTGGAAATTGGAAATTGAAATTGGAAATTGAAATTGGAAATTGAAATTGGAAATTGAAATTAGAAATTGAAATTGAAAAAAGAAATTTAAATTGAGAATTAAAATTGAGAATTGAAAATGAAAATTGAAAATAGTAAATAATTATCATGGATCGATTATACAGAAAATTTGTAGATCTTATAAAAATTGGAGAATAGGTTGATAATCAGCGACCTAGAGAACTCCTGAATATACTAATTTGGACGAATACTGCATACTATTCGAAATTTTCGGTACGCCGTATTGGATCCAAAATAATGAATTCTGAAAATCTAATAACGGATTCGCAATCGGTGACTTGGAAAACCCCTGGATACCGGCTGTGTGAACCTAGCACCCGACTTTTAAAAATCGAATTTTTTTTTAATGATTCTTAAAGATTTTCGTATGTAGTTGATTGTAGTAACAATTATTTCGTTTGTAGTACCCTCAAAAAAAAGTTATGGGGTTTTGAAAAATCCGTATCACCCCGATTCGCCGGCACTCAAATTTTTTTATTGATTCTTACAGAGAATCGTTTGTAGTTGATTGTAGTGAAGGAATTTCCGTTTGTAGTAAAAAAATAAAAAAGTTACAGATTCAAAAATTTTTTTCCCCGATGAAAATTGAAGGATTATCCATATTCTTCGGGAATATACAATTGAAATAAACTATTACATAGCAGCTCTGACATCGTTTGTAGTTGACTGTAGTAAACTTTTTTTCGTTTGTAGTTCCTTCAAAATTAAAGAAAAAAGGATTTTCTTGCAGCTGCAGCTCTGACATCGTTTGTAGTTGATTGTAGTAAACTTTTTTTCGTATGTAGTGCTTCCAAAATTAAAAAAAATAGGATTTTCTTGCAGCTGCAGCTTTGACATCGTTTGTAGTTGATTGTAGTAATCTTATTTTCGTTTGTAGTTCCTTCAAAATTAAAAAAAAGAGGATTTTCTTGCAGCTGCAGCTCTGACATCGTTTGTAGTTGATTGTAGTAAACTTTTTTTCGTTTGTAGTTCTTTCAAAATTAAAAAAAAAAGGATTTTCTTTCAGCTACAGCTTTGACATCGTTTGTAGTTGATTGTAGTAAACTTTTTTTCGTATGTAGTGCTTCCAAAATTAAAAAAAATAGGATTTTCTTGCAGCTGCAGCTTTGACATCGTTTGTAGTTGATTGTAGTAATCTTATTTTCGTTTGTAGTTCCTTCAAAATTAAAAAAAAGAGGATTTTCTTGCAGCTGCAGCTCTGACATCGTTTGTAGTTGATTGTAGTAAACTTTTTTTCGTTTGTAGTTCTTTCAAAATTAAAAAAAAAAGGATTTTCTTTCAGCTACAGCTTTGACATCGTTTGTAGTTGATTGTAGTAATCTTATTTTCGTTTGTAGTTCCTTCAAAATTAAAAAAAAAAGGATTTTCTTGCAGCTGCAGCTCTGACATCGTTTGTAGTTGATTGTAGTAAACTTTTTTTCGTTTGTAGTTCCTTCAAAATTAAAGAAAAAAGGATTTTCTTGCAGCTGCAGCTCTGACATCGTTTGTAGTTGATTGTAGTAAACTTTTTTTCGTATGTAGTGCTTCCAAAATTAAAAAAAATAGGATTTTCTTGCAGCTGCAGCTTTGACATCGTTTGTAGTTGATTGTAGTAATCTTATTTTCGTTTGTAGTTCCTTCAAAATTAAAAAAAAAAGGATTTTCTTGCAGCTGCAGCTCTGACATCGTTTGTAGTTGATTGTAGTAAACTTTTTTTCGTTTGTAGTTCTTTCAAAATTAAAAAAAAAAGGATTTTCTTTCAGCTACAGCTCTGACATTGTTTATAGTTGATTGTAGTAAACTTTTTTTCGTTTGTAGTTCTTTCAAAATTAAAGAAAAAAGGATTTTCTTGCAGCTGCAGCTCTGACATCGTTTCTAGTTAATTGTAGTAAACTTTTTTTCGTTTGTAGTCCCTTCAAAATTAAAAAAAAAAGGATTTTCTTGCAGCTGCAGCTCTGACATCGTTTGTAGTTGATTGTAGTAATCTTATTTTCGTTTGTAGTCCCTTCAAAATTTAAAAAAAAAAGGATTTTCTTGCAGCTGCAGCTCTGACATCGTTTGTAGTTGATTGTAGTAAACTTTTTTTCGTTTGTAGTTCTTTCAAAATTAAAAAAAAAAGGATTTTCTTTCAGCTACAGCTTTGACATCGTTTGTAGTTGATTGTAGTAATCTTATTTTCGTTTGTAGTTCCTTCAAAATTTAAAAAAAAAAGGATTTTCTTGCAGCTGCAGCTCTGACATCGTTTGTAGTTGATTGTAGTAATCTTATTTTCGTTTGTAGTTCCTTCAAAATTAAAAAAAAAAGGATTTTCTTGCAGCTGCAGCTCTGACATCGTTTGTAGTTGATTGTAGTAAACTTTTTTTCGTTTGTAGTTCTTTCAAAATTAAAAAAAAAAGGATTTTCTTTCAGCTACAGCTTTGACATCGTTTGTAGTTGATTGTAGTAATCTTATTTTCGTTTGTAGTTCCTTCAAAATTAAAAAAAAAAGGATTTTCTTGCAGCTGCAGCTCTGACATCGTTTGTAGTTGATTGTAGTAAACTTTTTTTCGTTTGTAGTTCTTTCAAAATTAAAAAAAAAAAGGATTTTCTTGCAGCTGCAGCTCTGACATCGTTTGTAGTTGATTGTAGTAAACTTTTTTTATTTTAAAGGAACTACAAACGAAAATAAAATTACTACAATCAACTACAAACGATGTCAGAGCTGTAGCTGAAAGAAAATCCTTTTTTTTTTATTTTGAAGGAACTACAAATGAAAAAAAGTTTACTACAATCAACTACAAACAATGTCAGAGCTGTAGCTGCAAGAAAACCCTTTTTTTTTTAATTTTGAAGGAACTACAAACGAAAATAAGATTAGTACAATCAACTACAAACGATGTCAGAGCTGCAGCTGCAAGAAAACCCTTTTTTTTTAATTTTGAAGGAACTACAAACGAAAATAAGATTACTACAATCTACTACAAACGACGTCAGAGCTGCAGCTGCAAGAAAATCTCTTTTTTTTTTAATTTTGAAGAAACTACAAACGAGAAAAAGTTTACTACAATCAACTACAAACGATGTCAGAGCTGCAGCTGCAAGAAAATCCTTTTTTCTTTAATTTTGAAGGAACTACAAACGAAAAAAAGTTTACTACAATCAACTACAAACGATGTCAGAGCTGCAGCTGTAAGAAAATCTCTTTTTTTTTTAATTTTGAAGAAACTACAAACGAAAAAAAGTTTACTACAATCAACTACAAACGATGTCAGAGCTGCAGCTGCAAGAAAATCCTATTTTTTTTAATTTTGGAAAAACTACATACGAAAAAAAGATTACTACAATCAACTAGAAACGATGTCAGAGCTGCAGCTGCAAGAAAATCCTTTTTTCTTTAATTTTGAAGGAACTACAAACGAAAATAAGATTACTACAATCAACTACAAACGATGTCAGAGCTGCAGCTGCAAGAAAATCCTTTTTTCTTTCATTTTGAAAGAACTACAAACGAAAAAAAGTTTACTACAATCAACTACAAACAATGTCAGAGCTGCAGCTGCAAGAAAATCCTTTTTTCTTTAATTTTGAAGGAACTACAAACGAAAAAAAGTTTACTACAATCAACTACAAACGATGTCAGAGCTGCAGCTGCAAGAAAATCCTTTTTTTTTTTATATTTTGAAGGGACTACAAACGAAAATAAGATTACTACAATCAACTAGAAACGATGTCAGAGCGGTAGCTGAAAGAAAATCCTTTTTTCTTCAATTTTGAAGGAACTACAAACGAAAAAAAGTTTACTACAATCAACTAGAAACGATGTCAGAGCTGCAGCTGCAAGAAAATCCTTTTTTTTTTAATTTTGAAGGAACTACAAACGAAAATAAGATTACTACAATCAACTACAAACGATGTCAAAGCTGCAGCTGCAAGAAAATCCTATTTTTTTTAATTTTGGAAGCACTACATACGAAAAAAAGTTTACTACAATCAACTACAAACGATGTCAGAGCTGCAGCTGCAAGAAAATCCTTTTTTCTTTAATTTTGAAGGAACTACAAACGAAAATAAGATTACTACAATCAACTACAAACGATGTCAAAGCTGCAGCTGCAAGAAAATCCTATTTTTTTTAATTTTGGAAGCACTACATACGAAAAAAAGTTTACTACAATCAACTACAAACGATGTCAGAGCTGCAGCTGCAAGAAAATCCTTTTTTCTTTAATTTTGAAGGAACTACAAACGAAAATAAGATTACTACAATCAACTACAAACGATGTCAGAGCTGCAGCTGCAAGAAAATCCTTTTTTTTTTAATTTTGAAGGGACTACAAACGAAAATAAGATTACTACAATCAACTAGAAACGATGTCAGAGCGGTAGCTGAAAGAAAATCCTTTTTTCTTCAATTTTGAAGGAACTACAAACGAAAAAAAGTTTACTACAATCAACTAGAAACGATGTCAGAGCTGCAGCTGCAAGAAAATCCTTTTTTTTTTAATTTTGAAGGAACTACAAACGAAAATAAGATTACTACAATCAACTACAAACGATGTCAGAGCTGCAGCTGCAAGAAAATCCTTTTTTTTTTAAATTTTGAAGGGACTACAAACGAAAATAAGATTACTACAATCAACTAGAAACGATGTCAGAGCGGTAGCTGAAAGAAAATCCTTTTTTCTTCAATTTTGAAGGAACTACAAACGAAAAAAAGTTTACTACAATCAACTAGAAACGATGTCAGAGCTGCAGCTGCAAGAAAACCCTTTTTTTTTAATTTTGAAGGAACTACAAACGAAAATAAGATTACTACAATCTACTACAAACGACGTCAGAGCTGCAGCTGCAAGAAAATCTCTTTTTTTTTTAATTTTGAAGAAACTACAAACGAGAAAAAGTTTACTACAATCAACTACAAACAATGTCAGAGCTGCAGCTGCAAGAAAATCCTTTTTTCTTTAATTTTGAAGGAACTACAAACGAAAATAAGATTACTACAATCAACTACAAACGATGTCAGAGCTGCAGCTGCAAGAAAATCCTTTTTTCTTTCATTTTGAAAGAACTACAAACGAAAAAAAGTTTACTACAATCAACTACAAACAATGTCAGAGCTGCAGCTGCAAGAAAATCCTTTTTTCTTTAATTTTGAAGGAACTACAAACGAAAAAAAGTTTACTACAATCAACTACAAACGATGTCAGAGCTGCAGCTGCAAGAAAATCCTTTTTTCTTTAATTTTGAAGGAACTACAAACGAAAATAAGATTACTACAATCAACTACAAACGATGTCAGAGCTGCAGCTGCAAGAAAATCCTTTTTTCTTTCATTTTGAAAGAACTACAAACGAAAAAAAGTTTACTACAATCAACTACAAACAATGTCAGAGCTGCAGCTGCAAGAAAATCCTTTTTTCTTTAATTTTGAAGGAACTACAAACGAAAAAAAGTTTACTACAATCAACTACAAACGATGTCAGAGCTGCAGCTGCAAGAAAATCCTTTTTTTTTTAAATTTTGAAGGGACTACAAACGAAAATAAGATTACTACAATCAACTAGAAACGATGTCAGAGCGGTAGCTGAAAGAAAATCCTTTTTTCTTCAATTTTGAAGGAACTACAAACGAAAAAAAGTTTACTACAATCAACTAGAAACGATGTCAGAGCTGCAGCTGCAAGAAAATCCTTTTTTTTTTAAATTTTGAAGGAACTACAAACGAAAATAAGATTACTACAATCAACTACAAACGATGTCAAAGCTGCAGCTGCAAGAAAATCCTATTTTTTTTAATTTTGGAAGCACTACATACGAAAAAAAGTTTACTACAATCAACTACAAACGATGTCAGAGCTGCAGCTGCAAGAAAATCCTTTTTTCTTTAATTTTGAAGGAACTACAAACGAAAATAAGATTACTACAATCAACTACAAACGATGTCAAAGCTGCAGCTGCAAGAAAATCCTATTTTTTTTAATTTTGGAAGCACTACATACGAAAAAAAGTTTACTACAATCAACTACAAACGATGTCAGAGCTGCAGCTGCAAGAAAATCCTTTTTTCTTTAATTTTGAAGGAACTACAAACGAAAATAAGATTACTACAATCAACTACAAACGATGTCAGAGCTGCAGCTGCAAGAAAATCCTTTTTTTTTAATTTTGAAGGGACTACAAACGAAAATAAGATTACTACAATCAACTAGAAACGATGTCAGAGCGGTAGCTGAAAGAAAATCCTTTTTTCTTCAATTTTGAAGGAACTACAAACGAAAAAAAGTTTACTACAATCAACTAGAAACGATGTCAGAGCTGCAGCTGCAAGAAAATCCTTTTTTTTTTAATTTTGAAGGAACTACAAACGAAAATAAGATTACTACAATCAACTACAAACGATGTCAGAGCTGCAGCTGCAAGAAAATCCTTTTTTTTTTAATTTTGAAGGGACTACAAACGAAAATAAGATTACTACAATCAACTAGAAACGATGTCAGAGCGGTAGCTGAAAAAAAATCCTTTTTTTTTAATTTTGAAGGAACTACAAACGAAAATAAGATTACTACTATCAACTACAAACGATGTCGGAGATGTGAGCGCAAGAAAATCAAACATTTTTCCATTTTGAAGGAACTACAAACGAAAAAAAGTTTACTACAATCAACTACAAACGATTTCAGTGCTATAGCTCCAAGAAAATCGATTTTTTTTATTTTAATGGAACTACAAACGAAGAAAATTTACTACAATTAACTACAAACATTTTCAGCGCAGTGGCTGGGAGCATAGTTTTTTTTTTTTTCGTTTGCATTGTTGGAAATTTATGTAGAGTCGATGTACTTTCAAGGAAAGCCTTCGCAATCGTTTAAAGTTGGTTATGTAATAGTTTATTTCAGTTGTATATTCCCGAAGAATATGGATAGTCCTTCAATTTTCATCGGGGAAAAAAAATTTTTGAATCTGTAACTTTTTTATTTTTTTACTACAAACGGAAATTCCTTCACTACAATCAACTACAAACGATTCTCTGTAAGAATCAATAAAAAAATTCGAGTGCCGGCGAATCGGGGTGATACGGATTTTTCAAAACCCCATAACTTTTTTTTGAGGGTACTACAAACGAAATAATTGTTACTACAATCAACTACATACGAAAATCTTTAAGAATCATTAAAAAAAAATTCGATTTTTAAAAGTCGGGTGCTAGGTTCACACAGCCCTGGATACCAATTTCTGGATAAAAGTAGCGAATTGTTCTTCCCGTCATGAATTTATCTTTAACACCATTTCTACCAAATGACATCTTCTATCATCTTAATTTAGAATTACTTTCTAAATTATTCTAATTAAACTAAATTAAAGTCAATCATTTTACCTCAACTAACTTCAGGACACCAACAGGAGGAAAGTGCTTAGCATCTGTACAAAAAATTTGGTACTGAGTAAGAAAATCTATTTTATTTAAAAAGCTATATTCACGGTTTCTGCTTATTGATTACGCATAAGTAGTGGTAGAAATTCTGATAAGATTGGAGTTTTTGACGGACTCCTCTGGAGAGTGCAAAAAAAGCATCTGCGTGGGATGCTTTGTAATGCCACGAATTCCGGTTGAAGAATTTAGTTTTTTCAGAAAACGAAGTTTAAATGTTTCCAATTTGCACCACGCGGAAATTGGAAATGGCAAGTTTTCGAATGCTTTCTCGTGGAAATTTAATACGAAATGTTCCGAAACTTCGATAGCAGGACAATGGAAATGTAATAACTGAATATAATTATTGAGGTTTCCGTCTTCCCTAAAGGTACTGTTGGGAATTGTATCTCGCAACTCTCAAATCATTTTCTTCACTTCCGCATGCGACACTCTACGCGATGTGCGCTCCTCAAAGGCCCTGCACACTCCAAGCTTCTTCTCACGCGGGACATTATTACCGTAGTTTCAAGAATAGACTCCTTTGTACTTTTCAAGAGCACTTACACATGTGTGAGATACATTAGAGACATGCAGGAATAGATCCCTAAGGTGAGCTGTTCAACGCGGTATACTACAGGCAATACATGAATCCGAACTTTATTTTGAAAGCAGTACCTTACCACCTGCCTTTTGCGACGAAATTGAACTACCACTTTACTCTTAAAAGCGAAGCTTAAACTGATCTAAAATAGGTATGGGTGTACATCACGGTTTCAATTTTGTCGGCAAGGAAATGGTCCCTAAGTGATACTCGAGTTTTCTGGATAAGCTTTGGTGTGTTCTTAGTTTGAAAAAGGTAATAATTAATAAAGGTAATAAATTAATACCGCAATTATTATACTTTTAAATTAACTATAAAGTGCAACACGTGCAAAAGCCCAATGGACGACCGAATAGTTGTAAAGTTTCCATTCGGGCCGCGCTGGTTATGATAAATGCAATAACCTGTACCATTGCGACCCACGCGGCGTGAATATAGAGTCGCGTAAATCTGACTGTAAAATTACATAGTATTTCGTCTGTACTCGTTAACTGTTTTGACTGTTTATTATTATTATTATTATTATTATTATTATTATTATTATTATTATTATTGATAGGTTTTATTAAATTATTTATTATTTCCGATAATGATATTTACGTTGATTTTACTGAACTTCAGTTAGAAAATTGCAAACTTTCTAATAAAGTACATTGTTTTTTACGTTTACACAGTATTTTTTGGTCATCGACTAATTTTGCCTAATTGTAAGACTGATTGTGAGGCAGAAATAATATTTTGTTGTCAAAGACAATAGTTATATTGTACAAGCGAATATTTGATTACAAAGTCTGTCGTTTTATTAATAGTAGACTTGTTATACACGTAAAGGCAAAATCATGAGTATCTCGAAACAAGGTATAGATGTCTTAGGTCACTTTCCCAATTACCGGCACAAAGTACCACCGCTTCAGCATCGATCTGAATTCTGTTATGAATAATGCAGCAAAATAGAGTCAGTATAAAGAGGAAACTGCATTACAAAAATTCCTTCGGAAGTTGAACTTGCGGTTGGTGCTATTAAACCATTAGCCAGTACCATAAATGTCAGTGAAACAGGAGGCGGTGTGATAGTCTGTTCGAGAGTGTCATATGTATTCATTACCAAGATTTCATTATCCAAGTTGGTCTCTGTCGGAAGCGTTACCATTATCAAGGGAATTTCCGATCAGATAATGCGGCCTTAAGGACGTGTAACATGACTTAACTTTCGCGATAATTTGACCCCAAATCGCTTGAAAGGCAAAAGTCAATTTTGCAATTTTCAATTCAGGCGAGAGAAACTATTGCCAGTTGTTTCAATGAGTCGATGTATGCTGCTTCATGGTAGCGACGAAGGTAGAAAAATCAATCCGAAGTGATTTCATGCCAAGTGAACATCCCCGCGGTCCCAAGAGATTTTTTAATGCATTTCCGAAACGTCGAAAATTACAAATTTGGTCCTCGCGTTCTTGCAGCTCTGGAGGCAAAACATCGGGAATGGATTAAATTCAATTTAAGAAAATTGTAAAATTAGTTTAAAAAAATAAGTGGCTGAAGTTACACTTTTCTAATCAACTTTTATGAACCAAATGCATCTTATATATTTAACCAGGCCCAAATAATGTATCGCAAACATTGACGAAATAATGGAACCAGTTGGAATAACGATGAATTTATAATAATAATTTATACAAAAAATTGTTATCAACAAAAATAAGAGGGTTTCGTGGCAGAAGTACAGGTATTATATTTTTTCCTAAACTAATTTTTTCAAGTTGCCAAAGTCAGTAATGTCTTTTTACCACGTTGAATGCCAACGTAAAATTTATGTGACTCCCTTTACGCCGCGTGGGTCGCGATGGCATACGCTATCGCATTTGTCGTAACCGGCGCGGCCTGAACGGAAAGTTCAGGTGACCGACATGGCATTTAACGCATTAATT
This sequence comes from Gasteruption jaculator, assembly GCA_949825005.1. NCBI lineage: Eukaryota > Metazoa > Arthropoda > Insecta > Hymenoptera > Gasteruptiidae > Gasteruption > Gasteruption jaculator. The sequence continues at coordinate 15,520,338 of OX463763.1, forward strand.
GGAATTGCATATACTTAGCATTTGGAAAACTAAGTAATTGTTTATACGAAATTTTGTTTATTAAAATCATCTTCTTCGATTTCAAATGGCAAATTTTGTTCCTCATTTTTGGTGATTTGGAAGTCATAATTTATTACTGTCGTTTTCTTTGTCTCCTTCTCGCCACCACAGAAAATGTATTAATAGATAGTTCGGAATTCGAAATTTCTAACTTTGTCGTACAATTATTTTTAACAACTTGAGCGATAAAAAGAGCGCGACGCTTTTTTCTCGGAATCAAAGTTTAATTGTAAGGTTAGAAAATAATCTGAAGATCGAGAGACTGAAGAAAAAAATATTTATTTATTTACAACCTACAGTTAAACAAGGCATATTTTTAATAATAGCGTCATAATGTTTAGAAAAATTAACAATTATAATTATTTAGGAAAATTAGACACTTTCTAACGACGGATACGGTAGACAGTGAAAATAAAAAAATTTCAAAACCGATCCACGAAACACTTCACCTAAAAGTCAAATACTTCACTTGCGTAGCTAAATTTCAAATCGATTGGTTTGCAAAAACTTGAAGCACATTCCAGTTACATTAGCATAAAAGTAGTCGTGGAGTCAGCACAATTTCCCCTACCGAGGTATACTTCACTAAAATGATATTTTTGTTAGATGTCGAGAATTTCGACTCATCCCACGAAAGTATGTTGAATTCACACGTTTTTTACCACCTCAATGGTAGATATCACAGGGACTCGAGCTTTTTTGTGTACAAAAGTTCATTGACTGCTGTTTACGGATAACGTGGTCTGATATTACACTCTTTTTAAGGAAGGGCAATGAACTTGAATTTTTCCTTAAGGACAACTTTCTTTAAGTGCCTTTTTGGCTGCTGAAAAATATTGCTCTCTTTGTAAAGCATTTCCACATTTCACTTGGCTTAATTGTACTGTCAAACTTCTAACTCTTGTTCGGCAAGAAATTCGAAAATAAATAGGACATTTTCTATTTTCATTTTCATTTTATTCCATGAATTATCGTTTTTTGTCAGTTTTTATTTCTGACCAAAATTTAAAAAAAATCATTTTTTTAAACTTCCTAAATTATTTCATATATTACTCAAATGGTTCTCGCAGTATTTTTTTAAACTATACACACACACAAAATTTATACTAATCTATTGCTGTACTTGAATAAGGCATCAACCATTTATTTATAGTAATTTAAACTACATTTATTGTTATTCCAATTACTTTCGTGATTAAGTCAACTAGAAATTAAATAATTGAATGGGTCACCTCAAAAACGTTGTAAGGTACAAATTGCAAATTGTTCAAAAACCCCCGAAAATGAAAAAAATAATCTGATGGATTTTTAAAAAAATTCATCCATTTTTTTGAAAAAACTGTTTAAAAAAATTGATCGGGTTATTTTTTTCATTTTCGGGGGTTTTTTAATAATTTGAAATTTGTACCTTACAACGTTTTTGAGGTGACCCATTCAATTAGTGCCTTAATTTTTGTCGGTGCAATACTTTTTAAAACTGAAATTATTATATATCATGTATGTAATTAAATAATGAAATTACGATTTATTTGCGGCGCGACTTTTTCCAAATTGAAATTCGCGTTTCACAAGGCTTTCCATATCGCGTTGAATTAATCTACAAGCTCTGAATTCGTTCCAGGGAATGAATCCACGGTGCTTCCGCGCCTCTATTATTTCCATTTGATCCCATAGAAAATTGTACTGGTACGAGAAAGCAATTTGTAGGAATGTAAATGTATTAGGTTGTCCCATAAGTCCTTTCCGCGCCACATTATGTATGAGATCGAGCCGGAAAGGAAGGAACTTATGGGACAACCTACAATTTTAGGAAATAAATGGCAATATGGGTGACACGAAAGTGCCTCGGGCGTGTTACCTTATACCGCGTTCACGGAAAGAACGAAGAGCTACGCGCAGCGTTGAGCAGAGTATGAGGATTCGAACGCGATATTCAGTATCGCATTCATTATTGCCATGCACTTGAGCACCGGCGCGCAATCTACTCTCTGGAAATGCATAAACCCTATGAGCCTAGCATGCCAGATCCATTCGCTGGCGTGCAAATGATAAAATAGGCCGAATCTAACCCAACGGAACATAGTGCTTTTTCGTTTTTTCCGGGCACGCAGTGTAGAAACATACAGAATTGACGTTCATCTTTTATAGCAAGCATAGAAAATAACAATACGCACTTAAAACGCACTCGAGCTTCAAATCTTTTGACTTCAATCCTTTTGATACCTCAAATCTCTTGACGCTTTTACTTCAAGTCAATGTTTGGATGAAATAGAAACTAAATTGATCGTAGCAATTAAAGCTCGAAATTTAATTAATTTTCGCTATGTATTGACTTGAAATTAGTATTTTTGAAAATCAATCTGGAAACAGGTTCAGAATTATTGACAAATTAATTAAGAAATGTGGAAATGTGAATTGATGTGGACCAGAAGCTACTAACACTTAATTAAAGAATACTGTTTCCTTGTAATTACAAATAATTGCTTGTTAGCTATTTAAATTTTCAATAAAAAATATGAGAAATAATTTTTATTCTTATGATAAAAAATAATAGTACCTCAGATATCAATGTTCAGTTTTCGATTTTTATTTTTTTTTTAGTAATGTGTATTAAAAGCCACTGTACTCTCTCCCTTAAGTAATATTATTATATTTCAATTTTAATATTTCAATTTAATATTAAGTTATGCTATTATATCAGTAAATCGTACTTTTTACCATTTTTACGATTTATCGATTGTAGTAATTAATAACATAGGTACAAAAATTAGTACCCCGCTTTCTATTAAATACAGTTCAATGTTATGTATTGCTGAAGAATTTTTTTCTTCTTTTTCCATAATTTGTCCAAATTTTAGGAAATTTTTCGGTCAAGTTTTTCACTGTTTAAGAACATTTTTTCGTTGTTTCCAAATATGAATATCACTTACTCTAAATTGCCGAACGATAATTGTATACACCGAGGTTAAACGGTGCCAAAAGAGCTTTTTATGAAAACAGCTAAGCTCGTAGGAGGTTCGCGTGCTCTAAGCACGAGTGGTTTTTAGAGCTATTAAACAAGCATCAATGATATCCATGAACCACAGGAGCGTAAAACAAGTTTATGTAACACGTGGGGGTCCAAACAGATGTTGAAATCATGAAAACAGCAATTTACGAGTAAAAAATAGTGTGTAAGGGGACCATGGGGACCTCCTTAGACTCCGTGAAGCCACCATAGATACTTACCGTGACGAGAAATTTTGGGCCACGGCAAAACATTGAAAATTGCAGGAGTTACTCTGCATGCAAACAACGAGGGTTTTCGTGGATGAAAAAAAAAAAAAAAGAGGCCGACGAATTCGACGGACAACTATCGGATGGGTAGTTTTATCCATCCTTTGCACATTTGCGTAGCTATTATTCCAGTTGCGTCAGCAATCAAAAGCGTTTTCAGCCTTTGAATACGTTTGAATGATAATTCGCGATGCATTGGGTACGATCGCTTTGAAACTGATGGTCGCTACTGATTTAACTATCCATCTACGTGCGCTCGTATTTACTAATTACAAAAACGGTTGACTGACAAAGTTGAGTCAAATGTAATCAAAAGATACAACGTATCGTGAAATAATTGTAGGATGAGCCATTGAATTTTTTAGTCGAGTCCTTAGAGTTTGACAAAACAATCGAGGAGCTCCCAGAAGGTGATGATTTATTCAGGACCTCGGCGTCGCGTCAGCAACGTCTCTTATTATCGACACCGTAGGATTAAGTAAACGATGGTACTTTGAAGGGGACCGAACGTCCGCAGGATACCGTGGCTCTGGTTAAATATCACGACCTGCAAACGAAGCAAATGTGTCCCTGCTACCTGGCTGCAGAGTCTCCTGTGGGACCTCGTGTTTGAACCGAAATCCGTTCTACCCATGAAACGAGGTAAAAGCATCTGGGGAACGAATTTAGAAATGCTTGATCGGAATTTGTCTTCCTAGTCGGAGGCACTAAATCACTGAAGCTCTTTAAAAAAGAACCGAACGGTCCCATAAACAATAGAGTCAATCGCTAAATAACCCAAATATCTCCGAACAGTTGTCAACATTAACTATGTATTTTCAGAGCAGTTGTTAGCGTTGTAACTTAAAGTATTTCGGTAACGGATTTTCCAAATTTTCCAATAAATTTATTGTCAGGCCAAATAGCTTCTTGATTAAATCACTCAAGTTATTTTTAGTTTTAGTTAAGATTTGTCGAACACGTGTCCCCTAATTTAATCTTTTTACTTTCCTTCAAATTTCAATTGGACAAAGCATGGGCGTTTTTTTAGGAAATTAAATAGTAACTAGTTATAAATAAAAAGTTTACGCTAAATCAAACATAAATAACGTGATATGTCATTTTTTTTAAATAGACCTATACCATTTTCAGAATAAACAGTCCGATTGTTTGTTAACTGTAGAAACGTCTACCACTTGAAGTTAGCTGTTATAAAAAACATTCTGCGAAAAAGCATGAATGGAGTTAGGCCACTTTCGAAATAAACCGCTCAATTATGAAAAAGGCATCCCTTCTGATACAATACTATAATTAATATATGGAAAGAACCCTTATTTAGAATTCTGGAAAAATCATGGAATCGTAAAGGTGCAAAAACTATGAATATCTTATTTTAGTCCCTACAAATTGTAAGAACCGAGGGTCTTTAGAAATTGGGAATTACCTGTTCAGGTAAAAGCAAACAGGGATGCGATGATGCGACCTCAGTTTTGTCTAAAATGTATTTTAGAAATACAAATTAGACCTGAAACGGGTGCCTTCGTTTTTCTTTTGTTATCGGTGCAATTGAAAAGGAACTGAGAGTCCTCAAAATAATAAAGAATAAATAATAAGACTTCAAAGTAATTAGAAGATTTATTTGTTTGAAAAAATGGCCATTGAACAATCTTTGAAGCTATTTTACAATTTTTATAAATTATTTTTATACAAATTATTGAATAATTCCGAATGTTATGGAAAATTGTAAAACACAAATAAATGATTTCGAAAATAAATAAGTATTTTACGTCGAAAAAAATCCTGGCACAAATTATTCAATTTCTAGTTGACTTAATCATGAAAGTAGTTGGAATAACAATAAATGTAGTCAAAAGGACCAGAAACATATGGTTGATGCTTTAATCAACTACAGCAATAATTAGAATTACTATACATTTTTTCCCAGTGTAGAATACGTATTTTATACAATAGAAAGACGAGAATAACCAAAAAAAAATAGTTGATGATTTTTGGACTAGTTTTGAGAAAATCATAGTCAAAGTTAACTCGTATCGATCATATGTCACTTGCGACGTGACATTGGAATGTCGTCGTACAACTCGTGCCTCAAGTGGAGGGTGACTAGACTGAACGAGACCGAATGAAATTCCGATTTAGCGGCAAACTATATATAGCGTCTGATAAGAGTCAATGCGGTAATTGAAACATTTGGAAAATATATCCAGTAATTGGAGAATTCCTGGAATCAATAGAAATCGCACCTGCTGGGGTATTTTTTTTCATAACGATCGCACCTAATGGGAATATTTGTTTTCAAGTGAGAATTATAGTTAATAATTTTCTTTTAAAAATCACCGCAAGTTGGTGGAGCCCTTTGTGCCGCTCACTGTTTATATTCTTACAAAGAAAATGTTAGTTTTTACGCTGTGTTAATAAATTTCCCTGCAAAGGTTATTAAAGCCTCTGCAGCAATGAATTTTTTCATAAAGTACGAATACGTCAATGACTTTTTCAAGTAGAGGTTATGTAGCGGGTTTTGCCGCGTGTGTTTAAAGGTTTCCGTCCTAAGCAACGTGCAAGCTGTTTTCCCTCATTTTTTTTACTTTGAGATTCTTTGTGTTTCCAGTAGAAGTCAACAAGGTTCATTATTAATATCAGTAATTTTAATTAATCTTTAAAAACAAAGTTTTTTTTCGAGTTTGTCGTCACATGTCGGGTGTCTTCTCGCGTAAGAGTGACTTTTTTCCCCCTATTCTCGCCGCAGCATTCTCCCGTTTCTCTTTTTTTAATTCTTGATGAAACCAGCAGCAGTCTCTTCTAAATGAAATAAACGCAAGCTCCAGCCTCCATGCATCTGTGTACATCCCATATGCAAGCTAGAGGGCACGGACGGCACCCTACGTGTATACGTGTCATGAAATCGATAGCGTCGCAAAGTAAATTATTGAGCTGAAAATTTGTATTCCTTTTTTCCCCTCTAACGGATAAGCATTTTCGTAGTGTTTTTATCAGCGTAGCGATTCGAAATGCAGTTGGTCGGGCTTTCAAAGCGAGATGAAGATATCGAAAGCTGCAACGGAAACTTTTCAGGTGAATGCTATATAAATTCAGTAAGTGGCGCGTGACAAAGGATCCTTTAGAGAATATCTGCCGCAGCGGCAGCAGCTTTTCTCGGTATCCATGTACACCCGACGAAGTTCGGTTGCTATCTGTGCTATGTATTACACATTGCTGCAATGTTCAATTAATACTTGGAATTTGTGTTAAACCAAATGTAACACATTTCGAGATTTCCCGACGGTGTGAACAGCGGATAACTTAAATTGGCTCAATGATTCCACGGGTAATTGAATAACGGGAAAACCATTTAAAATTTCCGAGTAGTAATTGAATGTTTTCTAAAAACGCTTGAACGATTTGAAGAATGATTAATCCTCAAGCGACCAGGTAAAATGTATGTGGCTAGTTGGGGTCTACGCGGACCCCACACATTTTTTGCAAGAAATCGATCAGTTTGATATCAAGAATTCCATTTTTCGATGAATTTTAGGGAAAGTAAAGTGTTTATTATTGAAAAAGAGTGATTTGTCTGTTTTTCGAAACATTTATTTGAAAATTATTGGCGGGGTTAACCTGGTGCGATTAATCGAAAAATCGCATTAAACGTGCTCTGACAGTAGTTTAAATAGAAAATTTTTAATTTCCTGAAAATTCGGGAAAAAATAGGCGTGATAAATAGCTGTTTGAAAATTCCAATTAAAAACCAATTAATGTAGTAATTGAATCCTTTCCAAAGTCCTTTAATAATCTAAAATAATTTAGGAATTTTAAATTTCCTGAAAATGTGGGAAAAATAGGCGTGATAAATGGCTGCTCGAATATTCCAATTAAAGTAGTAATTGAATTCTTCCAAAATTTCGTAAGAATCTGAAATAATGAAAAAAATCTTACTTAATTTTTTTTTTAAACTATTTAAAAAATTGCAATCTAATTTTCCATAGTAACTCAATTTTTCCATAGTAACTAATGGTTTGATGCCAAAAAATATTTAATAATGATTACAAATTCCAAATTTAGAATATTTCTAGTACTTCGGTATGTTTTTTGTTTATTTTTAACTAACCGGATTCTAAATATAATTCCAGTATATATACGAATCGTGGTGGCTTAGTAAATTTAACACTTGGCCCCCGCATGGGAGGTCCGGACGCTAACTTCAGCCATACACTTCCGGGATTTTTTTCAAGTGCGTCTACGGTTGTTCTTATAGTTACGAGGGCTTTCAACTTAAACCGTTGGATTACAGGAAGATATTACGACATTACTTTGGGAAAAAAAAATTACATTCGTGAATAAAAATTCTCTTATGCCAAATCTATTTTTAGATGAACAAATTCTTCTTGAATTTTGGTAACAACTTTTGGGCACTTTTGGGAGACCCTTATCCAATCTAATTTTTTGCGAAGAATCCATTTTCTTTGTCAAAATTCAAGATATTCAACAAACAGTAGGATTTTTCCTCCGAAACCGGTTTTTTAGGAACTTGCGTTAGGATTTCGTCAAAATAGACCTTTGAATTCGATACTATGCGTCAAATTACCACTAGAAATGACTTGTCCAACCCCATTTTTGAAACTTAAATTTTTACCCCACTTTGGGGAAAAGGCCAAAAAATTCGATTTTTTATATCAACATTTTAGGATTTTCGCGAGACTCTTACCAGATGTATTCCGAGATAAATACGGTGACTTGTCTTTTTTATATATTATAAAAAAAGCTAGAAATTCCATATTTAAAAATTCAGAATTGCCTCAATGTGTTAGTTCTAAAGTTCACAATTTATTCATTTCAAAATTGTTGGGAAACGCGAAACAGAAGAACCTCAGCCGCGTTCGAAAATTTATCGGAAATAAACAAAGTCTAACGAACGCATGCATTCATCATTCAACGATTGAAATTCAAGATTCAAGAACGATGTACGTGAATTTTTTTGAATTTGATTTTCTTTTTTCGAGTGCGTGAAAATTTACCATTTCCTCTATCTCGTGTTTGAATATCCGGTTTACCTGTTCATACTCTATTTTATATTCCGTTTCTGAAAAAAGGGAAAACGCGCATTTGCTGCTGAATTCACTGGTCTGTAAATTCAATGCAAACGGATATGTTTTCAAGCCAATTCAAACAAGTTTATTCGATTCAAGTAACGCTGTTTCTCAGCCGCTATGGGTATATCTGCAGTATTCCTGCATTTTCGTGCACTCTCTATTTGTACAGTAAAAGTATAAAAAATTAGATAAACTATAAAAGTAGCAAAACTAACGCTATTTTTCAAAGCCACCAATGCTTTTGCACCCTCTTTGTGTGCGTCTATGAATTTATTTGACAACATTAATTTTTCTATGCAAGCCAAAACTATTTTTCTTCGATAATGGACTCTACGTTCGATGAGAGAGCCAGTTACAGGGAGCGCGTACCGAGCTGGACCGAAAAAGAAGTAAAAATAGGGTAGAAATATAGGTGCAAGAAATAATTGAGAAAATAGACAACTGCAGTAACCACGAAGAAGAAAATGAAATAACAATATTAACATTTTCATATTCATATTCATCCTCTTAATAATTTATTCAAATATTCAGAATCGTGTATGAATAAAAAGAGGTGTATGTATATGTATAAGGCGAAAATTGCATAATACTATGTATGCATGTGCATACGTATTGTTACGTGCCAGCGTTCTTCGCTAAAAATAATTATAAATTGATAATCCTCCCTTTTCTGTCTTCCGCTGGAAAATTTCTTTTATTTAACAGTTTGGATTTGACGTTTCGACGTTTACGCGAAGAAAATGGGAGATAAAAATAATGTACTTTACTGTGCCGTTCCAATTTTTAATAACGTAACGTAGAGTGTTGCCCTGCTGACATGTAAAAATTGCCGTCAGAGTAAAACTTCTTTTTTTTTTTATATCGTTGAATAATAAAAATTTCATGTCTACATTGTAGACGTCGCTATATCGCGGTAAGATTTATCTTTCGCTGCTGCGCTCTTTCCTGCGTATAATGCAGTGGGTACCATTCCAAGAAGACACGCGGCAAAAGTCTTAAAAAGTAGTAATTTATGTAATCTTTTTTATTTAAAAGGTCATTATGTTTACAATTATCACGTCTTTTACTTGATGTTAAGATTGTACTGATTACACACGGGTAATAAAGTAACAGAATAATGATGATGATGATGATGAAAATGATAATAATAATAATAATAATAATAATAATGGTAGACGTGATAATGGTAATTATGATAATGATAATAATAGTAATAGTAATATTATTAGTAATAATATTAATAATAGTAATAATAATAATGATAATGATAATGATGATATTAAATGAAAATGCGGATTGATATCGTTATAAAGAATTCTAAAATTAACTATATTATTTTAATAATACTACTGTTTGTAATTTTACTCGAGACATAGTATATATTAATTAAAAAGAAGATACTACTGAAGACGATCTACAACATAAGATCGAAACGTATAGAAAATCATAATTGGATCAAATCTAGTTGCTGAAAAAAAAATGAAGAATAATAAATCCATTATTAACAACCAACAAGGGACTGAAGAATTCAGTAATAATAATAATAATAATGAAACACGAGATGTTTATTAAAGCCCCGTTAAAATCACTAATTTAAAATAGCAACAACTTTTGAACGAGTTAACAAAGCCTCTCGAGAGTTCACATAGCAATTTGTATACGATATTAGTATTAGCTACAATATAACTTTAACTGTTAGTCACTTGACTTCAAAGCGTGAAGATCAACCAAAAGAGCGATGCCTGAAGTAACAGCGGACTTAACTTTCGCAACTGTTTGACGTACATTTGGATACTCCGTAGTGAAGCACAAACGCGAGATTCAAAATTGTTTCCGGCAACCGGAATTGATCCTGAGAACTTGGCACCCCTTTTTGAGAAGCACAAAGGCCTTTATGTATTTTCTATTCAACGTCTGGAACGAATTCGAAGCATTTTTGTTTCTCCATTGTTCCTGCTCGTTTCGCCAAAAAAAAAAACATATTTGACGTTCCACGTGATTTTTCTACAAGAGGGAACGAACAACAGCACTATAGCCACTCCTGATATGAAAAACCATTGTAGCGGAAGGCGACGAATTGTCGTTGATCGGGAATTTCGCTGCGGCTGACGCAATTCGTAGCCTATCTAGTAAGAGGAAACAATACTTGACGCGAAAAAACGCAAAAATGGGAAACCTAATTGAGAATTCGAACCTGCATCTCCAGCGTTACATGCCAACGTGATACCAATTCCGCCACCGGAAACAGCAGCAATTCAGTTTTAATAGCCCATTTCAGTGGCGATATGCAAACCCAAGTGCAACCTCTATCCTTATCGCATGGGGGCATGGTATTAAGTAGTTTCACATTTGCTTTACTTATAAACGTTCATACTTCACGTTTATAAGTGATAGCGTGAAGGAAGAACTCGCAAGAACTGACTCAGTAAGGCTCAAGAGAAAGGGCGATTAATTCGCGACAAAAGACTAAAATTTTTATACTGGGAAAAATGTATCCCCGAATTTATTAATAATTTTGCACCTGTTGAAGACAATACTTTAGAGGAGAACGACTGGACGTTTAAATAAATATTTTATTAGAATAGTGATACACAACAGTAATAATTATTCGTTAATTGGACTAGCAAGAGTAATATCATGGTATAGTAGTAATTCCGGAAAGGGGCAATCGTGATAATGTGCCATTAATATTAAATAAAATTCCTCGTATGAATTAAATGAACGATTATCTATAAATGATGTTAAATCTTGATTAATAGATTTAATATTAAACCTACAGTTACGTCACCTAGTCATTTAACCCTTTGCACTCGAAGAATTGATTTTTGCGTTTAAAATGTCACCCGACAAGGGACAGTCGAGTGCAAAGGGTTGAAATACGTGTAAAAAAAGGTTCATTTGATCGCTCATGGTAGGTTTAGTGTTAAGGGAATCTTTTTAATTTTCTTGATAAGATTATATATTATGGAAAAATATTGGTTATTATTTTAACGTTACGTGGTGTAATTGAAAAACTTTCCTTTCCTAGGAAACGTTTGAGCCTTTTGACAAGTAAGCCGCACCCTCGGGTCACTGTTATTGGCTCCCGGAGCAGTGAATATCCGCCTCAAGCTCGCGTACAGTGAAGGCTCGCCTTCATGCTATTCATTATTATTCGTTTATGATATCATATTTAAATTTCGCGCGGAAAGTATCGTCCGGAAGTGGGCGCTGCCAATATCAAAAGACTTCAAAGAAAAATGTCAAAAGGTTTAGAAGTCGAATGTAATTTTTTTTTATAATAGTGAAATTCGTGTAACTTTTACGTTGATTATAATTCTTTCTTTTTGAATTATTTTGCAAAAAATACTCTTACAAAATTAGCTTTTTAAACATTTTACCGCTTCTATAATAATATTCCTTTTGTTTATACATTATATCATAATTATTTTAATATATTGTAATCTGACTACCAAATTTTGTTAAAATCGTCACAATATTTGTTACATTTTGACGTAATATGTATTATCTGTATCTTAATTATGAGTAACATGAATTATACACGGAAATTACTTTAGAAGTTGTAAACATGTCAACCTATTAGTTGTGGAAACGTAAATACGAAAATTTGAATAAATACTAAAAAGGTCGATAGATTGAAATGATAGGGGAGACCGGGGCTAACCCGCAACCCAAGGTTATCTTTGGAACTGAAGGTCACACAACTTGCTTTGGATATGGTAGACGTTAATGTACGTTTCTACGTTAGTAACGGAGTTTCGTGCAGTTCTGATCCACATTGCGGTTTTCAGTGGGTCGAACGTGTTTCGAGACATCAAAAGTAAATTTTCATCGTCACAGAAAGATTTGATTATTAGTTACATTTTCGGTTGTACAAGTGCTCTAGTCAGCGATTCCTAGAGAGCAATTCATGCTGAACACAAGTGCGGTGAAGGTTTCTGCATCTATCTTGATTTTCAATATTTTTGAAGCGATGGACGTGAAAGTGAGCGTTCGCGGCTAAGTCGCCACCGAATCACTGTGGCTAAGTCGCCACCGTGCCGAATCAATGTCGGTGACTTTATCCCTTTACTCCGCTTCGCTTGCTTCGTGCGAGGTTGTGGAATTGTGGAATTCGGGTATGGAAGAGTACGGGACGGAAACGCAGAAGAACCGTCATTCTAACGGATTCGCCAGGATTAAAACGATTGACGGTTGAACAAGCTCGATATGAGGTGGCGACTTAGCCTCGGGTGGGTGGCGACTTAGCCTCAGTAATTTTGAAAACTCGCATTTTGCATATTCGCCATTTTTTTCTATACCAATGAAATATACAATGTAAACTTATATTGTTAATAATAGTTTTGTAGCTGAAGGATCACTCTGTCCGTCGGTATTATTTATTTCGCCAAAAATTATGTTCCAACTTTTTATTATTGAACACATGCAGGAACATTTACTATTAGATTTCTAGAAATACAAGTACCGTCGTTTCCTATTTTATTAAGCATTTATTTTTAAATAATCGATATATGGGGAAATAAATAATTGAAAACTTGATACCGTTATAATAAACTCATGTTATTTTAAGAATATATTTAGTCCAAACATGAAAAATGTAAATGTCTGAAAATTCAGTAATAAACCCATCAGCGGGCACTTGGCTTCTAATTAGCTAATCAATAAGGGTCTTATTATGTCCGGTATCGACTCACAATCAGTTTATTTTCGGATAACGTGAGCGAGCGCTTGGTTTATGTTTCGCTCACTAATTGCCAGTTGTTGAACCCTGTGGCAGCGACTGGAAAATGTTCCATCATCAAGCCACATTGTCCATGAATTTTAGATGGAAATCCATAACCGAAAAAAGTTCTATATACCTGATATTATTATTTTCTCTATTTTCTAAAAAAAGAAATACTTCAAAGCCTGTCATCGGAGCCTTGTCAAGCCTTCATTGCCTCCCATCAAGTTTTCATTATCCATCATAATTTTCTTGTTAATTATACCTTTGTGAAAAACAGTCTTTCGCTCATACATTCCGGTAAAATCATTTTTCCTCTATCATATAAAATTCTTCCTTTTTTTCAAACAACGCCGCTCTTCACACCCGTCAATATTCCTAACTCATGTTTTTCCAATAGGTCTTTCGACTTTTTTTTTATTTTTCGATAGCGTTCCTTTATGTTTCCATGTTTTCCCGCACACGGTGAACACAGACGAAGTATGCGTTAATGGAACCTGAAAAAAATCAATCGTGCACATCATGGAGCTGGTACATATTGCTGTTTGCTTAGCTTTGCACCGCTTTTGTCACATTCGGCACTTTCCAGCGGAAATTGGAGGAAGAGAAAAATGAAATAACACGGGCGAAAAATTCACGATAAAAATAGATAGATGTATTTGCGTTCATAAAATTGCCTTCTAATGGAGTACACGGCAAACATAAAAATATTATTCAAGTTTTCGTAAACAAGAAACAAATCTCGTTTTCACATGCATGACGAGAATGCAAACTTTGGAATATTAGGTGGACCGGAAAGTAATGTCGTTCTTTTACATTAATTGAAATGTGCAAAAACGACGTTACTTTTCGGTCCCCCTAATACATGAATTTCGAAGCCATGCACTTGTTAGACCTTTCCGCTGTCTTTCGTGCCTTTTTCCAGAACAAGATATTCACTCGGTTTGCTAGGGGGTGCTTGTAGGGTCTACTGAACATATCGGAATTATCGATCAGCTCGGGGTGTACTTCTAGCAGCATAAGCTCTTTACGTACGCACAAAGGCCCCGAGCCAGATAACATACGGCCACTGCTTTCTCTTGTTAAATATATGTCGTAGGATGGTTAGCGCTTTTGTGTACCAGCATTAAAAAGTCATGCAAAGCCGATTTATTCCTATGGCCGAGGAGAACACGGCGGAGAACGGTCTGGCGCGAGGCTGAAGGCAAAATTCAACATTTGGAAAATGCATAAATGCATTATCTTCTACTCGATACCCAAGGGTGTTGAAAGTCTAATTAGCAGCTATCAAATTGTTTTCTGCCTTCCGGCTGATTAGCGTTCCGACAACGACATAGCTTTTGTAGTACCAAATCGTGTCTCACGGATTTAACGCTGTACAAGCATCCTAACGGCATTGTGTGACGCCGTGGGCCACACAACGGACGAAGCTTCGCTTGCCTTAGGACACGTCGATCGGCTCTGTTGATACTTTCGTGTATTTTCTTTGACCACTCATACGATATTCGACTACTTCTACATTTATGGAAGACAAATAGGATTGCGATGCTCGCTACAAACCCGTTAGCGAAAATTCGACCTCGTGTCCAGCCTTTTTGCCGCTACGTTGCTTCACAAAAAGCGTCTAATGAACAAATTGAAATTGCTATTTTGATACCGGCTATTACGTCAGAATAGCCCGCGTTATCATAATGATCCGTCGTTGTCCATAACGATGCATGGAACATTGGGTTATTTCTATGTTTATGGGACACAAATGGGATTATAATGCCGACTGCCATCCGCCAGTGGGAATTTCACGAATTCATTTCTACCCTTTTTGCGAAGTTCCCTGTTTTTGGAAACCATTTGATGAACAAACTGATTCGTACATGGTGACTGTTCATTCTGTAAGAGTAGCTCGTGCGATCGTAATAACAATTGACCGTATAACGAACCGTGGGATATTTCGTTACTTCTGCATTTATGGAAGATTAATAGGATTGCAATGCTGACGTCAAATTCGCTACTGAGAAGTCTGGAAATTTATTTCCAACCTTTCTGCGCAGTCCGTTGTTTTTAAAAACAATAGAAAATTGATGAATAAATTGATTTTCATTTTGAGGATAATTAATATGTCAGAACAGTCTGCAGCGCATAATAATTCAAGCAATCGTTCCTTGTTTTAACCTGTTATGTAATATTGAATTACTTCTTTGTTTGTGGAACGCAAAAAAGAGTGTAACATTTATGACCAAACCGTTTTTATTTCTCTTCATTTTGCAAAGTCCATTGTCTCTTAACACGTTGACTGCCGCGTCACCCATATTCGAGTGCCAGCAAAGTTTCTGATCGGGCCGCGTCACCCGTATTCGGGTGACGCTTATTTGACGACTTGCGAAGGATCGTCGTAGGTATTTGAAAAGGTATTCCACAGGAAGTAAAAAACTATTAAATTGGTGTGGGCACTCGTGGCCTGAAGGAGATTTCAATGGAAATACACGTGGCAGTCAACGTGTTAAAACGATTTCATGAATAGATTAATTGTTACGTCCCATTCGTCGTTATATTACCATCTTGAGACTGATTATTACGTCGGAGCAACTGACGTCGAACAATAATAACAATTCAATCATATACGTCGCTAATGTAGTGTAATCCAAGGATTGCATATCCTCTGATCCTCATAATCGGGCTCAAGTGTTTACTGATGTTAGCGAGGCTTCCGACAGCCTGTCAGATTCGGCATCGATAAATAAATTACTGAATATCGATCCTCAAAGGTTCTTCTTTGGCTCGTGCGTAGGGTTGATAATAATTTATGTGTCGACTCTCGAAAGAAGCTAACGTTTCGGGGAAATGCGCCTGAATTGGACCGGTTTTTGATTCAGGAGATAATTTACATTAGAATTTTTTGTTTTTTATTTTACAAATTATATATAAATTTGTTATCCTGCGACGTTTTTTTATTTTTTTCCACTTTAGGCCCGTGGGCCAGGTAATTGTGCTTAAGTGGTCCAATATATAGGCGCACTTCCCCTACGGATGTTTTACCCGATGATTTCTGGGGCTCCCATCTTTTGCTATTTGCTGGCGAGTTCGAGTTACGGTGACTTATTTATAATTTTAGATGGGTACGTTGACAGTTCGACATCATTAACTGTCATATCATTGTCTGCACCTAATTCTAGATATCTTTCGCAGCCTGTTTCGTGTATCCATTCGTCATACAATTTCTACATCTAATTCCATTCTACTTATACCGAAATGAATGCGCAAGGTAGAAGAGCGTTTCCCGTTTATCTCCTGGGCGCAATTCTGCTAAAATTACTAGCTCGCGATTGCAGACGCAAATGCTGCTACTGCAAAGACGGTATTACGACCCTTACTTTAGCTGGAAATTTAGTTGTACTGCTATTTCTCTTGATGCAGATTTTCTAGTGTCTATAAGGGACATTTTTTTCAATTATTTGTTTTCGTATTTAATCCTACGCACTCGAAGCTCTTTTTTTACAGGTTTCTAGCTATTTCTTTAGGTTCAAAGCTATTTTTTTGACGTTTTGAGAGAAATCCCCTGAAGCGCGGACAATAAAACTCACAATTTAATAACAATATGAATTTTATGAACGAAAATTAGACTCCTCTACGAAAATTAACAGATCAATTTAAAAGTAAAATAAAATGCAATATAATAAAATAAAATAGTACAAAATGTAACGTCGATAAAATTATAAGAATTTGTGTATAAATAGCCCACAATATTGACTTTTACAAAATTAATTGTCCCACTTGACCTAATACTGATACTAAAAATTTCGACTTTTCTTGAAAGAGTGAAAGCGCACCCAAGAGGGTATTGAATCCCAAAGTTTACTCTGATTTTACTCACATTACCAGCAACTGGAAGCAGTTTCGATAAAGAAAATATATTATAAACGGAAGTAAATGGTACATTTAACAAAAGGAAAAAAAAATAATTGTATTTTATTGGTCTTTTTTTTAATTACATGCAATTTCTCTGAAATGGAGCCCTCGAGTGCAAAGGGTTAGGCTTGTCTGGACCAGATCAGACATAATTCGTCTTTTCTTTTTATTTGGTGCCAACTTCTATACTAGATTTTTTTATTAACAAGAGAAATTTGCTAATTTTAATTTGATTCTATTTAAAAAATTAATTTCTGCATTTTTCATTTTCGAAAATCTAAAATATATGACGATTGGGATCGAAAACAGGGTGTCTCGAACAGTGAAATTTACTTGATATGACTTCGTAAAAATAATTCTTCGAAGAGCTGCTAGGTATTTTGAAACTTGCATTGCGTTTACAAAACTATCCTGAAAAGGTGCAATAGCTGCCTCTTACAAGCACAGATTATTTGCGAAGCTAACCGCCCCATTAAAATGCTTATGCTGCGGACCATCTCTCTAACTACCACTTCTCTTATAAGCACCAGGGACTATAAATGCTCATATTATTTAACTGCTCTTAATAATATATACGCACATACACACGGAATAACGTATCGACTAATATACAATTCTAATTGTAAGTAGGAATTTAACCAAACTAATAAAGCCTGAGTCAGCACTGAGGCGTTGCAAACTCTCACTGAAGTCGTTGAGTATTATTACTGTGTTTAGAATATGTACAGTTTACATGAAGTTGAAAATCGTTACCTGTGCAGCTACATTTATACCTTTCACTCCGACTCAAAATTAATTTGAAACTTCAAATGAGTACGATTTTATTTGTAGAGTCTGTTCTGCAAACAACAATGTAACTTAGAATGTATTCAAATGGGAGATGTAGAATAGATGTTTTAAGTTCTCTAGTGGCCCCGTAAATTATTCCGTGTAAAAGAAATTCATTGAGCAATATACATATATAAATAATGAATGCATTTGTTGGCTGGCTAACCCTACCACAACTACTTGTAACATGCTTTTCAGATTTTTTAAAAATTATAACCTGCCTGTGTAATTTATTGTTTCGGAACATTGTACATTTAAACTACTAATAGGTATAAATTGTATTGTACAACATAAATTGTTTTGTAAAATAATCTCAATTTTGACATTAAAATTGCTCAATAAATGAAAAAGAGATATAAATAATGAAGTTTTCTTGTTAAACGTATCAATATTAATTAGAGAAATTATTAGACAAAGAGAATTACGTTGTGATCATGTATTACACTACACTGAAAAAATGAAGGCACTAATTATTTAACTTCTAGATGACTCAATCATGAAAATAATCGGAGTAACAATAAATATAGTTAGAATTACTAGAAATATATCGTTAATACCACATTTAGCTATCGCGATATTTAGATTTACTATAATATATATTTTTTTTAGTGTACGCAACTAAGTGATTCATCAAAATTTTGCTATTTTTCAAATACGTATAATTCCGCCAAATTTCATTGTATCGAGATACTTTATTTTTATTTTATAGATAATTATTTGCAATTTAAGAAAAGATTCATCGCCAAACTTATTACCAACAAGAATGTAATTCAGAATGATTTCTAACGGAAAATCTAGAATATACTTTTCAAATCGTTAATTCACTTTGGAAGAAATGCACTGGGCCGAGAAGTTCCCCCAGTATCCAGTCGATTGTTCATTGATAAAAGAATATTTGAATTTTGCACTTTGGTCCGTTTCCTCCGCCAGCATCGTGGCGCCACAAAGTCACACGGTAGTTATCATCTTGCTCTCTGAGCGTAGCAACTGGGATTTATAAATGTCATGGAGACCCTGCAAATCCAATTATGTGTTGAAAGAAGAGTAAACAAGTTTTTCCTTTTCTCGTTAACCAATATAAATTAATTTCAGTAATCGATCTGAAATGGACACAACCCTCACTTCCAAATTGAATCCCCAGTAGGAATTTAGCACAGCCCCGTACTGGCCCAGATTGTATTAGCTCGGTCTGGTACTGAACCTGTCAGAAATTGGTGCTTGGAGTTATTGAACAGAATCCATTAAGGGGGGGTAAGGTATTTAAACTATTTTTTTCTTCGTTTGTTTATGAATGCATAATATCTGAAGAATATTGTGTCAAAATTTCAAATCGATCGAAGTAAAATTGACGAAGTTATGGTTATTTGAGTGTCCGTTTCTGCAGACCGGGTTTCCAATACCTGTAAAACTTTTAAGCGTTTTTCTGAAACTTGTTATTTTTTAAGACCGTGTACACGATAACTCAAAATCTACCGGACCAATCGTTTTGAAATTTTTTCACAGTACTTCTTCGCATAATTCACCAGGTAACCCTGGGAGCTTTTTTGTTTTTTGCAATAATTACTAATTTTACAATAACAAATCAGTCGATCTTTTTAAAGCGAAAATCAGGTCTTTGGCTTCCAAGTGCTGCCAAAAATTGGAAAATCGAAACAAAATCGTCCCAGCGTTACCTCGGGAAACTTCTTCTTTAACAAATGCATTTTGATTTTTTTGATTCCGATGATTCTGTTGCGAATTATCGTATATATCGTAAAACAAGTTTTGTTCGACTCGCCTCTGAGGATTCGCCGTCACTCGCTCAATTTTTAATATTTTACAATGGAAATTTAGGGAAATGTTGTATTATTATATAGAATTTGTCACTATAACCTAACACTATCTGTATTGCCAAAAAAATCTTAAAAACATGCCTTTTTTCACCCATCCCCCCCCCAGGAAGATTCTCCTCCTAAAGATTGATGGTCAGAATGGAAATTTTTCCGAGAGAAATGACAAGAACCTTGTGTTTCAAATCAAAATGAACTTTCCGTCACCCGTCCTGTGTATAGTTTATAATCTTTTAATAGAATTTCCTATATAATCAGCTTAGCTTAGAGTTCCATATCTTAATTATATCGCGCAACTGCTACGTACAAGTACAGAAATTTCCGCTACAAACTTTGTTGAATCTGAGCGAGGGATATCTGAAAGACTGAAATAAACCGTTCGCCCTGGAGTACCTGCAAGGTTGATGAAAACGTCAATACGCCTTTTACTCAAACTTAATTACTGTATTTAATCAGTATATACTGGTTAGCGAAAGGGTGGTACCGGCATCTTTTCTACTTGTCGTTGAAATTCTCAAGATAAGAAGCACGGTGACGCAAAGTACGTGAAAAAAAAGTCACTGCTCCACGGTAATTTGACGTTTGCGAAGCTCGAACCCCGACTACTTTTTATCGTAAATCAAAACAAGAGCTACGTTTGGTTAAGCTAGATACCAATTACTAAATTGCGCTCCTCTCACAAATAATCGGATTATCATCAACTATGTAAAGTGAATCAATGTAAATCAAGCTCGCGTGGGGATTCAAGAGCGTGGGATTCTGCAAACTTATTTGGTGTTCGGTTACCGTATACATTACTAACCACCTTTCTACGGAAGGTACGGAGACACCCTGTCTCTCTAATTGGTTTTTATGACGACGTACGTGATTGCGATTTACACAGTATTGCGACAAAAAGAAAAAGCTACGATGAAAATTCACGGTGCCGTTAATTCCAAAAGTTATTGTTGAAGATTTGAGAATTCTGGGTGCGTATCTTTAAAGATTCCAAGTAAGGGTGTGCTAAATTTGAAAATCACGACTTTCCGTGTACTTTCTTTTTGGAAACTTTGCACGGAAGCGTCACTCTTGAAGCTGCAGCTCCCTTAAAGATATGGCAAATTGTTTCACTTCAAAAGTAAAGATAAAAGTTGTTGTTAGAGCGTCTCATTTAACCGAGCAGCCTGGATAAATTTTAGCTGGGGATATTCTCCTCCATGCAGCCCTTACAGACACCGCGTTATTTTTGCATATCTTTAACACGTGTCACAGTAGGTATAAGAACAAGATTTCAAGACGGGTTCAATTGTTCGTGCGTTTGCAAATGTGCGGTTTGCATGCGGGTAAATGTGAGACTCCGGGGACAATGCGTAAATAAATACCGAATACGTAAGAGAAGCAGCAAAATTCCTATACAGATTATTCCAGAGATCTATATAGAATAGTTTGTGGAATAAATTGTCAATTATTTTACGGCTAAGAAAAGTTTGTTATTTCGTGGCCCAATATTAAGAAAATTTATTTGAAATATAATAAGAGATTTTTTAAATTTACTGAAAAAAAGTAGAATAACATAAAATAATAAACGCCGATACTAATTATGAAATTGCAGTTAATTAATAACTTTGTATAGATATAAATTATTTTTTAAATTCACTTCATTATTCAATGTTACCGACGTGTGCTTATGATTCATTGTAAGAATTTTCATTATTTCGACAGTCCTTTTTTCTCAGTGTAGTCACACCGTTATTCTGGAAAAAATGTCCAAAGCATCCAAACAATTAGTTATGGTATTATTGAATTACACTTTACCCATTGTTTTCCAAAATTTCGAACAAGTATCGAAGTATTTCATCACTCCCTCGTAACATTCGGCGCTACTCACGTTTAATTTACTACTGCACTTACCTCGCAGTCATCGTTAACGAAGGAGAGCTCAGTCATCAAAATTTCAGTTATGATTGAGCTACTTTGCGTTACAGGAGTTCAGAGCACTTGAAGCCACTTAAACTTTTCGAACAGTTTGAACAGGTTGATGGTTAATTTATAAATTCAGTTGCAAACCACCAGCACCTATATAGATACTTATAAAACTAACAAGCTAAGTTTCAGAATTTAACTTGTCTGTCTAGAACTTTATAGATGAACTTGAGCTTAATCGGGAATTGTATTCCAAGAGCAGCTTATCAATTCTACATAATCTATTTAATTTTATCAGTTCTTTGATAAAACCTCCAATTTTGCTAGATCTTCACCACCACCATTTCCCCTATGTACCACGTTGCTCCTTATATTTTAATGCTTTCTACATAACAAATTACATCAGACGATTGCATTTATTAATCACGAAGCAAAAGTTCATAATTAATTTTTTTCATAGTGTATTACTTCCAATTACAGTTATTAATAGCCCGCTAATTATATAGTTACTTATCACAGCCACCTCCTGTATTAGTCTTTTAATATAGGCACAAATCTAGATTTATCATTTTAATTATTACAATCACTGCTGTATTATATATTATTAAAATTAAATTATAAATTCAGTATAAATAGTATTTATTAAAATTTATGCTGCGCTTGTAATGCACAGCTAATCCATTTTTTCTATAAGATATGCATAGAGAAATATTATAACAATACAGCTGCTCCAATATGAACAAGAGCTATTGCATGATTACACATATGAGGAAATGTTCACTTGTTATCATGTGTTATCACAGGTAATTATATGTATAATATACAAAGACGCACTGACGATGTTCTTGTAGAGACGATCCTAATCAGCAGGAAACTTGTTCTACCTGATTAGCATCATCCTATTGATACTGCTGATTAGAACCGCGTTCAGCTGGTGTCCTGATAAGGCTTACTTTAAACACGCCTGTTCGATTACTTCGAGTATATAGCAAAGCACGAGGTCTGTCTTTGTTGTTCTGCCGATACCTCCGACAGAAGATTATCCTAAACTTTTAACCCTTTCGCTTCGGGCGCCGCTTATATTCGCCATCCATGAGATGACCTGTGGGGACGGGCGCAGCAGCATATAGGTGGCATTCGCTCGACTACCTCTGAGTACGAACGTCGCATATAGACGGTGAATTGTATTTGTCATACTGGAGCAAAAATTGTTTTATTCAGCCCAATTGTTATTTAACACGTTCACGCCGGGGCGGATATTTACGTTTTTCCGCGTGGGGCGGGACCGCCCACGGAACAGTCAAGTGTGATCCACCGGTGGGTCACGCCGCCCCACGGAACAGTCAAATGTGACCCACCGGTGGGTCACGCCGCCCCACGGAACACTCAAGTGTGACCCACCGGTGGGTCACGCCGGCGTGAACGTGTTAAAACTTCAGTAACGGTACTTCGGCGGACTAGACTGCCGAAGCAAAGGGGTTAACACTTTAACTGTCATGTCGGTCACCGGTGACCGACACTAAACTTTTCATTCAGGCCGCGCTGGTTATGACAAATGCAACAGCGTATACCCTTGCGACCCACGTGGCGTGAACAGGGATTCACGTAAATTTGACGTGGCAGTCAACGTGTTAAGGATATTTTTGGTCCAACAAGAAAATTATCAGATCAGACTGGGAGATAATCGCAATCGACAATAATTTCCAATTCAATTCTCCATCAGTACCATGACATGACAACGTTTGAGAATTTATCACGAAAAAATTTGAATGTGCATTATTTCCAATTTAGGCGCAATTTCCCTAAATGTCATCGAGTTTTAAATACCACAGGTAACGAATGTTTCGTTTCCTAGACGTAATAAAGTTACATGTACCGAGGTACTACATTTTTAGTTCACTCACCTACATGTAACTAATCAAAATGCATAAAGTACGTTATGATATGCTTATCCCAACGCAAATGCCAACTGAAGCTTGTACAAGTATTTAGGGCAGCGTTGAATTCACATCACGTACAGAATTTTACTTCCAAATCGCTTTTCTGTCACTTTTCGAGTGATTTGCGGGCAAAATACTGCAAAGCTGTGACCCCATAATCTCTCGGCTTCGCGTTACCGATCAGTCTTCATAATAGCTAATATTATGCAATCTGAAGTTTATTGACCTCCTCGAACAGTGGAGCAATCGATCGCTAATTCCGCATACTTTCATTAAGTTTCTCATCAAGTTCAACGCCTTTCGTCCAATGGAAGTCATCGTTGGCAATCCCTTTGACAAGTAAAACAAAAGTGGCGCAACACCGTTCGAGATTTCCGTCCAATTGCAAACCTTTGGACAACAGATCTACGGTTAATTTAATAGTTTTCTTGTGTCAGGGAACAGCAACCTCTCTGTATGCAACCAAATTGGCTTTAGGAAGGCTTTTGGCGTTGGAACTTCTCTATGAAGAATGATCAGTGGCTCCAGAATTGTTGATCCGTAAAGGAAGTAATAACGTGGAGCTCCCTTATTGGAACTATTTGATTTGCTTTGGATTTTCTGGGCTGTGGTGTCTTTTGATCTTATTACGGTGATACAACCGTTTCAGTATTCCAAGTGCCTTAAAGTAAGTTTCTAATGTTTATCTTTGGGTTGCTTTGAGATAGGATAGCGCATTCAATTGGAGCCCTCGCCGAGCGACTGCTCGTTGTCTGAATAAAGTAGAAACACGGCAAGAAGAACTTTCCATCAAGCTCCTGTTTATCGTCCATTTCCGGTTGTCTATCCTTGGTATTTTTGTATGCGCTTTTACCATATATTTCACGTTGACGATCTCTAAAATTAGTTCTAAGTGGATAGCAGAAGAGGATCGTAACGGTGCCAGAAATTGTATCTATAAAAATGATGCTCCATTGCTCTCACGACCAAGCTGATAAAAGTTGTGGCCGCTCGAGTTTTTTTTTTCTTCGTCCACCGTCGTTCGTATCGATGTGTGCCTTCTTACCGGTATTATGTCCAATCAGTCGCATTTTCTGCACAGACAACGGGGTCGACCGAAGCGAGGTTTTATTGTAAACGGCAGTAGTCGCTGGGATTTTATGGTATTTCTGGCGTTTCTCTAATTGTCCATGATTCTTCAGTCTCCGCTATTTCTTATTGATCCATTAGTCAAAATAGCTAAGACAGTTTCCGTATTCTCCATTATATTCTAAACGAATATGTTCCCTTCTCCGAACTACCAATAAAAATTCTTGCGAAGTTTGGCAATTTCAATAGTACATTACGCAGCGAAAGCATATAATGGATAATTATATCATGAGTCGATAATTGCCTTACGCTCAAGTAGCGTATTCTCCTTTCCCTAACGAGTGCGTAATTTTAATGAAAATTAATGTAAGCAAAAAATTAATGCAGGTCTGACGACTGATATTCGTTTAACTAATTCCACCCTGTATAAAGTTTCAAGCCGAATCGAAATAGAAGATCGGCAAAAATCTGTGTCGGCAAAAATGTCTGTTTGCACCATTTCTTGATTCTATCACAACTTGTTTATAGATACGATCGCGCTAAATATTAAAATAAAGGAATCTTCATATTAATATGAATTAACAAATAGTAAAATATGCAAATTTTAATATCGAAGATTTTTTATATTGATATTTCTTTATACTCGAGATTTTAAATGTAAAAATGCAAAGAAACTTGTCATTTTGTGTCAAATGCAATAAAAGTTAGAGTTATTTATTTAGCGCTTTGGGACACGTCCCCTAAAGCGCGAATAATGGTACACATAGAGAACAATACATATATTCATTTAACAGAAAAAATAGACACCGCTATCTGAATAAAAATTATACAAAAATGAAAGTAATAAATCCAGCTGAATTTTTTTTTTTTTTGACTGAGCAGATACGTGCCAACCCCGATTGGTGATTCTCTTTCACCTATTTTCCGAGAGTTGCTTCCAATAAATGATTTTCTTGTTTCGCAAAAATACCAATTCTGTACTTGATACCCCCAATTTGTCACTGACTGAGAAGTATAGAAGTAAAGAATGCAATTTCCACGTTATTGAGGTGCTCCTCGACAGTTCTAATAATCGAGAGCAATTTTGTAAATTAAAGGCTCCATTACCAAGATCTCCTCTCTGTTAATTCATTATTCGGTGCGGTCTCACGTATAGCTGGCAGGTTGGATAATTAACACTGCGCCAATAGAACACGGAGCCATGACTTATGCGGCCAAACCCAAATTGAGAGTTCTCGAGGTAGAAATTAATCCCTTCCGTCTTTATTGCAACAAAAGCCCCCTCTCGGGTGGATACTCGTTACCGATCGAAAGCTCTTAATTTGCGGCCAGCATTATTCGTCATGAGGCAATGCACGTATGAGTTTGCCGTATCTCAGCACGCCATGAGGTAGAGAGTCAGTCGTGTCTTGTGGTCGACCGAGATTCTAAAGGGCGGTAACGGAAGAGCCTGATCATCGGTATGCCGCATTTCTCGTTGCAGCTTTATTCCCAATCAACCATTCAAAGCTCCGCCGAATGAATATTAATCGATTTATGTACACCGAGGGAACGTTTTGTTCCCTTGAATGTTGCATAAATTCCTAGAAATGCAGTTGGAAAGTATAATTTTCAATGCACTCGTAGGGTTTTCAGTGACGATAACGTCAGCGTCATTGGAAAACCACGCTCTTACCAATACAAAAAGTCATTCTAGTTGAAATTTGCGACTGTTCGTTCCTCCATAAAGTACCGCGTTCTGATAACAATTCAATACGAACGACATTATTTTCTATTTGTCGAAGCTCCATTCTGAAGCTAACGAGACGTTTGTGCTACAGAAGCCTCTAGGAAATTCTCTGCAGAGCAACTCGTCGTTAACTCGCCCCTTAAAATCAGAGGGCCGATCAGTCTCTCGTTCACCGGAAACAACTGGTTTCCTCATCGTTCCGTGCGTTTACTAGTCTTCAGTATTCTCTTCTGTACTCATTCTCCTCTTAGGTGAATTAAATCCAATCTGAAGACTCCAGACATCTTGTAATACGTCGCTTGGCATTAAACCCAGCCTCCACTTTGCGAAAGAATACTTTAGGGAGCCCGTCGGGATTTCACTTGTCAATATACTGAACCGTCTTGATTTTGAATCGAGTCGCAAATATAAATGCACTTCTTAACCCTTTGCGGTCGCATTATAATTAAAAAATAGGTGTCACGCTGGTCGGAATTAATTTTTCTTGAACCAATAGTAAGACACACATGCAAGATTATGAAGGAAAAATAAAATTTATTGATTTAAGTTTCAAATTGATTTAAATCAAAAATTATTATATATACAATTTTTTTAAACTTTAGATAATTGTAATCGGTATGGTTGCTTGCTATAGTGGCCGAGGGTAGACATACGACCGCAAAGGGTTTACCCTCCTGTCCTTTTTTCATTGAAGTTCATGTTTTGGAAAAAACAATTTTCGAGCGCATAGGGTTAAAATAGTGGCCCGCCGAAAATGCACAGATTCCCACAGACCCAAATTGTGTATCGTGATAAAAAAAAAATAGGTGTGTACCCCGAGAGTTAATCATAAACAGAAGTTCCGTTTCGTATAAAAGTACTTCTTAGAATTCTTCGTCCTCCCTGGCAATACTTCTTCCCATTGCAATCTGGTCCTTCCATACAGAGACGGGTGGTTGCATATCAAAGTTCATTTTTATGCACGACCTCTTCCCTCTGGAATAACTTGACAGATTCTTTCAGAAATCTTTTATCTCTATTCGCGTCAGTATATTACACCGACAAACTTTGCCTTTAAAGTCGCAGTTTCCGCAACAGTAAATCTCACTTTCTCGTCTTTGAACTGCTCATTAATTATTCTAAGGTGCAGCAATTAGTCCCCGCTTTTTTTTTCAGCTTCGGCTCATTAAAATACAGGTATCTTGATTAAATTTTATGAGCATACTCGACATTTTCCGAACTTTAGGAAACGATAGAACCTTGTAATACTTCGGATGCTGATTTAAGGAGTTTTTAGAGCTCGTTACTTTGCTGCACCAGTTTATCACTGCATTTTCATATTAATTTCCCAAATAGACATCCGTGAAGCCCCGCTCTTCTCCTCAAGTCTGTAATTTCATTCACGTCAATATCACTCGCGGTTGACTCTTGTTACAATGGGACCCACTGTAAAGCCTATTCAGCTTTTTCGAACCTGAATGCTGCCTCGACCTAACCACAATAATATTATGTAAATCCTATCCGTCTTAACGTCTTTTTATAATGTTTTGTGGAAAATTCGCCTTTGTTCATTAAAAAATCTCTCCCAGGAAAATTCTGTAAAAATTGTCAATTTACATTCAGCAAAAGGGGCTATCAAATTTTAAAAATTTTGCGAGTTGCAATAACATACGCGATTGTTCCTTCCGAAAGTGTAATTTACTTTCGTTGATCACAAGGATCCTGACTTTTCGATGTTTGATAATTGAAACAATTTGAAAGTCAAGATTCCTAATTTAGAGAAGAAATATACCACCAAATTTTGCTACTTCTTCCTTTAGACTAGCGAAATTGCTGAAGCAAAATTGCCTAAGGATATGATCCTTTAATCTTAAGAAGAAGTTTGAATTCGCGGGGTTTAAAGGCAAGTTTCGAACTTTGAATTTATGCAAATTAAAAGATTCCACTATTTCTCCTACAAAGTTGTGCACTTTTCAAACTGATTTGGTCCAAAGTTCCGCCGAGTTGCAAAGAAAGCACAGCAAAGGGGTTTCCCTTACAAAAGTTCATAACCGTGTAAAAAAATTGTAGGAAATTTGGAATTCAACAAAACCGAAGGTGTGGATCGCAAACTTCAAAATAACTTAAGATCAACATCTTTAAGATTTTCCCTTCTGGACTTGTGACATCGCAAAATCAACGAGAAACTCTCGGTTGCGACGAAACTGTCTTTCCAATAACCTTACAAACTTTATCAAAATGTGAATTGAACGGGATTAAAAGAAAAGTTACAAAGTGACTTAAAATCTTCTACCACTAATGTATTTATCCTGTTGCCGCCAGAGTGCAAGAAAATATCCGGTGACAAAAAACTGTATTATTTTGTCACTCTATAATTTCACGTCTCTCCGTCACATTTCCCTCGTGTACCTCTGGGACAGATAAATCCATGCTTTATATTGAAAAGAATCCGACATGAAATACAGTGGACGACACAAAAAGTAGCATGAAAGGCAGAAGTTTCACTTTATTGTAGATTATTTCATATCCTGGCAAAAAATCTGTAGCGAGAATTTCAAAGGGTTGCCCGTGTATGGAAAGAGAAAGAAACTCTAAAGGAAAATGCAAAAGAAAACCCGAGAATGGATGTAACTTCTGGATTTCCTCCTTCAATGAATTCCCGGATTAGTTTGAAAGCTTCGAAAAATCTTTGCGGAGCTATCGCAAATTGAGAGTACGTTTTCGGTACTTCGCAATTGATTCGCAATGTTTCAAAGATTTCTTCGAGCGTTCAACAAGTGACTTTCTCCAAATGGTCCCTTAAAAGGCAGACGAAGCGTGAAACGTACAATCAAAGACGAGGAAAATTAGTATGACATACGAATCTTTGCCACAGAAATCAGTATTCGTGGAATCGAACTTCCCAAAAATGATCCCGATTGTGCTGGCGTCAGCCAACTGTACAAATTCTATCCAATTTAGATAAAATCGATAGAATATCAATAAAGGTCTACCGAGAAAGCCGTTCGATAACGAGCAAACCTCTATGACTATATTCCCGTGAATTGCCTTGTTTCTGCTTATTATTCCGAACGGCCAGCGGAAAACATCGAGAAATATTATTTTAAGACGTCGAGTACACATATAATTATGTGCACCGGTGTAAGAATATACGATGTGCACTTATTATACTATTTAATGCGCGTGTTTGTAAAACAGCTTTAAGGTTAATAACTTTTCAACATTAATCGACGTATCGCCATCTTCGTAGCGTCATACAGAAAAAATTAAGCTTGAAGCAGGATCCGAACTACTTACAAACTGGTATTCACGTACGACAAGAGTTGGAAAACCGCGGGGGCGGTTTTTTTTAGTAAATGTATACTAGAAGTTATTAGGTGTCTGACAAGTATTTCTATTAATTTCCATGTATTTACAAGCAAATGATCCGAACTTTTTTCGAGATATGAAGGACCTTTGTTAAATTTAGTTCTCACGACATCGCATAATGCAAATGCTTGATTGCAAACCAATAAACGTCCGCGCGATGTCAAAAAATAAAGTTTCATCTAAAAATCTGCTACTTGCGCAACTCGTTTCTTTTGTCCATGGATAAGGGTTGCTTCTTCTCTAACAGGTTTTATAAGGGATAACTTTAACAACTGACCTCGCAATCTTGGAACTTTACTTCTTCCAGCAATTAGTACTTCTGACACTTGTAACGAGTTATAATAGGCCTTCATTTTTTTTTACCTTTGGTGTATCAATTAAATTTCTAAAGAACGGCAGAAAAATTCGCCCATTTTTGCGCTCTCGAATTCGGACTTCTAACTTATGTTAAAAGTTAGTTTATTGTGAGACATTAATCCTCTGAAAGTTTCAGATTGGTCTGAATTTTTTTTCGAGATATGAGGGACCTTCGTTAAATTTAGTTCTCGCGATATTACGTAATGCAAATACTTGATTGCAAACCAATAAACATCTGCGTTGTGTCAAAAAAAAAAGTTACATCTAAGAATCTGCCACTTGCGTAACTCGTTTCTTACGTTTCTTTTGTCCATTGACAAGGGTTGCTTCTTTTATAACACGTCACAAGGGATAACTTTAACAACGCGCCTCGCAATGTTGGAACTTCACTTCCAGCAATTTGTACTTCTGGTACTTGTGACATCACGGTTGGTCGTATCAAAGAAACAAATTTTTTAAATTCCTTTACCATTGATTTCCGTTCATATCACGTGCCACGAGTTCACCTTCTCTATCGAGAAAAGGTTATAGACGTTGGTTGGCGTTCTTCAAACGCATAACTTGTAAGTATCGCGATAGGGGTGCGAGCGCAGCTTCAAAGGAAGTATAAAACGGAATCTTTGAAGCTACGCTCGACTCCGTGTGTCTACGTTTGTAGCTTCAATCGGAGATTATTAATAATTTCAACGGATAGATGAATAAACAATCCGCCAGAGTCCAAAGAGAATAGCCTCTTTCTCCTCTCCTTCATTTTTCCGCTGAGATCGCATCGCATCGCAGCGCGTTCGAACAAAGCTTCAAAGGCGACATAAAGTTTCCAAGCTACGCACGAATCCTCCCCAATACATTCGGTGCCGTAACAGGCGATATCTCGCTTTGAAGCATTACACTATGCGAACTTAGTAAAGCGAATGCAAGCGTAACTTCAAACGATCCGCGCCGTACCACCTCCGCTGCTGCGCTCAAATCCGCTTTACTGTAAACGCGGCTTTACCGGTTTATCTAACTCGGCAATCGGCGCAAAAATCGTGCCACAACGAAACTCGAGAAATAACTTCACGGTAAGATCCTTTAGGATATCGACATCATTATTCAGAAACGCATTCTGCCTGCGGCCGGCGTCGCTTTAATAATTCCTCTTCGTTAAAGATCAACGCCTTGTTTCACTCCATTCCTTGGGATCCTTCTTCCTCCGTGCCGCTAATATATTCAGTTCCAACGCATTTGCAACGCGTCTCTAACGCTTCCTAAATATTTCAGTGCTTGGTTACATCTGGCCCCTTTGCCACAGCTTTTGCGCTCAATCGTTCTCTCGCCTCGGGTATTAGCTCTGCAGGGAATCGAAGTAACTAGAGGTGTCTGTTCAAGAAATCATAGAGCATTACCTGCCGGGCTTTTATTTAGCTCGCGATAAATGTACAGCCGATTTCCCGCATAGGTTCATTAGCCTTCTTCGATGTCTCACCCAATTTGACGCGATTTCACGCGCATGGATAATTCTTTTACAGTCAAGATTTCTCTGTGAAATTGCTGGTGGTTAATATACTGCTAATTGGGAATTTCGATTACTCGGAGCTCTAAAGCAACGAACGGCTCTGGAATAAATGGAGCCACTTGTCGTTATTGTAAAACCTGAATCCGTGCAACAACAATTCAGTAGCATTTCTACAAAGTAGATTTCAAGAAATGCTTCTTGAGCTCTTGTAATTGGGTTTGATGGGACTGAAGAAATTGCGGAGTGGTAGCGTGAAGGAACAAGGGAAGAAATTAGCCGTATCAAATTTCGAACTACTAGAGCTGGTGCTAACACTTATCTGAAATTCTAACAATATTTCATTTGATAACAACAATATACCAACACTGCGAGGGTAGAAGTTGATCAATCGAACTTTTTTGAAAATTAGGTCTTTTTTGAAGTTGTTTCTACGACAAAGGGGTACCGCACCTAAACTGGACCACCGCCTAAATTGGACCGGTTCTTGATTCGGGAAGTGCATGCGGTTCCTACGATATTGGAAATGATGCCCCTTTAATTGAAGAAAATGCATATTCCAACTGGAGGATAATTTATGACTTTAGAGTTTCATTTGAAAATGTTTTTATCCCAGATCTGTAATTGCATGTATGTTTAGGTTCGTTCCCTTTGGTCGGTATACTAAATCGCGAACTTCGGGATGTTGTTTATTTCTCGGTAATTGGACTTAATAGCAAACACTTACGGTGAAGCAACCAAGCAAAGACTATCCCAGTGAAGTGTACCATGGTTCTGGATTTTCGACTGGGAATTCAATCTAAATCAACTGAATTGCTGTCGTGAATCTTGTAATTCTGGGATACAGCAACATTGCGTTTTGGAATTACAATACTTACAATAAGAATTCAGTTGATTTAGATTACATTTCTGTTCCAAACCCAGAACCTAACTACAATTCCATTTGAACCGTATTTGCTTGTTTATTCCGTGTTAAATACTCCTTCCTCTGTCAAATTGCCAAAAATGAATAATAAAATAATCTAGTAATAAAAAAAGAAATTTTTCTCATATATACTTTGTCATATTTCGTGACATTTGATAGTATTAGTTTTATATAAATTTAATTAAATACATAAATTCATGTAAACAAACAGAAACAGTCTTATACTGAAAATATTCAATATCTTGATAATCACACATATTTTAACAACATTAATATGTAGTTTGTTTGTGTAACGAATTTTCAAGAACTACAAGTATGGTATAACAACGTAGTCGAAAACAACTCAACCATTTATTGTTATAATAATTACGTTATTTCAATTTTTAAACATTTAAAATATCAAATAATAATAATAATTTAATTTAGTGGTATATGTAATTTTGTTAACCCAGAATTGTTTTTTACTTATAATATTCTTACACTAAATATATTTTTCTATAGTTCTGAAGATGACAACGTATTAGATGTGGAAACGTCAACACAAATATTGATATAAAGAACTTCAAGACCGAAAAATTGAAGAGAAAAATATATATGTATCAAAAATACATAACATCCTGAACTCTGCGTTAGCTAATTATTTTATATGTATGAGTAAAATTTATTTGAAGAAAACATTTTTACAGTTCGTAGCAAAAGGTTGACAACCTTTTTCTGCGAAGTTTTCCAGACAACTAAAAATACCTAGCCGCAGCTTTGTTCCGTTGTCGCATTTAAAATGGTACAGTTGGTTTGTAATTATTTAGCAAGTCGATAGAAATAGTGGATGGGATGTGAATTTCCACGAAGTATTTACATGAAAGGAAATAGTAAATAAAAAAAGCTTTGAGTACAGGATTGTCAATCATTGTGTATTATTAATTGCGCTGCATCCTTAAGAGCAGGGTGGCATTGCTTTGAAGGATGGCGTTTCTTAAAAGAAAGTTCAAGAGATTGAAAACATCAAAGTTAACAAGGTGTTTACGTCAGCGGAGAATGCATAGAAGGACTCTTTTGAGCTTGTTATTAACAATTCCCGGAATTCTTTTGTTAATTTTATTCATGAAAAGGCTCTATATTTGAAAGCAACAAATATATTACTGAGGTACCTACGTCAAGTAGGGACCTTACCTCCTTGCTTGAAATTTAAAGGGTTCTATTTAACGTGAGGAAATTTTAATCTGCAAAATAGAGTGAAATTGCGATTTTAAGATTGTTATTTTAAAAGTTAGGATTTTTATTACAAAATGTATTATTCGATGAAAAGCATTTTTAAAATAAACTGATATTTTACAAATAATTGAAATTTATAATATAATGACATGTAAAGATTCTTAATTTTGGAACAACATTAAATTCCAATTTCTGAGACTTTTGGTTTTTAGAATTTAATTTAAAATTAAATTTATATTAGAATTTTCGGCATTTGAGCATGGAAGTTTCCAGATATGCAATAAGAAATTAGTATCCTTCTTTTTGAAATTGCCAATTTGATTGAACAATTTTATAGTAAATTAAAAATTCAGCCAAAATAGAATCTTCTATAATTGGTATTTCACAGCAATGAATTTTCATTAGTCATTGAAATTACTACCGGCTGAAACAATTGTAAAAAAAAAGAAAATGTTTACAAAAGTTACCGCTGTAAAATTTAGTGCCTTGAAGCCACTAAATCGGAACCTTCTAAGCCTGCTAATAAGTCTAAGTCCCTAATTTAATAGATTTCGAAATGTTTGAAAATGAAGAAAAGCGTTCTCCTCGCTGTAGAATTCGAATAAAGTACACACTCTAAGACGATCCGACATACGTGCTCACGGAAATTGGATTTAGATGGAAGTGGTTGAAAATTTGATGTTGTATATGTTTTGACATCCGAATAAAATGTCTGGACGAGCACATCCCCCAACAATTGACCACTCGAACTCTACGAGATCTCATTTGCCAAATGTATCTGCTACGTCGATATTTTATTCTTCCCATGTGACTTATATTTCTACTCGATTGTTTACAATTTGTTTAAATTATTTCCTCTTTCCCTACTTTTCCCTCTCTCACTTTAATCTCGAACAAACCCGCCCTAAGGTAGCATACTCCAAATACTTTAACACTATTTCTACCAAAGGTGTTAAATGACACCTTTTAGAATTTTAATTTAGAATTATTTTTGAGATTTAATTTAACCTTTTTTTGAAATCCACAAACGGGAGGTGTTTAGTAAAGCAGTTATGCGTCTGTAAAAAATTTTATGTCAATTAAGAAAATCTATTTTAATTATAATTCTATATTTCTGGTTTTGGATTTTTAATTACGTATAATTAGCACGGGGGAAATAGTGTTAATGGACGTGAAACAGCAGCCTCCTTTGCGACGTTGCCTCGAATCTATAAAATCCGACCATCGACCGCAATTCTTCAATGTTATGATTATGCATTTTATTTTAAATTTTAAATTTTAAATTTTAAAAATATATAAATAATGAAGTAAATCTGCATCTTACATAAAAATGAAACTTGATATCAAAAACTTTTGTCAAAGAGCTCCTCGGTGAGGTTAAGGGTCAATTATTGGAGTACTTCGTGAAAACTTTTCATCGGGATGTCAAAATTTATAATATAGCGCATTTTCAGCCAATTCAACCGAAATCCAATTTCCAGAAGGATTCCCCGTGGAGTATCGAATTATCTTGCTGTTTCTAATGAGAATGTATTAAAACTTGTAGTATTATTAAATTTTGCTGGAACAAAATCTAAACTGATCTTCTCGAAAATTTATAATTGTTATGGAAATGTTTGAAACTTCCTCTCTATGTGCCATACAGACAATTAGAGGAATACAATTTCACAAGATATTGCATCTTCGCTACTAATGCATATTTCCACTGGTACGAGTTACAGAAGTTGCGTTCGTATCTGATTCCTAGTCGAGTTTTACCTGCTTCTTTCAATCGTTGAAGCTTTCAATTTGAAGCAATTTACATGTATGTAACTCGTTATCGTATATTGACGTCGGCATGTATAGGGGAAAAAACAGCAGGAGGGTGAATAACCGCCCAGAGCGAACTTAACGACTGTCTCTAAGGGAAATATCGGTGAATAACCGCATTTTTCAAAAATAATAATTTCCTGATTCAAGAATCTTGCTATTATTAATCCATTCGTTAAACATTTTAATCAATTTTAAACAGAACTTGCTTTTTTCAACCATCCACATTTTCCCTTCGTTTTTATATCTCTGTACTTGTAACTTTCAAGCCTCGAGACTTACAAAATTTTTAATAGAAAGTAACTTGGCTATGGAAAGTTCCCGCAATTGGCTAACAAGAATATATAATTAAAAAAATGGGAGGTTCCATTCAAAATTTTCCAAGTACTTTTAGTATGACCTTAACATTTAAAGGTACCGACACTTTCTATATGCCTTTCTAATTATCAAACTACCGATTATGGAATGACGGTATTTTCCCGAATTTTTAGTAATAGTTGGAATCGATTCTACGTTTTAAATTACTCCTAGAAATGAGTTGTCTCACCACAATTTTGAAACTTTAATTTTTACCCCATTTTTGGGGGAAGATTAAGGTATACCCAAAAAAATTCGATTTTTGGAAACAACTTTTGAGGATTTTTGAAAGACCCTTATCCGGTGTATTTTTTCGCAAGGAATCGATTTTCATTGTCAAATTTTCGATATGCCATCAAAAATACGATTCATCCCCAAAAAACTATTTTGTCCCAACTTCCGTTAGGATTTTGCTACATTATAATTATAGAAATTGTCTGATTTAGATGCTTGTGTACTCCATTTCGTATTTGTTTTCATTGTTTTCTCTGAAATCGAAAGTTTCGAGTTTATAATTAACAGTTTGCCGTCCGCACGTCTGATCGGGATTCTTTCGTTTGGCGCCGGTATAAATCCTTATATACGACACCAACGTGGTGCCACCGGCGCCTTGCCCGATAGTTTTCGCATGGCACCAACGTGGTACCACCGGACG
The DNA here is from genome assembly GCA_949825005.1 of Gasteruption jaculator. Lineage (NCBI taxonomy): Eukaryota > Metazoa > Arthropoda > Insecta > Hymenoptera > Gasteruptiidae > Gasteruption > Gasteruption jaculator. The sequence continues at coordinate 15,556,835 of OX463763.1, forward strand.
ACACAGTGTTGATATAAAATTGCCACCGAAACAACCGCAACGGATGAATCCGATTGGCTTCACTATTTCGTGACACGTTTTTTCTACAAGAGGAGTACATTTCTCAAAAACGCATTGTTTTCAAGATAATCGGCTGTATCATTTGAAATAAAACAGCCTACATATTTTCCCCGTAAAAAAAGAGACGCGCATACAAAGCAATTTGAAAACGTGAGTGATATCCATCCGCCATTCTTAAGTTAGTTGTGGGGTCGTTATATCAAGGAAGAAAGCAGGATGTTTACAAAGATGTAAGCCAATATAGACATTTGCTTCCTTCCTCTTTTCTTATACTAACAAGTATCTCGATGAACCATCTATCTTTCATATCAGCAGTGATATATAAAAATGTAACCCCATGTCCGAATGCCACGGCTCGGCTCCGAAACTAACATACCGATTTCCATAAATTTATTTTTATGTGATTCGCTAACTTTCTAGGCAGGTTTATAGCTAAGCATCACGGTATGTTGGCATACATAAGGGCAACATGGACATTTGAAATTACGTTTTTGTGTCAGTCACAAAGCCAAAACAGGATCGATATTGTCATCGTAGGCGCATTCCATGCATGAAAATTAATGATACACGTACTTTTACCGACTGTCTTCTGACAAGTGGTTTCCAAGGGTAACCAACGGAAGGGGTAGTTTCGAATAAAGCCTGTTAGCATTGGATTCACGGAGTAGAATATTCCCAGACCTATGCCAAATTTATTGGCTACCTGCAACTGTGACGTAATAACTTCACTCTTTCTAAACCAAAAGATAGCGAACCATCGGATATGTATTCAGTTACAGCTGCAGAAATGCAATGAATTTGGCACGGAACTCTGAATATTCCGCTCCGTGAATCCTACGATACTGGCTTTTACTCAGGATTGCTCTTTTGCTCACCAACTCCAGCCCCAATTATTTAGCAACCCACTCATTCGTTGGATGGTTTGAAAAAAAATAGCATGTTTTCGTTATTACGAGGAATTTTTACGTCCAAACAAATACATAATATTTGGCGAGTTCAACAAGCGCATATTTAAAAATTCTGAAAAATACAATAAAAATGGATCTAACATTTCTTTAAAAATGTATCGTTCGGAATGAAGTATTCGAAAAATGTGATATTTCAATCTCGATTCTCCAAAAAACTAATAAAAAATAGCCTGAAGAGAAACAAATTGTAGTTATATTTGTATGTATGGGCACGCGTGGGTGTGTTTACCGGTAATTTTCAACATGACGTAGCTCAAAATATGAAAAAAGCTAAAAATGCTTGGTATTGAATGAATTCAAATTAAAAAAAATATGAGGTTGTTAGATTGGACCATAAATTCGTCCGGTTCTTAGCCGACCACCAACCAGAAAAACGATACAAACTTGTTTTACAACCTAATTTTCAAAGAAGTTCATTATTATTCATTGTTGTGCTTCATTTGTTGGTAATTCGATTAATTTTGAAGGTAGTCTTACGTATTTCTACATTTATAAGAATACAATTATTTACAAAGTGCAAATTTAAGTAATAATTTTAGAAAATATTAACATATTGTACACATTAACACATCAAATGGCATGTAGGTCCACCGTTGATTGGCACTAAACATTTCGTTCAAGCCGCACCAGTTGTGACAAATGCAGTAGCGTATACCATTGCGACCCATGCGGCATGAATAAGAGGTTAAGTAAATTTGACGCGGCCTTCAACGCGTTAATTATCTCAAACTACGAATATGAGACTTAGGCCACCTCCAAATCATTGGCACACGCGTGTGCACTATTTTTTACTATGTCACGGCAACTTCTATAGCGTGAAAAGACTTTTTTCTTATATTGTAGTAGTTTGTACATGGTAGTGTAGCGAAACTTTCTAATATCGCTAGAAAATTACCATAGAACCGCAAAATACACCAATTACCGATTTCCGGGCAACTTCGTGCAAACACTGCTCCAGTTAGAGCAGAATTTACCGAAGGTGAAATCCATTTATCGTCATAAACGCTAAATGTCAACAAAGATACGCTGTTATCGATTGAAAGGACGAAGTTCACGACGGCCAATTGTAATACAGACTGTTATGTAATAAAACTGCTGCTACACCCAGCGAAAGCTACACCTCGGCTAAAGATACCTCGGCTTATCAACATTGTGAAGCCTCGACCGAGAAAAACTAATGGAAGTGCAATGTCTCTGGCTCCTTTCCAAGAAACCAGTACGTAAATTAACGAACATAAATGTTCAGTCAGGAGCGTTGCCAGACAGATCGAAATTAGTCATCTTCCACCGAACGGTTTTGTGTAAAAAGTAGAACATGCTGGAGGTAAACCAGTGGCTGTTGGATACAAAGCGCATAACAGGGTATTCTCCCTCGAACAAAAAGGATTATTGGCTGAATATTCTGAAAAGTCTGCGAAATTCTACTGTGAATCCATGAACGGTAAAGACCCGTGTCGACTATCCTTGCAAATTTGAACTCTGTTTAGTAGACACGTGAGGAGACGGGCTTACAATGCGTTGGTTCAACTGACACCGATTCAGTTCAGATGTAAATACAAACTATCTCAATTTCACGTGAATAGGAGCACCGCCTTTGAACGTAATAACGCTTTCAGACCACCTTCCCTTTGTGGAAACAAGACGGTTGCGATAATTCAAGACCATAAAATTCTATCAGTCGAATTAGACCAAGAGAAATGTCTGATGTTTCGGGTGAAGCGCTTCCCAGCCGCAAATAAATCCTGATACAGCAATTTTCTCCTTAAGTATTAGACGCGGCTTGATTTATGACGGAAATGGTGCACCAATCCGACGGAATTGCAAAACGTCCGATAGCTCGCGTGTCTCGATTTGTTAAGATTTGCTCGAGAAATGCGCAAAATGGAAAGCGTGTAAATATGAATCACGGAAATGCGCGTACTAATGCACTTATGCAACGTTGCGGTGCACATTCCACCCGCCATTCTCAATGAAATGGCACATTAGGATCTGGATTCAATCGGGAAAAGTATTTCCCAGTACAGACGGCAGACGCCGCGAGCGTCAGCGACGAGCTTCAAAGGCGCTAAATTACCCTGAAACGGCAGAATTCCCATAAAGGAATAACATTTTTCTTTGCCGGCGACTTGTGGCTCTCAAACTTCTGGAAATTTAAGCGCCGCTGTGGCGCAAACCGTTTCACTTTGTCTGGAGGAAGGTTGGGTTAATTACTGAGGGAATTACGCTACAGGTGTTCTCTAGCTCCGCCCCAGGCAGGAATTTGAGGACAGCTCAGTATAGCTTCAGACGAAGCCAATACTAGACAGTTGTAAATTCCATAAACTGAAATCGAACGAGTTCCAACCTGGTATTTGTGTTTGTCTGAATGGAATAATAATTCAATTACGTAAACGGTCCTGCAAAGCAGTGTCGCGAATTGGACGCTTGCCTGTTGATGCAAGGAAAAAAAGTGTTTCTTGGCTCCGAAGAAAAGTTAGGTGACATTTACGTATGCACCCGAGATGCGGAGGAAAATGTGAAGCGACTACTTGGTACAGGTTTCTTCTAAACTCGTTTAACGGTAACTCGGAGGCAAGAAGAAGCCGTGAATAAAGGTTTAAAGAATTTTCTCCCGAATATGCTATATCTTTATATACTTTTCCTCGGATTTTATCGAAAGAGTGCTTCGATACTGGTAATTTTGGATAATTGATAAATTTTTTTTCCGTAAGATCGTGTTTTGCGATGATGATAAAGTCATTGTTATCGAGTGACGTGTGTGTCAGTTTGTAACATCAATAATTCCATTATAAATAATCCCATCGAGTCGTTTTTAAATTGGACGCTTGCCCGCAAGTTATGTAAAAACAGAATCTTGGCTTTGGAGAAACTTTGTCTCTTCCTATTGTAGATTTGTTTGTGACATTTCCGGATGTATACGCAAAACAAAAAAGGTAGCACCCACCAGAAACTTTGGATGGATACATATTTTTATCCTTGAGTTCAATGGGATAACGGATTGTACGTTTAGATTTTCAACTATATTTTTTTTCTGAATCCTAATGTATAAAGCCAAATGCCGTGACCGACTGACTGATCGACTTGCCAACGCCCTGCTTAAACCTCTGGAGCTGGAATCATGACATTTTGGGCGATATATTTCCATTAAACGGTAAAGCATTCGGACAGAGAGATTTTTCAAAATTCCATCTCCAAGGGGATGGAAAAAGATAAAAGGAATAAACCAAAATTCCTTAATATCTCTTAGGAGCAATAATTTTTGCCTACGAAGGCCACTAGCATAAATAGGTAAAAATATAATTCAGGATATTGTCCTAATTAACCATTAACCACACAATTTAGTGCCATTTCTAATTTTCGTCTAATTTATTTTGGATGGGTGTAAGGAGAAAAATAATGAGAAAGGTTTAGAAACAAAATAAATGTGTTTATTATCAAGGACTTTCGTGCGTTACTGCAATGTTGTATGTTTTGGACAAAAAATACCTTGGAAATCGAACTACATACGCTACCGTTCAAATTTTTTGGGAGCAGTCAAATTTTTCTATGAAATCAAAAATATTTTGACTGTGAAATAAAAAAATTTCTGTAAACTATTGGTCGAATACAGCTACATAATAAAAAAAGAAGATAAATATATATACAACAATTTACGACCAATCAAGACTTTATCCCGTTATTATAAAAAATCATTTGTTAATATTATGAAAGCAACCGATTATAATAAATTTTTCTTGACTTTATTTAATACTCTTCATCCCTGAACTAAGAAACTCTTGCTATTACATATTCACTTGCAGTTAAAAACCTAATTTGTTTCAGTCACATCTATTAAAATTGTAACGATTTAATATTTTTTATTGCATTAATTCCAGTACCTATTTTTTTTCGAAATTGCCAAGCGTCAGATTGCAATAAATAAATGTAAAACGTGAATTTTGATACTTTTAATTGAAATTCCTTGTTGCTTTCAAACTCTTAGACAATAATATGTAAAAAATTCTGCAAACAAAATCCTTGCTTTATATTCAATATTTAATACACCCTTTTAACTGAGACAGTGTTATGTTTCACATTCGCAACGATGTAACCGTACCGTAACATAACTAAAAATGGAAAGTTATACTGCAGAATAACGTTAAGATGCAGATAAGGGTTAAAAAGACGATTTTGAATTCGCAAATGAGTTCTAAAATACTTCGTACATCCCTTGTTTGTTGAATCGTGGACGTGCCCTTTTTAAAAACTTTCAAATGATCGTAGGGGTTTTAAAATGTCACCCCTAAAGCGGAAAAAGGGGGATAAAAGTGAAATAGGGCAAGAAGTTAAAAATATTGATTTTTTTCTACAGCGAGATTGAGAGGTTCGAGCACAGCTTTAAATTTCAAATTTTATGAGAATAATATAAAATTATATAAAAACAACAAATGTCCCGACTCATTCATTATCTCTCGACCTAAGCTTGCCAGATCAAATATCCACTATAAAGGGATGTTCAGAAAATCCACCCCTAAGTAGGTGAAAAGAGGGAAAATATATTTTAATTCGTGTTTACTTTCATGCTAAGTATCATAGAAATAATAAAGCGCTACTTATAATTTTTTTAGGACATAAACTTCATTGACTGAAATTGGTGTTAATGTATTTTAATAAAATAAAAGATATATAGACGATGCAATTATAGTATAACTAGAGAGGTAACTGTTGGGTCTGGTTTTTCTTGTAACTGAATTTTCGAAAATTCAATAAAAGTAGGAAACACATTTTCTGTCCCAAGTCTGTTGTTTCTATTTGGATCTTGGGCAAAATTTTATCAATATTAACATTGTTATCTAGAGATGGCGCAAAAAAGCATTTCGTGACCCGAAATCTATATATTTTTGTTTCGGAATATTTTTCGGAACGACCTCCTTATTTTCAACACTTTTTCTATTCAATAAATTTCTCGCAATACCACTTTTCGAATTTGTTGACATCACACATGGATATACACCACGCATTTTTTTTTGCAATTTTGTCTTTGAATCAATAATATTTCTTTTTTTTTTTTGTTCAGTTTGTAAATAATTTTAATCCTACCTCAAGACTGATATTCAAATATACCAATTTCAGGTCGAATATATTTAGAAAAATACTTTAACTTCAAGCTTGAACTTCCCCCGTGTGGTTCCAAGTTTATATTCTCGTCTATTACCAATAATAAAAGAAGACCTAACAAAAATTAAACTATCGTTGGGTATCTGCCGGGCAACCGGTGGTATCGATAGAATAGACTTTAAATGGAATCTTTTATAGTACTCCATATTTGCATTCCATCTGCTTCCAGCGAAGCAATTTTTCATCAGTAATATAGTTTCTTGCGAAATAAAGCGAAGCGATGAAAAAGTTATGACTCTTATAAGAATGTCCTGAAGAGACCCATTTATTATGTTTATTCATTAATATTTATTCGAATAAATGAAGTGGTATATATTCTGCTGTGTAATTTAACACGTATTCTGGTAAATGAGTAAATAAGACATTAAATATTCAGTCTTCCGTTAATTTCTAATAGGGCTCTTCTACTATTGCACTCATAGAAGAAGGGTCCGGTGATTTTAAGCGGAAATAATTTGATAGAAAGAGCTGTTAATTTAGCAGAAAAGATTTTTAAAATTAATGATTATTTAAATTTATTATAAAATTAATTTAAAATTAATTGAACAGCTTTTTCAATTAATTTTAATGAAAAATTATATGAAAAAGCTCTAACTTCTGTTATTGAAATAAATCGAGCAATTATTCTGAGAGTATTAATTAATATTATGATTAATAATGTATATATAATAAAGCCGCTTCGTAATTGACTATACACGCTATTTAGCCATAGTAGTAACTCCTGCGGACAGGTAGATATGCAAATATCTATGAACATCACTTGTAGCCCATGGCCAAGCTTGCTCGATTAAACATTCTATGGAATTCCATAGAAACTATTAGAAAATGGAGAAAATTATTGGGAATATTTATTGAAAGCCGGGTCATTAAGGCTCTACTATGGCTTTCGAATTAAAGCCGTGAAACATTGATTACGATTTGTAATAGATTTCTAATGATCTCAATGGAGAAGCGTGGATACAATTCGAATTCGCTATCAATCGGTATTACAATCCCTTGTTCCCATTTGCCGCTGGGTTCTATGAGATCCTTCAAGCGAAAAGTTATTGTTCATTTCTTTCAGCGTAAATTTTGACATAGAGGAGCTGGTCCATGAGCATTCTGCTTCGTATCATTCCAAATACTTCAAACTCGCTTATGTCTTTCTTGCAGAAGTAAACAAGGCAACGATTCAACTGCAAACCATGGAAATAAGTCAAGAGGAAGCCAACGAGAAAACAACAATGGACACATCATTATCTTCGACGACAACACCATCGGGTCCGACTCTGCTGAAATTATTCCCTTGGATATCAGACTTCCAACGGCTGTGCAGGTCTGCACTGCAAGAACAAAGTATGGCTTCCCTGATTCACTTGATGGAATTCTACACGAGGTATGTAACGCGACTAAAGTATTATATCCTATGGACGGATCTCTCGTGTTAAGTGTACGCACTGTATTGTACAAAAGACGTACATACCCGCGCGTAACATTTCAAAGATACCACAATTCCAGAATTTTTCTGTCTCTCCTGTTTGCATACGTCCTGTAGACTTACTTGGGTACTGGACTGAACAGAAGTGCTCTATCAGCTGCATTATGTTTCCCCGATTTTCTCCCCTTTCTTTATGACATCCTACAGCAGCCATACAAACACTTACATCTCTGGATCCATGGTAGACTGGCGCCCCTTACAAACAAAGCTTTCGTGACTAATTACGGGGAGCTAAGCAATTGTTCTGGCTGCTAGCGACAAAAAAAATGCACTAGTTGGGGAAAAAATATTAATGAGTCTACCAATTAGAATCAAGAATTGCTTAGCGCTTTTTAGCTCGAGGAAATGTACCAAGACGAGGGTTTCCAAGCGAAGTTAAATAAACATTTCGTAGACGCGGAGTTTGCTCTGCTTTGAAACTAGAATCGGACAATTTAGCGTTTGAGAAATTTTATATATATTTTATGGAAAAATAGAGAAACGTACACGGCGCGCGTTGCCAGAAAACGTAGCCAATCTGCTCATACCAATTTTATTTTGCCACACAGTCAATTGTATAACAAGTTTATGTTGAAATAAATCACGGTACTAATCATCTACCGTCCGGTAGAATTAGAGGTGAAAATAGTGGGAATAACAATGAATGTGATTAGAATCACTACGAATAAGCAGATGAAGCCGTATTGAATTGTAACGATTTGTTACTGTATTTCACTATTTTTTTTTCAGTGTAGCGCAACTTTTTTTAAGCTTAAATTTCGTGGAGAATATAATGCGGCCTGGTCCCCTGCGAGGCAGTAATTGCAGCAACCATTTCAAAACACGAATCAATTGAATTTCTCTGGCAAGAAGACCGTAGAATTTTCCCTCTAACATCTAAGGTATCTCGTAGACGGGGTTACCCCATGTGACGTCACTAACAATTTCCTACAACTTGTATAAGATGTAAGGTACTTCCGAACCCTTCGTACAAAGGGACTTGTAGTAGAGGGGTTGTATCGTATCCTACGGACAGTCCTTGTTTTACCCCGAATAGGGGTTTTCTATATAAAGTGTCCCAAAGTCAATACATAACATGTGCGGGGTTAAAAAAGGGTTCACGACTTTCAGAGCAAGTAATTCTCGCCAAATAGAGGATAAAACAGAAAGAAACGTCGGTTGGAAAGTTAATATTCTGGGAGAAAATCCCTCTCAAATGGTGCTAACAAATCCAGGGATTTTTGAAAGACCGTTTCTTTGTTTCTGTCTTACCTCTGATTAGTCTTCTAATCAATTATATTCGCTCTGAATTTGGTCAGTGCATTGAACTCTAGTTATAGATACTTACTGCGAATCTAGCACAATTAACACGTTAACTGACACGTCAAATTTACTCGAATCCCTATTCACGCCACGTCGTTCGTCGATGAACGACGTGGCAGTTAACGTGTTATGAGTAGCATCTTGGATTTTTGCTCCTTTACGGCGTCCTGTTTTTAAAACGAAATGTCATGGCAGTTCTACCTTCCAATCCTGGTTTTCAAAATTTTCTTACGAAAAATTTGATGTTTTCAAAATTTGTTTCAAAATATTTGTACAGTACATGCAGGGTATACAGGTACCGGAACATCCCAGGTGCAGGGTTTTGGGAGAGCTGGGTATCTAGCAAATCATACCTGTGAGATTGCGTCAACACAGAGGCTACCCCATAGATAGGATTCTGAGCAGAGGGCGTATCTCATATGCAGAGGGTAGTGCTGGATCCCACATACGGTGGGGTACCCTGATAGGCTGAAACCCACTGTATAGAATATGCGGTTGATTTTTAGATATCCTATATATAGAATATACTCCTATCGATTGAAATATATGTGGTCTTATCGTGCCAAAACGCAAGCAGCCCTGAATTCGGAGGTCGTAATTACGATACTCGAATATTGCATCAATTTGCAGAGAAGACACGTTGAACTTGGATTGATTAATATTTTTTCTCATAGTAATAATAATAATAATACTATACTCTTGTAACGTTAGTCGACAAAGTATATGTTCATAAGTGAAAGAAATACTTGAAAATGTTTTAGGAAAACGAAATTTGGAAATGCAAATTCGGGATCTTATTTTGGCAAAATTTAAGGTTCGAGATTACGAACTTCTCAGGCTCGTCTTTTTTAATATATGTATATTTTAATATATGATTTAAACGAACTAATTTTGAATACATTTTTTTAATATATAATTAGGGGGGGGGGGGTCAATTGAACCATGGAGCAATTGAATCAGTCGACTTAAACATATGAAAAAGAAAAATTTAAGTCTCCTTTTACAATGACGTTCTAGTACGTAAACCCTTGATTTGCCCAAAATTTGGAATCATTGTGATCATTCTCAGTTCTTGGTAAAATACTTAAAAATATTTCAATATTTACATATACTTATATAATATTAATTGTAATGTGTTAGTGTATTTATATTTTGAAATTCCTAAATTGATTGAAGCTGAAATAATATTGTAATAATTTTTAACATATTAATTACCGTAATGCTTGACCCCAACTAGTGGTTCAATTGCCCCTATATTGGGGTCAATTGCATCACTCGTCGGGGTTGAATAATTACATTTTTTTCTTAAATTATATTCATTTAGCGACCTATTTGTCCATTGGAAATCGAAAAGTGAATATTTAGCTACTGTTTTCTGAAAACAAAAGTTATTTATTTTTAATAATTCTATTTAAAAAAAGAATTCTTGGTCCAATTGACGAATCACTTGATGCTGTTTTCGAAAAAGTAAATCTTAAACCGTGGTTTGACTGATAATAAATTTAAAGCATTCCACCGCAGATAAATCCTTTCACCGAATCTCAAACCTTTTTACATTTATTTGCATAAAATATTCATCAGACTGAAATATCTGTAACTTCGACTGCTCTAACTTGCCAAAATCGGGAGTTCGGAGTTACGTAAAAGCCGCAAAATCGATCCGCGCTTCACTCTCGTGAATTTCTCCTTTTTTTTTTTCAACGTGGAAATTAAATTTGTTGTTATGCGAGAAGAGGCTTTAATTGGAAAATCTGGTACTGATAAAAGCTGTAATCTTTGTCGATTTCCTGCAATATTTCACAGGGACTTCGTGTAATATTTGTTAACGATTCTCTGTCCGAATATCGAATAGCCCCCGGGACACTCGCCGCTTTTCTGGAGCCTTCGATTGCTTTCGACATTGTGCACCTCATGAAAAATGTAGTGTAAACTAGCAAAAACGATACGAGTAAGCTGTCAAAGCAACACGAAGAAACCACTTGCCGGGTTTTTTTATACTTATACATATTTATCGATGACATCTTATGCTATAAAACCATAATACATAACGTAAACCGTAAGTCAACAGCCTTTAGTAGCTGCGTCAAGAGCAAGTGCAGTGATGATATATATATATATATAAACATGCAACCGAAGATATACCGTTACTTTCAGGAATTATCAATGAGAATCTACAAAATTATCTCCCCGATGCCTTGCTTTCCGGGTGTATAATTTATAACCGGTGTACTTCGTCGATATGTTACTTAAAATTTTATGCCATTTCTACCGCGTCGATATTTACAGTCGCATTTCCTTGCAAGGACTCTTCCTACCTATAAATTGCACAAGCTCCTCCCATTTAACTACAATTTTATGCAATTCTGCCAGCAGTTACCTGTCACAAGGGTCAGCTAAGTTATAGTCGACCAAACATCACCCGAAACTTCGATCAAGATGTCCGAATCCGAACTAAATCCAAATCTGATTTCGTATAAACGATATTAACCCCTTTGCAGTTAGTGACAGTGAAAAAGAGTTTTACGGCTTTTGCTTGATGACGCATACATGCATATTTTGAAGAAAAAAAAGATATTTATGTTATTATTTAAAAATATATTACATATGTAATATATTTTTATAGTATCATGTAATATTATGTAAACATTTCTATAACAAACATATTTATATTAAGGTTTGTTTGTTTTTCGGTATTTGCATGCTTTTGGGGTCACTGCGACGGAGTCTGAAGTTGAATTTTAACTGGAAATTTCGAAATTTGAAACAGAAAATGTAATATAACGAGCTACAAGACTGACAAAGAGTCTTTTTGAATTTTTGAATTTGATTTAGAAATTAGTGACGTCAGCATCCCAACAATATTAATTTTCGTTCAAGAAAAATAATCTTTCAAATTTCCTTTCCCAAGTTGGGTCTATCTTTTTGGATTTTGAAATTCTGATAATAAAGTTTCGTCACTAGTTAACATTAAAAATACAATACGATAACATAATAACTACATAAACGAACAAATAGACTCCTCTATTAAATCAAGAAATGAAATAAAAAAATAATAATAATACAATATAAAAAATTGCAATAAATTGTGCGATACTGTAATTTTTTATGTAAAATTATTATTTGTTATTTAATTTGTTCATTTAATAGAGGACTCTATTTTTCATTCATGTTATTATTATATTATCATATTGTATTTTTAATGTTCGCAATTCAGGGGACATTGGAATTTCAGCTCCCAAATGTTCTGAAATGTCTAATTTTGAAGAAGCAAAATACCCAACATGTTTTTGGCACGAGAGGCTCACTTTTTTATCCAACAACGGTAAGGTTAATAACACTCATTGTCAGTTAGATACTATAATTGCACCTGATAGTACAAAAATAGTATAACACCAGTTACTGCCCAGAATTCTTGAATTACCTCTCATGTGACATTCATTAAACTAATAAGACGAGTGTCAGCATTGGCCCAGAACAAACTAGAAGAATAAATACAACGCAAAGGGTTAATTGACTATTAATTAACTGAAAATTAGTTGACTCTTGGCGGACCGGCTGGGTTTCAATCATGATACCAATATCATACCAATATCAGCTACAATTGATTTCCATTGCCTGTCTGCCTATTGTGATGTTAGTAATTATACGGAGCAGATCTAGATTCCTTGAAATATCCTTTCTGTCCTCCTGGGTGAACGAACTAATTACGGAGGTCAATCTTACTACTCTTTTCAACCAGCGCCATTTACCGTCGTTCTTTTTTTCGTTGAAAGGCTGCTGACAGTTAGGAATCTTGATTTTCTGGAATTACGCCGTTCCACAATCCACGGTAATTAACGTTATAAATAAAATCGAACAGATACAGCAAGTTGCGTTTTCAAATGACTCCTTTGATTACGTCTCTTTAAATACGAAAGGCGCACACAGAAGTCTTTCATAATGAACCTTAATTTATCGAAGACGGGCTTAACTTATCGCCCCTGAAGGATGAAATACGTAATTAACCCTTTCGCTAACAAGGGTATAGATTAACACTTCTAAGGAATTGATGCTTATTTATTACAGGCGCATGTGAGTGTATGCATACTACCCACGGTAAACGAAAACATAATGGAAATTGCGACAAATAACGAGTATCCGTTCGCGGCGCAAAATGATAAAATTAATAACTATTGTAAAATAGGATGTATTTCTAGGAAACTAATAATTAACTCCCAATTTATAGAAAGCATTTATTTTCGCATTATTATGCATTACTTTTAGAAAATAATCTTCAGTTTTAGAAATAACATATATCGTTTTGACTCAATTCATCTTTAAAATGTTTCAGAATAATCGAAGATTCCACCATATTTTTAATAATAATAATAATAATAATAATAATAATAATAATAATAATAATAATAATAATAATAATAATAATATAGAGTCGGTATGAAAATACTCCAGTAGAGTAATCTTTGGAATTTTAAATTACGTAAACGAAAAGGGGTAAACTCCTCTATTAAAGTAACAAATTAAATACCAAGTAATAATAATACAATATAAAAAAATACAATTAGTTGTGATAAAACAACAAAAAAAAAGAATATATACATATATTGAAGACGAAAATTTAATTTAATATCGAAATTTCAAAATCCAAATCCAAAATCCAAAAAATTTTTAGATCAAAATTGAGAACTGAAGTTGCAAAGGTTATTTTCCTTAAATATTTCCATACCGATAGATGAAATCAAAAAAATTCATCGCTTTCTGTCAGTTTGTATAATTTGTTTATGAATAAAATTGAGAAGTCATAAGACCCCTTTAATTTCATAAAGACATTTGTCTCGAACGTTACGTCACGGAGTCCGCAAATTAATTGCTGCTATGTTGAATTACACGTTATTTATCGACATGTACATACGAAATCCGGCATGTTGCAGATACCGTTACGGAGATTGATTACACCGCTGAAGGTAGCCATCAATTTTCATGTAACTTTTGCAATATCTACTCTCAGATTAAACATTCAATTACCATTCGGATACGGTAGGGTCAATTAAGAACTTTTAAAAAAAAAAGTGATGTATATTCACAAAAGGACATACAATTCCTTTAGTAAAAAGTAAAAGTATGCGTCTGCAAAATTAACACACTGCAGTAAAGGACAATTTAATTACATGCGTATTTGTTTACGTTCCTTCACTAGATTTTGTCGAAACCAAGAAATTCCTCAAAAATAACTTCCAATGTTTAACAAATCGTGGAAACGCTGATCTTTGGGGATTATCCTGCGACTCTAATCCAGAAAAGCTTTGTGTCTTCTTCGCCTTCCTTGTGTAGGATATCCGCACCGATGAAATGGTAAGGAGAAAAGCAGTGCCACTTTCCAGAAACGTGGAATTTATGGGGCAGAAAATGTAGGTTCGATGCTTCGAAATAAACTGAGGTAGGAGTGTCTCAAATTTTTCTTTCGCGAGTTATGAGCTTCGGAAAGTAAACCTGAAAATTTCGAGCCCTACATATATGCAAATACTGAGAAATAAATTCCCAATATTTAATTCCGGTTTAAAATGGAACTTTCAATTACAACTTTCTTGAAACGAAAAATATAGCGCAGAGATTCGTAATGAGCAACTGCAGTTTTTATGCATCGCCAAATATATTTTGTGTCAAAATACTGCAATTTAAAAATTTTACCGCGGAAATTTTCCGAAATTGGAATTTAAAAACTCCAAAAATCCTATAAAATGGGTTCAAACTTTGGATTCCTCGTCATTTTTTTATCTTTACTTTCTAATTTTGAAATGTTGAAATTCAACGCGTAATTTTTGTTTTTGTACAAATAAAACGCGCGTTCAAATGCTTTAACTTCGAAAGTTTATCTTTCAGAGCTTCAAATTTAGATGAAAAAGTAAATTCAATCTTATGTCGATTGAACTTGAAAACTCCAGTTTGATGGGAAAAGATGTAGAACGAAATTTAGAAAATTCTCAATTGAATAAATCATTTTTTAGAAACTTTCAATTTATGGCAATTTATGAAGTAGAGAGTGAGATTCTGTCAGAAGCTATATGAATTTTGCAAATTAAACTTGAACTTCACTGAAGTGAATTAAATTTCACGTATAGTTTTGAAATGCCGAAGTTCCAGTAAACATATTTCAGAAACTTGAAATCCGGAATAGGGAAAGTGCGCCTATATTGGACCACTTAAACAAAATTACCTGTCCACGGGCCTAAAGTGAAGTAAAAGGCTAAACTCTATTCCTAAATTAGGCAAATCTGCCATTTTTCCAAAATATTTTATTAGTAGGATATGAACAAACTAAATGAAACAATATATAACATCTTTAACAAAAAGGCCTTGACTAAAGATTTAATAATTAAATTTATTGAATTTTAACTGGGAAGATCCGAGCACTCGAATGCGATGCAGCAGAAATTGCAAATTGCGCGTACTTTCCTAACAAACAATTATTGTAGCAGACGCAATTGCTGAGTTGCTACTAGCTTTTACTTTTCTATATATTATTATAGCTGATTCGAGAATTTATCTTGAAAAAAATTCGAATGTAAATTATTTCCTAAATCAAGATCCGGGGCACTTCCCCTACATTTTTAAAGCGTCAATTTTTTCTGTTTGTCCTTTCAAGTAACCCGAAAGGCGATAAATTCTTGACTTTATCTGTATGAAGCAAATAGAATTCCCTGGTGGGATTTGAAAATTCGCAATGGATCAACCTTAAAAACAATATCCGTTTCCGTACTTTCGAGGCACCGAATAGAAATGTATAACAGAAATGGTCGTTAGTTTCGCTGTGTGCGAAAAGGGTACAAAAGGGTGAGCTAAGTACATAACAAAGGGTAGGAATCGATGAGCGTTATTTATTCAAGGTGTTTACGAACAAAGTGGGTCACGCGACATTCCCACGTTTAAAAATTTTCATGGAAAGTCACTCACAAGTTTCTACAATGAATTAAAAAATAACAACGCGTAACTGATACCTGCTCTTGTGAATAACGAGGTTTTTTTATGTCCTCTGGTTCCGCTTTTTATGTAAACGTCTTGCGATCGCTATCAGCAGATTGCCATCAAAGCATAAACATGCACAGAAAATTTACGGGTAGTGTAAGCGAGGCGTAAGGCTTGATTTATTATAATGCACAATATCACGCGACCTGTGCATTCCAATAACATTATTTCAGCGTGGATGAAGTTTGAAAGAGCCGCGAAGGAACTTTGCCGATCCAGAAATACCGAAAGTTCGTTCATAAGGGTTGAAAGTTCGAGACGTTGAAAATGAAAAATCCCAATTGGCGGTGATTTGAATTTGAAAATGTCAAACTTTCGAATACTCGCTTTTGGCAATTTAATACGGCAACATTTTACACTTCGGCCGCAGTTATTGCCTCTTCCATTCGCTATGGATGAGAGCCGTTCAAAGCTCTCTCGGCTCTTCGCGACCGCAAAAGAAGACCCATTTTACGCGTTTTAAATATACGTGTACATTAAAATCTCAAAGTTGAAAGGAAAGTACTGGCAACGTATGAGGGAAAATGTATACCCAGACAGCAATATCGATATTGCAACGCAAGATTTGCAACGCCGTGGTGAAATCCGCGATTAGCAAAGTTCCAACTTGGATCGATGTTAAATAGAATCATTAAACCCCAAAAAAATGTTGATACCGTGAAATTATATGCTTGGAAATTTACGAATTCGTCATATTTTAACTATTGAAGATTAATAAACTGCAATTTTTATTTTTACTGAAAAAACTGCACAAACTTGGAATTTCGAACACTCCAGAAATCCTATAAAAAGGGTCCCAACTTTGTACCTTTACATATAAAATCCATTACCCGTGAGTAACCGGCATCATCAGTGACAAACCGCTGGACCTTTTAAGACTACATTCACACTATGCATTATTGAGATAACGAGTAAGGTTTTTAGTTATGTTTCATTCCGATAGATGACGCTGGAGTCTAGGTTGTATATTTATAGGCCGATTTTACTCATACTTGCAGGAAATTTTTGTTGGTCGAGAGAGAAATTGTTTCGGTGAGATTTGCATTCGATAGGTGGTGCTATTGTCACATTTTAAGGACAACGCGTTGATTAATATTGACACATTATATAAACAACGAAAAGCATTTAACAATTCGCTGGACTCGGATAGTCATTTATATTTCTATCACACGCCAGAAAAAGTGCAAGAATTTTTACTACCCTCTTTTTCATCACATTGCTCGTTTTTAACACCATGTTTTTCAGTGTTGCATAATTTACAGGCTCGAAACGAACAGCCAGTCGACAGTGCAACTTGTGAAGATCGCTTAACTTGCTACGCAAACAATATAAAAGTAATTTTACAGACTGCTCTTAAAAGCATTACTTTTAATAGGTGCTTGATGAATGTTTACAAGGAGAGAATAATTCGGAGATTCCGAGTTGTCTACCGTAAATAGATGACTTTTTATAGCTCTCTCGGCAACTGAATTCACAAAATTATTCTGGTAGTCGACCGTTCCTTCTGGAAACAACGTCCCTTGCACGTAGTTAAATTTATATCCATTGTCAAGAATCAAGAGGGCCTAGTCTCCGCTCTGAGATACATTACGGCTACAATCTTCTGCATCGCCGGTGCATTTAAGATGAAAAATTGTCAACCTATGTGCGTGTGTGCCTCAAATAATTCTAAATGCTGACCTTCCTCCACCTTAACCCATTCCAGACCGATTGCACATCGTGTGTGCAATTGATTTCCGATTCGCCAAGAAAAAAAAATTTCGCTCTTGGGGACCGTGTTCCAAAAAAAAATCGCCGTCTCGAATGGATTGAATGCGAAATAAAATTCTCCCAACCATCTTTATCGCCAGATAGCGTAGGAAGGAACTACAACGTCGAGCTACCATCAAAACTAACTGAGGTTAATGGTATTTCAGAGACCATTCGCTAAGACTAATTGGAGCTTAAGTGGGATTGTGGAATTTAAGAAGAGGGATGTAATATTCTATTGCATTCGATGGCCGGTCGATTGGCCAACCTGAAATGCAGTCACTGAACTTTTCCGGGAGACTTCTTCTTTAGAAACGTACAAGTTGAACAGCCGTTCAGAGGTCCAGGACGGTTTCACCTCATCCAGCGAATACTTTTGTGAGGAAATATTATTGCGGCTTACCTTTCATTAAATAAGTTTCCTACAAAAGCCATTAATTAGAAAAAGGCTGCGGAAAATTACAAATACGAGAATAAAATAATTATTCATTAATTAACATTTTTTCATTTTTCTTGTCTTTCTACTGGAAGCACCCCCGATTCATTAACAGTCCGTAATGAGATATCCTCCCTGGATATGCTGGTACCTACCCCTCCGGGTTACCTTATCACGGTCCGAAAAGGACCTCCAATCGACGCTTAAACTGTACGTTATGGCTTCCCGCGCAAAAATTCCCACAGGGATTGCAATAATTTTCCGCAGTCAGGATTAATAAGGCTCTTATCAAGAAATGATATTCCCGATAGGATGCGTCTCTTATCACACGACATCCCCCATCGGGACGCCTTATCCGATCTCCATTAGAAATTTCATTACACTACCTCAGATTTTGTATGTGAAGGAAAACGTAACGGTATTTCGATATATACTTTAAGCCCTTTCTTAATCTCGTATTTTTTCAAAAACCCTCTATGGGTTAGCTACACTAAAAATATCTATCATCATATCAGAGTCCAATCGGGGTAGAAAAAAAAACTAAATTTATTAAAATCTTGCAAAGAGATCAGTTTTCCGCTTGAAATTATGCGGTGTACTGGTCTTTAATGGTTTAAACTATTTTGAAATCTTGAAAGAAGATATAAATAATAATATTTTTAACTAAGCGCTTTAGATACCAATGTAATATTTTTTTCTACCCCTAATTTGTTTTATAACTTTCGAAGAACGACATTTTTTTGTATAATTATTATCTATATAATAATTTTATTATTTGTAACAACGATAATAACAATAATATTTACAGTAATTTCTAATTATTGTTTTTATAACAATTCTTCCCGCAGCAGCTGATAACGTTGCTGTCAGCAATTTCATTATAACATTAAAGCTGGGATTTGTTGGTTTGCAAATAATTATTACGTTGTAGTAAAACATAATGAAGTAAAAGGCGTTGGTATTGGGTTAAACCGAGGAACTTCGGCGGCCATAAATACTTTCAAAATACGTTTAAATTCTTCGATGCACCATTCCCTGCAATAAAATCTGTTGGATCGATTTAGAATCATGTTTGCGCTTTAAGTCTGAAGTGGTGTTCGTTGTAGGAATCGCCATCCATTTCTTCCACGCTACGATAGCCCATCTAAGAATCGCCATCCATTTCTTCCAAGCGATGGCTTCCACGTAGGAAAGATCGAGTTTTTTTTTCCATTGGAGATCTCGAACAAAGTTGAATAAAAATATCCCGATCTTCCTTGACGACAAGGGCTATAATAAGCTCACGCGCTTTCGGTTTCGCAATCCCACCGATTTCCAGTCGTTATCCGATCCACTTAGTTACCTAGGCTTCGAAACAGGTTGCAAACCGGTTACTTCAATTCGGATCAGTGCATTTTTTGTAGGTATACTTATTGACACATGGCTTCACTGACTTCGCCTGTGTTAATCCTGCTGGAACAAATTCGCGTTTCCTCATACGAGTACACCCCCTCTTATGAAGGTTGCTAAGAATCCATATTCACGAGACGAAGGGGGATTTGGAGATCAGTACTGTGGAATGTATTTGAGGAACCGTTGGAGGCACGAAAATTCGAAATGTACATAAAGTGCTAGAGGGAGTTAATGAGGAAACAGCAAATCGTACCATTCTGCAAAAATGTTTGCAATGTAACAAAATATTTTTCTAGATTGACAAATAATTGCGAATATAAAATTGATTTTTTTTATAAACATAAGTCTGATTTATATTTATATACGCTGTTGATCCTTTGGGCCACTGGGTCTCTCAGAAGCTCACTTGCGTTACACCAGTTTTTTATGTGTTACGAGTTCTTGGTATTCCCCAAAAATGGGGTAAAAATTGAGGTTCCAAAATTGTGGTTAGACAACTCATTTCTAGGGGTAATTTGACGCGTAGAATCAATTCCAAAAGTCTTTTTCGATAAAATCCTAGCGGAAATTGGTGAAAACTAGGTTTTTTATAGAAAAATCGTATTTCTGATAAAATTTCGGGGATTTTGATAACAGGGTTGGATTCCTCAGAATAAAATACATGGGATAAGGGTCTGCCAAAAATCCCCAAAAGTGGATTTCAAAAATCGAAGTTTTTGGGCATAGCTTCAATTTCAATTTGATAAATCCCAACTAGTGCTCACCTAAGTTTTTACATGACCGCCAGTTAGACGTAAAAAGCATGCACGTGTTGTTGCTGGTGAAATTAAAATTGCAACAAATATATGATTGATGCCGTATGCAATTATAGTCATGGCGAGATTCACTACAACATTTTCCATTATAGAAAGATTTTTAAAAAAAGTATGGTATTGAAAGGGGAACACTCAATACTGCAATTAGTTTCCTGCCTCCTTGCAAAGGTTGGAAAATTAGTAGAACAAGTGTTATTTTTCGCTCATCCTTATCACCTTTCACTGAAGAAGATCCCAGTAATTACGGTCTTTTGAGCCCGTATGTCTCAATAGATTTTTACTTAACGTTCAACAACTTCGAATTGCCCGGCCCGGTCAAATGTTACAAATTTCATTGAAAGAACTCGGGGAAGATTTCACATCGCAATAAAAATAAAATAAAATCAAAAACTAAGCTATTGTACTGTCCGTTCTCTTTAGCGCCGCACGACTTGTGCTTGAAATATTTCTCACATAAGAGACCGCTCACGAGTAATTTGAGGTAGTCGTGTTAGATAACGCTCTCACTTTATATGCTACTCGTGTCTTTTTGCAACACCTTTATATCCATTAGACCTGCACTTGCAGTAATTTGCGACATATTTAGGGCCTCCATAGTCTTTATTCTTAGTTTGGATGTTTTTTAAAGGCAAACAACCGAAACACGGGTAATTACTTCTTCGCATTACAATTATTTCCCCAGTTTGCAAGTAGCCATTGCCTCTCTGATTTGCATTTTTCTGCCTTTAATACCTCACCTTCGAGCAATAAAAGAGGATGCACCTTCTTTTAATAAAAGAGGATGCAACTCTTTCCCGATTTAGTCGCGAATTCGTTTCATTCTTCCACAAATCGATTCTTATTTATTGATATCAGGCTTCCATTATAAAGAAAATCCGATACTAATTAAATCTGGTTGATTATAGAAATTCTTAAGACCTGTAATTAACTCGATTCCTTACCATTTTACCCCCGGCAGACTTGTCTCTGTACCGTTAATCGCAATAAATGGTATCACCGGAATTGAGTCTCAAGTAAATGTCTAACAATAAGATACAGATTATAATAATTACACGGGGTTACTCAGCTATTGTTACCATTTTGCTGAACGAGGTAGCGGGGTAATTAAATGTAAAAAAAAACGAGTTATGTACAGGTCTTACAAATAATTGTACCGAAGGTCTGATATTACACGTAACTGCCGGTGACCGGCATTGAACTTTCCGTTCGGGCCCGCACCGGTTGTGACGATCGCAATAGCGTATACGGTTGCGACCCACGCGGCATGAATGGGCAGTCACGTAAATTTAACATGGCGCTTAACCTATTAATAAATTTCAAACGAAAAAAAGTGTATGAGTAAATTCGATAAAAATTGAGGCTTTGAAATAAAGGCATCAAGAATAAAAGTAAAAGCAGGAAATTCACTGGATTCGCAAACTTGGTCTCCAGGAAAATAGAATTTCCTATTTATTATAAAGAACCATTAGAGTGCCAGAAATGAAACTGAAAATTGATCTTGGAATGCATCCAGTTTGCAAAAAGGAGCATTCGGGAGTGGAAAATTGTTCGGTTTGGAATTTTCAATATCGAAGAGTATGGATACCTTCTCATTTCCTCAGCGATAAATTGTCGAATTTTGTGCAATTACATTTTTTTTTTGTTCGCAGCCATTTCGTTGCTACAATGTTGCGTATTTCAGCCACACGTGTCACCCTTATTCCTTTCTCGCATTTCCGCGAGGCACTGGTGGGAGGAGTAAAGTTTTCCCAGGGAATAAATGAAAACAATGTCCGTATAAAACTTACCCGTGTTTCTGTCACACAGCCAATGGGAAATTTGCATTTGTTTCCAAAGTTGGCTGCCAACTTAATAAAGACCATTGTGCTGCACACAGCACTTCTGCTGTACATGCAACGCTTTAAACTGCGCGGACCAACACAGTTAGCGTTACAACGTACAGTTAAATGTACCAAGCAGTACCGTAAATTTCCTTAATTGCCTTTATCTCACCAAAAACACAACC
The DNA here is from genome assembly GCA_949825005.1 of Gasteruption jaculator. NCBI lineage: Eukaryota > Metazoa > Arthropoda > Insecta > Hymenoptera > Gasteruptiidae > Gasteruption > Gasteruption jaculator. The sequence goes on from OX463763.1 coordinate 15,579,216, forward strand.
TTCGCTAGAAATTATTGTTAAATATCCTCGTGTTGCAAAAAATGTGACATTGGAAATGGTGCATAACCTATTGCGGTTGAACTTTTACCGGGATAGAAGAGAAATGTTATTTATTATATATCACGACTCCTTAAGACCATTCTGCCTGCGGATGTGTTACAAAACTATTCTATTCTGGTGAAGGTTAGCCAACATTCTCTCGGGTGAGAAATATGCATTACCTATCACATGTCTAAATATGATACCCGATACTCCATTCCTTTTATTCAATAGCACGGGAAATTCCCGATAAGGTGCATAATACCCTGCCCTCGAGGTGCTCGGAAACCAGAGCTTGCTAGGATCGTGGGTTCGTATTGGATCAACCTTCGGGAGATGCTGAGAGACCGAAAGGTTTCTCGGATTTGGAATTCCAAATTTAAACCCCTGATCCGGTCAAATCGACGTATTTTTATCAAAATTCTTCCTTCAACCGCTTCACATATTCGTGCTTTTTGTGATCTTATTTTATTCTCGAAAGATTATTGCATTTACTCGGCTGCTTAGAGGTTTTCAGGGTCGCAATAAAGCGAAGTTTCGATCAATTTTCCTTCCCTTTCGATCAATCGTCTATGTAATTTCAAGGTAGCAAGGTTTCAATATCAAAATAATTGTAGTAATTATTCTTGGAATAATTGAAAATTAGAGACATGTTTGTACGTTAATGCACAAAACTACTATGCTAAAAAATTATTTTGGTATGGTTGGCTGAAATAAAAAAAAATAACAAACAACAAACGACAAACTTAGAACTTAATTTTATTTTCTTTCAATTTTCATTCAAAGGTTGTAGAGCAACTAATTTAGTTTTTGGTATATGTGTTTTCCTAAATTATGAATTATTTTGAGAAAGGGATGAGAAAGGTTGTGCTGAATCCGATTGGTTATTAAAAATATACATATTTTACATTTTCTTAATATACTAAAATGGAGGTACTATTTGAAAAAAATAGTGAAAAGGGAATGACGCCTAGGTAGAGGCTAAGGAATAAATTTATTGCGGGCGCTTACTTGAGTGCAATAAGGAAAATACACCCAGGAAAAGTTTGCACTTGTTTCGGAATGAGTCCTTTCTGACCAATAAAGCAATATAAATCTAAAGCTATTTTCTGAGTTGAATGAGGACTCAACAAGACACGAAGGGGATGGTAATTCGAGGGCTTTTGATTGAATCTCAGGAATGATCTCCCAGTAATTACAGAAATTTCCATTAACGTCAACGTAATGATGACCACTAATAGTGTAATAACCAGTGGTTGGGGATTATCCAGCTATTACCGCAGAGGCCAGTTCCAGATTTCCGTTAGGTAACGACAAATTAATGAGTTAAGTCATAAGAAAATTGTTTCTACATTTTACCAGGTCGCTTGAGGGTTAACCCATTAACTGTAAAATTTTTGTTTCTGTTCCATTCAACTTAGAGACGAATTTCAAATTTGTTCGCTTGTTGTAACGAAACGAAGCACAGGATACACACTTTCTGCTACCCACAATGCTGACTGATATATGTGCCCATAATTATGAAAGTGGTCTAAGTCAAGATTTGAAAAAGATGAGATTTTCAGTTATCTCGCATCATTTTATCTTGCAATACATTTTTTTTTTCTTCATCAATCAAGACCAATAAAACTCCAACTTTCAATGTTGCAGAATGTAAAAACATTTTTAATTTTATTTAAAACAGTTCCTTTAAATTTATCAACACAAAAAATTATGACTTAGACCACTTTCATAATTATGGGCACATATATAGAATGAAACTAAGCTGTCAGGCGTCCCAAATATATTTTTTTGGCGCCAAGTGGTGCGCGTAAAATTCCAAAATCCCCAAATGAGGATCGTGACAGCTAATGAGTTAATCGTATATTTTCCAGGAAGATCGGTCTAGTTTATTTTACCGTATTTCTTGGGAAAATAGGCTTTGTTCGGGATGTAAAAAATAACGTAGAATCTTATAACAAAATTGCAGGAATTAATTCCTTTTACAAAAAGAGAGGTAAAATTCTGCATATTTTCCGTCCTTGTCCGTAATGAAATAACCGTAAAATGAGTGAGTTCCAACGCGTGGAAGAAGATGAAGAGAATCACGTACATCGTAGCTGCATTCGTATTACGTTTTACGAAGAATGACATTCTTTTCATTAAAGTAATGCGTTCGAATGAGGATGAATTCACTTTGTACAAACTTACTTTGTCTACATTGTATTTTATTCCTGGCGCAGACAAGCATTCGAATGAATATTTTTTTTTTCCCTGGGAAGAAATCTTTTCTCGTATAATTACAAAGAAGAGATTCTACTTGACATCCTATCAAATATTTAAACAGCAGTTACCTGTCCTGCTTACCGACGGTAATTGCAACCAAAGACGAGGTCTTTCTTAATGGTTGTGCAATATTTACGAGAACTTCATTCAAAGGTTTTAAATTTCCACCCGTATAATTTAGTCGCAAAGATATCCCTTTCGCTTTGTCTTCCACGACCGCAAACCCATACCGCGACGAACTTTTAAGGGATCAAACTATAATCGTGGCAGCTACCACGGCGGCTGTGTAATTGTAGCTGCTGTGGTGAATTTTTTTTTGCTACTGGAACGGAAATTCTATCAACAGCCTTTACAGCATACGCATGTAGAGCGTGTTAATGAATTCAGATATCTCATTTTGCGGTTTAAGGTGCAAAGCAATGGAAGACAGAAGGAAAAGGGAAAGAGTGACCGCAAAAACGAACCTGAATTGGCCCATTTGTGCGCCCCCGAAATTCAGGCTTCCAATCGATGCTGAACCATACAGTTTATTAGGGGAAGTGCGCCTGAATTGGACCACTGCCTAAATTAGACCGGTTCTTGTTTCAGGAAATAATTCCCATTAAAACTTTGTCCGTGATAAATTCTCGAACTAGGTGTAATAATATATAGAAAAATGAAGGCTAGTAGCGATTCAGCAATTGCGTCTGCTACAACAGTTGTTTCTTAGGAAAGTAAGCGCATATTGTAATTTCTGTTGCTTCGCATTCGAGTGCTCGGCTCTTTCCAGTTGAAATTCAATAAATTTAGTTATTATATCTTTAATCTATGAATTTTTTTTTGAAAGATTTCATATATCGTTTCATTTAGTTTCGTTCGTTCATACCCTACTAACACTAGAACTACCGACAGTTGAGACGTAGCTATCTCTACTTTTAAAAAAATGACTTTTATTTTAAATGAATAAAACAACGTTAAAGTTCATTATATTAGTCCTTTAGCTATCTCTCCAAAAATCATTAAATCATTGCGAAGAAAAAATGTAACGTGAAGTAGGAATAATAAAATAAAATTGTCAAACCAGTCAAAATGACTGGTGTGGTAGTTCCAGTGCTAATAACATCTTTTGGGAAAGTAGCGGATTTGCCTATTTTAGGAAAACGCTGGTCCAATTTAGCGAAATACTTTGGAAATTTCCAGTCGGTTATGTTTTTCTATTTTCTTAACATAACTTTTACTTTTCCGTTTATGTCCATTTCATACGTTTTTACTTACCGTTAGTTGTACGCTTTTTCTTAATCACTTTGATTTTTACCTTTCTCTTCACTTTAGGCCCGTGAGCAGGTACTATTGCTTAACCTGTAGCCAACCGAATGGGGAGATTTTCTCATTGGGTTGGGCTAACATAAGTATTAAATGGTCCAATACAAGCGCACTTCCCCTATAAGGCATTGATCCTCGTAAAATTGTAGGATTGGTCCGACTTTACGGTTTTGGAGATTTACGGTACCAAATTTTTCACGTTGCCCTATCTGTAAATAGATTGTTTAAATTTTTGCAGGTCAATCATTCCAAATCTATGACTAATAGCAAAAAGTGTTTCGGATAAAAGTCAAAAGCTCAAGTCAAATTATTTCTTTCCAAAATTGTTAATCAACCTTCAGAAATATTTTGTATAAAATGAAACCTTCTTCTTTGATGCCCAAGCACTAACAAAGTTACCATCAACTATGTCGACCTAAGCAAAGAGAAATTGGGTCCCTCGTATCTCGAAAAAAAAAAAACAAAAATCAGTTCAATCTGAAACTTTGACAGGATCTCCTAATAATGTAACTTTTAGCATAGATTGGAAGTCCGCATTCGAAGGCGCAAAAATGGGCAAATTTTTCGGTCATTTTTTGTAGAAGATCGGAAAAGAAGAACGTGGATTTTCCGATAGGCGAGTGAAGAGATGTAATGGAATATGGAGAGGAGATTTTATGAGGGCGGACTTGAAAAAATCCAGAAGACGTATTTAAGAGGGTCACTGGGACTGGGTGGGAAAACCTCGGGATATCTGCTTAAGGGAGGAATCGAAGGGAAAGAAAGAAGTCGGACCGGCGCGGGAAAAGAAAAGCAGCACTGAAATTCGAGGAAAAGCTCGAGCACGTAGGAGGCAGCGATCGAGTTGGCAAGGAACTGTTTGCAGGAAATAAAAGCAAAAAACGAAGGGTTCAAGATGGGAAGGGAAAAAGGAAGAACTTTCATAAAAAAGGAGTTTACGGCACAAGAAAAAAAGTATAAGAGTTGGAAAAAGCGTAAACATGGTAAAAAAAATATCAGAAAGGGACAAACGATTGTAAGGACAAGAGAGATGGGATGAAATAATGAGATCGAAATAAAACAAAATGTTTAAAAAATATATAATAATGGTAGAGCTTGTGGAATATTGCGGAACGAAAAAAGGGGATGATAAGACTGACCGGGTTTAGATTGGGTAACGAAATCGGATGGTTGTGGAGAAACAATTGGAAGGGTAAGGAAAATAGCAAATGCAGATTGTGTGCATGGGAAAAGGAAACATACGGGTACGTATATATAACGGAAAGGTATGTATCAGCGAACAATGGAGGTGGTTTGGAAAGGATAAGACAAATATTAAATGAGGATGGAAGTGGAGGTGAGTGGATGAAAGGACTAGGGGAATTGAGAAGAGGTAAAAGTGTGATCGAACATAATAAAGATCGAAAGGAAGGAAAAGCAATGACAGATTGATAGATAGGAACAAAATGCAATTTTATCGATATAAGGTGGAAAGATATGAGAGGCAAGTTACAAAAGACAGGAGTAATTTAGGGATGATTGGGATGAATATGTGAGGAGCGATACGGAGGGTATCTTTGAAAGAGGATCCTTTTGATACAGTGACAAAGTCTAAAGCGAATTCTTATGAATCATATGTATACAGGGTATGTGGTATAAGAGTTCGAAGCCGAAAAATGGTGGTAGAGTTTGAAAATTTAAGAAAAAATGTTAGCACCATTTTTCGAAATTCGGAATAATTATCGAGTCATTAATCGAAATGTTTTGGCCAATCAGAGGCGGTATCACGTTGCGGGGGGGGAACCTCTAGCTATCAAAGTATGGTCGTCGTTGCTCCGAGATTTGAAGTTCAAACTTTTTTGACACGCCCGCCGAGCCTTTTTGACGTTGCAATTGGTCAAAATATTTTAATTAATTACTCGGTAGATGGTCCGAATTTCGAAAAATGGTAACTTTTTTTCTCAAATTTTCACCCTCTACCACCACCCTTCGGCTTCGTATTCTTACAGCGCACACCCTGTATATATTCGGGATAATTTTCTCAAGGGTTTCCGCCATGGTGGAAATAACTCCACGGTGAAAATATATTCATAAACCCTGCAGCAATGTTTGGGATGTTTATCGGAGGTAATATGTTAAATATAATAATGTGCGAATTTGAATATAGTCGGAATGCGCATATTGTTGTGAAATAAAATAACAGTGCGTTTATATGCAAATGCGAGTAGATTCAAAAATTTGCGGAAAGTTTCAAACTAATTTGAAGGTAATTGCGTGTATGGAGTGAATTCCCAGATCCTTCAGGAATGTTTCGTATAAATGTTTCGTGGCATGAATAAATAATAATATAATGGTGCGAGAGAGTGTACAGAGGGATTTAAACAAGTACAGTTGAAAGCGACTTTATGCTTAGAAGGAATTCCCGAATATTTCAGGAATGTTTTGGAGCTTTATTTCAAATAGTATTTTAACCCTTTAAGTATCCCTCCGAAAATAGTATCACACCCCAGCTACAGAATAACCTCTGGCAAAATATTGTTGCACCTACGTGCAAATACGCGAGAAATATCTCTGACATTAATTCGAAAGGCCAACGTAGAGTTCCGCAATGTTTTCTACAGAGTCAACAAAAAAAAAAGTCGGATTTCGAGGTGCGACTTATGTGTCCCAATATTCCGCTTTTTATTATTTATATTATTTTCTAGATTTGCGGCAGATGAAGTAACAGTGTCCCATTGTCCTGTGAGGAAACAGTTTCGCAGAATGAAATAATATATAGTAATTCTAACTATCGCTATAGTTAAATACGGCATCAACAATACATTTCGTAGCAAAACCCTAGCAATCTTAACTATATTTATCGTTACCCCAACTATTTTGATGATTGAGTCAACTAGAGATCAAATAATTAGTGCCTTAATTCTTTCTGGTGCAATAAGTACCGTTGAGAATTTATATCCCATCTTATAATTTCATACTAACTGTAAGAAATTTACAAAACAAACGTTTTTTTGGACGTTTTTATTCAACAAGTACGGAAAAAAACAACTTTGACATCAATTCGACATGTTCCACAACCTTTTGCCACTTAACACTTTGAACGCGACGTCAAATTTACATGACTATCTATTCATGCCGCGTGGGTCGCAATGGTATACACTATTGCATTTGTCATAACCAATGTGGCGTGAACGTAGAGTTTAGTATTGGTCGCCAATTACCGCCATGGCAGTCAAAGTGTTAAAGTTTTATGGGTTTTATGTTCATATGCATGCGTGCGTGTGTATATATATGTACGTATGTCTAGGTTATAAAAATAATCTGGAGAATTTTTTGTAAAATGACCAGTAAGATTTACCAAGTCTAGATGATTTCTGAAAAGGACACCGAATTCAAGATTCTACTTTATTCTATTCTATTTATTAACCCTTGAAGGGTCTGGCTCGCAAAAATATTTTAAGATCAAACATTTCAAGATTATTTCTATTAAGAAGTGATCCAAAATCCCCAACTTAGAACCAAAGCAAGATTGGAAGTTGGTCAATCAGGGCCTTACGTTTACACGCGTATGCCGGCCCTCTAACGGCATAGAAAATAATAAATTATTTTGTCAGGTCACTTCATTATTTTACATTGCAAACGCATATCTATTATTTTTTGTAGCAACTTTCATTATTTTCATCATTCTTTTTTTCTCAGTGGACACGTACATTCTCGCAAATGATGGATTTTAATTGTCTACAATCTTGTTAAATCCAAAACCTGACGAAATACACTGATATCGCAATAAGAGGAGGAAATAAAGTTAGAATTGATGTTAAAGCGATGATGAATTAAGAAAATCTTGTTACCGAAAAGTTCTGCTACGAAGAATTTGCATTTTCTCTCTCTCTCTCTCTCTATGACTTTTCATGTGCACAGACCGCAGCATCCATACCCAATGAAATTAACAAATTAGCGTAGCTAGAAAAAATTCCACTACTGCTATGGCAATTTGCGAAGAACGGCTTCTACCGTAAACGGTCATTACGTGCATCTTTAAAGGGACTAAATGCTCTAATTGACTGCATTTTCACAAAAACCCTTTCTATATCCCAAAAAATTCTATTCAGAGACGGTTTCGATGCAATGAACGCGTGTATGATCTTCTGCTTCTGTATGATGTTTATTCGTACTATAAAAAGCGAACTATATTTTTTCTGGAGCATACAAATAAAAATACAGGTGTATATTGTGAGCAGACTAAGCTTCTTTTCACATAAGTCGCGGTTTTACATTGTGGATCTCCTTTAGCTCGTAGAGAGAGAAATAAACTTTTTTCTTATATTCGCAAATGCAATGTTAACCCTTTGCACTGGAAATACAGGCACTGCTAAAGTTTGGCGTTCTTTTGGACAATGTACCACTACGCTGTAGATCAAGCGATTGTAATTTACAGTTTTGCAATTTTCATTTACAAAATGTTCACATTACGATAATAATAATATAATGTCAAAAATATCTTGCCTTTGAAATTTTATATGCAAATTTTATCTTCAAATAAATCACACGTTCGTATATCGGTAAATTGATTGCAAAGAAGTTACTGCAGAAATTTCAAGTCAATAACTTTGTTTTCAAGATTTCGATGTAAGAACTCCAGGAGCTACTATGCTGGAAAATGCGTTCAAAGTTTCCATACGATTTTCTCAAAGTTTAATGGTACTTGCACTTGCTTTTCGAGCTTAAGAATGCTTACAGTGCAAACGCTCTTTCAAGAGCAAGAGACGCTAAAAAATTGAGATCCGAAAATGTCCTAACGCAAGTAGCTGCACTACATGCATGAAACGTAGAACGGAAGTCGGACTCGACGATGCTACATTCCGTGTGCAGCTCGATATTTACATTTGCCGTTTCCGTAATCCTCGTAAAGTCAATGGAGAACTTTAGCATTATTTTCAGAAACCATAGCATGAGTCTCTAAGTAATTACTATTTTTAGTAACCTTTTTCTGGGTTTCACAATTACCCGTTTTTTAACCAAAAACACTATTTCCATAGGAACAGACTTACTTTTATTCGAATTTACAACACTGGTATTGGAAATCTTTTAGAAACTTATTTTAGTACATGTTAAATAAATGCGTTTTAGGGGCAGAGTTACTGTTATCGTCTTTTTCATTTATCAGCGGTTCTTCTACATGCACCCTTTGGGTTATATACTTGAAAGTAGTTTTTCTTAAAATGTTAATAAGTAGCTTCTCTTTCCTTCACCAACTTGAGGGAATTCCGTTACCCTTTAGAAACCGAGACAACCAGTTTTGGTGCTTCGAGTAAAACAATTGGTTAATATTTTATAAACGTATAGCTAAAAATTACAAATTAACACATCCGCGACCGCTGACGCGAATTCACGTAATTTTAAATTCTATTCCTGGTTGCCGCTGACGTGAATTCACGTCATTTTAAATTCTATTCCTGAAATTTTTTTCTTTTAAACAACACATAATTTCAACATTGACGTTTCAAAACAAATTTTATCATTTTTACGATACGTTTGCGGCCACCAGTTTCAGAATTTCATTATTTTTGCCGGTACTCGGTATTAGAAACGGAGAAAATGTGCCGGTCGCGAATGTGTTAACACGTTGAACGCGGCGTCAAATTTCCGTGAGTCCCTATTTATGCAGCGTGGGTCGCGTTAAAAGGCAAAAAATGAAGAAATACCGAAAAAAGGCTACAAAAAAGGAAACTGTTCTGAATTTCGAAATTTATTCACTCGTTCACGTTTGTTTAGATTTTTAGACTGCTCTGTAATTTGCCAATTATCGTAATATGATTTAGGAATCGTCATTGGGTATATCGGAATTTCCTGGGGACAGTTTATTTTTGAAATTTGAAAATTCACAAGCTTTCGCATCAGTTCGGAACAGGCAAGTGGAAAAGTACCAGTTCTGTAAAGATTGATCCTCTCTCGTTGTAGTCTGTATCAATGAATTTACCAATATACGAACGGTTACGTGAAAGCTAACGCCCACCACGACCCTTTTTTTTGCCGAAGCACGCTTCCGCAAAAGCGAAGCCCCTTCGCCCGGAAACGGTTTTGTGGAGATCGAATATTGGGGTTTACGGGAATTCTCTTAACCCCTTGACTGTACGTGACGCATATACGCGCAAGAAAAGTCGTGCCACTTTCGTTTAGGACGCCTAAATGTGTATTTTGGAAAAGAAAAATGTTGATATTGTCGCGATTGGATTGTCCTTTGATATTTATATAATTTTCGGGCTACTTACACAAAAATTACGAAACTTTGAATAGTAAATTTAATATGACGAGCTACAAGACCGAGCCTTTTTGAATTTAATAAGTTACCTCCAAATCTCATAAATATTGAGTTTCATTCAAAACTAAAATTGTTGGATTTATTAAAAAATAAAATAGTTGGATAAAATTGGACCCACCATTTTGGATTTTGAAAATTTAATATGAAATTAAGAATTCGCGACCTCGAACACTACAAGAGATTAATTTTCATAGGAATCCAAGTGTTATTCAGCGACTCAAAAAACTTTTGTTCTGTAATTTTGGTTTAATTTTGACAAACAAATTTCCGCACATTCTAACACGAATAGCTATTTTTCGTTCCACTGCGAAGGAGTTAAGTTCCTTCTTACTTCAATCAATTTCCAGACGTTATAAATTTTATTGACACTATTTCTACCGCGCTAATTATACGTAACCAAAAATAAAAAAGCAAAATATAGAATTATAATTAAAATAGGTTTTCTCAATTAATACCTAATTTTTTACAGACGCATAATTTTTCTACTAACAATAAGCATTTTCCGTTTGTGGATTTCAAAGAAAGATTAAATTAAACCTCGAAAATGATTCTAAATTAAAATTCTAAAGGGTTTCGCTTGACACCTTTGATAGAAATAGTGTTAATTGAGAAATTGAGAATATTATTGAAAAATTGAGAATTTTATATTGAGAAAAACTCCCCAAAATTCGAGGACAAAATCGACAATAGGTACGTTTACTTTTACACCAAATATATGTGGAAATTTGGATTAAAACGGTCAACCTATACGAGATTGCATTTTCCAGCAACGCGAAAACCGCTGAATTGCTTCAAACTTATCACCATCGTAATGAAAGCGTTTCTGCTCGACCGTGAAAATCCACAATTTCAAAATCAAAGTCGTCGAATAAATGCAATAACCCCTCCTTTTTCGTGGTCCACGATCACTTAATGCTGCATTATATGCGGGCCAATGCAGTCACTGTAAAAGATTTGGATGCTGCCCAGAAGGAAGTTCAAAGTCATATCTGCATTCCAAAGAAAGTTTGTGCGTTACCCCATAAGAAAGACGGTTATCTATAAAAGTTAATGTTGCTGAAAAGTGACCCGTTTGCTTTTAGAACTTTCGTAATTATATACTTCAGTGACTAGTGCAGAACTTTACTCGGATTTGTACGTGAAGTATGAGACAAGTGTATTAACAATGCTAGGTGAAATGCGAACACGGAGAGGTTGTTATATAGAAGAGCGTATGTAACACCCATATTGGTATGGGGATTCATAGGGACTATTACTTAGAATAAACGGAATGCCTGCCGGACAGTTCGCAATTACTGTTAATGTATTCACATTTCCCATACCCCATCAGAAATACGGGTTTTCCGCAAAAGACTCGTTTTTTTTTATTAATCTTCAATAGGATTTCGTTAAACTGGCCCTTATAATCGATTTGCGGTGTCGAAGTACACCTAAAAATTCTTTTCATCCTAATTTTATTCTATATCTACAAATCTAATAATTACAAATTCCTTAAAACTAAAACTTATTTTTCATCATAGTTTTCTTATACACACACACACACACACTTTCTATCACCAATTATTATTATGACATATTTCATGCATGTTTAGGGTAATCTACTCTCTTGCCCCATAGCAACACGAACATATTAAATAAATATAAAAAGACCACACTTTTTAAAATATTAATATTTACTCACATTTTTGGGGGAATTTCGTCAAAATAGACTTTTGGAATCGATTCCACGCGTCAAACTGCTTCTAGAAATGAGTTGCCCAACCACAATTTTGAAACATTCATTCTTACCCCTTTTTGGGGGGAAGACCAAGGTATCCCCAAAAAAATTCGACTTTATCCGAGACACCCAACAATTTCCTTTTAATTTGGTACATCCCACATCCATATTCAACTATTTTTCTAACCTTGTGAAAAATATTTCGGGGCAATATTGTGCCAGTAATTGTTCTACAGTTAGGATGGGACATTATTGTCCAGGAGACACTTAAAGGGTTGCTTTGGAAACATTAATTACACTAAGCGCTGGTTATAGCTTTTCTAACGATGTCCCTGAGCCATAAATTTAATGGAAACGTACGTTTGCATTTAACACCATTATTTTCTCTTCCGATTGCACGTTCGATACAATATAAAGTGTTAATGAATTGGTCCAGAAAATGTAAAAAAAAGCTATTAAAATAATTTTTTAAAATTAGAAATACCTGTAAATGTGTCAGAAACCTCTTTTCCAATTTTCACGTTTTTGAAGATATTTCTGATCCGATTTCTCGCCTAATCTTATAAGTATAAGGGAGCTTATCTACCGTTTATCCTTTCAACACGTGTATCGTCGAGTGGAAGATTCGACGTCTCTAAAAATCCTAATTTCAGGGAATTATCACGACGCACGTTTTCATTAATCTCTTTTACGACGAATAGGATTTTACACGGCTTAAAATTATTATAAGCTTCGTTCTTCATGAAATTAGCATCTTACTGATGTCATGTAAATTCGGGTATTATTTCCACTTAATGGTTAACACAAATTTTACAAAACTAATGATTAACAGATATCATTAACAGATATCGGGAATTTTAATAATAGAATTATATCACACTTATTCATCTTTTATTTATTGCAAGAAATGAAGGCTTTACCGCAAGCGATCGCCATTAACATTAATTATAATGACAATTGCTAAATTCTTGATAACCATTTCTTATAATCTATTGACACTATTTCTATCGCTCTAATTATACTAATCAAAAATCCAAAAAATAGAATTATAATTAAAATAAATTTTCATAATTAATACAAAATTTTTTACAAACGCATAATTGCTCTACTAAGCACCTCCCGTTTGTGGGATTCAAAAAAAAGATTAAATTAAACCTCGAAAATAATTCTAAATTAAAATTCTAAAAAGTGTCTTTTAACACTTTTGGTAGAAATAGTGTTAATATTTATCTATCATTTTAGATGGTTATGTCAAATTTCAACCTAAAATCCCTTATAATTTCTTATAATTACACTAATATCATACAGGTATATTACTCTGTTTTTTAACAATTTATTTATCGCAAGAAATGAAGGCTGCATCACGAATGGTCGTTATTCTCATTCACTAATGACAATTGTTCAATTTCTTCCGCCCGTTCCTTTCGTTTAAGTACCGAACGTTAAATTTCCAAGTGTCAATAGTTTGCCCATTTACTTATAGGAAATACCGTTAAAAGCAGTACCCGCAAATGGCTCGTGCCAATGTAATCCCCGATAGTCTGTTCCAAAAGCAAAAAATATCATGCACATAGACAATAATTACTGGGAAAAGATACACGTATTGGATTCGGTTCCCTTAAGTGTATTAAGCCATGGAGGCCATTACAGGGACCGGCGCGCACTAACCTGAAGATACGACGCTCAACAGGGTCTATGGCACATACATGGTACATACCGTACAAAGGACTGGCGGTTCTATTATAACTAAACCACGTGCAATGCGCTGGTTTCAAAAATGACCCTCTCACACGATAATGAACGTGCACATTTCTACATACATATGCGCATATATATACATAAATGAGTTTGGAGCACAAAGGGAAACGGGGTTGCAATTTCCAGGCGTTACTTGTAATGTTGAATAACGAAAACGCGTATTAACATTTTATAGGATGTCCACACAGACGATTAAAGTTGCTTTCATCCCCGGAGGAGGAAGTTCATATAACAGCTCTTTGCGATGCAAGCGCTGCACGTGTATTGCGTACACGTACAGGTGTTTACATGCGGCAAACTTGTAATTTCTCCATACTGCATGGTTTACACAGCCGGACTAAAATTGTATTCAAATAGCCAGTCCTGCTTGTTGTAATATCGGCGTTGGTCACTCGGAACATAAACTGTATTGTCAGTTGGACACGCAGGTGTGGGTGTGTGGGAGCGTGGGTGGGGCTAGAAAATCCATTGTTTAATCCTAGAGCATTAATTTTCGGCTGAACTTGTTTCTTTGTTCCAAATGGGTTCGCCGTGAACGCGGGGAAAAGCGGTAACTGGAAACCCGGCTGGCTTTAGTGCGCTGCGCGAATAATGTTTAGGAGACGGAAATAGATTATAAATATTAGTGAGTCTCCTAATGGAATACGTGTACCGCAATGGATCGTAAAAAACTAATGGGTTTGTGCACCGAGGAAAAAAAAGGAACAGCATTAGTAACAATTAACACCAATTTTATGGCGAACGGTAGTGTTTATCGATTCAAGTGTTATTTTTGTTGAACAGATTTTAGAATTTCCAGAAGTTTTTGGAACTTTAATTGTTTTTATCATTTGATACTATTTTTACTATCCCGTAAATAATTTATTACAAGTTATGGTAATTTTAATGTAAATAATAGTAAAATTAAAAAATAATTAATTTTACTATTTTATATTGTATTATTTATCACGAGCGCGTAATAAATTGTTTTTCTCTGCATACACGCAAACAGTGCATTTGTGACAAGAATTAGGTAAAAATAATTTTTAAAAACTGTAGAAGCAATTTAAAAATACCAAAAAATTATTAAAAATCATGCAAATGTCGTTACAGGAATAATGTAAAGAATGGTAAACGCAAAATTTGTTTTGGGGTTTAATTAACCTATCGACATCTTCTGATAAATAAAAAGTTACACCGAAAAAAATGAAGGCACTAATTGTTTAACTTCTAGTTGACTCAATCATGAAAATGGTTGGATTAATAATCAATGTATTTATAATTACTAAAAGTATATTGTTGGTACCATATTAAATTACAGCAATAGTAAAAATAACTATAAATTTTTGTCAGTGCCTAGGCACATCGTCATTCCCATTCCGATTCCCATCGTTACTCCGAACCCCATTCTCAACCTCATTTTACCCTATTAATAATTCAAATATATACTTTCTCCCAAAATTAATCCCATTTCCAATTCCATTGAGAATACCTTTTTCTTTCAGGCTCGATGTTACTCCCAATTTCAATTTCATTCAACCCTTTTTCATTCTTAATCTCATTATCGGTTCCGATCTTACTCCCACCGATTTTCTTCCTTTGTAACATCATTCTTAACCCCTTTTTACATCCCATTTCTATGCAAATGCTCGAGAGTGAAACGATTGAGGTTCCTTTTTTTCAGCCTACATTGATTCTTATCAATTTCATGCCGACTGGAAATGATCAAAGAAAAGCTTCAGCTACGGAAAATACAATAGTCGGTGTAAAAGTGGGTTCCCAATTCGAAAGATCCCAATTATGAATCCCAAATTGCGCGTTCGTTAAAATTTCAATTTTTTCCCCGTTACATCCCCCTCCCCCCTTCCAATCCTATTTTCGTGCTCGTTCTCAACTCTTTCCTACGAATTGCGTAGTAAAACGCACTGGGTTTTACTGCGCAATGAAAGACGGACTGAATGAAATTGAAATTGGGGATAACATTCAGGCGGCAGGGAATAATATTTCAGATGGGTTCGAAAATGACATTAAGCTTGAGAGAGTGTTCCACATCAGTTGTAAAACGTACTACGTTTTACTACACGACGTTTTACTACGCGAATGTAGGAACCCATGTCTCCCACGTATCGCATACACGGGGGACAAAATTTATAATGAAAAAATAATGAACGGAAGCCTAGACCGAAAAATGGAAAAACTAATTGAATGGGTCACCTCAAAAACGTTGTAAGGTACAAATTGTAAATCGTTCAAAAACTCCCGAAAATGAAAAAAATAACCTGATGGATTTTTAAAAAAATCCATCCATTTTTTAAAATAATTGTTTAAAAAATCCATCAAATTATTTTTTTCATTTTCGGGGGTTTTTGGACAAATTGCTATTTGTACCTCACAATGTTTTTGAGGTGACCCATTCAATGATAGAAATAGTAAAATGTGAAAAAGTAGTTGGAGCAATAGTATAAAGAATATCCTATTTTGTTGCTACGACCAAAGTTAATTTAATATCATCCTTTTTCCACCATTAAACAATCGATATCCATTAAGAGGACGTGCAGTCAAAAGGCTGCAGGAGGTAAAGCTGTAAGAAATCGAGTTAATTCCGGGTTTTACAAAGACTCGTAACTGGCTGACTTTTATTGAAATTGGATTTTCTTTACAGTGGACGCTCGATATTGAAAAATTCATTTTGATTTGAAAACAATTAAATGAACGCTAATCGACAACTAGATTGAGAAAAAGGTCAGTCTTGCCTTCACAAGAAGAGTGTTAGTTGAAAGCGAGCTATTAAAAGCAGAAAAATCAAAATTAAAGATCAAAAACGAATGCCCGATCCAAAAATTCCCTGGGAATAAACTCCCTACTAAAATGAATTTACGTGACTCTCTAACTACGCCGCGTGGGTCGCAATGGTATACGCAATTCCATTTTTCGTAACGGGAGCAGCCTGAACGGAAAGTTTAATGTCGATCACTGGACAGTTAATGCGCTAAAATTCCAAATATTTTCAGGTATTTAGTTTTAATACAAAAAATATTCAGTATTTATTATTACGACAGCGAGATCATAATTAAAATTTTCTGCCTTACAATAGGAAATAATAGTAACGACAAAATAATAAATTTTTTTCACTCAAAAATAATATAATTAAAGTTTCAATAAACAAAAGCAATTATATCAATTTTTTAATTTTTCGAAGAAAGATGCATTCAATTCCGAAAGCATCTCAAATGTCACTCCGCTGAAACCAAAGCGTAAAAGTAGCAGAGAAACTTTTATCAGGGATTCGAAAATTTGGCAAATTCTAATGCTGAAAGCAAAACCTGATCCTCGAGGGTGCTGAGGTATCCATTTTCTAAATTTTCGAATCCTTGAAAAAATGTTCTTTGCTACTTTTACGCAGAGTCACCTTTAGGATACTTTTGGAAGTGAATGCATCTTCAGAAAATTGACAAAATTGATAGTAATATTTTTGTTTATTGGAACCTTAATTATATTATTTTTAAATAAAGAAAATTTACTATTTTTTTCGTTACTATTATTTTCTATTACAAGGCAGAAAACGAGAATTAGGATCTCGTTGTTGTAATAATAAATACCGAAGCTCACATTTTGGGTATTTGGATATTTTCTTAAACCCATACTTGTGTGAATTTGAAATTTTCACACATTGAAAGCCAAACGGAAGCTCCATGTAAAAATGGAGGACAATCGGAGATGGGTCGTTTGCGAAAGGTATTCAAGAGGAAGGTTTTGCAAAGACACCATCGTATTTCCATGATCCTTTGGAAAGATTTTCATGATTTTTAAGACCATTAGACATCATGTCTACATTTCCCCTTTCATGCGTTCTTTCGACATTTCTTTTATTTCATGAAAAGGAAGGACAAGAAACGAAACAAAAGCTTCGTTGGAAAACTTCCACAGATAACAGCGAAAAGATTCTGGGTATTATCATAATAGGAGTACATGTATACACATACATGGTTCCGTAAAAGGACATTTGTATGAACGGTAACATCGACGGTTCCCCGAGGTTTCAAATCCCAAGTTTCTACTTAACTTTAACCTAGGCGCATTTCCCTTCACTTGCTTTTCTTTGCAATGAATTTCAATTGCACGAAGATGCAAGTGCACTGGCGGTGCTGAGATGCATTCTAACGTAAGAAAACAAATATACGCTTAATTTACTGCAACGGCAATCCATGCGACGCTTTTCAGAATACACGTTCCACCTTTCTCGCGTTTATGTTGCTAGAAGCGTGACAATCCTAATTCCCATTACAAGCGTGCGGGAATTAGGATTATGTGCATGCGTTTATCTGTCCATAATACGTCTCGCAAGACAATAGCTTGCGCTTTGATTGATTGTCGTCAGAGAACATACAGGTTGCGGGATGATTTGGGTAACCCGCACGTGCAAGCTCTTGAGTCTAAAGACAAGGTTTCGAGAGATTTCCGTGATTTAAAAATAAATTATGGAATAGAAACTATATTTTTAATCACAAATAATTCGACAAGTTTTTATTGTCACGAGTCACGCATCTTTGCTTGTGGGCCCAATGGGCCACCTAACGACTGTACATGGCCATATGGAATATGGAATTTGCCATTCTTTACATTAATGATTCTGTAACAACATTTGCATGATTTTCAATCATTTTTTGGTATTTTTACACAATTTTTACAATATTGTTGCAAAAGTGCCTGCACTGAAAAAAAAACTTTATGGTCATTTTAACTCTTGATGCAGTTGAATAAGGCATCAACCTTGTATTTCTAAAAATTTTAACTACATTTATTGTTATTCCAATTACTTTCACGGTTGAGTCAACTAGAAGTGAAATAATTAGTGCGTTAATTTTTTTCCCCCACGTGAACTTGAAAATGGAGGAAAATAAAAGTGTGACAAATATTAGCATTTGAAAATAGTAGCAAAAGCACAATAATTAATTCGTTGCTATCTACTCTGACTGCGGCAATATGGAAAAAGATAAATGATTAGGCAGTATTATGTCGCG
This sequence comes from Gasteruption jaculator, assembly GCA_949825005.1. Lineage (NCBI taxonomy): Eukaryota > Metazoa > Arthropoda > Insecta > Hymenoptera > Gasteruptiidae > Gasteruption > Gasteruption jaculator. The sequence goes on from OX463763.1 coordinate 15,597,598, forward strand.
TAGCGCTTTTGCAGTACCCTTATCGCTCCAACTATTTTCTCCCGAAAAGCTACAAAACGGATTACGCTTAAAAGAATTCCCATTCTATTCCTTGCGTCTACTGGTGCTTCGCATCCCATTTTCCTCGGCAACAAAAGGAAGAAGGAAGCCAGGCAGGC